>JAUNZM010000282.1:617346-1234692 GCA_033459285.1 Clamator glandarius | reverse complement strand
TAAAAATCACATCTTCCTGCTTTATAGAACACCCTCCTTCCTTTATTTGTTCTTTTGATGATAGTTTATCAGAAGCTTTTAAATGCTCTTTCTGTATCAAAGATAATGTGCTGGAAAGAAAGAAAAAAAAAGATGGCAAATACAAGTCATATACAGTGAAAATTATTTCCTAGTTGAATGTCTTTGGATAGATACCATGGATTTGCACTGTTTCTCAATAACTTTGTTCTTTTTTTTTTTGAGTTGCTTGCTAACACATCCCAAGATGTGGTTGACCTCCTTTGCTGCTGAGGCATTCTGCAGACTTCTCTTCAAACTGTTCACTGGGATCTCAAGTCTTTTTCTGAAAAGCTGTTTGTTAGGTAGCAAGGTGCCAGTATTGACTGTTGTACCGGATTAGTCTATGCTAGATTTCTTTGTTGAATTTAATGAAGTTCCTGTCTTCCCAATTTTCTGTCCTGCTTAGATTTTTTTTTTTTATCAGTTTATCAATGTTTACCCAGTATGCTGTGCTCTGGGGCAGTCCTGGCATTACTATTAATGCCCAGAGATTTAAAGTAAAAGAGTATTTGCTTTGTTTTACCATAAAAAATCTCTGTACTTCTTTTAAAAATGTTCTGTCTGATACTCTGTTTATTCAAACACAATTGGATTAAAGACAAAGGCATTGATATGTACCATCTCTTGGACTGTTTTCACTGTTCTTAAGAAATACTGCTTTTAACTAAAATACTTGATTATTACCTTTTGTCAATGTTTTTCATTGGCTTCGGTGTTTAAGAATGATGGAAAATGAAGTATGCTTTTGCTTCTGTGAACTCAAAACTTTCAGATCTATTTTAAATATTGTTATTAATTATTTCTTAATGAAATATTAAGTAATCACTTTTTGTATTTTCTTCAATTTTAAATTAGTCAAAAAAGTGATACTACTGTTGTTTTAAGTGTTTTGTTCACTTTTGGTTTTACCAGTTAAAATTTAATTGAGACTGTAGAACATGAGAAATAATTTACTAACATACACCTAAATTTAAGAGTTTTCTCCTGTGGTTATACATTATTGCAGCCAAACCTCTTCACATGAGATAGTTGCCACTGGTGGTTAGTTATGGTAGCTGAAGAATCAGTCATCGTTAACTCAAAATAACTGCCTTTATTGATGGTAATTAATATTTAGCCTTAGGCTTATAGTATGTTATGTTCCTTTGTAAGTCTAGCAAAAACAACATTCTGTTGGTGTAATAGCCTGTTTCCAGTCTCTTTCAGTTTGAGCATGTGTGGCAGCTTCTTCAGGCAGTGTACAGTGTTGTTGGGCAGCCACAGATGAGGAACAAAATCCTTAAGCCTTGATGACTGTTGCTGGAAACAGGGTAGATAGATGAAAGTGGGGTACTATGCAGGGAAGTTAAAGGGGACACCTGCATTTCCCACAGTAATTATGTCTTTAAATTAAAAGAAAGATATCTGTATTTTCCATTTCTGGAAATAATTCGTAGGCAGGAGAATATAGTGTGTGCAGTTGTATGAACACAGTAGCATGGTGGGAAGGACCCTTCTGCTTTTTTGCTAGAAATAGTTTATGCCAGATCATGCATCACCAAGAGAACTTAAGACTGCTTAATCTAGTAATTAGGACGCTTGACTGCTTAAGGCTCTCTCACCTCCTGCTCCCTTCTGCCAGTTTTGCATCATGATGATCTATCTGTCTGATCCTGCTTCTTGACTGGTTTTGTGTGTGGTACTGCTAATAAGGCTGTAGTTGTTAAAGGTTTTAATTTTTACAGACTGTCATCAGTAAGAAAATATACCTACTTTGTCATGTTTCTAAATGATAGTATTTTCTGCTTCTTTCTTGGAGATGTTTTTTGATTTTAATTTTTAGCAAGGGGGGTTGAGTTGTTACTCGTTACTTATTTTTTCCTGTTTCCAAAGTGTTTGTTTTTTTTTTTTTTTTCCACTAGACTCATGAAGTTGTAGTTCTCTAGAACTATTAGGTATTTGGATTTGTGAGAGACCACCTGTCCTAATTGGATGAGTGTGATAAAAGCAATTTCAATTGGTAGGGCTTATAGTGTCAGTTTAAGATGAAACACATCGATTTTGTATTATGTGTAGGTCTAAGAAATCTAGAAACCACTGTAGTGAACTTGATGCATTTTTCTGTATTCCAGTTTTCATTTGTATATGCAGTAGTTTATAGAGTATAATGAAAGCAACCAGAATGACATTGGGAAGTAATTTAAATAGTCTTAATACAGAGTACATTGATGAAACCCTTACGTATATATATCTTAAACACCTGAGAAATGTGATAAAAGCTGATAGTGAACTTGCAGTATATATCTTTTGGGTGATTATGTTAACACTTGTGCTTATAACATTTTTCCGAGTGTTTTTATGAATACTTACTATGTAAAATGAAGGTTACATACATGTAGATCAGCTATTATATTCTGTAAACCTCCAACATAATGTTTCATAAACCAGCTGAATGCATGGAATTACATTGCTTTTTCTCTTAACTTCCATTTCCCAAAATACATGTTTTGTAGCCTTTTATAACCATAAATTACAATTCTTTTATTTGATAGTGATTTACATTATATATGTGTACAAATTGCATTGCTCCAACTTAAGATGCAAAAGGCAATACAAGATTCAATGTTAATCTGTTTTACTTACGGAAATCAATATAAATTTGAATGTATAACTAAGACATAGGGGTTAATATTTTTTCTAAATATTTTTTAATTACATCTGAAGCCACTTTACTCTTACACAAAATCATTGATAACTGATTATATTTTATTTAATGAGTGAGAAGTCATCTCAAGTTATCTTTATGCACCTTATTTATTTTTTTTCCCCAACAGATGTATCATGTTAAGACTATAAGCTCTTGAAATGAAAGTTACTTAGAGTAAAGCTTTGGTTACCTTGCTAAACTGTCACTTATTCTGAACTTATCAGTTATTTGTAAGCTGTATGTATGTATTTCTATTACAGAGTTGTTTCTTGTCTGTATTTGGCCATTTAAAATGAATATCATGTTTGGAAACTGTTATTGAGTATATGATACAAATCAAGACCACAGAAGACTTTGATGAGCAGAGATTGATACCTAATGGTTGTACCATTTTGTGATGGCTTTTGGAAAGATGCACTCACTTTTTGGAAGTCATAGCCACTGGCACTAGTTTTATACTTACATTCAATTGTATTTAGAGCTGAAAAAACTTTCTCCCCTTCCCTCTTCTTTGTGTGACGACATATTTATTCAACATGAAGCTACTAGTGGAAGAATGTGAAATCTGTCAGATTTAGGATCTGCCTTTTATGCATTATTGTAGCATCTATATCATTACTACTTGCATAGTTTGAGGTACTTTCAAGGGGAGAAGTGTAATGTTTCTATTAGTATTTGGGAGCGCACTGAGTTTTCTGAGTTTTTGTTGTCTCTTTATTCTTATAAATATCCTTTAAATTCCTGTAGTTCATACAAGATTGTCCTTGCATAAAGCTTATGTAGGAGAATGTCATATCTAACAACTATTAGTCAGATTCTTCACTCTGAGAGTGACAACAAAGGGCTGGTAAATATAGTAGTGTTTAAAACAACACATAACCTTTAATTTGTAATGCCAGTAGTAGTTTTTACATGATCAAAAATTCTTATAGTTTAGATAGGTAGTTGAAAAAAACTTAGTAATGCTTTTAGTGTTTTTTGTTTCTTGTTCATTTGAAATAATGAATTATGTTTCTTCTAATAAAAACACTCAGTGTGTGCAAGGTGCTCTGCTGTTTTGTGGTTGTCTGAATCCTCTTAAGTGTTGCTGACTGCTCTGAGGTTTTTTTTTTTTCTGTTTTAATTTTAATATATTGGTTTTACCACTTCTATTCTAGACAGAGATGATTTTGAGAACTCTTCTCAAAATAATAATATGAAGTGTTTGAATTGGATTAGAGTCCAGAAAACACAAACTTTTAGTGAACTATGGGATAGGTACTCAGTCACTCTTGCAGAAAAGATAAGACCATCTTGGCTAAATGGAGAACACGTAGTAGCACTTAGGGACCTTCTAAGACACGAGTCATCTTTACAAGACCATAGGGTAATGTAGGGGACATGTAGGAGACTCATAGACTTTTGAAGCACCTCATTGAGGCTTGTTGGGATTTCATACGTCATTTAAAATGCTATGTTTAAGCAATTGAATCCCTCTGAATGTATAGCACTGAGGCTTACATATATAGACCTTAAACAATTCTGTAATGCATTGCAAGAGCTGATGATCCCTGTTAGAATGGGGATGGGAAGGGAGAAGGGGAGCATAACACTTGTATTCTCAGAGTAACAGAACAATAGCATCAAACTGACCTATCGCAGTCTGAATACATCTAAATAGATAATTTGAGTCACTGGCAAAATTATTTAACTTAACAAGAAGCCCATGAAGAATGCTTGTCTTAAGTTTGAAAGTAGTAGTGCCTTTGTTATCTGTACAAATGTTAAAAATAATACTTATGTAAATTCATTTACAATGGATAGTTGGCAAAATCCTCGAATAGATTGTATTGCTTGCTGGGCATGGAATAGTGTTATGTCTCATAATACTGAAATAGGGAGGAGTAAATTTCCTGCATTAAGTAATATGATGCAGGCACTTATTTTTAATATGAAGGAGTTATTTTAAATCCTGTAAAGTCCTTTACTTGTGACCTCTTATTAGAACATGTACTGAGTGAAGGTGGTGGGGTGAAGAGACCCTTTGCTGATTTTAAGGAAACTTTTCTATTAAACTGAAAGGAAAGGGAGATAAAACCCACCCCTGCTTATTTTTATTACCTATATTTATGAATAAAACTTACAATACATCTAAGCAACATTGTTCTCTTTATATTCAAGGAATGACCAGTGATGTTAACAGGGGAAAAAATGCATTTTACTAAGAACAAGCAGAATAATTTTCAGATAAATAGTACAAAACTTTAGGAAAGCTTAAGCATGTAGAACAGTTTCAGTCTGAACAACAGGAGAACTTGCAGTGAAATGGCTACTGATAGACAAGAATTATGTAGAGGTATCAGAGGTGATCCACTTTCTATTAAAATAAGATTGGATATGCTGGGAGCATAGGTACTCATACACGCTCATTATTAGTAATGAATGCCTGAAATTAGAAAGTGTTTTATTTCCATAATTTACAGGCAAGATATGTAACTAACAATTTTGTTTATCATTCATAAGTAAAATCCCCAAGTTTTTACAGTTACTTCTCGGGAGTAATCCTTCACTGATATTTGACATACAGTTTGTGTAAAACCAGTTAAATTTTTTACCTATGCAAACTGCTCTTTAAGAGAATTTTAAAAAGTGCTTTGTTTGGGTATTTTTTTAGTATGTTTGCTTTTTTAATGTTGGATCATAGCAAAAGAAAATAATTAACATAGAACTGACAGTAGCTGAATTTAGTTTTAAATACGTAATGTTACCATGAAATGTGATTTGTAATTTCTAACCTGTAAAATATAGCATGTCTAATCTATTTTCTATTTAGCTGTGTAGACAAATATTCAATTAAAGTACATAGGTGGTTGGAGGATTTGTGCTATCAAAGGCTGTCATTACCTTGTTTTCACTTTTTCCACTCTTCTAAGAAATAACTTCTTTCTATGTTAAGTCTACAGCTATACAGGAAGAGATTTTGTTTCAAACTAACTTTCTTAAATAAACTCTGCTTCAAATATATGCCTGCTGTCCTGAGCATGTTTAGAAGTCTGAATGGTAAAAGTTATTTTAGATTACCACTTTCTGCAGAGAAGCTGAGGACAGGACATGTAAAGTAAATGTTTTTTTTTCTAATTTTTTTATATTATCTGTTTATATAGTTCAGAGTGCTCCACATTCTGCTAATTGCCATGAGTAACCCCAAGCATACAGTATTTATGAGGTGATGTTTAACAATAATCCCACTGATTTTAATGCATCTTCTTCCAAAAAAGTACATATAATGGTGTTTAATTATACAATAAGAGTACCCTAGGGCTGAATTCATATCTCTTTAGGATTATTTTTCCTAAAGCTGTCATCCTATGGTCCTTGAAGAAGTTCTGTTAGGGTATTTGTCAGTGGAACACAGAGGATGGGCAAAAATTAGCAACCAACAATTGCGAAAGTGTGTGTATAAATTACACAGTAAGGTTGTGATCATCTTAAAAGCTTTGGGCCCCTCACTACAAGACAGACGTTGAGGTCTTTGAATGTGTCCAGAGAAGAGCAAATATCTGCTGAAGGGGCTGGAAAACAAGTTTTATGAGGAATGGCTGAGGGAACTACAGTTCTTTAGCCTAGAGAAAAGGAGGCTGAGGGGGGAGGCCTTATTACTGCCTACAGCTACCTGATAGGAGGTTGTAGTGAGGTGGGTGTTGGTCTCTTCTCTCACGCGGCAATAGGACAAGAGGGAATGGCCTCAGGTTGCACCAGGGGAAGTTAAGATTGGGCATCAGTAAAAATTTATTCACAGAAAGGGTTATTGGGTGCTAGCAGAGGCTGCCCATGGAGGGGATTGAGTCACCATTCCTGGAGGTGTTTAAAACACCAGCAGATGAAGTGCTTAGGGATGTGGTTTGGCAGTGGACAAGTTTAGTTGGAGTTGATTTCAAAGGCCTTCTCCAAGCTAGTGATTCTATGATTCCACACTGACACTGGAATTCTGGGTGAGGAGAGGCAATATATTGTTTTTCATTCGTGTCTAATTAATCTTAAGGGCCTCGGGGGTTTCTTTGGGTCCTATAGGCTAGAATATGGAAAAGATGTACCTACAGTAATATGTTACTTACATTAGTGTTATGTATCCTGTAGTGCAATAACTTACTGTTTTGGTTTTTAGTTTTTTTATTACCAGATCCTCTCATGAGGTTGTGTGTGGTTTTTTTTTTTTTTTTTTTTGCTGCTTGGAGACATTGAAGAAGGAAATGTTTGTCGTTTAAATGAGAAGATTTTTAGATCCTTTATTCCTTTGTTGAACTACTTTTTTCCAAGTCTTCAGCTAGCATTTTTATATTACAAGCTTTGGTCTATATGCAGGATCTTGAAGAAAAAAAAAAAGCTTTAAAAAGAACCATTAGCAGCTGTATGTGCTGAATTTTGTTTAGCTTAAAACCTTTTCAAAGGCACTTTCAAATAAAAGATTAAAAATATAAACTTAAAAAAGGTTTCTGAAGATAAAAAATAACATACCATGTTATAAGACTGTGTTGGGTGCAGGTGGCAAACTTTTTGCAAGTAGAGGAGGGGAACTGCTGGAGTGACTTCTGTGAGAACAGTGGTTAGCTACACAATAGAGACACTGCAGGTCACAGCCAAGCCCACCAGCTAAGTTAGTGGGGTGCCTCTGTGAAAGGGTATTTGTTTTGTCCCCTCTGTTCCTTTGAGGTGGAGGAATGAGAAGGCAGCTGAGTGGGTGGCTGACAGTCAGCCAAGGTCAACCCACCACAAAGGAACCATTCTTGTAAGAAAACTCTTTTTTTTTTTTTTTTTACAGTGAAGCTGGTTTAACACAAAACCGAGTTGCCCAGAAAAGCTGTGGTCATCATCCTTGATGATATTAAAAAGACTTCTGAGCAGGAACTTTGGCTGTTTCCAACCGTC
Organism: Clamator glandarius; assembly: GCA_033459285.1. Classification (NCBI taxonomy): domain Eukaryota; kingdom Metazoa; phylum Chordata; class Aves; order Cuculiformes; family Cuculidae; genus Clamator; species Clamator glandarius. The sequence goes on along the minus strand of JAUNZM010000282.1, from coordinate 1,227,041 downwards.
AAGTCTGTGTGAACCAGCCTCATCATTACTTTAGAAAAACATTAATGTCTATTACTTTTTCTTGATATGTACAGAGGAAGCTTGTATCAATACATGCTGTTATGTTATGCATTCATCTTTTGGGTTTTTTTTTTGTTTGTTTGTTTTTTTCCTATTTGGACAAGTTTTTTTGATACATTTAGTGCAACACAAGTCATTCATGAAGATCAAATGCTGTATTGAAAAATTAGTTTTATAAAGACTTTGTCTGTGACTTGGCAAAACTGCAGAATGTTGCCAAGAGTGAAGGGTAACACGTCTGCTCACAATCTTTGTGATGCTCAGTTCTTGCTGCAATTGTGGGTTTAGGGATTTTTGTTTTGTTTGGAGTTTTTTAGTTGGTTGGTTTTGAGCGGAGGAGGTTGGGTTTGTTTGGGTTTTTCCTTTGTGTAATGCTGACACTTATAGCAGTCAGTTTTACTTGAGTTTGGTGTGAAGCAAGACCATGAAAATAATCAAGTCCTATTCATTTAAAATGGAACTTTTACTACCTTCCTTAGGGCAGATTTAAATACAATTAACTTTTAAAGTTATGGTACTGTACTACTGTATTAGGTATTAACAGGCTTAATCTTTCCCACTATGTATTTTTAATAGTTTTCTGTGGATTTGCTTATGTGTAATAAACTGTATCAAATGAACGCTTAGCAAGAGGAAGAGGTGGGAGATATTCCTGTATTTCTTATTTTCAGTATTTTTCCTGTGCCCTCATTACCAGTTTCTGCTGTAATCAGATATAGGATTTGTTCATTGTGCTTAGTCATGCTTTCTGGTTGATCATTTCAGTATGTGTAAGTCAACAGGAGTATCAGTGTTTATATATGTATACTTTTTATACATTTTGAAATATAGAAAATATCTATGTCAGTGCAAGCACCATGACCTCAAATAACAAAGCAGACAGAGGCTAGGCTGCATCCCAATCCTTCCATTCCACCACAAAGAAAAGCTTGTGTGGATTTTGTAGGTCTACAAGATGCATAGCCCCTTTTTAGTTTTTAGTCAGTACTGGGACTTGTGCTTTCATTGGTATCTTTCAACACAGCAGTTTTCCTGGGGCAGTATGTATGTTAAAACCTTGTAGAATGGCCAAGCATTGAGCATTTTAAACAAAGCTTCAATCTATGAGTGTTCAATACTTTCTGCTACCTTTTGCAGGGTCTTGCTTTATAAAAGTTCCAATCTGTCAGAACTACATAAGATCCCTTCAAAAAAATCAAGCATTTGTAAACCAAAAATGGGTTACCTATAGGAAATATGTTGTAGTTGAGATGCTTCTGTAATACTTTGAGATACAGATTTCTGACATTTAGTCTAATGAAAGGCTGTGCACTGCATTTTTCCTTATGATAATTCTTCCTGCTTGTTGATATTTTTTTTGTTTGTTTTTTCCCTTTTCTATTCCAGGCTTTAGTTCTGCTTCTAATATGGATACAATTTTCTTTTTCCACGGAAGTATGTTTATAAATTCAAGTCTAGCTGATGCTGGATTTCAGCCTGGTGACTAAGAAGCAAGGATTTTCTTGACCTGAGTAGCTTTACTGTTTTTACAAGTTCAGTCTTGACCACGCATGAGGAGAAAACTATACGCTAAGACAAAACTGAAAAATCTGTGTTTAATAGTATGGTTATGATTCAGATTTTATTTTAAGAAACTAGAAACTCAATATTTTATTCTGTATGACTAATATATTTTCTCTCATAATTTTTCTTTCATGAGCACTTAAATATTATCTAGCTGATTTGTTTTACACTCTTTCCAGTCTTCATAAAATTCATGATACTGTTGCAATATTTGGGGGGTGGGGATGGGAGGGAGTAAGATCTTTGATTTTCCTTGATGTGTATTGAAAGATGCTATGTGTTCAAGCTTGCTGATCTCATCAATACACTTGGCTTATTCTCTGCACTTTGTGGAGGAGGAAAATGGATGTAAAGTTGTCACTGTCGGTGTTGGAAGTGATGTACATAAAACAAACTGTCACCTTCAGCTTCCTTGTAAAAATTTCTCAAATGTGTGTCTTTAAATAGGAGTATTACAGTATGTCTGTCACTCAGAGTTATTAGCTGGCACCATGTTTTCTGTCATGTACATGACTAAATGTACTTCCCAACTGCTAGATTGAATATTAGAAACACCTTATTCTAAATTTCATGTAATTATTCCAAAATTCTATTTTCACTTAGGCTCCAAAAATTAAAATAGAAGTTACCTAGAGGGCTATTAGACACACCAGTGTTGCTGGATATAACATTAGTACTTATTAATACTTATTAATATTGGTTATTATAAATATTGTTGTGCAGGTTTGGGCTGCAGTAGAATTAAATTTACTCATAATAACTAATATGGAGCTATGTTTTTGATTTGTGCTGAAAACAATGTTGATAATACAGGGACGTTTTAGCTATTGCTGAACTTTCCTTGCACAGAGTCAAGGCCTTTTCTGCTTTTCACAATGTCCTGCCAACAAGTGGGTTGTGGGTGTACAAGAAGTTGGGAGGAGACGCAACTGAGACAGCTGACCCCAACTGACCAAAGGTATATTCCATACCATGTGAGCTGTAGAGGCACTTGAATAATCTCATTCTGTCCTTTAAAAATAATCTCACAAATAATCATTGCTGAGGGCGGCTCATCAATGCCTTGGAGATAAGTATATTTGTTTTTAGGCCTAGAAGTAGGTGCCAGTGGAGCAAAGCTTGCATGTTTTGCGAGTGCATTCCTCTGGCTTGGTTGCCCTGAGCCACACAGAAGCATTAGACCAGGTGATGTGAGTAAGAATATATTACAGATATATGAGATTATTAGGTGACACACTAGTCCTTTGTGAGTACCTAGTATTTTCATTCTAACATGAGATCATGTCATAATTCTGTGTATTGACCTTGGGAGTGACAACAGACATATCTCTTCATCCTCTTGAATAACATACAAATGAAAAGAAGCTTCTTTTGTTCTGGCCCTGCTATCTCAGCTTTGTGTAAATGAGGAGGACGCAGAAGGGCAGATGGAAGAATTTTTTGCTTGCTTTGGTAGCTGGTGGCTGAAGATATATTATGTAACATATGCCTATCTGTCATAAAGGTGAGAGTACCTTCTGGGTACCTGTAACACTTGCATATGACATTTTCTTTCTAGATCATTAAATTACCATAGAATGTACAATAAATGTTTTCTACATTTGTTTGAAGTCCAAATTTCTCAGGCATTTTCACTTCTGTTGAGTACTTGGAATGTCTCTGTATTAGTGTCCACTGGGATTGTTGAATGCAACTTCCATTACTGCTAATGGCAACTCACAGCATAAATTCTCATTCACGAGAAGGAGGACATATTCCTTTTCATCATTTCAATAGACATCTGCGGAGTTTCTTTAAGAAATATTTTAGGAAACATTGAATGCTAGTAATTTAGCAAATAAGCATAAGCTTTCAGAAATTACATTTAAGATCTTAACATCAAAAATTAACATTTTTACTGCATATGTAATGCCTTTAACGTTTTTTCTTTCCTTCAACTAAGTTGCTATACAACTCGGCTTTAATTTATAGTAAAAGTTTTAGCTTTGTAGCCTTAAGACATTAATGGAGAGTATAAATTTACCTCTCTCTTGTTTAGCACTAACTTTACTAGTTTGTTAATGCTTCCCCTTGGATGTAGTTGGAAGAAGGCAGAAGGAGACAGCTGGTTGCACCAGGCCTTGACCTTAATCTAACAAGGTTAAACTAGGGAACATCTTTAGTTATGACAGACAGGGGAACATTTAGTGGTCTCATGGCTTTAATTGCACTTTAGGCAAGCATTTCTCGATTACCTATACAGGTAGCCTAAGAGGACTAACCATCCTGTTTTCACTCCTTCCCTTTTTAAGCAGTGCTGCTCACCAGAACTTAAGGAACAATATAGATGACATGAGGTGACTTTCGTATAATTTTCCCTGATACATGAGTGAACATAGTGTGGGTGTAAGAGTGTTAGGTTGTGACGAGTATTTTAAATGGAATCAGAAAAGGAACTGTTATGAAAATTAGATAATATGCAAGAGAAGAATACTACAAAAGGTATAAAGTTGGTGGGTTTTTTTTTTTATAATATGGTCTTATGTATGTTGCTGTATCATAGCATATCTACAGAGGCTGCTTTGTATAATACTGTGGTCCCATTGAATGCTTTTGAGTTACATAGTCATAGCTGTTCTTTCAACTAAGATAAAGTAAAATCAATTTTATTAAAACCAGGCTTTGCTGACTTTTATTTCCCCTGAAATGTTATGATGGTGTAAAACTCTGCTATGGTTAAGAAATGTTTGCTGCTAGGCAAAGCAATTTTTCATGTGAATTAGACTGCAAATAGAAAATATTTTTTTTTCTTCTTCAATCTACTTTATAGACTATGATTAATTGTATATCCCATTCTGTGCAGGTTTTCAAAGGGAATACATTTTTCCAAGTCTTTATATATTGTTGTGATCTCTATCTTTATTCACAAAAATGCTTTAGTGCAAAAATATCAAGGAAATGCCCTAATTGACACTAATACTACAGCTCCTTGAATCCTGTGTTCTATTCTGGGCCCCTCACCACAAGAAGGATGTTGAGGCTCTGGAGCGAGTCCAGAGAAGAGCAACGAAGCTGGTGAAGGGGCTGGAGAACAGGCCTTATGAGGAGCGGCTGAGAGAGCTGGAGGTGTTTGGCCTGGAGAAGAGGAGGCTGAGGGGAGACCTTAATTGCTCTCTGTAACTATCTGAGGGGAGATTGTAGAGAGGAGGGAGCTGGCCTCTTCTCCCAAGTGACAGGGGACAGGACAAGAAGAAATGGCCTCAAGCTCTGCCAGGAGAGGTTTAGGCTGGACATTAGGAAAACAATTTTCACAGAAAGGGTCATTGGGCACTATAACCCGCTACCAAGGGAGGTGATTGAGTCACCTTCCCTGGAGGTGTTTAAGGCACAGGTGGATGAGGTGCTAAAGGGCATGGTTTAATGTTTGATAGGAATGGTTGGACTCAATGATCTGGTGGGTCTCTTCCAACCTTCTTGTTCTATGATTTTAAAATAATACTTTCAAAATATCTTTCCTTAGAATTTTCTATTACTGTTTTCATAAAGAAACAAGTCAAGGTTTTACTTTCTTTACTTTTAGAGAAAGGACTATTTAAGTAGAGTTTCCTGATTGTTTTCAATGCTCCAAAATGTTTTGAAAAATAATCCTTGCAGATTTTTCAACTGATTTGAATGTTACTGTTAAAAGAACTGATATTGTTACAGCTCATTCAGAAGTCATATGTAAAATTTGACAAGGTAGAAGTTATTTGTAGCATGAATGGATACATAATTTCATCTACCAGAACCTGATAATATATCAGCAGAGTATAAGAAACAGCCTGGTTATAAGTTCTTAAAGACTAACTTATTAGATTTCATCATTTCTAGGTATCTAAGGAGAACAAATCTTAAAGGGCTTTATTTTCTATAAGCTTGTAGAAAGAGTTTTCTGAGCATGCCTTTAAGATGTATTAGTTTGGACATCCAGTAGATACATGTCCAGAATTTTACAATCTAGATTGTTTTCTTAAGAAGTAAATATTTAGAAGTTTAGAGATAGAATCAATTTGAAGAGTATGCAGCTGTATTTTTCTTGCTACCAATATAAAACTTAAGTAATCTAATAAATAAATTATAGAAGATCAGAATAGAATTTGATTCCTGAAATTTTAGTAGAGGCGCATTTAAGTGAATCTGATTTTTTACACTGGAGTTAGCCTAGGAGATGTAATTAGTTTTAGTTTAGCTTTTGCAGATTTGTATTGTAGTGATAGCTCCAGACAAATAAGGCTTTTGGTACAAGAAAATTGTTTCATGATTAAAAGAGAACATGACAATTTGAAGATGTGTAAAGATGTGCAGAAGTGGTTTTGAAAAGGATAACACTGATCCAAGGAAGTCACTTAAGGCATTGCATTATGTTTGAAGTCCAAAAAATAACAAGAATGTTTTTATCTGTAATATTCTGCAGATGGAGGGCAAGGCATGAGAGAGGAATGGTGCTATCCATGCTCTTATTACTCGGGCTGAAATTAAACTTCATGAGCTTGAAAAAAACCGCTTACTGTTCAGGGAGGAACAGTAGACAAACAAGGACAAAATTAGATCTACCCAAGCTTGAAGAGAGTTGTTAACAGGGTAGAGTGGTAATGTCCAATTAAGAAAGGAAATAGAACAATTCGGAGAACTCTTTGTACTTAAATTTGTACTTAGCAGATCAGTACTGATAGTTACGTCATGTTCTTTAAATCTAGGTTGAGTTTATGGACAAAGGCTTTACTACGGTTTCCCTTTGATGTTTGAAGCTGATGTTCATGTGGAAAGGTGGGGTTATTGAGTTCTGGGGCTTTTTTACCCTGGCCTAATTAAAACTGGTTAAAAATTTCTCTCCCTAAAGTCCTAACTTGTCTGGTTGTCTGACTTCATTATGTTTAAAACAATCTTAACTGGTAACTAACAGAAAATGAAGAGCATTATTTTGACTAGGGGAGTTGTTTTAGGCCATAAGTAAGAAATGAGCCTGGTAGTCCCACAGTTGATACTCTCATATCATCTTAATTATTATCAAATTGACAGGTTTTTATAGCTGTATTAAAAATTAGTATGTCCCAGTTGTTTTTAGAAGCTCATAATGCTATTATAAGGTTTTAAGGAATCATTTTTCTTTTTTTTTTTTTTTAAAAAGATAATGCTCATTTGGGAAGACCTTTCAATATGTATACCTTCTGTATAATAGTACAATGAGCTAGTCTTTAATTAAAACTTCTGAGGATATTTAACTGGATAATATGCATCCTAGGACAGCGACTTGTGTCTTCATAAAAAAGATTGATGGAAGAAAAGGATTTTAGATACAGTCATCACCTAGATCTATCTGAAGGTTAGAACCATCCTTTTTAATTAACATAGAAGCTATCAGAAAACTTAATATATTTAGCATAGGTATGACATGTTTCTAGTTGCCTGAAGTATTAAGCAAATTTCTACAATGAAAGCCACCTGGGATGTCATCTTTGTTTTAGCTGCAAGACAGCCCAAGTTAAATGTTAGTCACCTCTGCAGATCTCTGACTAGATGAAAAAGGAAGCAATTTCTTCATATGAAAATATGAAATATTTTTTTGGCAATAGCTGCTAAAGGAGCAGCTTATTTAAAAGTTCAAAACTAAACTGACTCAAAATCAAGCAAACAACTCCCCTCAAGCACCTTCCCCCCTCAAAAACACCAGCAAAACCCAAAGTGAGATTGAATAGAAAACATAGAAAGAAACTAAAACAGTTTTTTTTTCTTTCAGTATCTCCTTAGTTTCAACTCATTTTATTCTTTCAGCTGAAAGTAGGTGCTTTAAAGTGAGCTAAAGTGTAATGAATATGATCTAATCAATGTTTCTCTTTAACAAGATTCTTTGACTTAGTACTGTTTCATGTTTGGCTGCAAGACACCTTTAGTCAACACTCAACACATTATGAAGATGACAATTAATATGATTTGCATCTTAAGAGTAACTAGTCTTTATAATTACTCTTCTGCTACTGTAAGAAAAGTAATTATAGTAGACTAAAGTACTGTAGTTGCTTTTCTGAAGAGAGTATTTGTAAACACTAATGGTTTTAACATGTAGCGTAGCATATTAAATTCTAGATTTCAACAATATTATTTTCTGTATGAATAAATACAAAATAATAAAAAAAAGGAATATAGTCTCTATATCTGAAAAAATCATGTCATAACTTTGACAGAAATACCTGTTGAGGTACCCAAAGATATCTCCTTCTCATGTTTGTGAGAGTAATGCTTTCAAATGCATTGTGGAGAACTTTTATGTAGTTTTCAAAAATAATGATAATGATTACTGTAGTACAGGTTTGGAGAGGGGTTCAGTTTCTCATATCAAATGGAAACTATATATCTATTCAAACACAACTCTGGGGCAATTCTATAAAAGAAGAATAATTTTGAAGAAATAAGGAAATAACATTTTCTTAAGCATTTGGCAATTGAAATCCTCATTTCCCATTTCGACTGTTAGAGTACAGTAGGTGTATTTTGAAGTTATTTTCTTTTTTCCATACAACACCAAGACTGGAAATAACTAACAGGTGAGAGGCTTTATCTCTTTCCTTTTTAATGTTTTTCCATGTCCACTGAATGGAATGTTATAGAAATGTTTGAACGGAGATATGTATTTCATGCTACAATCTTAGACCCTGCTATTTCTGAAAGGTATTGCAAAGTTATTCACTCCTGTAATGATAAGAAGCCTCCAGATTTCCTTCTCCTTTTTCTCTGGTATGTGTTTCAGCTTCTTTTTCTTTATAGTTACAGTGTACAGAGGGGTGACTATACAGCCCTGTGGCAAAATTATTTTTGGGATCTTTTCATGAGGTATATCTCCATTCCCTAAGCATTCAAAAAGCCTTTCTCTGTAAGTGTCCACATTTTTATTTAAGTGATCAGAAAACAAGCATATGCCAGATGGAATTTCAGTGTTGCTTTGTTGAATTTCTGTGTTAATAACTTTGAAAAACAATGAGCAAGCTACCAATACTGGCACTAATAAATATGGTAGCACTTAGGTTTAAAATTAGTTAAAAAGAGAGTTCAATTTTCCTTGCTTCTACTTCCAGTTTCTTTCTACAAGCCAATGCTGAATTGGTTAAGCCATACATATAGTGTTTCTTTGCAACTATTGCACATTTGTATAGAAAAAGAGATTGGATATCTATTATGGATAAAAAAAAACAAACCCTCAATTGAAAGTGAATCATCATATGAATTGGAAAGACTTTGAGAAATATCTCCGAGTCTGACAGGAACCTTTCTGTTCCATCTTACCTTAGGAAAGCACATTCTTACATACTGAAGTATAGTGATGTAAAATGTAACCATTGATAGAAACTAACTGATTAATACGGGAATGGAAGGAATAAAGATGTGCAGTCAACAAGGGAAAAAAAGTTTTGAGAAATTTTATGCAGTGTTATGTCCTTTATTTTCTCCTTAAGTAGATTTTTTCTAGAATGTTTACAGTTGGGAACTTAAGTAAATATGTTACTATTTATGTTGCTTCTTCAGTGTTGAATGTAAAAGCTTTGGAGCTGCATCTCATTCTAACGTGTATGTGGAACATAGCATTCAAAAAGTAATGAACTGCACCCTGCATTTCTGACTTGATTTCTACTCAGAGGTTTAGTTTTGGGTTTAAATCTGATAGTATTTGTAGACAGTAAGGTGTCAGAGTATTTTAACAGGGTGACAGTTGTTTTTATGTATTAGTGCTAGTGACTGCAGTTCCCTACCAGTGCCTGGTGTCATCTTAGTATGACAGACATCAACCAAACGTTGGGCGTTTTGCTGTACCTTTAACATATTATAATGCTAAGAACTTGTAGAATATTGGTAGAGGAGAAGCAATCTGACATCTTTTAAATTTTATTTGCTGAAATGCACCTTCAGCAAGTTTGCAGATGGCACCAAGCTGAGTGGTGTAGTTGCCACACCAAAATTAAAAAAATGGAAAACAAATTCTGAAAAGATTATGAAAATTCTGTATCGAGTCACTGTAGGATTTAAAGTTACAACTGATCAGTCTGAAAAGGAACCAAAATATTTTCATTTCTAATGTTTCTATGTAGGTCTCCTCATAAAAACATCTATTTGAATGAAAGTTTGGTATGGCACTTATTTTTAAAAGACTTGCGCTTATTTCAAGCAGTGTACCTCACTGAATTTGTTTATAGTAGTGCAAACTTAAATTACTACAACTGCAATTAAAATATGATTAAATATATTTACTCATGAGACAGTGGGGTTGCAGTAAAGTTTAAGTGTGAAAAATAAATTGAAGTTTTTGTAATAGATTTCTGAAGGTAGTAAATACACTGAATATACAAAAGACAAGCTACATTATACTTGTTATTTTTATTTAAAAGCTGCAGCAAGGAGCATATTAAACAAAAGAGTCATGTCAAAGCTTAAAGAAATATACATTTTTTTAAATTACCTTTCATTAGTATCACATTAATACATAATAAGGTTTTGTTGGAAACAACTTTTTACAAAGTTGTTGATAATGTAAGCTTTTTAGAACCTCTTTTATTCTGGAAAGGACTTCCACTTTCTGTAAACAATAATAGATCAAAATAAGAATAGTATGTATTTTTCTTCCTTTTATACCTGTGCACTGTTTTTTCCTCCCATTTTACTTTTCTCTAAGCAGTTTTTCTGATGTTTTCTTCTTGTCAAGAAAAAAAGCAGAAGAAGAAAGAAGAGAGGATCCAAAATCTAAGATTTCTTTAAAGATAAGTTTTAATAAATGAGATTAATATCTCTCAGACCCCTAGGTTTTATTTATTGAAGTATCTTAATCACATTGGTGCGATCAATGAAAGGACTGCACAGTCTTTTCAGTGCGCATTTCTAGCATAGTAATAACTGCATTCATTCTCTACCATGCAAAGTTGTCATTTTTACAGTGTACTTGCCAGTTATTTATTACTGATTTACTACTGATTTGTGGTGTCTTAACACCATCCTGACATTTTTTACTGGCTGTTACTAGCTATTTCTAGTATCTGGTAGCATAGATAGTGTGCTCTACTGCTTTTGCACAATATATGGATTTGGAAATTGCTTTATAATAGGTTTGAAAGTTCTCTATTCTTAAATATCAAATATTTCTCTATTACTTGTCGCCAAGTATTTAGTGGGTACTTGTTAAAATATGTTGTGTGGGAATATGCTTGGTGAATGAAGCATGATAAAATTAGCAACAAATGTTTACATTTGTAATCTTAGCTGTGTAAAGAATAAGCAGCAAATAACATCATGTACAAGTATACAATTGCATTTATTTTGAGAGGAAGAAAAACAATGTAATATAACTTTATAAATCTCTCTATGCTCACAGTCAGCTCCAATTATTACCCTTTGTAACCATATAAGCAGTACAAAGTGCGTATGTATATTGTAGAGAAATGTAGTATAGGCCTGTTTATTGCCAGGGAGGGAGAAATGTGTAGTATTTTGAAACTTGTCCTTGAATTAAATTGACAGGAGAAGCAAATAAATTGTGAGAGATTACGGAACAGGAAAAGAGATTTCAAAGCTTTGTTGTCTTTCTTAACCTTAACTTTCAAACAAAAAGAGAGAAAATAAAATAAAAAACATGCTTAGTTACTTCTAAAGTCTATATGTGTTTGAGAACTTGCTTAGATAGAAATTCTGCTACCACACAGGTTTTCCTTACCTGCCAGTTGACCATGACACAGGGGTTTTGGTTGGTTGTTTATTTGTTTCTGGAAGCAGCTATTTCTGCATCCATATCCCTTTGAAAAAGAATGTATAAGTAAAAGTCTAGGAGTCATTGGAAACCTATTTTTATTCATATTTTGTCCACCAATTAGTAGTAAGTATTCTACAATCACTGAACTGTGGCATACAAGTTATTAACAACAGCTGTCTTGTACATTGGGGAAAGTGTCTTTTTCCTGTTAAGTAGTAAGTTAAGTAGGCCTTTCCATAGGCACATATTCTTTCTAAATTCTTTCTGAATTACACCAAAAAAGAAACAAGTAGATAATGAAAAAAATGTTCAAAGTAATTTTTGGCATAGTGGCTAGTGCTGCTAAAGCTGTTAATGTAACTTCAGAAAAAATTTGGAATGTAGCACATAACAGAACAAAAATTTTATTACTGGTTTGTATACTTGTTTTTTAAGAAAAATTTAGGAAGTATTACAGGGAGGATTTAAACTAGAAAAAAACCCAAACCATTTCTAAATAGTCCTCAGCTGAATGAAAGAGATGTTGTTAAGTGTAACTTCTATATTTTCAGCATATACTGCCATTTGCATAAGCAACTTTTAAACCTCTCTTTTCGGACTGGAAAGGTTTTAAACCTTCTCAGAACTTATTGTTTTCCATATAAAATTAATGGGGCTAATTTTGCCTGATTTTAATGATGATTTATATTTTTATATGATATCTGTTAACAGATAAAATTTGTTTAATTTTTTTATATATCAAATCATAGAACCGCTTGATTGGAAAAGACCTTGGAGATTATATAAAGTCCAACTGTACCTGTCCGGTGTTAAACCATATACCTCAGCACTTCATCTACCCATCTTTTAAATCCTGAGCGGCCTGTTCTAGTGCTTGATAACCCCTTCAGTGAAGATGTTTTTCCCAATGTCCACTCTGAACCTCCCTTATTGCAACTTGAGGCCATTCTCTCTTGTCCTATGACCTGTCACTTGGGAGAAGAGACCAACACCCACCTCTCTACAACATCCTTTCAGGTAGTTGTAAACAGTGATAAAGTCCCTCCCCAGCCTCCTTTTCTTTTGGCTAAACAACCCCAGTTCCCTCAGCTGCCCACAGTAATACTTGATCTCCATATATGTAAGTATGCATGAATATATATTTGGAAAAACAGTACCCTTTCTTTACCAGTTGGCAGTTTTGTTTTAAATGCTCCAGAAGAAAAGTTTTCCACCTTTCCCTTGTGATTTTCATTTGCTTTCAAACACTTCCAATTTCCAAGCTGTTATTTTATTTCTCTAATGACAGTATGGTTGTTTTTCCATAAGTGACAGATTTGGGGTTTTTTTTCTCTACCATCACTGTTCTTCCTCTTTTATATACACGTTCCTCATGAATGAAGAATTTGTTCTTCCCTTTCATCTTACCTGACAAGTTTTCCAAGTGATAATTGTTCTGTTCTCAAACAACTTTCTTATAAATCAGTGATGAAATGCCTTTCAAATAAAAACTTAAATTTAAAAAAAATTAGGTAGGCTTCTGACAATAAATTTCAGCATCCTTTCTGGCATGTAAAAATCTGTCTTTGGGAAGAGCATTTGTATTTTGGAACCTGATGTTCAACTCATGGCTCTGTAGATTTCTGGTCACCTCTGACTCCAATAGGTCTTTGAAGGTGTGATCTTAGCAGCTAACATCTAAATTGAGTTTGAGTGAGTTGCTCTATTGTAACATACTAGGAATTTTTATGTGGATTACTGGAATTTTTTTTTCATATCCAGTTTTGAATCAGAAGAAAGCATCCATATCACCATTAAATTTCTGTAGTAAAAAGACTACTTTTAAGGGTTTTTTTTAGGAATTGGCTCATAATTTCCTATAATACTTCTGACACAACAGATTTGTATTTCAACTTTGAGAAATGCGCTAGTGCTTTATTTCAAGTATAAGAAACATCTGACATAAAATGATAATATAAAATATTGTGATAATGACATGAACTGACTGAAAGTAACAAGCATTAAGCAGTAAGTTATGCTGTAATGCTTACCTGATACACTGGCTAACTTTGATCATTGACTAACTTTAAATGAGGAGGCCTGTGTCAAAACCTGAAGACTCATTAATGCAACAGAACTAATGATGATCTTCTAATGGCTCATGTCCACTTTGACTGAAGACATTTCTAATCCTTCTTATATGTATATTCTGTACTCAATTTCCATCTTGTTTCCCCTGATATTTAAATAGGTATGTCCTTATTATCTTTCATTTTTAATAGCATAGCAAAGCCTTTCTGTTGTTGCTGGGAAAAGTTGTTAACTATTTTTTTTTCCTCTCAGAGATAAGCTTGAACCTATTTTTAAATTTTCAATCCCGTCTTGTTCACCTTGAAGCCTGAACTCTGTCTACTGGGAAATGCATGAACTCTGGCTATTGGGAAGAATGATGGTCAAAATGGAATAAATTTGGGGTTTCATTAGTTATGAAGTCCACAGAACTTGCTGTAATTCCCATTAAACTTTGACAGCAGTGCTGTTCAAAGAAAAATCTAATCTATTCATTAATATTTACAGTCAGTAATTTAGACTATACTCATTTACCACCTCAGGCTCAATGCCATTTGTTCATTATGCAAATCTCTTGTTTTCCTGGTTTACTTTCTTCAGTTAAAATGATTTAAATACACATGACTCTTTGTTAATTCAGGTGCCTCCAGTAACTTTTCCTTAAAAATTCTCTGAAGATGATTTTAGATTGTGTGTCCCAACCTACTGAATCGTTCATAGGTGCATTCTGCCTTCCATATAGCCTTTTATCTGTAACTGCCATAATTCTCCCGAAACAATCTAGGTTCGACCTATATTCTGATATCCAATTATTCAGAATATCTTGTGGGGTTTTGCAGTGATAGCCATATCACAGTTTACTTCTGACTGTGGTGAACATCTTGCTCCCTTTGGTTGTCAATAATTGGAGCATCTACCAAGTCAAGACCATAATATTTATTCTGTCATAGACAAATGCAATGTCTCTTAAGGGAAAAAAAAATCAATAGCAAGATTTGTGTAGTGCTTAGCAATAAAATTATGAATCCTTGCCAATTCATCAGGCCTATGATTCTTCATGACCACAGTTGACTTATCTCTAATCAGAAACTGAAGTAAAGATCCGCTGAGAATACCACAGTGAAAACTGGGCAATTGTACTAACTTGTCTGTGTTTGTTGTTCAAGAAACAAACTATTTTGCTGTGTTCTTGTATGTACTATTGATTTCTCAAAAACAGTACAACCCACCCCAAAAGCCCAGTCCTGCTGATAATCAGTCGACTGTTGGAAAGAATAGTTTGCCAAGTATTCACTGCAGTTGACTTTTCAATACCTCCAATCTTGCTTCCAGTTCACTTTAATGATAGAAAATATTATTTTAATCTTGGTACATTATGGACAAAGTTTTCACCTCTAGACATCTAAAGCTCTTAAGTGCCTTGAATGCATACTTTAAGAAGGGCAGGAATCGGTTTGACTGACATCAATTTTTACCTATGATCTTTGGCCAACATAAGCAGTTTCTTTCAGAGATTATAATAAAGTAAATGTATATAAAATATGAGAGGCGAGTTATCATCTTCCTCAGTTGGATTTCTGAGATAAAATCGCTCTACAACAGGTGACATTGGATGTTAGGAAAGTGTCTTATATTCTTGTGATTAAAAAAAAGAAAAACATTTATTTTCTCATTTTATTACAGCGCTATTTTTTCAAGACCACTAGCTGAGAAATTTCTGAAAATGGTCTAATTCTATTGTACATCAAAGTTCTGGCCGGCTTTCTGGAGTAGACATTCATGTTAGTATTTATCAAAAAAAGCACCCAAATACTCTGAAATGACCCTTTAGTGAAAGGAAATTGATGCACTGAACTTCTGTTGTTTGGACTATATCAAAACTATTTTTATATCTCTAGCTCTGTTGTGAATAAGAAGCATTACAATATGTGGGATGAAGAGTTGTTGGAACAACACGACTGTGTTCTGAGTATGGTATCATCACTTTCCAAGTACTGGTATACTGATTAAAATATTTATATGTGACCAAAAGTCTGCATAGCTGCATACTCCCTTCAGGCTCAGGAAACAGGAGATAAGTAACTGTGTTGGTTTCTTGGTTGGTTGACTTTGTTGGGCTATCCCCCTACAGGGCTATCTACAAACTAATTTATCTGTTGGGCACAAGTTCCAGGGAATGTTGGTACTATCCTTCAAAGATGAGGCAGTTGATTTCGATGTAGTCAGTTATGCTAAAATTCCCTCTACCCATCCTCTAGTCTGACTATCAGCAGAATGGTCAGTGATTGATTTCTGTTAGCCTTACTTGTTTGTTTATTCCATGATATAGTCATTAGTAGAATGATGACCAACACAGCTACCATCAGCGTTTGAAAGAAAAACTTCTAGTGGGATCACTAGTAACATAAACACAAATAAGCAAAGTCAACTCATCAAGTCCTGCAACAGTGCCTTTATAATTCCTAAAAACCTGATGTCAGGATGAAGGATGTCTGTATTCAGCCTCAGTAGAACTGAAAATTTTAATTCTTTACATGCTGTTATTTCATCTTTCTATGTCTATTCTCTACCATAACCCTGTTGCTGCTGATCTAGTTTGACATCTTGACTACAAAGAAATGAAAATTGTCAGTGTGCCTAAGTTATATATAAATACTAGGTCAGAAATTATAGCATTGGAGTTTTGATGTTTGTGTGGAGTGGCTACTAACAAAGAAATATTTTCTTTTTTTCCCCAGTCTTCTCACAACTTAATTACTATTAGTTTGAAGCATTTTATTTCTTTAACAGACAGTGATGTGGCTGTGGGTACTAGTTTGTTAAACTCTTTGCGTTTCATGCAGTGTCACTTAACTGTTAATATTCAGTGTCTCTAAGGATTTGCAGTTGCTAAATGGCAAGGTTTAAAATGAAATAAGAGTTTGCTTACACTGTGGTTTGGCATGGCAGATACTGTAATTAACCATTGAAACATGTCCCAAAGTGCAGAAAAATTTCTTCAAAAATTTTGATACACCTAATGCAGAAGTATCTGCAGCACTGCCATGTATCTTGGAGTGACAAATTGACTCCTTTAACTGCAGTTAAAGTACTGACCTGTCAGAAGTCACCTGACCAGTTCTTGAAACAGAACTCGTGTCTGACACTTAAGCTTCTGTATATCGTATTCTTCAACTTGGAACTTAATTAATGTCCTGCTGCTATAAACTCTCTGTGCTGGCACTCCTGTATATTCCCTTTCTGTAAGGAATGCTAAAGCACATATGGTAATTCTGTTAAAGTCTCTGGACATAAAATGCAGCCTTTTATATGTACTTTAAGATTGTATTTTGGTACAGTAATGAAAGAATGAAAATATTACATGAAATTATCTCGCAGAAAGCAGGAGATAAAATTGCAAATGTTATAACAATATGTATTAGAGCATTCATAAATAGCTCTTCCTTGTGATAAAAAAAATAACATTAATACTTAAGCAATCAGATTGTCTGTTTTTAAAACACTGGTAATTTTTTTTGTTTTCTTCTGTCATTTTTATGGTAATTGCTACATAAGCAAGCCAGACCAAACTCTGCATACTTAAAATGTTAGCTTACAGGCTATTATCTAAGCTGAAAGCACTTTGGCTTTGTAAATAGAAATTTACAGTTCACATCTAAAGTTCGTGAATGTTACTTATCTTCATGAGTTTTTCAAAAGGTACATGTTCAATTCAGTCAAAATGCTTAATTTAACTGCTTTTAAATTTCTAGTTATGTGAGCTTTTAACAACATGTGATGATTTTAAGTGGAACTTGTGTATGGTTCTATGTTGAGTTTTATGCAATATAAGGTAAAATGCAGATAAGGTCTTTGTAAGGCTTTCTTGCAAGTAAGTGCTATTGCATTTATTAATGTAATTCACTTATTCTAGCTTGTAGTGTAAGCATTGCTAGACTTTGAATTTTCAAAGCCAATGTAGTGAGACAGCAACAACTGATCAACTGAAAAAACAGCAAAGAAACAACAAGAATGAAATTTCTTATAGATGTTTTGGATTATTTCTCATAAACACACACACAGTAAAAAAAAAAAAAAAGGCATATTTTGGTCTTTTCCTGGCAGACAAGTTTCTTAATGAATAAAATGCATAAAAATTTACAAATAAGCTACTACTAGAATTAGAATTATTGCATATTGATTGTACTGTGTTACTGTATAACAAATACTATATATTTCCTTCTTCTTTTCATATGATTTTTTTTTTCTTAACATAGTGACTTAAATGTATTTAATGGGAAGAAGCAGTTCATACCCAGTGCAGTTTTGTCAATTTTCTACTGCATTGAAAACTGTATACAAATGAAGTTAACAGAAATATGACTAATAATTTAGAAATAATAGAGAAATAAAAATAATAAAGAAACAAAAAATAATAAAGTAAAATTAAGCAAAAGAAACAGGAATCTATTGATCTCTGATTGCATTAGACATTTTAAAATATGGTAGTTTAAATTTAGAGGTAAAATTCTTAGCAGAAGTCACTGATCCCTTGCTCCATAAATACTGAATGTGTGTGTCAGATTTTAACAGTGTTGTTTGATTGTAGCAACACTGCTAATAACCTGACTTACAAAGAGTACCAAAAGAACTATCTGAAATAATTAAAATATCCTTTAAAAAAACATATTGGAGGCTCCTTATCAGGCTTCAGGTATATTTGAAACAGAAATCCACTTACTTTTCATGGCAGTTGTCAAAGTCCTTGTTAAAACATATATATGAAAGATTGTCACAATTTGTTTAGCCCTTAAGTTATTGCCTTGCAAGGTGATTTTTTTGCCCTTCCCTTTCCCCATTTTCACAACTTTGAGACTTGGGTTCTCAAGTGACATACTTGAGAATGATTACAAAGGAGTTGACTCCACTTGCTGTATCTATGAATAACTTTAAAAGTTTAATCATGTTTAAACCCATTAAAGTAGGTGTAAAATGTGTTTGGGGATGTTTGAGAGACTTTTGACTTCATTACCAAATAGGTTATAAAATGAGTACATTTGTTTGTTAACAACAGAATGAATTTGCAGAATATCTGGCATAAATTACATGTCCTTGATTTTTAGAAGGAAGAAAGCAAAAATGAAAGGACCAAACATGCAATTATCTGTGGATAAAACAGGACTGATTTAGATTTGTTGCTAAACAAGTATTTACTAATCGCAAAATTATGCGTGTGTGTTGTACCCAAGTTCTATTCAGCATTCAAATCAAACAGTAGAGAGTCAACATGGTCTATTTCAGAGGACATTAGTCTAAACCAACCACTGGAAAATTTTAAACTTCATCTGTTTGAAGTTTCAGCAATATTAATTCAAAAGTATTATTGAACACTTTTATCATGGAAATAATATTCAAAAACTTTATCAAACAGTTATGTTGCAAATATTGAATATGTCTTGTCATTGCTTAACCATTTATGGTCTAGAGAACAAGCTTGAGAGAAGCTTTCATGAGTCATATCAGACAAGGTGTCATTTCATATTTTACATAGATATCGTAGAATCTTTATTTTAGCAATTATTTATAAAAAAACAAAAGGCATTAAAATAATTTCTAGTGTCTTTGTCCTTGTAGTTTTTTAATAGGTTATATTGCTTGCTAAGTTCTTAAGCAATCTTTAGTTTATCAAAGCGTGCTAGGCGATTGACTATATTTTAAAAACTATAACTTGTTCTGTGTAACTGGGTAAATGGGAATAATTCTGACAGTTTCTGTGAGTGATTCAGTTAATTGGGAAATTGCCAAAGTAGTACTTTGTTTTTAATATCTCTCCCCCTCTTCTTAAATTCTTTTAACAGCTTTGGAAATAAGCTGTGAAAATTATAAATATATCACTGCTGATATACATGCAGTAATGAAACGTGCACGTGTGTTAAACTTAAGACTTGTTTCTTCTGTGTTGTCTGGTCCTGTCTTTCTCTTTACACCAAGAATTTTCTTGCTACTTTTTGGACAATAATTTGGAGAAACAGAAGAACCTTTTTAAGTTTATTATGTACCACTAGGATAAACAGAAAAAGAATAGTTACAAGGACAAATTTAATGGAATACATTCTTACATCTACTACAGTAGGTAATCAGGGTACCTAGATTACAGGCAATTCACTCTAGCATGAATCCACGAACATGCATTCTTTAAAAATGGGAGGAAAACCTGCATAACTTCAGTGCACATTACTTTCCCAGTGAAGCAGTAAATTATTTGTATTAATACACTATAATTACAAAATATAGAAGAATTGATAATATAAGATAATGGATAGGGATTAAATTGTTTCTCCTGGAATCTAGTCAGTTACATTAACTCATCTTGCATACTAACTTCTTTATTTATCTTAGTAGTCCTATGTGTTATTTATTTTCTTCAAAGGCAACTGTTAAGAATTTCTATAAAGTCATCCTGAAAATTTAATCGTTTATGTGCTTTTAAGGGTTAACTGAAGAGATAATTACTCCAACCAATGACAAATTATTTCCAATCCACTTCAGCACTGCAAAAAGAAATGAGTTATTGACTAAGCTGGCAGATGGCATTTAGCAGTGGTTTCCTTAATTTAGTTAATCTACTCTACATTTCTTATAAAGAACTAAAATCAGCAAAACTATCAATCTGGACTTTTAACTTCAATTAAGAATAACTGGACTGCAAACTCACTATAAACATTTAAATACTTGAAATTAAATATGAGGCATCATACTTCTGAACTAGACACAGTTTAGTCAGTGGCAAAGAGAAGTATAAACTCATCCAGTAAACGAGTCTATAGTGTCTGTGAAAGGAAAATATACAATACAAATTATAATGACAACAAAGATAAAACCAGATTTTATTGACATCCAAGCAGAAAAAGATTTTCTTCCAACGTAGAGAAAGGAATAGGTGAAAAAACATGTCTTGTTATATTGTGGCATTTATTATGGATATTAATATTTTTCTGGAGTATTATAAAATAGATGATGTTGCATTGTAGGTGGAAGGAGTCCATCTTTAATCATAGCAAGCAGAAGCTATTTGGAGGAAGAGAAGAACAAGCAGGAAGATGTAGAGACCAGATGGAAACAATTAAAAGCAGAAAATGTTTTTGAGTGGAGTTCTTTAACAAAAGTTACTGACTTACATGGTTTGTTATATAGTCAGAAAAAACATTGTCCAGAACATGAAGAATTAACCTGACATGAATATGCTTTATTAAAGGAAATCTAGAATCATAGAATAACCAGGTTGGAAGAGACCCACCAGGTCATCGAGTCCAACCATTCCTATCAAACACTAAACCATGCCCCTTAGCACCTCGTCCACCCGTACCTTAAACACCTCCAGGGAAGGTGAATCAACCACCTCCCTGGGCAGCCTCTTCCAGTGCCCAATGACCCTTTCTGTGAAAATTTTTATCCTAATGTCCAGCCTAAATCTCCCCTGGCAGAGCTTGTGGCCATTCCCTCTCGTCCTGTCCACTGTCACTTGGGAGAAGAGGCCAGCTCCCTCCTCTGTACAACCTCCTTTCAGGTAGTTGTAGAGAGCAATGAGGTCTCCTCTCAGCCTCCTCTTCTCCAGGCTAAACAACCCCAGCTCTCTCAGCCACTCCTCGTAAGGCCTGTTCTCCAGCCCCTTCACCAGCTTCGTTGCTCTTCTCTGGACTCGCTCCAGAGCCTCATTCTGAGATGAGATATTTTTTAAAATCTATGAAGATGTCATAGGATCATAGAATGGTTTTGGTTTGAAGGAAATTTAAGTCATCTAGTTCCAACCACACTGCCCTCAGGCAGGGACATTTTCCATGAGGTCAAGTTGCTAAAAGCTCCATTCAGCCTGCCCTTGAACATCTCCAGGATCCACGACTTCTCTGGGCAACCTGTTCCAGTGCCTCACCACCCTAACAGTATGACTGGATGAGATATTCACAAAGTAAATCTTGCATCTTTGGAATTGCTCTAGTACTCCCTTTCTCATTCATATTTCCTGTACTAATTATCTTCTGGAAACTATCAGTTTGAAATATTTTAAGAAAGACTCTGCACTACTGCATCATAATAACGTAGGTTTTTTCAGGTTTTAGTACTTTTTCAATATTTCCTCATTAAGTCATACATTAAAATAACAATGCTTTGTTATCCAAAATTTATTTATTTTTTTCCCACTCTGTTCATTTCTTCCTCTTCCCATTGTTTCTTAGGACTAGTAAAAGTTCTAATAACTTATTAAAACAAGTATATTTGGATTCAGCTGGTGATTGAAGTAATATGTTTTGTATCAATGTGTTATGAATAAAAGAAAGATGAAAATTACATTACAAACTTGTTTCTGTTACTTGAAGTAGTAAAAGAAGAATGAGATTTAGAAGAAGGATGAAAATAGCTAATGTCATTATTGTCTTTACCTACTAAGATTCTTTGTTTCCTAAAAGTTTTTATACAGCTTTTAGACTGAGAGAGGATCTTCTTTAGTACAGAAGGCTGTTTGTTTACTTTGAATGCTCATAAACTATTACTTTCAGAAATGGTATTAAACGTATTTTAGTTCTTATCATCTTTGTCATTCTAATCATGTCTAATCTACAGCCTGACCCATGCTTTATCTCTCAACAGCCTTAACTGAAAGAACTGCTATTAAGGAGGATTGATTGTAGCCCACTGCTAGAGAAAAAACTGGTTGAGCAGTTTGCTGACTGGGGTTAGTATTAGGAATGGCATGAAAATTACTGCTGAAACATCCTGACCAGTATCTGGTTGTTGCCTAATAAATGAACTGTGAAAGAAATTAAGTAGTCATTTAAACTTACACTTTTCATTCTTTGTTCATAGTAGCAGTCTTATAACATCTGGGTAGCTAAGTAAAAACTTGGACCCTTGAATAGTTTTTTAACTTCCTTTAAGGTGGTCAGAATTTGACCTTTTTTTCAATCTTTATATTCATTGTCATGCTACTACCTTTTCTCTCCTTCCTTACTCCATATGCTTATCCTTTTAGCCCATAAAATACCTTTGAAAAATATACTGTTTGATCTAGATATAAAATACGTATATAATATATACACATCTGCAGACCAGTACAGTTGTTTATGGAAAGCATATTATATTTTTTTTAAATATGGAAATGTTCCCATACAATTTACAGATATTTAGTTTCCCTACATGTTCTGAAATATTGGATAACTGTGGTTTTAGACATAACAATTTGTCAGTAAATATTTTACACATTTTTCATTACATTTGCATATTTTTCAGGTATGAAAGTGCTTATTTATTATTATTATTATTTATTTTTTCAATAGGGTTATTATTGACTTCTGTTATCTTTAGAGTCTCCCTTCCCCTAAGTGTTTTGAAGATACTCACTTTCAGTAAATAATGCAATTAAATTTCTAATGCGTTAGAAAAATATCAGGTATAGTTAAGACTGAGTTTTAGGTTTAATTCTGTTGATAAGGTAAGCTTTTTTCTACTTATCCTATAAAAGGCTACTTATATTAAAATTAGTACCAGAAATATATGGTTGTTTGTCTGAAATTTATCTGGAAGTTACATTAATAGTAGGATTACAGCAAGTATGTACTTTGTGTCTCATGTGCAGTTCATATGAGAAATTATACTAATAATTTACATTATTTAAAAATTATGTCAAAATGGAAAAGTGCAAATAGCATAGTATGTGTCTGCCAGTTGAAGGAATGATTAAAACGTCATGTCTAGTAGAAATTACTGCTACAATCATAAAATTCTTTCAAGCAAGAGTTTTTAAAATTCAGAATAAAACCCCATAATAAAGATAAACTATTTCTCTGTAATTCAAACATTACACTAGTTTTAGCCATTTGTTATGAACTACATAAACCTTGTAGCTGCACTCTCATATAAGGTCAAATCTAGCTGATGTGTGAAGGAGTGGGGATGAAATGAGCCACAGAAAAGCTGCAGTTGTCGCATGACTCAACCACAGCAGCCAGTATTAATGCAGAGAGAAAACTGAACGTGCTGGTTGTCAGCATATATCCATAACTAAAAAATGGTGGATGTTTAATTATTTCCTAAACTATTCCATCTATTTGCTGGCATAAATTTTCAATATTTCTTGTTTATTTCAGCATGTTGATGTGAGAGTAAGTGTATTATTAAATGTCTTATACTTCATATTATATTTTAGTTACTGGTATCTGAGACACTGAAGCCAGGAAAAGAAGCAAACCATATGTATATCTATGTGTTTACACTGCAGTAAAGACATGAACTCAAAGGTAAAATTACAATGCTTAACACTTTATGAAATTTTCAAGTAGACGGCTTTATAAATTGCTTTATAAATTGCATTCACTAGCACTTTTATCCTGCATGGAAGCTTCTTATGGAATCCCACATAGCTTAGCTCTGTGTAAGCTGATTTTTGCCCTCCTGATATTTAAAATCTTAGTACGGATCTTTAGTGTGCTCAGCAGGATCCCAGATTCTGCAATGTTGTGACCACTGCAGCCAAGGCTATCACTGCAGTATTACAGAGTAAGTTTTCTTGGTTTGTGAGTAGCAAGTTCAGCATTCCTGGTTGGCACATCTAACACTTGTATGAGGAAATAGTGCTCTGCACATTTCAAGAACTTGATGAATGACGTGTGACGTGGTGCATTGTTCTTCAAGAAAATGTCTAGGTAGTTGAAGTCATTGGTAAGAACCGTGTTCTAATGTCTCAAAGCTTGATTAAGTGACCCGAATATTGTTTTGTTGGCCTTGTTGTCTTGGTTTGCAGGTCAGTAGCAGACGCCTACTGTAAGATCCTCATGAGAGATGACCCTGCTGATCTTGACCTAGAGGCATTTGATAGGGACTCCGCAATGGCTGTAGTTGATCTCTGTACATTCAAGGTTCCCCTTAATATAGAGTGTGATGACATATTATTTTTCCCCTGCCTATCTTTATGAAAGCCTTTAGCTACCCATTGTGATCCTACAGTCTTTTGAGTTGTCCTGCGATTTAGTTGTTCCTATGATATCATAGTTTTCAGATAAAACTTGTGTTTAATGAGTTCATATCAATATTTTTTAATGTTACATCTGAAAAATGACACAATTCTTCCTGAACAATGAATTTGGAATATAAAATCTGTTTGGTTACAGGGCCATTAGAAATTATGCAAGGAAACATCAGTATAACATACTTTGTGGCCTACTTCCTCACCTGTAAACTGGACATGCTAATCCTTATCTTGCTCATATTTGCCTTATTTCTTTAGAATATCTAGGATCACCTCTTGCTATGCAAATATCTTGGGTTTTTTTCTGCAGCTGTAGTTTAACTTGCATACTTTAAAATACAGTACTTTATAAGTATATCTATTGTCACAACCCAGACCCATGAGCCACACACTCGTGTCCAGCCCTCACTGTGGGGGGAATTGGATTTGTTTGTCTGTGTGGTGATCTGGAGGCTAATAAGGTCACTCCCAGGGTGAATATCAAAACAGTATTTATTTCTGGCTCCAGCAAACCTAAACACACCAAGATACCTGGGGCACACAACAAAGACACGGGGGGGGGGATGCAACCACCCAAAGTTACAGAAATGAATTCCTGAAAACAACCCAGGTCCCTAGGATCCGCTCCAACACGCGCATCATGAGGTAATGGGGGGGAGAGAGAGAGGGAAAGAAATCATCACATCGACAGCAGCAGATGATCTCAGGAACACGTGGTCCAGGCTGCTCCGATCGAAGTATGTCAGTTAGAGTGAGCATGGAGGTGAGACCCCGACTCCTCCCTTCCGAGTCCTTTTATCTCTGTGTTTTTGGCAGGCTCCAGAAGCCGGCAGGTGAGGGGTTAACAGGGGCAGCACCAACGGCTGCATCCCCTCCCTGTGCCAAAGCCAGCTTTGGGCCTGACTTCACCCCAGCAAGGGAGAGTTGTGCCTGCTCCTGCACTGGCCTCTGCTGAACCATGGCAGTAGGTGTTTTGCTGAGTGTTAGCGACCAAATGTAGTTATTTTTTAATTTATATTTTATTTTTAATGTGCTGCTAATAATCTGTTTATGTTGACTTAGTCACTTGTTATTGTCTTTGGTAATGGTGGAAGATCACATTTTTCTTAGCGTGGTACATTTTCTTTTTTCATTTTCTATCTTTTTTTTTCCCCTCTACTTCCCACCCCCACTCTGAGACCTTAACTCTTAGAATCTGATATCTCTGTTGGTATAACTAATTGCATATATGAGCCTTTTACAAAGGGTCTTTTTATAAATCGTATGTTAGCATCAGTTCTATGGTATGCCGTATTTTCTTCTTCCTATGCAGATTCTTACAAATATTTGTCAAAAAGTAGTTTTCTTCCAACACTGTAAGAAAGTTGTCTCCTAGTATGAATAGTAATCATTTTATTGTTTTGTTGTTTTTTTTTTTTTACTTTAGGAGAAGTAAAACACTTTTCTAAATTGCTGACTTCAAAGCTTCAAAGTACAGCCTGACTCGTATAATGAATTCAGCTGTACTATGAAAAAAGGTCTATGTTTCATCTGAAAGATTAATTTTCACTCACAGAATTGTGGTGTAACCAGGCTTCCAGCCAAACAATTATTTTAGGTTTATACTTTTTATATGTTCGTAGTCTCCAAAGAGATGTCATTAAAATCTGGTAATTGTTAGCCTTTTGAAAAGGACATGTATTATATATAAGTGCTTTAGCATTAATTTTCAAGGAACAGGCTATGGCAGTTAGTTCTGTGTATTTAATAGATGGAATGTACACAATGAAAAATTCCTGTGCTTTATATTGTAAATAAGTTTCTGTGTGTTTGACATTTAATTTGTAGTACTGCTCCCTACTATGAGCTAGATTGAGTAGTGCAAAACTCTTGAAAGACAATAGCATCATCCTCTATTGTATGTGGTGCATATATTGCAAATTTAGTCCTGTTGCAGTGTCACAGGTCAGGAAAACATTACGCTGGGAAATGGAGGGGAGCAAACAGCAAACAAAGAAACTAAAATCATGTTCTTTCTTTTCTGAACAGATGGTGCTTCCACAAATTTTGGCCATGGTACGGAAAGTCCTACTGAAACAGCATGCCCTTGGCTTGTAGCCCTTGATTGTTTTCCCTGGTGATGGTACCAGGCATCCAAAGTTGCATCAAGAACAGCTGTTTTGCACAGATTGTAGCAAATTTGATGTCAGTCTTTCAGTTCCAGGAGCACTCTTGTAAGTGCTTTTGAGAAGTCAGGCTGCTCCAGGAGTGCCATTAGCAAAACATACTGTGTGATCCAGCACACATCACCATGAGTTAAATGTTATTATTAGTCGATTGTTTAACCACCTTTTGGCATTTCTGTCATTTTAAGTAGAGGTGCAGTTCTATTAACGTTCTCTCAGGAGTTCAGATATACATCTTTTAAGATTTAGTGCTTATTCTTCGTATTAATCTCTATAGATAAAATTCCTAATAAAAGGAAAAAAAACCAGAAGAAGTAGAAATGCCTTCCTCAGATAATTGTGCCAGTATAGAGCATTCAAAACCAAAACTAACATTATTCATATTCCTGTTTAGTTATAATTTAATTCAGAAATTAATCTGAGAAGAGTTTTCAATGTGGAAAAAGTGGAACAAAACAAGAGCAGGTTGGATGATGCTATGAGCAACCTGGTCTAGTGGAAAGCATCCCTGTCCATGGCAAGGGTTTGGAACTGCATGATCTTTAAGGCCCCTTTCAACACAAACCACTTGATGATTCTATGACAACTGTAGCAACATGAGATACATAAATGTCTTCAATAAAATTTCATCTGAGACCACACAACTTGTATTTACTTAAGGCAGATATGCTTGAGAACCTAACTTAAATCAGGATACAAGTGAATGAGGTTTTACTTTGCAGTCCTCTTTAGTTGAGATGCTGTTGAACATATATAAAAAGAGTTTTGAGTAATATGGCTGTAAATACATGTTTTAGAACGGACATTAATTGGATCTGTTTGTGAACATGAATCTGTTCTAGAACAACTGTAGTATGTCTACTTGTATGGGCCAATACATTCTAATTTTCAGACAATATTACTTTTGTATTGTATTTTACACTTGGTTGTCAACTGTCCTTACTAATTTCTCTCACTTAATTATAGATAACACCTTTTGAAATGTTATGTCTGAAGTATAAACCTCAATGCTATATAAACAGAGTTCTGAAATACCTTTATTCTGAAAATGGCTGTTCTTGGGACTTTTAAGTTCCATTTTGCTTTCCACTCGGCGTTCTAGAGGGTGCAGTTTTTAAAGGCTACCGTCATGCCTCTTGAGAATTTTCCCTGTCTCAAAAAACCACATTTAAGTGACAGGAAATAGTGTTAATCGTTTTGTCAAATAAGAACGGTGCAAAAACTGTTGTATTTCCTTCCTCCACATGCAAGCTTTGAGTTTGGTTTTTAACAGAAGTTCCCCACTTCAGTTTATCTTACTAGATCTAGATTATATTATCTTTGACAGAGTTTGCAATGCTATTCAGTTAGTCCCTTCCACTAGTTGTTCTGCCACTGAGATTTGGAAGTAGTTTCTGCTTTATAGCTGTTACAGGCTGTGTGCATCTGGACTGTTTCTGCTTTTACTATCTGCAGGATAGGACATCATGGTGAATATCTGAATATATGATATCTTTCATGGAAGAAATTAAATATGATTATTGTACTTTTTTTGCAATTCCTGAATTACTAAGCATTTTATGCAAATTGCTTTAGAAAGGAGATGAGATTCTCTAGGATGAAGAGCAGAATAAGTAATTTCAGTGTTTATTGAAGAGGGAGAATTGAGATGATTATTGACAACTTGCAACTTTCCTTTTTTGTTTGTCCTATTTATTTACTGAATCTCTCTGTTGCTCTAATTCTCTTGAAGTGCTAGTGAATTTAATGTTCATGTTTTCTTCCAGTTTTCACATCTTTGTGTTTTGTTTAAGTAATTTGATGATGCTTTTCATTATGTTTATGATAGTTAATCAACTGAATATGCATGAGGCCAAATTGTACTTTTAAAATAATTGGTTTAGTATACTGTTTGAGTTGTATTGATGGTCATCAGAGCAATGTGGTTTTTATTATTTTAATGGAACTTGCTCAAAGGTATGGTATTTTTCCAATTTAAAAAAAAAATTATGATTCTTACAGCAAAAGTATACATTTGCAGGCTGGTCTTTTATACTCCCTTGGAAAAATGCCTAAAGTTATTAAAACAACCACAGAAAAAATACAACCTAGAGAGGACCACAAACAATATTCCTTCCTCACAAGATCACATCATTCCTGCCTTACACACATATTAGAAATATATGTATTGATATGTTTTTGGGGGTTTCACAGGCTGCTGAAGAACTTGAGAGTTCAAAATGTGATAGGGTTCTAGGTTTTTTTTCCAAATGTCTAACCACTTCAGTGAATAGTTCTCATAGTACCAAAGAAAGGAAGGACACACAGTGAAAAACATGCAGCTATTGTTCATTTCCAACGATAAATCACGTTTGTTGTAGTCTGGGGGTCTAGGCTTTAAAAAAAAAAAAAAAGTAAGTGGTTCTTATGAAAACTAGAAGTGACTGGAAGGCAGTACTGCCAGCTCAGTCTCCTAATCATTGCTAACATTTTATGCCAGGAAGTATTTATGTTGCATATAACCTGCTTTTTAAAAACTGGCTTATTTGTTGTTAGCTGCCTCTGTAGGTAGCTGTGAAAGATTTTGATCATCTTCCACATAAAGAAATGCTTCCCATTCTATGGCTGACTTGTAAGATTTTGTGGTTCATCTT
Source organism: Clamator glandarius (assembly GCA_033459285.1). Lineage (NCBI taxonomy): Eukaryota > Metazoa > Chordata > Aves > Cuculiformes > Cuculidae > Clamator > Clamator glandarius. Next base: position 1,197,827 of record JAUNZM010000282.1, on the reverse strand, counting down.
TTCCCAGTGATGCTGTGCTAAGACAGCAGGGTAGCACTTTCTTAATGTCGTTTAATCTGGATCTGGTTTTCTACAGGATTTGTCAGATTTTACTAAGAAAACTGAACAAGTCCATTACCAAAGCAAAATTACATGAGTAGGAACTAGCTGCATTTCTTAATTTTGTGTTGATCATTACTGTCATTTTAAAGACGTGTTATAAAAAAAGTATGCAGTAACTTAAAGCAAATAGGAAATTTAATAGTTTGACATGTTTTCTTAGTTACGTTATTTTTTACATTTTCTTTTTGTCTATTGCATGAGTCCAAAGAATAAATTAATGCAAAAACTGTTTTCTCTCAGTCTTGGAGGTAATCCATTAAAGTCATAAACGGAATGGAGTTAAGATTTGACAATGCAAAGTTTCTGACATACACTTCAACAAAATAAAAAATGCAGGTTAAGTTTTAAAAAGATTATTCCACAATATTAAAATATAAAATGAAATTAATAATTACAGTTTCTGTGAACAATTTAATAGGGACTGGAGCACTATCCTTATGATGAGTGGCTGAGGGAACTGGGGCTGTTTAGTCTGGAGAAAAGGAGGCTGAGGGGAGACCTTATCCCTTATTACGTGGAAGGATCATAGAATCACCAAGTTGGAAGAGACCCAACGGATCATCGAGTCCAACCATTCCTATCAAACACTAAACCATGTCCTTTAGCACCTCGTCCACCTTTGCCTTAAACACCTCCAAGGAAGGCAAGTCAACCACCTCCCTGGGCAGCTTGTTCCATTGCCTAATGACCTTTCTGTGAAGAATTTTTTCCTAATGTCCAGCTTAAACCTCCCCTGGGGGAGCTTGTGGCCATTCCCTCTTGTCCTGTCACTTGGGCGAAGAGGCCAGCTCCCTCCTCTCCACAACCTCCCTTCAGGTAGTTGTAGAGAGCAATAAGGTGTCCCCTCAGCCTCCTCCTCTCCAGGCTAAACAACCCCAGCTCTCTCAGTCGCTCCTCATAAGGCCTGTTCTCCAGCCCCTTCACCAGCTTTGTCGCTCTTCTCTGGACATGCTTGAGAGCCTCAACATCCTTCTTGCAGTGAGGAGCCCAGAACTGAACACAGTATTCTAGCAGCAATATCACCAGAGCCAAGTACAGAGGGAGAATAACCTCTCTGGACCTGCTGGTCACGCCATTTCTGATACAAGCCAGGATGCCATTGGCCTTCTTGGCCACCTGGGCACACTGCTGGCTCATGTTCAGTCGGCTGTCAACTAACACCCCCAGATCCTTCTCCTCCAGGCAGCTTTCTAGACAGACTTCTCCCAGTCTGTAGCACTGCACAGGGTTGTTGTGCCCCAAGTGCAGGACCTGGCATTTGGCCGTGTTAAACCTCATGCCATTGGACTCTGCCCAGCGGTCCATCCCTTTGCAGATCCTCCCAACCCTCCAGCAGATCCACACTTCCACCCAGCTGAGTGTTGTCTGCAAACTTGCTAAGGGAGCACTCGATGCCTTCATGCAGGTCGTTGATAAAGACATTGAACAGGGCTGGACCCAGCACTGAGCCCTGGGGAACCCCACTTGTAACTGGCCTCCAGCTGGAGTTAACTCCATTTACCACCACCCTCTGTTGTAGGGAGGTGGATATTAGTCTCTTTTCCCAAGTAACAAGTGCTAGGACTGGAGAAAATGACCTTAATTTGTGTTGAGGGAGGTTTAGATTGAATATTACGATATGTTACTTCATGGAAAGGGGTGTCGTGCATTGGCACAGGCTTCCCAGTGAAGTGGTTGAGACATCATCCCGGGAGGTACTTTGAATATATGTAGATGTGCATTTAGGGACAGGGTTAAGTAGTGGACTTGGCAGTGTTAGGTTTATGGCTAGACTCAAATGATTTTCAAGGTCTTTTCCAACCTAAACCATTCTGTAATTCTATGATTAAAATCAGATGTTATAAGACAGAAACAGCTCTTACTTCTTTTATTAAAAGTAGCAACAATTGTGTCATATACAGAATCACAGTGCTTCTCTTAAGATTTTTTTTTTTTTTTTATGTTGCTAAAACCACACAGACTTAAATGACAAGGAAGTTTAAAATATAATATATGAATAAGAAAAATGTGTGAATGTACTTTGGCTTGTCAGGATAGGCAGATTAAAAAGGAAACTAAATTCAACTAAAATGGAAAATGCTAGGAAAAAGAAATTGAGAATGGAATATAGACAAACTGAGACTTATTTTTTTAAGTTGAAAAAGACTTTGTGTTGAGTTTCTGAAGATTATTATCTGAATACCTAGAAACTAGCTTGCACGATTTTTCTGCTAGTCGCTACTGGAATCTGGAGTGCTGTTGACTGATTATGAATGCAAGCATTTTTTAAAACCAAGTTAACTACAGAGATGCAAAAGCATTCTTGAAGATAATATCCTGGCAGTAGTTGCTCGTGCATGCACACACACAAAATTGTTGTGGCTAAATTTTCTTTTTTTCTGTTTTATTCTTCCTTGAATTCCTTTGTAAATAAAAATAAATAAATCCAGGACTGATAGTTTATCTGTTTATACTTGTGATGGATTATTAGCAAGACTAGTAAAATTTATCTTGATGCAGGCCATCCTCATAGGGCTATGAATGACTTAAGAGATAATTTAATACCCTAATCTGTCTGATGAAGTTAATGCATAACTGTACTTGGGATTTCTGATAGAGGAGGAGAATATTATCTCCTTCACTTCTGAAAGAACGTTGATTAGTGACAAGAAAGGAGGAAGGAAAAAAGGGAGAAGCAGAACAAAACAGTGGGGGTCCCAATGAAGGATATGGATTATTTACTCAAAGAAAAATTTAAAAGAATGGGTTTTATTCCTGAAATATATTGCAATGTTTGGGTTTAGGGGATGTAAGAGAAAATAAAGAAAGAATTAATTGGTTAACTTATCCTTAGCTGTTATGATAATGTGAACCGTTACCACATGCCCTCTCTCTTTCAACTGTGGAATTGAATAATGATATCCATAATAGTTGTGTAATTTAATGGGGATGAAAAAACCAAACAAAATGTTATATTTGGATCACCACATTATGTTAAATTCAGAGATATTATAAAATTAGCATAGGTTGTAATCTAGATAGTCTTTTCACTGACTATGCATTTCTTTCTTGGCTTTAAGTTAATATATGCAAGCATTCATGGAGTTTATTTCTCTCTGGGATCATGTTTTTCAAACCTTGCCACTTACCCAAGTAATCATTCTGCTTTCATTTGCCGGTAAATGCAATTCTGTGAAAACAGGCAGACGAGACTACTGACCCATAACCAGCTATACTGTCATTTTAAAACCTTTTATCTTCTAATTAGGCTGTCCTAATCATCTTTGTATTTCTTCTTAAGTTTCTGTGCACAACTAAAGTCAAGGACAGAATAGTCCCATGGCTGATTGTTGGTTTGATTATCCACTGTACTGGGATTTTCTTATGTCCCAGAAATCAGTGAGCTCAGATCATTTGCAGAGGCAGTCAATAAAAATTTTAACCCTAATTACATTTGCAGAGGTAGTCAATAAAAATTTTAGCCCTAAATTATATCTATATCAGGAAAGGATGCAGGAGTGAATGAGACAGAAGAGAATTTTAAAATCATGTAACAAGAGTTACCTTACTTCTGCAGTCCTTAGAAGAAAATTTCTTGGGCCTGCATCATTGTTTTGCACAAATACAAGCATAACACCCATGGTGAACTGAAATAAATAAGAAAACTTGTTTAATTATAAATTATAGATCACATCGCCCTCTCTACATCTATTCTAACAGTGGTTTCTTCATCTCGTGTACATCAAATCATATGTATATCATCACAAAATCTGAACTTTAAAAATTAAGTTTCCTGAGCACGATGGAAATTGACAATCATAAAATTTTGAACAGCACACAAATGTTTATACATAGTTATCTTCTTGTCTTTGTAACAAATATGAACAGAGAAAATACAGATTCACTGTCTGTTATTTCTAGATATTTTCTTAGTGGCTGGTATTGAGATTTGTCAGCCAAGCAAAATTCCTTTAAGTCTATAAACTACTTTGTTCTCAGTAAATGTGAGAAAAATCTATGACTTTCTTTTTCCACAGCTAAGTAACTGTCTCAGAGAGCTGAAGTTTTAACTGGTATGCTTTAAAACTTGCCCCTTTTTATCTTACTTGGAGCTTCATCTTATTCCTTCATTGTTTGTAGACTGTTTGCTTGGATTGCAATGAGTCTACCTCAAAAGAGATCAAGCTCTTTTGCATGGAAATAGGATGAGTTTCTGCTATATGTCTACCTGCTGCAACCAATAGGACAGGTGCATTCACCTATTAGATATGTTGTAACTTCAAAATGTGCAAAATGTTTTGTTTTGTACACATCCAGACTAGTTCAGACTGTTTCCCATGAAAGGCACAATGGATTTTAGAATGGTTGTTTGCTTACGTCCCTCAGGCAGGCAATCCCCTACATATGCCAGGAGGCTGAGTATGCCTGTGCACACGCACTTGGGAGCACTCAGCCAACAACCAAAGGGTGACAAGTTTTCTTTAGCGCACATATGAAAGCAGCCGTTTTAATACCTCAGCTTTTTACATTTTGGTGTTTAGAGCTCTTTCCAAGAAGATGAAGACAATGGTTTCAAATCAGTTCAAGAAATGAACTGGCCAAAAAGGCCAATGGCATCTTGGCTTGTATCAGGAACGGCGTGACCAGCAGGTCCAGGGAGGTTATTCTCCCCCTGTACTCAGCACTGGTGAGACCGCACCTCGAGTACTGTGTTCAGTTCTGGGCCCCTCACCACAAGAAGGATGTTGAGGCTCTGGAGCGAGTCCAGAGAAGAGCAACAAAGCTGATGAAGGGGCTGGAGAACAAATCTTATGAGGAGCGACTGAGAGAGCTGGGGTTGTTCAGCCTGGAGAAGAGGAGGCTGAGGGGAGACCTTATTACTCTCTACAACTACCTGAAGGGAGGTTGTGGAGAGGAGGGAGCTGGCCTCTTCTCCCAAGTGACAGGGGACAGGACGAGAGGGAATGGCCTCAAGCTCTGCCAGGGGAGATTTAGGCTTGAGATTAGGAAGAAATTCTTCACAGAGAGGGTGGTTAGGTATTGGAACGGTCTGCCAAGGGAGGTGGTTGAGTCACCGTCCCTGGAGGTGTTTAAGGTTAGGGTAGACGAGGTGCTTAGGAGCATGATTTAGGGAATGGTGGGAATGGTTGGACTCGACGATCCAGTGGGTCTCTTCCAACCTGGTTATTCTGTGATTCTGTGAAATGCAAACAATATCTTCTCTCATCTTCTCTCAGGGTTCAAAGCTGTACTCTATCTTATATTTCAGGATCTTTGACTCCTTAGAAACATCAAGGATAACTATATATTCATTGGTAACATATTTAGATATACAAAGTGCATGTTATAAGACTGGCAACACACGGTGGACTTTTGTCTACTGCTGTGAGAAGATTTTGATTCAGTATTGGTAGGTGAAACAGAAACAGTCTTTTCAGTTATAAAGTTGAAAAAAAAAAGCATACTTAATTTCTAAATGTACTAATTCTGAAATAAAAATACACCAAATACATGCAAAATAAAAACATTCATGTATTAAAAATTGGGGTTTTTTTTAAAAATGAGACAATATAGCTGATTAATCAATCCTTAATTATAATAAGATAGCCAAAACAAATTTTTAGCTTTAATATTTGCAGCTCTGAATGTTTTTCAGGTATACACAGATAGTTACCTAAGAATTTATTTGGGCTTTTGAGGATTGGGGTTTTTTTAAAGATTAAAAATACATTATATTTTAGGGTAAAATATAATTGCTGTTAAACTCAAAACAATTTTTGAAGTGTACCAAGTGGTATACTTCATTTATGCATAATTCTCTTACTGCCTTTTGGTCTATATGCATACTGGGTTATGCACCCTAGACAAGCTTCCTGATTTTGCTAATATAATTAATGAGCTGAGAAGGTACTAAAACCTGGGTTAAGTTTATGCTTAGAATAGCAGTATCTAAATACAGAATTGTAGTTCACAGAAAGCAGTCCGATTACTGTATGTTTTTAGACTGACCCAACCGTACATGATTATCACTTCTTTTATGAATTTTAACCTTTATAAACACTTAAAAGAGATCTTGGACTCAGCAAAAGGTAAATGCAAAGACAACAAATTTTTTAGAAAAGAAAGATCCTTTTTTAATATACTTTCTTTCTTGCAAAATTACCTTGGAAGTTAAACTCTTATACAAGCATAGAAACACACTGCAAGTTTGTTTTGTTATGGTTGTCAAGGTTTACCAGGCTCACATCTTCAGCCCATTTTATAGGATGTCCTGCTGAAGACAACTGGCTTTTCTCTAGGCCAGGGGAGAGAGGTGGAAGTTTGGTTTTTTTACAGATTTAGGATGAGCAAACATTAAGTTCTTTAATTTTATGCTTTTTAGGGGACTGCCATTGAAGAATGCATCAGTAGAAACTATCAGGAAATTGCTAACACCAAGGTGATTTTGGTTTTGTGCAAATGAAGAGTATTAGAACTGGAACTACTTTATCAGAATTCAGAAAATAGGATTGCCAGTTTAACTGGGATGAGTGGCCGGGAGCTGATTACCTGGAATGCATTTAATAGCATTTAAATTCTATTTTATCAAAAGCTGAGAAACCTTGTTTTGGATTAGAGGGACAGCTGTAAGCTGACTTGGCAGGTTTCTTTAAAATATTCCATTAATATTGTGACCAAAATTAGAGCTATGTGAAGAAAACTAAAGCTGTGGTAGTAGCTTTTGGCACTTTTTTTTGCTTACTTAGCACAAACACACAAGAGTTCAATGTGTAGTGGGATGTAAAGGGTTCTAGGTCATTGAAGTTCTAGCTTATTATATAAAATATTTATGACAATTTATTACGCCAAATGTCTTTGGGAAAAATCTATAATGAAAATAAAATAATTTTGCCTCTGTCCTGTGTGACTCCTAACAGAGAAACAATTTTGCTGCATGAGAAACGAGAAAAAAATCTGAAAAGGTGAGTGTAACCGAGAGTTCTACATTTCCTTCCAAACAACTTTCTGTCTACTTAAGGCAGGATTATGCCTACAGATCATTTTTTTTTTCCAGTGCTGAGGCTTGTCAAAACATCACCTCTTCTTAGTGGCCTGTCACTTTGGTCAGGAAGTTGTCATCGATGCTATGCAGGAACCTCTTGGATTTCTCATGCCCTGCTGTGTTGCCTCTCCAGCAGACAATAGCTGAAGTCCCCCATAAGAACCAGGGCCTGTGAATTTGAGGGTGCTCCTGGCTGACTGAAGAGGGCCTTATCCATTTGTTTTTCCTGGTCAAGTGGCTGAAAGCAGACAACTACTACAATATCACCTTTGCCAGTCTTCTCTTTAATCCTCAACCATAAACTGTTTGTTGACTGATCATTTATTTCCAAGATGAGCTTCACGTATTCCAGCTATTTTCTCTTAGTATGTTAAGCACCCTCCTATCTTCCCCTCTTGTCCCCATGCCTTGATTATCAAAGAGCAGAATAAATAGTGAGTGTATCAACTGATGTGTCAGGGAACATAGATATGTTGTAAGATAAGTCTTATTAAATCATAGAATCATAGAGCAGTTTGCATTGGAAGGGACCTTAAAGATCCTCTACTTCCAACCCCCCTGTCATGGCCAGGGACATCCCACTAGGTCAGGTTACCCAAGGCCTCATTCAGTCTTGCCCTGAACATCTCCAGGGATGGGGCATCCACAACTTCCCTGGGCAACTTGTTCCAATGCCTCACCGCTCTCATGGTGAAGAAATTCTTCCTTGTGTCTAGTCTAAATATACCTAGCCTAAATTGAAAAGATCTGTTACTTCTTTTCACAAGTAAATCACACAAATTGATGTATGTTTCAAAAGGTGCCGCTAATCCTGCATACAAGAATGAAACTGCAGTAATTTTTGCAGTTCATAAGCATTTGCAAGCTGTTAAGGGCTTGCAAATAATTTTGGGAAATGGAGATGGGATTTATACGGGTTTCACTCTATAGCTGGAAAGCCACAGGCTAAAGGGAAATTCTAGCTTGCATTATGTATTTCTAAACTTTATACATGTGAATCCAAAGAAGAACTTTTGGGCTGAATGTCTTTTTGACTTAATTCCTGAAGTACAATTAGAATCACAGTATAAAGTCTGAAAAAGCTTTGTAATATTAGAAGTGTTGCGAACCCTTTTGTCTCAGTCACCACTTTTCTGATCAGATTGAGAGAACAAATGCAATTTTCAGTAATGCACCTGAACCACTTTGAAGGTGGTTTTTTGTTTTGTTTCTTTTTGTGTTGTTTTGTTTCTTTTTTTGTTGTTTTGTTTCTTTTTTTGTTGTTTTGTTTCTTTTTTGTTGTTTTGTTTCTTTTTTGTTGTTTTGTTTCTTTTTTGTTGTTTTGTTTCTTTTTTGTTGTTTTGTTTCTTTTTTGTTGTTTTGTTTCTTTTTTTTGTTGTTTTGTTTCTTTTTTTTGTTGTTTTGTTTCTTTTTTGAGTAGTCCTACCTAGTTTGTCTTCACACTCTGACACTCTGTTTTAGAAAGTTGTAATTCCCTGTAAATTAAACCAGTGGATTTTTGTGTAAAAAAGTTGGTAGTTGTGTTTTTCCTGATGTTCATGAGGCAATGGTTAGTGCTGGCATTGAGGCAATTCATGTTGTTTTCTAGAGGTATTTCTCCTCTCTACAGAGGGAAGAGTGTTAAAGGCTTTCTGTGCCTCCTCCCTTTCCTCACCTCAAGTACCTAGGATTATGTACTCGGTGAGGAGAAGGTTTTGCAGCTATGTTAGGCAGAAGAGAGAGAATGCTTGTGATTTTAAGAAAAGTTTAAAGAGGAGTGGTCTGGTACAGATAAGACAAAAGACATAGTTTAACTGGAAGCTGGGATGAGACACACACATCCACCCCCTGTAGAAGCCAATGCATTCCTGAAGAAAATGAATTCTGTATAAATATCTATGAAGTCTTAAATTGTCTCTGAACCAAAACCAAAGCCAAAAGAAGAAAGAAAGAAAGGTAAAAGGAGAACTCAGGATAAATTATTTATGAACTGCTTTTGATCATTGTATGTTAAGAAGTTCTTTTGAGCTCTTCAATTAGATACTTTTCTTCTTTGTGCCTCAGTTTACTTAGTAAAATTGGAGATCCTTTTACTTCATTTTACAATTTCATAATCTTCTATTTATAATGTTCTTCATGTACATTCACTGTGCAGCTGCCTGTACAGCTTCTCTATATAAAAAGTTCTGAGAGAAGGATGTCAATCATTATTAAGCAGATGCAAGTAATATAAAATACCATTTGAAAATGTTAATGCCTTGATGTTGTAGACTTGTGATTCTATTTTGTAAAATTTTATGAGGATAGAATAATGGGAATAGAAAAAGTCAATGAAACAGAGAGAGTAGTATAATATTAGGTATGTTTCAGAAGGTATTACCTACTTAAACATTGTTTGTTTAGTAAAATTTGGAGTTATCAGTTTGATGGGAATTAGAAAGATGATTGGTTTTTTGTTAGTTTTGTTAAATGTGGCGTTGTAGTAAGGTCCTAAGTAGGCAGTGTTCAGGTTTTCAGAGTCTACCCAAACCCCATCACTCCAATGCTAACCCTAAACTCGGCCTCGCCTTTGGTGTCTGAAAGCAATGTATGTTTTGGTACAAAGAACGCCTAAAACTTTTACCTAGTCTTTCCCATTTATACTTGGAAGCAGTCTAATTGCCTGTTCTGTTTCTTTTGTGATTTAGAGATTGAAAAGAAATGCCTCATCTCTGCCTAGCCTCTATTGAAAGTTTAACACAGGCATTATGTTAATTCATTCAGAGTACATTGAAATCAGTGCCAGACTCACCATTTTCATTTCAGAACTCCAAGTGATTGAGGAGTGATGAGAAATGTGTTGATAATATGAGTACTTGTTCAAATTGAAGAAATTCGGTAATCTGTCTCTAGCTTTCTTGGTTACTGCTTTAAGCCCAGACAGCCAGATGCTTAATGGGGCTTAGGATGTTTCACAGCCGATCCAAGCATGGCTACGCTACAGCCAAGAGTGAAATAGTTGGCCAAATGAAGTTAAATGAGGAGTCTGCCTCTTTTTTTCCGGTGGTAGTCGTGCCTTCACTTTCACTTTTAATAAGTGAATAAAAGCTTACAAGGTCCTTCCTACAAGAACAGGGACAGCTGTCTTATTTTGGTGTCTGCTTCCCTGTCTGAAGTAAGAGAAATATTTACATAGTATCATAGAATCGGTTTAGTTTGTAAAAGACCTTTTAGAGTTGAACCATAAACTTAATGCTACTAAGTCCACCACTAAACAATGTTCCCAAGCACTTTACCTATTTTCCTGTGTTTGTTATGCATTATATTCATGGAATAGTTACTCATTCAGAGTTTGAGAACACAGACTAGACCTTAAAGAAGTGCGTATGGAAATAGGTGGTGCTTTCCTGGTGTAGGACAGTTGAGTTGCTTCTTTTGTTGAATTAGAATCTAATGTTATATGCAAGTTCATGTCTGCCAAGACTCTTATTTATTAATCAGATGCAGTAATTATATAATAATGGGGCAACAATATTTTAACAGTAGTCCCAGGAGAATATTCTGTGTATTGTGCACTATGATAATAAAATGAGAACTGTATTTTTAAGACACTATTCTAATAGATGCCATTAATAAAACTACAGCTGTATAGCAGAGAAATAAATTCTTTTTCTCCTAGTTGATCCTGACTAGCTCTCATTTGCAGTATCATTTTTATTCAGTATACCATTCTAAAATGACAAATTGAAGCTTAAATGACGGTTCAGGAAATGAAGCCACAAGTGCAGAACTGTATAGAGACATTATAAAAGAAAACAAAAGGAAGAAAGAAAACTGCTAGTATAGCGAAAGGGAAATATTTATAAATTGGGCGAGATCCAGCAGCTTTGATAGCAGGATCAGAGAAAGTAGGCAGTTATGGAGATTAACAGAAAAATGTATTAAAATGCTTAGTGTGTAGAATGAACTAAGCATATTAGAATCATAGAATAGTTAGGGCTGGAGGGGACCTTAAAGATCGTCTAGTTCCAGCCCCCCTGCCATGGGCAGGGACACCTCCCACTAGATCAGTCTTCTCGAGACCCCATGCAACCTGGCCTTGAACACCTCCAGGGATAGGACATCCACAACTTCCCTGGGCAACTTTTGCCAGTGTCTCACTACTCTCATAGTGAAGAAATTCCTCCTTTTGTCTAGTCTAAATCTGCCCCTCTCCAGTTTATACCCATTACCCCTAATCCTATCACTACATCTGGTTTTGCTAGAGGAAGATGCTATTCTGAGGCAACCACCACCAAAGGCTGATAAATAGAAGATGTTTCTTTTATTATAATTCATATTTCATTAATAGGTTTGTTATCAGCATGGTTGTTCAAGCGATGCTGCAACATAAGCCTAGATGTTTATTATGGCATCCTATCAAATGCATATTACCTCATTCTAAAAGGTTTATTGAAGTAAAAGTAAGAATTTACATGGTTCTTAAAATACAGTTCTCCCATTAACCATATCTGTCAATTTCACTTTAAAGGTAGTTAAAGGATTCACATTAACTGCTGCAGTGTCGTGACTGTTGATGTCAAAAAGGTTCTCTCTGTCAGGGAGGACTGCAAATTTTTGGAAATGTATTATATTTTGGAGTCATTCATTTGTGCCCTTAGTGATTTTAGAATACTGGTAGTTAAGCAAAAATGTTGACATCATCTAGTGTGAAAGATAACTTATTGATTAATTAATAAACAAGTACAGATAACAAGAGATACTCTTCTTGAGTATTCTTTATCTTCTGCTTGATTATTCTTGACTTTTCTGCTTGTTTTTTTTCTGTGATAAGGATGAGGATGGAAGAGTAATAGACAAAAATCTAGTAGACTTCCATGAGAAATCCTGCTCTATGCAGAGTGTGCATTTCTATGACTAAGTACTTTATGAAGAGCAAAGTTCTCAAAGCAATACTCATGACATCTTTCATAATGTATTATCTTGAGAAAAGTGTATTGGCATAGACTGATAGCTTGTGTTTGGGTGAACTAGTGATGTATTAAAATACTGTTAATAATAGCTGTAAAATTACTTTGATGTTTAATTCTGTGATGTTTGAAAGATTAAATCATTACAATTTGATAAAAACACCCTAGAAATCTTGAATTGTTGTTGAAGATTAAATAGATTTATTAAGGCAAGCCTATGAAGTTGGCATCCCAAGTTGTCTTTAACTTGAGATGCATTTCTCCTTTGAATTATTAGTGCTTTTTTTTTTGGTCTACCTTTGAGGTTATTAAGGAGTTGGATGATGCAATGGAAAGCTTATTTCAGAAATTAGTTTAATTTGACCTATAAATGCACATATAGAATAGTTTTGAAGCATCAGTTCTGGACTAGACCATGTAATTCGGTATAGACCAAGAACTAAAGACCCAGTAATTTAAAATGTGAGCATTGAAACTAATTGAAAATATCATAAATTCCAGCTGATATTTTCTCATGACCTGGGTTATCTTTTGGCTTTGATGTTGTTCTTCATGTAATGCGCTTTTTCTGTTGTGGTTACATTTTTATTTTTTAAAAAAATGTTAAGATTGTAAAGAAAGTTGTAAGAATTTGGAAATGTCTTCATGGACTGATAACTTAAAATAGAGTGGTTTTTTACGCAATATTTGCTACAGAAGAATTATCAGTCTTGTATGAAGTATAAGTATAATATGAATTGTTTTGATGTATATGCCATGACATGTCATATTTTCAACTCCTTAATTGCAAATTAGAACAAGCCAAGATTTTAAGAGTTAAAAGATATTAGAGTAGGAGACATTTTCTTAAGAAAAGATTTTGGCTATTTATAGACACCAAGAGCAGAGATGAATATGAATAATAATTTTAAGTTTTCTTTTCTCTTCTTTTTTTTTTTTAAAAAAAAATTAAATGTACTGGCTTTGTTCATTTTTCATTGAATTGCAATATGATTGATAATGTCCTGATAATCACTGCAAATAGGTAAGTTAAAATTATTTTTCTCTACTGTAATATAGATATTCTGTTGGATGTGAAGAATTAATAATTGTCCAATTCAGTATATTTTCAGTCTGCTTACTAAATAGTGCAGTTGTTTACTAATTAGCAGTCCAATACAGGTTTATGAATTTTCTTTTTGTGGGATGCAATATCAGGATGATCATACTATTTCTGTTCGCTAGATATGCTGGATTGAATTGAAAAATGTTACTTTAATTTTTATTGTCATACAAAATAGCCACTTGGTTTCAGGTTCTATAATATTACTGCTGTTGGTTTTGTTAGGATCCTCTCCATTGTTTTACTTCATAATACGTTACATTACTATGATTTTTTTTTTTTCCTTCCTGCACAGCCAAAAAGAAAGAATAAGAAAAGAAAAATATCCTAGTGGTTAAATTCTCAATTCTACTGCAGGAATCCTTTTCTTCGCCAAATAAGTTTAAATGCAACGCCAAAATAATGTGCTGATTTTTCTTTCGATGCTATCTTAGAATTAGTACACAAAGTCTCCCAGAACTACTTTTTAAACAACAGATTTAATAATTTCTTTTACTTTACTGGCCAAATTTTTATCAAAGCAGCTTTTCTGCTGGTCCTACTTTTAAATAAGAGGAGCAAAGATGTGGACTGCTAGATTCTGGCACCAGTGCATTCACCACATAATTCACTAATACATGTTCTCTAGAAACTCAGTGTACCTTATAAAAAGAATCGCAAACATTTTATAAATGACTGTTGCTGTTACCTGCTGCAACTTCAAAAAAATGAGTTCATTTTTCCCTATTGTCACGGTTTATCTGTTAATTAACACACTTATGTTGATTGCTTAATTGAAAAAAAGGTTTTCAATAAATAAGATGAACTCTAATACTAAACAATACATTAGAATTTCTGTAAGAGAAGCTAGTGCATTATCTTCTAGTAACTTAATTTCTGAGTAGAAAATTCTTTTTTTTCCACTTCACTGTAAGGTAAAATGATGCCAAATGCTTATTTAAGAATAAATTAATGCTTCCTCTTTTCTCTTTTTTTTTCTCTTTAATTATTGAATTTCTTCTTGGCAAAATAGATTATGATGGAGTTTATAATGTAGTAGTTGTCTGTCAAATCATCATTTTTACGTCTGAAGGGTTGCGTTTGTGGAGTTCTGATGGCAAAAAGAAGTATTAGCGTGCTTCCCAAATCTATGAGTCAGTATTCAAGGTCTAGTTTTTCCACAGCCTGAAAAAATGCCTTTTATTAGGAATTTACTTGAGCCTGCCATGTATAGTCAAAAAAGGGTAATAAACATCTGATAAGAAAGACAAAAATATCCTGACTGTTAGGGCAGGTAATTTATCAATTATCTTTACAAGTCATATTCCAAGGAAAGTGTGCTATGAAACCTTCTCTCTCAACTGATCTTTTTGTTGATAGGTATTTCTACCCAAAGTACTTTTTATTTCCTTTTAGTGCAGAGTACAAGGAATTTAAACAAATTTAAACTCATAGAATGGGGTTAATTGATTTGGTTTTAGACATCTATATCTCAACTTCTCTTATTAGCAATGAAGGGAAGTACTTTGAAAAATGCAGTTGCCAAATAAAATTGCTCTTTTAGTGTTGCATATGAAAAAAAACCAACCCAACCCATAGATAATCTGCATTATGCCTTGAATTTTATACCAGCAACTCATACAACCAGCCTCTTCTCTGATCTAACAAAAATAAGGAGTTTCTCTCTTTGAGATTCTAGACAACTGAGGTTCTGCAGTCTTTACCTGTATATGTTGATGTACTATAATATGCTATTTTCTAGGCATCTGTTGTAGCACTAGATGTTGGAGTTGTTACTTAGAATGTAGCAATAAATATGTCTTTACTAATTCAACAGAAGAATTTTAGTGTTGTTTATTGATATCCTACTTCTTTCCAGGAAGATTCAAAATGATGGATTTTATTAAAATCTAAATAATGGCCATATATACTTAGTATGACATTTCTATTGGCCTTTCTGTGGAATGAAGAATTTTAACATCAGGAGACAGTACCTGTTAACAACACTATTGTCCTTTCAACAGTAATAATGTATGTCATAGCCTGTGGCCATAAGTTTTTAATTGTGGTGAATGTGATGAAGGCAGCCTTGCGAGATTTACCAAATGTATGTGTCAATCAAGCAATAGAGGTGAATAGTTGTTCCAATTAGAGTGTTTTAAAATAGAAGACACAATCTATTCAAATTATTGACTATCACCTATAAATTCAATCTGAGAAAGGATTATATCAACTGGAGGATTTTCTTTAAAAATATATACCTAGGTACAGTTTAGTTTGAGATTTTTAGAGGACTCGATGAAATATTTTTTTTTCTACCTCAGAACCTCTCATGGCTCTTCTTGCTTACCAGCAAATTTATTTCTACAGTCCTGAAATCTGATCTATTAACACCTGCATCACTGGATTTTGAAATATTTCTTTTTTCAATCAGATCTTCTTGGATCACCTATGAAACCTTGCGAGGCAGACAAAAGTGATTTATCACTTCTTTTTGGCCAATAATTCACCTGTGTGTAAGAAATCAGTTGCTCGTACTTGTCACTGTCATTTGTGTAATCTCTGTATGACTGTGCCTCTAATAAGTCTGAATGTAACAGTTGGAAAACTCCAAGCCCAACCTTCTTTCCTTTGCATGTGATTTCTTTTTTTTTTTTTTTTTTAACACACACATATGTGGGATATTTGAAATATGCAGGAGATGGAGACAACTTCCATGAACTTGGTTTTAGGTATTTGGACTTGAAATGTTTTGCTTTACTTTTAAATGTGAAGGGTTAATCTGCCCTGCTTATTAGGACTGTGAAATATACTAGCAAAATGGCAGCTGCTTAACAATTATTCAGTTTTGCTTTCAGACCAAAGTAACAAATATGCATATGGGATTTGGGTTTTTATTATTAAAAATACTAAAAGAAAAAAAAAAAGATGGTGTTCCATTTACATAGTTGCAGTGACTTAAGTCCTTCTTGAGCTCACCATGGCACTTTCAGCAATATGAAAGAAAATTGAATACAGCACATTTTAGTTCTGAAAGCCTTCAGGGCAATGAGATAGCAGTTTTACAAAATACAAATTTATTTATACACACAAAACTAAAACAGGGTATTAGAGTCTATTCTGGAGTATCTATTTTTAATATGTAATAATCCCATTAGTAACACAGTGTTCTTATGCCATGCACAGTATATTGTTAAGTGTAACAGAAATGCCTAAGGCTCTTTGCTTCCAGAAATTTAATTTCACACCTAGCCCAAAAAGATTCATCCATTATTGTGGCATTAAATCCAGTTCACCTTTTTCTAAAGCTGAAGCCTTGCTGTCTCCTGTAATCTCTTAGATTGCCTGCTACTTGCATACTAATTATGAAACTTGCATCAAAGTTGAGGGGGGCAGGGAACAGGGTACAGCAGAGCATGTGTGAATGAGCAGCTCAGCAGCTGACAGCTTAGGAAGAAATAGCTCATCTTTATCTCCTCTCTCTTCTCTGGCTGGAGGTAGTGAGTCAATAGCAGTGCCAGAGTTTGTAGTGGCATATTTATTTACCCTTACATACGTATGTGCACAGTAACATATATGGATTTATATGCAGTTCCTTAATACCCTTTTCCCAGAATTAACTTTATGTAATGTGTGGATTTCCAAGAGGAGTAAAAGCAGATCTACTACATAGAGAATATTTTTAGTTATATAACAGCAGAGCAGATCAAGGACACTAGCTTTTCTTTATATGCTGGCATTTCTAACCAGAGAAAAAAATTTTATTTTTGGGGAGCCAGCTACAAAATTCATAAAGAAATAGAGAAAAGTACAAGAGAAAGAAACTTCACTGTATTCCTTTCCATTTTCTCCTACTGTAAGTTTCAAAAAACCTAATCTAAGCGTGGCTAAGTATATACTTCCTTTAGTTTTTCTGCATATTTCTGTTGTCCCTCTCCCCCTCTCTTAAAACAAAACTTTTAAAGCTCTTCCAAAAGTTCATTCAGTCTCGTTTTGCTTTTCTTTCCCAGCTGTACTGTAAGGACATATTTGTCAGGGCACAGCACAAGTGAAGGTGGCCAGGGGCAGCGGTGGCCATTGGACTATCAGGGCAATGCAATGCCCTCCATCCCCAAACAGTCCAGTGAGCTGAGCCAGGCTGGGCCAGGGGTGATGACTGAGGTCATCCACAGCCTGTCCATCCTCAGGCACTGCTGCAGCCCTGAGCCCAGCTGGGAAGTCAGCCCCTGGGTCAGGACAGGAGGGGGCCACAGTGATGCTTGGCTCAGCAGGGTCCCTGGCAAAACCAGAGCTTGTAGCAGTCCCAGAGGAGGCCCTTCCCCACCTGGGACCACTCCTGCCTGGTCCCCTAGGCTGACCTCTGGGCTGTGCCAATTGCTGCAGGACTGCCTTCCTATAGCGTAATATCTAACTGTATTTTTCATTTGACTGCTGTGTCAATTCCTCAATAGTGTACCACAAGCTATTATTATGCAGTTAGTGATCTTGGACATGTTCCTTGATAACATCAAGTGAAGGAGTTCAGATTTGAGAGCTCACCAGGTGCAACGGAAGCTAGAACCAATATGGTCTGTCTTCTTCCCACTTTCCCTGAGTTGTTAAGTTGTTTGGTGTTCCTCTCTTCTCCTCAGAAGGCAGTCATCTCATATGCTCTTGACATTGTTGATCGTATTTTTGGGACCAAGTCTTGCACTGGCTTGCCAGACATCTTTCTTGCATATTAGGTAGGATTATTCTGGTGCCATCAAACATTTCTCCTGCTTGTTCAATGGGATTATTCTGATGTTATGTGGCACCTATCCCACATTTACCACAGGCTTGTTTCATTTTACAAAATATCTTTCTTATTTTCTCCACAGCCTTAGTTCTTACCTTGCGGATTTTCCTACTTGTACAGGTTTGCCCAAATGTCTTAGACTATGCAGAATAAGACAGAAACCTAAATTAAGGCCACAGAGATTGCTGCTTCTGTAGGATCTCTGCAGAAAAAAACCCCAATAAACTAATGAGCAGACACTATACATTTTGATTTTAAGCTGGAAAATATGACCAATGATAATCATACAGCTTAACTTGTTCATTAGGATGTTTACTTTGCTCATACTGATAAAGTCAAAGGATGTTTATTTCACAAGATAAGCCCATAATTATGGATCATTTACCTCTAAAGATAGCAGGAAACAAATACAGTTGTATTGGTTCTCCTATGACTGTTCCTTCTTTAAATTAACTGGAATGATTGTAAACAGAGAGCAGTTTAACAGTATAGTATTATGTTTCACTTGAAGTCAATGGTGCTTGTTTGCCTCGGAATACTAATACTTTACTACTTCTGCTAGTTCTTTAATGTGTCTGAGATTACTTTCTAAATGGTGAATTTTAATTAAAGGCAGCTCTGATTTTTTCCACTCTAGGAAAATAAATGCTTAGAATGTGCCTTCCCACTGCTGTACTCCGTATTCTTTTTTATTTGCTCCAGATGTTCTTCCATGTAAACTTCACTTTCTTAACATTCCATCTAATTCTAATAATCTGATGGTCTAGATTAATTTTCAGTTGAAATGAGTCCATGTTTAAGGTCTATCCTAGGAAAGAAGCACTGTATGTGATTATAAAAGCTTTTAAAACATTCATACTACCTGAAAACTGGCATAAGAATTGCCTGAAAAAATACTATTTCTCCTGAAATGTGCATGTGGGCCCTTAAAATGGTAATGTAGCCAAATCCTTTAATAAATTCAAATAGAATGCATTTTCTTCTTACAATGTTTAAATCTTTTTATTTTAAACCTATTTTTTCTATTTAGGCTACATTTATAATAGACAAACTCTTCTTGTCATGTAGAGTGTGGATTAAGAACGTGGATTAAGAATTAAATACTTATGAACGAGTCCGTGACACTTCTAAGGAGAATAAAAATCTTTGAAAGCCAGTGGCTGGGGTTTTTCTGCATGTATACAACTTCATCAAGTGTGGTAGATTGTACTGCGATGGTTTTCTAGTTGTTCTGATGTTCTTGGGTAACATATTAGTATAATGGCAACTATGCAAAATGTAATTCTATAGGTGTGTTTTAGGTTTTCTCCTTTGGAAAAACTTTTTCATCCACGTGGCTAGAAATATAACTGTGACTTTCAGCTTGTATTTGTGTACATGTGGGAGCACATGTGTGCAAGTCTGAACTCATCTATTTAAATGTGTCCCAAACAGACTAAACTGCATATGATTGTTGTTGAACTTTTAGGGGTCGTTTAATGTGTTGCCCCTCATTTCATTCTGTGGCAAAGAGATCACATACATCAACTGAAGGAGATGAAACCATGGTAAATTATATTCAGCAGAAGAGTAATGTAATGTAAATTATATTGGCAGATACATATAAGCAATCCATTGGCATATAGTTTTATTTACACTATACATATGTTTAAATTCAGAAGAATCAAGCACATGTCTTGAAATATCCTTCAAACAACACTAAATACAAAAGCAAATATTTGCAAATATGATCACATTATGCAGCTATCAAATACAATTTTCTGTAATTAGTGGGTAGGCTGAAGTTGTTGACTTTATAATTTCATGACAATTCTGAAGGAAGCTCCCCTTTAATTTGTCTTAGTAAATACCTCCAACACAGTCAGAATTGAAATGCAACAGAGTTGTACTATGACTTGTTGACTGTAAGAATAGCTAAGCTACAGGAAGACAGACATGAAGAGGCATAATTTTCTGCCTTCGAGATATTCATATATTGAAAAAAAGTTTTACTTAGTAATTACGTAGTATTTTGTTCTACCAGAACTGAAGTAGTGATTTATTGACTGTCTCTGAGAAATTCAGTGCTAAGGGGAAATGTATTAAATTAAAGAATAGAGAAAGGTATTAATTGCAGTGTGGAACTCAGGAGGATTATAGATACTTGTTAAAGTCTGGAGGGAAATGAGTGATGTGCAGAGCAGAAAAATATGTTGACCTGAAAAAGAATTGGGAATAACAGGAAATAAAATGCATTTCCTTTACAAGCTGTGGCATTTTGAAAGAAAACAAACAAGAGGAAAGTTAATAAAAAAGAGGATATAAAGTCAGTGTTGCTCAGAGAGGAAAATCTCAGTAGGCTCTAAAATGGTGGAACAAGTCTACAAGGAATAGATCCAGTGACATTGTGACTGTATTTTTTGTAGTGATTCTAGATAAAATAGAAGAAAGAAACATAGAAATAACCCAAACTGTAAGGTGGATGCAAAAATATCTTAATTTTAAATAGTTCAGAAAAGAGAGCTAGAGATTGCTGGGCCCATTAGAATGGAACAGTTTATTAGTGGAAACTATGGAAAAATCTCTTGAATCATTACAAAACAAACTGAGCAGAATACAAGGAAATATACTGAGACACATGCACCAATGGATATCTGGATATCCTTTCATTTTTTTTTCCTAGGAAGAGGAAAACTCTTCTGTTAGGAGACAAATGCAGAACACAGTCATTTTTCTAGCTGTCCATCTGGCAAATGAGTTGGCCAACCGTGAAGGAGTTAAGCTAGAACTACAAATGGCTGGTGAATAATTTCCTTGTGCATAACATAGCCAAAGTATACAGGCCTAAAATGTTCTGTATTCATTTTGTTACTTTTTCAAAAAAAAAGGTACATAATTTATGCTAGTTTTTAAAGTGCAGTTAATATTACTTTCCATTTCTTAGCGATTTGTCATCTTAGAGATGTTCTGGTGTTATACGTGCCCATACTTCTGAGATATTAGTAGATATATTGTTATATAATTTTACCCTGGAAAAGTGTATCCATTTCCTATGAGAGACAAAATAAAAAAGTTTGAAAGAATACATAATTTGTAGATTAAGCCTCTATTAAGTGTAGTTTTATGATACAATCATACAGGTATAATTTCAAGATTTTTAAAAATTCTTTGCTATTGAATGGTTGTCCACCACTGAATATGTCACAGGAGAACTGTACTATCTGAAATTAATTAATCTGAAGATTTCCAAGTATGAAGCAATAAAGGGAAGCAAGAAGAATGTATGAATTCAGAGAGAGAACTGAAGATAACAGACTTGCATGTGTGACCTTGAACTTTATTAATCTATCATCTTCCTTACAAAGAGGCTGGAAGAGAACCCATGTGTGAGCGCATAACTCGGAGCTCTCTTTTTAGTCTCATTGATGTGCAAAAACAATTCAACTGAGTAGAAGATTATGTTTTTCTCTGTGATTCAACTAGCGTCAAATTTATTTTGTGTTATTAAGCCTTATGTCTAGATCCAGTAGTACAAAGTACTTCAGTGGAGTCAGTGTATGTCTGTGGCCCGAGCATGTTTGTATCAGAAGCTTCAATTTGTTGTTAATTTATTAATTCAGTATTGTGTAGGAACACTGGGTAAGAATTAGAGCTCTTTCGAGCCTTATTGTTCTCCTTACAACTGATAGGACAGCTGCAGCAATATTAAAAGAAAGCATTTGAAAATTTTTGGTATAATGAATCTCAGAAGTATCATTGGAAATATAGACTAAAGTATACAGAGAGGGAGGTCTTTGGTGTAATCTGAATTGTTCAATTGGTAGTATTTTAAGCCATGCATGTATGTAAGAAAACAAAATACTGAGAAAGTGAAGAGGATCGAGAAGGAAGATTGAGGGATGGAAATAAAAGACTGGAAGTTCATGAACTATAGCTCATGAAGGTGACAAAAGCAGGAAGGGAACACACCCAATCAGCTATAAAATATCAGGTATGCAAACCCCCAACAAACCAATGAAGAGTAGTTGGCATAGTGAACAGGTTTACAGCAAGAGAGGATCCAAACAGGAGAAAATTTTGTGGGTGAGGGCAAAAAGGAGTGTTGCAAAAAGTAGTTAAGAGAATGCCAGTATCAGAAAAAAGCAGAGACCTATAACTACAGAAGGCAGCGTGATGCAGCCTTCCTCTATCTAGTGATATGAGTGGGGGAAATGGACTGAGGAGTAAGCCAGAACCATGGTATGCTTCACTCAGAATGAATACAGAAGTTGGAGTAACAAGCGTCTCTTGAGAAGAACAACTCAGATGTGCCATTTTGCACTATTTCTTCTATATAGGATCAAAGATTTCTCTTAAGAACACAGGTGATTTGGCCTCCAAATGTTACGTTATGAGATCCAGATATATTTCAAGCAATAGTTACAATGCCAATAGTTGAAACATCTATCTAGTTTGAAGTACTTCTGTGACAGAAATAGGGTCTTTCGAAAAACATTATTTTTCTGTTCAGGCGATGCTTTACCACTGTACACAGCATCCATGTTGCTATGCCTGTATAGCTGCTTTTACAACTGTTAATTTAAAATCAGCCAGTAAGTCACATTGCCATTTTTTTGCATGGTTCTTGAGATATTCTCAGTCTGTCTTAAGGTGTATTTTTTCTATGATCATTAAGGTTATTAATAGTATCTTCATGTGATGCAAAATGCTCAGTGTCATGATATTCATTAACATTATGAAGGGAAATGTATTACTTCTTTTAATAAGAAGGCTGTCTTATATTCAATCACAGAAGTAAAACAGAAATTTTTAATGCTGGTCAGAATTCCATAACAATAACATAGTTTGGACCCTGGTAATCTGAACTGTAATAAACTCTGTTTTCTTTTAATAAAAAGGCTGGTGGGGCAGCAACTACCCCAAGGTTTTCCTCAATAGCAGGAAAACTGAGAAATGATCAATTCTCATACCACCTTCTCACCCTACTAGCCCTTCTCCCTGCTACGCTGTACGTAGCGTTTGGCACAGAACAGGTAGTCACTTTTTGTATTCACAGCTCGGTGAATATGTGATGGGATGACTGAAGTTATGAGAGCATTTTTAAACCCCTGAATTATTACTACATATGAAGAAGAGCATTCTTTTTTTTTTTTTTCTCCTTTTAGGTGTTATGTGTAATACCTCTTTGATCCTAACAGCGACACTTACTTTCAGTGATAACAAGTGTAATAGCATCCTAAAAATAAGGCACATTTATGATATAGGAATATCCAAACATATAGGAAATCCAAACTTTTATTAGCAATGCCAACAGTATGTGTAACACTATAATAATAATGAGCTACAAGTGACCCTACACCTCAAACTGTGTGCATAAAACTAAGTCCTGTGTTCCTGTATTACTTGGGAACATTCTGTAGCCTTGCTGTTCTGTCAGCATTATGCTTTTCAAAGTTTTCAGTTCCTAGGAGCAAAGCATCACTGTGAGTGAAGTTTTCATTCCAAACAGTTTCTCTGTGTTGTCATACCTATAGTACTCAACTGGAATTTCCACTACTATTCACCTATGATTTTTTTTCTGCTAATAAATTCATCCTCACAGTGAAAATCTGTTGAAGTCCTTTAACATCTGCTACACCTGATTGTTCTTTCTTTCTGTAAATCGAAATGAATTGAAACATCTCTTTTGGGATATGTCTCTTTGTTAGCTGTTTTTTTTCTCTTTGCAACTGAAAGATATAATCAGTGGCTCAAAATGGAAAATAGTTAAAATTGGAATTATTTAATGAAATTCCAGACTTTTAATCACTTTTTATGATGTACAAGAGTACTATAGTCTGTCCCATAATTTGGGGTTTTTTTTTGGTGGGTTAGGATTTTTTTTTAACTTTTAATTATATGCAATGTTTGGGCATTGTTGTCTATTAATTAATTTGAGGAAGTACTCTTTGTGTGTATTAGTTGCATACAGAACAAGACTTTGAAGTAAGTGTAATTTTTTAGTGATTTTTTTTAAAAGAATACCTGCTATTAATACATTCTGTATGCAAACACGTTACACTTAAGTTTGAGATCTTAATCAGCATATAAGCTCTTTCCTCACCACAAACTGGCATTTGCAGTGAAAAAAAAAAACAACTTCTTTAAAGCTATTTATGACTAACTTAAGTGCCAAGGCCAGAAAAAAAACCACAAATAAACCAAAAAAAAACCCCAAACCCGGGCCTGTACTATTTACCAAAGGAGGTAAGTTAATGAATTAATTCTGTTCCTATACAGATTATTAATACTTGATGTTTTGTAATGGCTAAAATGAAGCTGAACTGATACTATGTTGAAAAAAAATTACATGTTCAGAATGAGGGGAGAAGAATTTTAACTAGAGCACCTACTTTATAAGCTATGTATGCTGAAGCTTTGCTACATGTGTCAGCTTTCTGAGCATGTGCAATGACTGATTTGCAGTCAGTGCAAATATGATTGATAAGTGACACTTTTCTTATATTTTGAGAAGACTGGTTGAGAAGCTGAATTTTCAAATAAAGATCGTCCTTGTAACAAGAACTTTCCTAACTGCTGTAAGCATGGTAGGATTTGTGGCCTTCTGCTCCATGTATATTTTCAGCGTTTGTTCTTTCATTTAGAAGAGCTGATGTCAACATCAAGTAAACTCTTTGTCTTTCTGATTAACAGTTTTTTCTGAAAATGTTTCTGTGAATGCCATATGTTTTGTCATTACACTGCTATCATCCACAGCAAGCAATGAAAATTTTGTCTGGGGGGTCTTTGCTTGTGATTATATAATCCTAGAAACACAGAGATTTGGATCACAGTTCTCTTTATCTCTGTGTGGAGGTGTTTTGTTTTTATTATATTGATTCAGATACTGCAACTGAATATGAGAAATAGGACTGTTGACTGTGATTGCACAGTAGTAATAATGTAGTAGTACTAGTCCATAGATAAATAATATAGAAGTAGTGACTTCATATTAAGATAATATTAATAAAGGGATATTAAGGCCTATGAGAGCATTTTATGTTTGTGTCAACAATTCATACAACCACTTAAAACCACTGTTCATATTTTTAAATTGTAAGGTTAATCCTGGCCATCTTTCCACATCTATTAAAGCTCATACTTGCAAATTACTGGGAAATACAAAATAATTGTGTTTCACTGCCTTGTAGCCTTAGTTGGAAGGAAAAAAAGACAACTTTAAAATATACTATAAAATGTGTATACATATATACACATGAACTAAGAGTACAATTTAATTGAAAATTTAATTGAAAATTTAATTTAATTAATCTGAGCTGAAAACATGCCATTCAAAGACACAAAGGCAGACTGTTATGAAAAAAAAAAAACGGGAAAAAACAGGGAGAGAGTTTCTTCTAGTTTTATGTTGGAAGTAGCTTTAATTGGTGAGAAGATAATATATCCAAGAACAAAATGGGTAAAGTTCTAGTTCAATCTCATAGTTAGAAAGTGAATAAAACAGTGCATACTCATTTCAGTAAAATTTCAAGATCTCTTCAGCTGAGAAGTGTAGCACAAATGAAGTGTAGCAATTGGGTCAAGATGTTTCCAAGACAAATCAACTTGAACATTTATTGGTATTGTTATTCAAAGTATTAGAAGAAAGTCCTTCTCGTTCACTTCCTCTTCACCTAAATTCCTCATACAATCACTGAATATAATTTGAACTTTCCATAAGTTGATGCAATATCATCTGCATTTTTATTACAAGCAGTATACCATAAAATATATTACACAAAGTGAAATATTTTTAAGATAATTCAAGCTGAAATGTAGGAATTTTATTTAAAATATTTAAAATATAATTATTTTGATTTATGGTGCCTTACCATGAAGGTTGGTTAGTATATAACAATTACAGTTTAAAAATTATTTACCTTGCTATAATTATTAATGAATAAAAATATAAAGATATATATTAAGCTCTTCTTTCTTTAATACCTTCAATAGTAAATGGACAATATGAGGAAAATAGGGTAGAAGACATTAGATTATCCTTGTATTTAGACCGTTGATGGCAGTACTGTTTAGCATTCACTGTATACTTAGAGAAGTCAAGAAGTGTGTTTTCAACAACTTTTTGTGAAAAAGATAAATTATTTTCAGGCTACATGTAGTGAGTGTATGTGTGTGAAACAATTTGTAGAAACTAATATTGGCTTAATTGGGTTTTGAGTTCAAAGATTTAACTAGTCAGATCAAGTGGATTTGGATAGGATGTAGAAATCCATAATTCTTAGACTATAATCTGATTTCATGTCATTCTGAATTTGAAAAAACCTTTCATTGAGTAGGTGCCTCTCTAGGGTGTTAATTTAAATACATTATTGTCCCAGGTAAACAATAGACAAAATGCTGGCACAAAACCCCTGGAAAGAGTAGTTGTTATATTTGTATGTTTTAAGAGTATTTTTAAAATAAAAGCCTACTAGATAAAATGCACTGTGAGTTTATGTGTTATGACAAGCTCTAGAAGAATTTGATTCCAAATTATTGCATTAAAAGACTACTTTATGGAAACACTTCTAGTTTAACTTGGATTATAAACCATTACAAAATGGAGCATTTTTTAGTATTCAATTTGGGCTGTGAAGTGGTGACACTAAACAAAAGATACTTGATAAATACTTCTTATTTTAATTTTGGTAAAAACACTTCATTTCCAAAAGTGGCATATTTCAGTAGGAAGGGGAGAAGTTATTTAGTTCGTCATTGATGATAATGAATATGTAAAACTGACTATAAAATGCATGGGGATAATACTTTTCAGATTAGTCTACCACTTACCTGAGTGGGTCAGGTGAAACTTCTTGGCCTTATTATTCACAAAAAAGGGCACTAGACTGTTCATGTGAACATGTTGAAAACTAGACAAAATTATGATCCAAAATGTGTCTGACTTTTTGCAGTATAATATTTGCCTTTAAAGAGCTTTAGAAGAATTTGAGAGTGTACTTGGAAGAATGGCCATGCTAAAGAAAAGCAAGCCCTGTTTTCTCTTTGGCAAGAAGGAGGAATAAGTCTTTTGTGGAAGAGTTCATAACTATAAATAAGCAGTGATATTTCCTGCATTTCTGACAAAACATTGTTTATGTCTCCAAATGACATGTGTTTCTTGTGACTGAATGTCTTGCTGTCGCATATTTGTGATCAATAATCTTACATTTTCTTTTAGCGTTGCTATATTTTGCTAGTTCTGTTTATACACTCATACTAAGAAATCTGGTGACCTTGTTCTTGTGTTCTTTCCCTAGGGAAGTATGATTCTTGAAGTAAGATTATCTTGTTTCTTTGTTCTCAATTACTTTTAGTTTATGTGCATGCAAACAAGCATACACATGTACTCTGGCATTAATAATTCTTGAAGAATTGAGGCCAGAGGGGTATACTTGGAACTGAAAAGTAAGGAAAGGGAGATTCTGGAGTCTTTTGCTTTCTGGTCTTGATCTAAGCTCATGAAGTCTGTTTAGTGTACAGTCTCATGGTAATCTTACTTTCAAAGATGTCATTTCCCAGAAGAGCCAAGCTATGAACTGCAGGCTTCACCCTGGAGCTTTAAATCTATGTATCTTTTAGTTTGTAATATCATTATAACAATTCAAAATAGATGAATATGGTATTAGTTTCCATTTAAAATGAAAAATGAAGGACGAGGAAGATTGCTCTAGGATTCAAGTCAATATGGTAACTGAAGTGATTCCAGCTAGATGAAGAATGATCTAGAAGCTTGGAATGTGAGTAATTTCCATATATATACAAATGTGGCTTACAGTAAGAAACTAAGAAATTTAATTTCCTTTTTAGAAAATATTGGCCTAACAGATCTGCTTTCTAACTCCTGTGGTCAAATTCCACATCTTCCCTTGAAAAGGGGAAGCAATGTTTAAACTCAAAAATAAAATGTCCTGTAAGAACAGTGTCTGTAGTTTTTAATAATTCGTTAATGCCTTATAGGAGAAAACAGAAAAGACATTGTAATGTGCCCAGTTATCTAACTCTCAGAGTTTAGGTAGAAGCAGCTTGTAATCTTAGGGCAAATGAACCAAGGTTTGGTTTGTCTGATTTGTGTATGAATTTGAGACAAAATCTTTTTCAGTTGGCTTATGCAACTGAGTTTCAAAAGCTTCTGAGTATGGAACATGACTAATTTGTGTACTTCTGTAATTATTTATGCATCCCTGTTAAAAGTTGTGAGGTAAATTTGAACCAATGGTAGTAAAAGTCTTTGCTACACGACTATTTTCACAGCAGAAGGCAGTCAAATCTTGAGGTCGTTTAGTATGAAAATAATAGGTACTACCTAGAGTTAGAATGAGGGGTAAACATATATATGTCGTAGCTACATGAGTTGCTATTCTTTCCAATTTTCATGAAGTGATGAAAAATCTGAGAATTTGTGCAGTTGAAAGAACTTCAACTTAAAAAACCAAAAAATTGTTCTTTGTTATGCCTTGTCCGATCACATCTCTAACAGAAGTTTAGTTTGTCTTTTTAGAAAACAGTGGAATGTTTACATTCCTATTGCTCCATGGTGTTATATAATTAAGAATGTATGTCAACGTGTTATTTTGTTATTAGAATAATATGTATAAATTACGTTTCACCATATCACTGAGGAATTCATTTAAAGCACATTGAAGCCATTCCAAGATAACCAGATCTAGGTTTAGTCACTGTCTTGTCTAAATACTTCCTTTGCTAACTTTTTTCTTCTTTCTTCTCCATATAAATATTTTCTTCTGCCCAACTGGCCTACACTGCAACTTATTTGTTGGCAATTGTCAGGGAAAAAAAGAGGAGAAACCTTAAGGATTTTTCTCTTGGAAACTACAGCTGAAATTCAGTGGAACATTAAGCAATTAACCTTTGTTTTGCTGATTGCAGGGCTTTTTGCTAGCTCTCACATAGCATGAATCTAGTAATAAAGCTTCAATTGATTATAATGACACAAGGATGTTGACTAACTTAGGAAACAGTAAATATAACTGGGAACTTGCATGCTTTTAAATGATTTTTGAATCTCTGCTCCAGACTACTTCTGAAGGCTTTATTTATGTAAATATAAATATCACATCCCCTTGAGTATTTTGTTTACTACCTGTATATCATATTTGCAGTGATACTGAGGCTTAACTCCAGTAGGCAGCTAAGACCCACACAGCTGCTTACTAACTCTCCCCCGCCCCCAGCAGAGTGAGTGAAAGAATTGGAAGGGCAAAAGCGAGAAACTCATGGAATAAGTTAAAAACAGTTCAATAAGTGAAGCAAAAACTGTGTGTGCAAGCAAAGCAAAACCAAGCATTCATTCACTACTCCCCACTGACAGGTGGATGCCCAGCAACATCCAGGAAAGTAGGACCTCAACATGCATTACAGTTACTTGGGAAGACAGTCACCATAACCACAGCATCCCTCCTTTCCCATTCCTTTCCTTGAGCTTTTATTGCTGAGCACGACATCATCGGCTATGAAACATTTCTCTGCTCAGTTAGGGTCAACTGTCTCTGCTGTATCCCCTCTGATCCCCTTCCCCATCCCCAGCTAACTCTCTAGGGGAGGGAGAGAAAGCCTTGAGGCTGTGCAAGCACTGCTCAGCTACAGCCCAAACACCAGTGCTTTATCAATGCTGCTTCAGCCAAAAATGCAAAGCACAACTCTATACAGTCTTCTATGAAGTATGTGAGCTCCATCCCACCCACGCCCAGTACAATTATATATCTATGATTCTGTTAATGATATATTTTATTGAATTTATTTATATAATATTGAAGTGTCTATTAATATAGTAAATACAGAACTTAAGCTTCATCATAGTATAATTTCCTAGTGTCCATGGAACCTGTTTTTGAAGTTAGGTTTAACATTTCTCACCTTTCAGTCCTTGGGGATCAAGGTATTTTTGAGAAACTATGTATGGCAGTTATTACCTTAACTCTTTCATCCCTGATGAAAGATCTTGAATGAGCAGTTCCTAGTTTAGGTGATTCCTTCCTGCTCCCCCTGTTGATTAGTTCCACAACTACTTCCATTCCTGATTTGAGAAAAACCCTTTGGTGTGTCTTCCATAGAGAAGGTTTCTGATGTAAAGTTCTTACATTGCATACACAGAAGCAAAAAATCACTAATCACTTTGGTTTCTTAAAATGCCTTGTGTATCTTGTGATCACATATTGGTCCTATGTGCTTTTTGGCTGGCTTTTGCTTCTGATGTATTTTAGAAAGGATTTATTCATGTCTTTCCAACATGTTCCTCAGGCCCATTTTTTTTTTCTTTGACTGCCTCCATCTTTTGTTACATTTGACCTTGCAGAGTTTATGATCCTTTTTATTTTGAGGTACCTTCACCTTTTAAAAACATTTCTTCTCCCATTAGCTATGCTGTTTCATTTAGTCTTCCTCAAGTCTTTCTGATAAAATAGAGAGGAGTACAAATTTACTCTCTTTCACTAGCTTCACTTAGTAGTCTCCATGCTAGTGCAAAATTATCAATTCCTTTCTCATCTTTTTAGCTTCTTTTAACTCACTTGTTTATTTTTCCTCACCTGTAATTCAGGCAATATAGACTCTACTATGTACAGCAGCTTTTCATGCAATTTCTATATTTTTGATGGCACTAGATATGAAAGGATGAAACATTTGCTTTCTTTAAGCAGAAAGGAGAAATCATTTGTTTGGGAGAGGAGAGGAAGGATTTTTGGAATAAAACTCATCCAGGAAGACTCTCATTTTGTTTATAGAACAAGGCAGCTTGTATGAGTTTCTTCTTTAATCATGCTTTTGTATAACTAATGTAGATTAAATTATTCAGGTGAATTACTTATACTTTCCTTCTTTTTAAAGACAACATGCTAACTTCTTTCAAAAATACAAATCAAGGGGTGGCTGTTATAAAAAATACAAAAATCTTTGTGTGCTTAGTGCCACTTACTATTAAAACACTTTACTAAGAAAATACTGCTGCTTAATAATCTATGTGTTCTGTACAAAGCATCGCCTAAATCTTTTTGCTCTATTTCACATACGACTAAAATTCTGGTTTTAAAGTCAAAGATATAGTACATTTCGTGATATTTACACTAAACGTTAAAGCTAATATGGAAAACAGTTAGATTTCAAGTTTGTACCCAGTGGTGAAAAAAATATTTCCTATTATGATATTTAAGTACTAAATATGTTTATAAGTAATTGAAACAGTTCTGATTTGAGGACTTGCAGCTATAGGAAGTTAGCATGTTTGAGCATGCTGAAGATCTAGTGTCCTTGCTTAAACAGAATTCCTGTTGATATGCAGTGTTACCTTTCCTAAGCTGTTTCAATACAGGATCTCGAGCACAATACAACCTTCCGATTAAAACAAGAGAAAACTGAAAAATAGAGCCAATTGTGATCACTTAAATATAAAATATTATATTTTGAGAATATACAACACTTTAGTTTTTCAAATTATTTTTAAAAAGAAGCTTGCATTAGTACATCCACAAAAGTTTATTCTTGGTAATGAGGAGAGGGAAGATTGCAATAATTGTGATTTACTAGCTTAGTATAAAAATACTACAATTTATGTAGTAAATCATCAGGTTAAATGTCATTTTCTGATTTTCAGCTTTACAAGAATATTTCAAATATGTATTTCTCATTTGTTATGTTTAAAAATATTACTGTAATAATGGTACAAATTTTAAACATTCAATAACATTGAAAAGGTCTTTAAAATAAGATAACGAAAATTATTTCAGTGTGTTCTAAATATCTGCCTAAATTTTTACAAGATCATATATTGTAACCACATTTCATTTTTACAGAAATTGAGTGACACATCATCCTTCTATTTGCTGTAGGTTCCATTTGTATGTAGTTAATGACATATTTCAGAATGTTTACCATTTGGATTTCCAGAATGCTTTACATGTATAAACCTACCCTGTTGCGTTTAATCATGTGTGCTTACGTGAACATAACAAAATAGGAAGGTGGTTTGTGTGTGTACATTGCTTAATTATGAATCACTTCCAGAATGGGTATGAAATAGTACAGCTTCCTGGTAGGCATAAAAATGCACCAAAAATATAGTATGATATAATTTATCTTAGTGTTGTCTGAAAGTATGTTTGCCTTCCCCTCATACTGATAATCTCACTCTGAAAAGTTGTTAAGCTTAATAGCATTTTGGAATGCTTTGCTCGAAAATATAAGAGAGTTCCTGGTCTTTTTCAGTACTGACTGATGCATGACACATTTTACCATCTTTTATTTGCTTTGAACGCAAGGAATGTAAAACTGGGTGTATATGTAAAGCTAGTTATGTTTGAACTGTTGCACAATAAGGCATGACAACATAATCCTTTTGCTTCAAATTTATCCTTTCATGTGGTTAAACTGTAAGCAAATTGAGAGGAAATTTACTAACAATATAGAAAAGGCTATGTTTTTAAAGTATCCTTCTTGTGTTTAATAAACTTTGATTTGTACTTCATCAGAAGAGTGCTACTTTAACTAGTGAATACTGAATCTGTATAGAAGATGAAAAAAAAGAGGAATTAAATACATCAACTCTATGGTGAGTGATAAATAATATAATCAACCAAATATACCATGTCTATGTTAGAGAAATATTAAAATCTGAGACATGTTGAAGACTAATATGTGGGAAGTCTTATCTATACCAATCTTATATCATTGATCCCTTGCTGCTTCTGCCAAACAGCTTTCCCATATGGGGCAGGGAGTTTTAGACATCGTTTATTCTGTGATATATGCCCTTTCTTTCACTTGAGAGAAAGTCAACGGAACAGTGATTTCCAAAACCTGAAACATTGCTTTGAGTTCTTAAACACCACAGTAATCTATACACACCTTCCACTCTATTTTTCCCATTTTTTTCTCAGTCCAATCCTACAGAATGAGTTTGTTTTATAACCAATTTGTTTCCTTTATGAAGAGTTGGGTGAGGACATTCTTGTGGGTAGAGTTGGGGCCACAACTCTTGACCTACACGGGGAATCTGTGAAATGATGATCAGAGTGCCTGAATTTAGTGAGAACTAAGGTTGAAACAGCTCAGATTTTGGGGGTTGTCAGGGATCGTCCACCTATTTGACATGTACAATGCCTCTGTCAGTTCACTTGCCTGTTTAAGGGGAAAAAGGTAGGTTAACTGTAATAGTTGTCCATTACTGTTGGGTAATTGGTAGTATATATGTGTGTGAAATGATCTTATTTTTCTGACGGAGAGTTTCTCATGTTTTGTGTGTGAAGTCTTATGAGAACTTATTTATCAATGTATGTTAATCACACTTACATATGTTGTAAAAGCGTATCTGAAATATCCTTGAAAGAAGGCATGTTAGTCACAGGAGCAGTGCTTTATCACTGTAGCCAACAGTCTGAACCACAGCAGTAGCAATGACCTTTCATTCTGATCACCTTTCTTCCTCTTCTGTGTGCTAAAAACACTTCCCTGAGAGCAAAAACTTTTCTCAAAGTGAAAAGTGGAACACTGAAACTTCGTAATGTAGTGTTCAGAGAGAGTGTGTGTGTAAGTGACTGAGTAAATTAAAGCAAAATAGCTGTAGAAGGGAATGCACTCAGAAAAATAACAGCCAGGCAGGAAAGACTGTCAAAACATTCAGAATATTATCTAGTATTATATTCAAATATTGTCAAGAAAATAAAGCCAAATTTTCAACAGCAATCATTCCAGAACAAAGAAGAAGAGAGAGCTTAAGAGTAATGCTAATATATGCAACTACTTGTTCTTCAGTGCCTATTGCGCTGTGTTTTAAAACCAAATTACACATACTACATTCAGGCTGAAATTCATAAATGGGTCTAACTTGAGAAACTAATACTGTTTTACGAGGGCTCTGAAACCTTGAGTTGTGTAGTTTTGACTTCTTTTTTCAATGTAACAAGCAGATGCTGCTATCACAGGAAGATTTTCTGTTTGCATCTATGTTGCCCAAAGAATATCTATCTGTGTAAATGTGCTTTCCCTGTAAGTTCCCTGATTCACAAAAGTTGAAAAAAAACAGCTGTTGAGCAGACAGAAAAAATATTTATTCAAACAAGAGTACAGAAATTCAGAAAAAATAAAAAAGGCTATGGCTTCACTAATGAATCTGTTAAAGGAAAGTTAAAGGCTTATCACTTTAGATACTGTTTTTATTTGTTTCATTTTTCCAAGATAGTAACATATTTTCTCCTTGGGAAGCTAGAATGCCATCAATAGCAATCAGTTACTCAGGATCAACATCTGAAGTTACGTAATACTATAACTTATTCCTGTGACATAAACATACATCAGCATGGTCATTCCCGTGAGGCTATTCATAAGGAGCGTACCTAACCTGAATTCTAGAGTAATGGCTCTGGCTACTTTCAAAATAATGAGTAGGATTGCAGTGAATTGAGAATTTACCTGCAAATGGAGTTGCTAAATTTTCTTCATTGCTATTACCTTGGAGGGGAAAAAAAAATTCCTGCGAGTATTTGGAGTCATTGTTCTGAAAGTAAGATTATATTTTTTCATAAAGCAAAATAGTTTTACTAACATTGGAGTCAATTCTGGATGTTGCTAAGTGCTGAGTGAACTAATGTAATTTTCAAGAAAAAGAGAAATATTTTACATATCTGTGTAGATGTATTCATATATTAAGAAACACATACAGACATTTATAAGTGTATGTGTACACAGCCAAGCTCTGTGTTCTTGTCCTGGTATGTATTACATCTATTGACTGAAATTTTTGTAGAGCTGTAGACCCTGTAATACTGAACTGTTATGTATTAGCATATGTGGCATTTGACTACATAAGAAAATGCTCACCACGAGGGAAGTGATTATGTACAAGTCTTATGTTTTTATTTTATTTTTTAAAATCTAAATTTAGCTTTTGTATATTTGTAATTAATTCCAGGTTAATTTCTGTATGGTGTTGCTAAGTTGTTTTTGTTGTAACAAGAAAAGATGGAGGCAGCCAAATGCCTTTTTAGTGTTACTTGCATGAACAAAAATTAGAGCAGCATTGTAGTAATCAATCATTATTCCTGGAGTCATTGCTCCTGATATGCTTCACAAATTAAAAGCCTGAGAGTACTGTCTTCAAAACCCTGCCAAAATCAGTTGTAGTCCTGCAAAGTAAAGATTGGTAAGTTCATAGAGCAAGCAACAAGGATGATTTTCCAGTTTTCAAGAAAACAAGAAAAACTTAAATATCTTTAAGTACAGCAGCAAAACATAGAGAAATTGTTTCTTAGTGGGTGATACGGGAGTAACGTGCACAGTGTCAGGCTGATTAAATAATTTTCTGTACTTAATTAATCTAAAATCATGAATACTCCTTCAGACACTTCCAGTCTGTCAGGAAGGCACTTGTTCTTGATGAATTCTAGTTACAGTATCATCTTTTTAAGCTATGAAATTGAAAATATTTTGGTTTAGGAAGGGAGGAATATAATGCAGTTCTGTATATGTGTTACAAGCACTCGTACAAATTATTTCTAAATGTAAAAGGAAGGAAGCAGTCATGAAAGTCTTCTTACCAAACCTGAAAGAATGGTTTAGAACATAGAACTTAATTTCTCCTAAAACACGTGGAATGGGAATCACAATTACGAATAGTGAATATAATGCTAAGAGTTATTTGCTGGTTTAGTCAGTTGTCTTAGGGAGAGATCTCAAAGTTGTTTCAGTGATCTGAGTTTATAATTACTAAAATATAAGTACTGCTTAATTTTACAGTTCTTTCCTATCCACCACACCACTTCATAGGTCTACGTATTACTCAATTCACTTAAGGCAAGTTAAATGACAATGAAAGGTCTTAAAAATGTCCTCCTTAATGTTCAGTACTACGGTATAAGTAGTAAAGAAAGCATTGGACTGCTGAGTAGAGGATCAAGGATAATGAAGTAGCAAAATGTGCTGCAGAACAAATTATTAGTACTGTCCCTCTCGACAAATAGAAATCAATATGGTATTTGGGTGGCATGCCTGAATACTAAATTCTACTAATTCAAATATTAGTACCAAAATACTACTATAGAGAATTAAAAAAAAAAAATTGCTTAGTTGTTTGGCTAATTTAATAAAAAGTCTCTGGAAGCAAGTCAGAGCAGCTTCCAAGGGCAGTAAAACCTTTAGTATGAAAGAAGTTGTCTTTTGTACAGTGCTGAAGAAATTATGAAAGATATTGTGAGTTTCGTTCATTATGAGCAGAAGGTGACATAAGATAGAATTGGTATTATTCTCTATGTCCTAAGTGTGTACTGACTGTCTGTTGGAACAAAGAAATAATTTTTCTTGTGGTTTGTGATTGGGCTAAACCCATTTTGGGATATATAAGGACTTCCTTTGGAAACATGTAGCATACCAGGTTCAATTAAGTATGTGTGCATGTGAATGTTTTTAGTGAGTCTTCATTTCTTACTTAGAAACTTAAAATACCACTTTCTTTGGAGGAAAACAAGTGTGGAGAATTATTTTAAGTGACTTTCAAGATTGCCCTATGATACATGAAATGAATAAGGAAATTCCTAGGAGAGTTATTGACAGAGATATCTTCTGTAGACCAAAAACCCCATTGGAGTATTTTGTGAGCTGTTGCAATTCAGATACGTAAGGAGAAACTGTGAGCCTGACAGGATAAGGTGCTGTCACAGTCATTTGTTACTTGTATTGTTCCAAAAGTGTTTGTCACAAAAAGGAAACATGTAACAGCTCGAAACTGATCAGGCCACAAAAAAAGGACTATAAAAATGTTGCCTGAATTTTCAGTGATACTGATAGGAAAGCCAAAGATCAATTTGGATTGAGAGCGGCAAATGATATCAATGCCAGCAAGAGCTTCTGCTATTACATTAAACAATAGAAAGATGAGCAAGGATATTTAGATCTGCTAATGAGTAAGCCATTTAACAACAAGCAGATACAGCTAATGTGGAGGTAATGATGAGATAATCAATGCCTTCTTTGCCTTGATGTTCATTGACAGCGTTTCCTAGGCTCTGTACCTACTGATAGTTTTAAAGAAGGAAGGATCTAGAAGTAATGGAGGATAATCAAATAAGGAATCTTTTGAGAAATCTAGGCCGATTCAAGACCAAAGGACTAGACAGGATGAATCTGGTGGTGATGATAGAGCTGTGTTATATCATTGCAAGTATACTCCCTGTCAGCTTTGGGAAGTCGTGTACACTGAAGGAGAGCCTAAGTGACTGGAGAAAGGCAAACTCTAACATCCATCTTTAAAAAAAAGGACAAGAATGATCTTTGGAATTAGAGGGTCTTCAACTCCACTTTAGTCCCAGGAAAAGATTTTGAATTATTTCTTTCATAAGCCATTTCTCGGCACATTAAGGAGAATGAGATGAATGGGAATAGCCAGTGCTTCTTTAATGTGAATAGTAATTGAGTACTCCGATTGCATTCTGTGATAAAATTGGGAGATCTGTGGATGTGAGAATGCCAGTGAGTGTTCTCCACTTTGAGTTTAGCAAGGCTTTTGATGTGGGCTCCTATAGAATCCTTATATCCAGGTGGGGATTTTATATCTGAGTGAGTTCATTCAACTAGATAGATGAAAAAACTGACAGGATCATTGGGCTCAAAAGAAAATAAGTAATGATTTGGAGATTACCCGGGGGCTTATTTCCAAGAAGAGTTCCTTTGGGTTCTGGCCTGTCTTGTTTAACATCTTTATCAGTGATCTGGAGGAGGAAATAAATAGTGCTCCTTCCACTTTGGTGCTACAGTTGGAGGTCAAGGTTTTCAATTTAGAAAAGTCTGAACAGGCTCGCAACAGAATACAGCACTCCACACATACTAGTACACAGTTTTTTTTAGAGAAGAATCATATGGCTGATGATAATTTCCCATTTTCTTTCTCACATTTCTAAGTAGGACTGTATCCTGTCCAGTATTAAAAATTTTTGTCCTCGGATTAAAAAAAAAAAAAAAAAAAAAAAAAGAGGTGTGAAGCACAATGCAATATGCAATATTAGTGCAAAGATAGTGACTAGTTCACAGTAATCTTGAGCGACTTAACTAATGATGTTTAAAAGTCTCGTATAATTTTTTTTTTTATTAGTGGAATTTTTCATGTAAGAATATTTTTTTGAAATTATTTGCACAACTTTGTTTCTTCTGAATTCAAGTGGCTTTAATATTACTATTTAATTTACTGAGGTATTAAGGACAAAGGCAAGATTAATGGTATGTGTTTTGAAATAATCTGGCAAATGAATCATTGTTAATAGTACATTCTGTTTATTGTTTTTCTTTAAAAAAAATAAATAAAAAAGAAAGGAAGTGGAATAAATGACAGAAGCCGCTTTTGTCTCATTTCTATAGGGAGAGAGAGTTGATTCAGTAGCTCAGAGTATAGTAAATTTGGCAAAGCTTCTTGTATGTAGTGAACATACTGCAAAGGAGCTGATATAACTTGCCTGTTAAATCAGAGGAACTTAGTAAACAATCCTTAGATGTATTCCGCAATATAATTTTTGCTTTTCTAGACATAATTTATTGTGGCATTCATCAATCATTTTAACCTTTATGACTGCACAATACAAGTGTTTTCATTTTATTCTAAGAAATTAAATTAGAAGTATTTAATTAAAGCAAAATCTAACAATTTGCATTTTGTGTTCATCATGGATTCAAGATTGTGATCTAAATTACATCTATAAAAATTATAAATGATACTGCACAGAGGAGCAGTAATATGAAATTGGAATGATTAACTTGTATAATGTGTTTGCTTATCTTAAGCATTTAGATTTAGCTGTTCTTTTTTTCAGAATTGTTTATTTACACTTTCAGATTTGTAATTAAATGTCACATAGGCTGTACTCTGCTGAAGATAACCCATAATGTGCACAGGCGTGGCTGATCTATTTGTTATACTGCCCTTTCTTTCCTTAAATCTTCTAGAGCCTTGCTTTGTTGTGATTATGAAGCAAGTATTGCAGAGCACAGTTCAGAATTTAGAGTATGTTCTATGTCCAAAGCTCAGTCAATGGCATATAGGAAGATTTTCTTCAGATGTTTTTTATTTGCACTGCAAAGTGCAGTAACAAGTAGAGAGTCAGTTGGAAAGCAATGAAGGCAACACAGATTTCAATCATCTGATTCATCTCAGTTTTCTGGAAGCATCC
The DNA here is from genome assembly GCA_033459285.1 of Clamator glandarius. Taxonomy (NCBI): domain Eukaryota; kingdom Metazoa; phylum Chordata; class Aves; order Cuculiformes; family Cuculidae; genus Clamator; species Clamator glandarius. The sequence continues at coordinate 1,158,742 of JAUNZM010000282.1, read as the reverse complement.
ATGCTTCCATCAGAAAGGTCAATGAAAATTTTAACGTGTCATCAGCAAATCGGAACCTCTTGGTCTCTTGCTTGCTCTGTCCTCTGCACAAACCAATCTTAATTTAAAGAACTGTCTAAAAATGAGCTCTAAAAACTTTGTTAGCTCGCACTGTATTTCATTCTTTGACTGTGTTCAGAGGTATTATTCTATCTACTCCTGGAATGTATGCTTCTGAGCATGTATTCATATATAATTCAGAGATTCAGACTTAAGAAAAAGCACCAAATTGAAGTCACTTGTACACTCGTCCAGTGCATACATACCTCTTGTCACTTGAAGAGTATGTTCCTGGTCCCTCACTTTTGGAGCATGAGCCTACTAGACTCATGCATCTGTCATCATTTCAGTTTTGCTGAACTACTTTTGTGAGAGAAATTATTTCTGTTATTTTTAATATGTGGTAAAGGGACTTGTCGTTATTGTAAATTTCCTTTTCAGGTATTAGCAGCCAGTTTTCTGGAAGTGACCTTTTAAAGCTGAAATGAAGAGATTAGCTTCCTACGAGTTTCAGCACTGAGACAGACTTCTGTACCTTTTCCTAACGGTTTTATGATGACGGGCACTGAAAGGTTTTAAACACAAGCTCCCATATCGAAACACTAGGACACAGGAGTACCCGTATCAAAACAGATAGGAAACCAGCAGGGCAAAATCATATCTCAGCAGTCTATCAATATCACAGGAATACAATAAGTTTGATCAGCTATCTTCCTCCATCTGTCCTCTTCCACTCACACCAAATAATATTTTCTGAGATAGATTTCTAAACAAGATTTCCTCAGTGCTTTGTCTCATAGCCCGAGTGCTGGATTGCTTTGGTCACGTTCTCTCTTCTCCATGAAACAGACCCTGACTAAAAATACTATGAAACACACTTATCCAACAGAATGGAATGTATGGAATTTTCTCATGTTAATAGGGCCTGCTGTTCCTGTAAATCTGCCTCACCACGGGAGACAACAGTTACTACCTTTCTAGTTCACTTAATGGAGCAAAAGTAGTCTAATTTATCTCTTGATTCAGTTAAAGAGCCATCATTTATCATGGTGGGATATCTCAATTCTTGTAACCAAAGATTACCTTAAAATTCTTGAAGACTCAATCATGGAGCTTCTACCTGTGAAAGAGAGACAATCCTGTGGAAGACACAATCCAAACCTGATGTCTGTGGAAATCTGGCCTCTACTGATTTACTTACAGTTATAGTCTAGTTACAATTAGTTATGCCAGTAAGACTGTCCTTTTTTGTGACAGTAACTTCTATCAGGAGGTTGACAAAGAGTCAGATTTCCTGGTTAATTTCCTACATTGCATATTCTTTCTAGTAAAATACCCTGTAGAAGGTATCTTAAGGCTATTTGAGAAGTCTAGCTGAGCCTGAAAGTTAATTTACCTGTCTCTTTTTTCTAAACTTGATGCGTACAGAGTTTATCCTTCCTACTGTCGGTGTCATTTAGAGGACTGGGTTTGAAGGTGTTTCTCTCAAGCCTCCTTGAAATGTTTAAAAATACTTCTAAGGCTGTTCCTTTAAAGGCTAAGATGTTTCTGTAATCTCTGTGCTGAGACTCTAATTGACTTGCTTGGGAATTCTCAAAATTCGTAGTGGAAGTGAGTGCACTTCTAGAGTTCAAACTACATGGATGGTACCATGGAGAAATGCAGGCAACTACCTGCCAAGGTGTCACCAGGTGTTCTGCAACTAACTTATCAAATTCCTTGCCATCCTTAATCAATTCAGGAATGAGACAGAGGTGTGTCTGTTCTGTTCTGAGATGTACCTCCAGTTTTAATGTAAACCTGGTCTATCACTGGAAAGCCAAAGAGGTGTTTTTCTGCTAGTGACTTGAACTCTTTGAGATGTGCAATCGATGTACATGCATCACTTTCTATTTGTACTCCATCTGTTTAAAAGCCTTTCCAAGAACTTCTACTACTGGAATTCTGCTGAAGAAAGGGACAGAGGGATTTTTTTTTATTTCATTCTGTCATGTTTTCATGACCTGACTGTAAGCAGTAAAAACAAGAGAAAAAGTGTGTTGTTTAGTGATCCACGCAGTGAATGCACACATAAATTGGGCATCACATCAGGTTAATAAATATGCACAGGTTACTCATTAGTACAACAACTTTTTATCTTCTCTCTTCATATCCTTTAGCAGGGAAGACCCAGCACAAGCTGCCTCACTATCTGCCCTTCATTTTTTTTGTATTTCTGATCTAGATTACCTATAACTAGTCAAGCTCCAGATATTCAAGTTTATGAGATATTACTGAAGGTATCACTAGGAAGTCAAAATATAAGGTGATGACAGTTTGAAGGAGGGAGATAAATAAAACCCTTTTAGATAAGAAATTGTCTGACATTTCGTATTAAACTTTCTGTCAAGAAATGTATGCATTTTTTATTTAGCATTCCTCTAAAAAGACTATCTTGAGCCTCCCTTGGCAACATATTAGGTATCCTGTGCTATTAAAGCATTTTGTGATGAATGATAGTAGTATGGACAGAGAGGTTTATCTTTTAGATTTGAAATTATCTGCTGTATAGTGCTTGCTTTTATACAAAAGCTGGTACATTTGGCTTATTTAGCATTAGATTTCTCTGAGGTTGGGTTTTTTTCAGGCATAAAAATACTTAAAGCAGATTATGTTGCATATACTCTTACAGAAGTCAAAAATGATCAGTTTTTAGAATCTGATTAAGCTCTTTCATTTTCCAATATAAGCGCTGCCTTGCAGATTCTAAACAGCATTAGCACTTTCAGTTCTTTGAAATTCCAGTCTCCAAACCTAATTCAGTCTGCATAAATAAAGATTAAATATCTTGGTTTATGTTGGAAAAAATGAATTGGCTTAATATAATGAGTCTTCTGGCTTGTGCTGCTTTTTTGTAAAGTATTCGTATTCCAGTTAAATGTCATAATCAGTGAAGTACGTGTACATATTGTGTTTTCTCTGAGCTCATATTTTATGGGGGAAAAAAAAGCTTTTATCTGTTTATAATGTAAATATATAATAGAAATTGAATGGAAAATTAATGAATAAGTCTTTAATTTATTCACAGCTTTTTTAATATGATTAATTGACGTTGCTCAAACATCTGTTTTTCAGTGGTATTGCAGTGAGGATGACATTGCTGCTTACTCATTTAGGCTTTTTTTTTTACAATTGGTGCTTACCATGTGACTAAGGCGAGTCTGCGTAATTAAAGGTGTAAACCTGCCATCAGTTCAAGTGGTGATATTTTGTGAAGACGAGAAATTAAGTGGTTTTGTTATGTTAATATTTTTCAGAAGATTAAATATGAAAGAAAACTATACAGTCTTTTTAATGAAATATTTTTAACATCAATTTTGGCTTCAAGGAAATTAATTCACTGTTTGCTATACTTTATTCCGGACAGTGTTAAGTTTAATATTTGATATTGGAAGCTACATCTTTTCTTCATGTGATAGCTCTAAACTAGCTTAGACTATCTTAAGTTTATAGGTTATTTTTGTTGTTGTTTTCATAATGCTTAATATAGATTTTCAAGATGGATTTATAATTGAACACTAAAGGGACAATATTAGTTTTATTCACATCCTGAAATGATTATGTTCATTTTTTTTCATGGGCTTCATTGTGTGGACTAGAGTCTTCAAGCTGACTTCATATTCTAAAGTGATTTTCCAGTTTAATGATAGCCATGAGATAAGGAAGACTAGAGGATATATGTTTCATACTCGGAGGAGCAACACTTGACATGCATTAAGGCATCTACAAGCTGTACTAAAACTGACTGTTTAGTACAGAAGTCAAACTAATTGTAAGGGTTGGTAGTTAGTTACTTAGGAGCAGCTTCCATTCAAGGTGTTCAAATGATAATTCCATGTCTTCTGAGTACCAGCCCTGAGAAGAAAGACTTATTTCTACCTCTTTTTCATAAACTTTATTCTTCTTAATAAATCTTTTTCCAGGACAGTTTCACATTTAACCCCCATTTCTATAATTAACATGGAAACAACTTCATGGTTTTGTTAGCCATTGTAGTCCCTTCACCTGTATGTTTTTAATTCATAATCTTGATGATTTATGATCTGCAACCAGAAATAAGAAATTTTTGAAACTATTTTCCAATAGTATTTCTCCTTGGGGTTGTTTTTTTGTACAAGTCAGCAATGGAGCTTAAAGTCCCAGCCATTGGTAGTAGTCACATTATTCCTGGAAAATAATTTTTTTAAGAAGAGTATATATTATTATGTATGTGGACAAGTACTTAATTAATTAATGTCAGCAATTATTACACAACGTATCCAAACTCTGCAAAATGGTTAGCTATTTAGTTCTCCCTGGAATTCCTCGGACAATGAGCTTGAAAGATGTCATGGCTAATCATAATGGTCAGTTAAGTAAAATGAGAGATTATTTGTTAATCTGTTAGTTAAGTAGGCAAAATAAATACCATAAAACCTGAAAGTATGTTTAAAGGTTTGTGGGAATTTCTGAGGGAATTCTTTAAAATTAAGAAAGCATTTTTATTTTACTTTTATAGTGTCTTTAGTTTTAACTTCTGTGTATCGTACCAGAAAAGAACTCCAGTATTTCTAGCTTTTTTTCCTTAGAGTGATGTGAATAGGAGTTTTTAATATCAAAAGCACTGGCCTCTGTTGCTTAAGCTGCTGGACCTTGCACTTTAATGTAAAGCATATGCCAGAGGAGTTGTGAGAAACTCCATATTGAGTTATATATATAAAGGTTTGATTTAATATGTAGCAGAAATACACCAAGTGACTATTGCTGGTCCCTGCTCATGAATATATGGAAAAATCTAAGAATTAGGCCTAAGTAATGTTTAGTAAAGATGAATGTCTTAATGAAACAGTGAGGAATCTTGTCAGGCAATACTTAATGTGCGCGAAGGTAAAAAGCTAAAATCAGACAAACATGAATATAGATATTTGTGTGGATATAAGAACTATTATTAACATTTTATTCCTAATATATTTAGTCATGGATAGAGCTTTCTTCTCTAGTACAACCAAGGATTTTGTGTATTCCATCAAAACATATAGAAATAATCTCATTTTCAAACATTTTCAGCACTTCTGTAAATTGGAACCTTTTAAATGATCTCACAAATATATTTCAAATATAAGTAATCAATATGTATCAAGAGCCAAATATGTATGAAGTATATATGAAGATAAATAGCACAAATGTATTAAATACCTTGATATATTGCTTCCTAGGAGGTGATGGCCTATTCATGTTACCTTTTTTGCAGTTAATTAAGAAAAAAAGGGCATTTGGATGTTGTGAGTCAATTGATATATTTTAGATACCTTATTTTAGGATGCAATTAATTGACTCTAAAAGTGTTTATTTTCTTCTGCTGACTGTATGTCATTTGGCATATTAGCTAAAATGGGTCGTTTAATTTTGACAAGGCAAATGACACTCAAAGTGTTTTCAGTGCTTTATAGCAATGTAGATGTTAGATCATTGTGGTCTACAGATTGTAGTTTGAGTAACTAATAGTGATCCAAACAGTTTGTAAAATACAAACTAGATTTTAATAATTTGCCTATTTCATTATCTAAGCTTTACCTAAAAAGGGGCAAATAATCATAGAAACATAGAATCATAGAATGCAATGTTTGAAGGTATCTCAAGGATCATCTGGTCCAATTCTTTTGTCAAAAGCATAGCCTAGGCAAGATGGCCCAGCAACCTGTCCAGCCATATCTTAAAAGTGTCCAGTGCTAGGGAATCCACCACTTCCCTAAGGAGATTATTCCAATGGCTCTTTATTCTCATTGTGAAAAATTTTCCTTTTGTGCCCAAACAGAATCTCTGCAGGAGTAACTTGTACCCATTACCCATTATGTGTTTTCAGCTTCCCATGTTTTTCAGGTGTAGGTGTGCACAGGAAGCTGGCAGGGAACATAACTAGGACAGTTGATTCAAACCAGCCAAAGAAAGTATTCTATAAAGTGGGAAGTTTGCTAGGGGCAGCCCCTCCTCTCGGTGGCACAACTCTCAGTCTTCCTCTCTCAGTGCTCTACATTTGGTTCCGTGTTCAGTGATTTCTATACCCACTGTGACCTATGCTGATGGAACCACAGTGCTTGCTGTGTTCAACATTTGGCATTCATTGCTTGGAGTGTGAATTCCATGTTTACTACTTGTCATAGTCTAAGTATTATTTTGTATATTCTGGTAGTAGTAGTTGTAGTAGTTCCATTATTCTCTCTTCTGTTATAGTTTTATTGTAACTGTTTTTATTTCAACCCATGTGTTTTTCTTACCTTTTCCAATTCTTCTTTTCATTTCACTGAGTGGAGAGGGATAATAGAGCAGCTGTGCACTGTTTAGCTGCCACTTAAGGACTTGACTGGGACAGAACCTCTGCCTTTTAGCACTGTTGCTGACTAATTCACCTCTCCCATTTAACACTGGGCCAATATTCTCCTTCTGTTTCTGCTTGTTGTTTATATATCTGAAGAACCCTTTCTTTTAGTTTTGACATCTCTGGCCAATTTAATTTGAGCTGAGCTTTTGCTTTTCTAACTAGATCTCTGCACACTCTGTCAATGCCCTTGTATTTCTCAACAGGTATTTTCTCATTTGCTTTTCCATTTTCCCTTTTGCTTTTAGATAGGCTCAGGAGCCCACAGTTGAGCCAAATGGCTATTTTGCTCCTCCTACTTCACTTGCCTTTAAAGTTGATGAACAGTTGTTGTGCTTCCAGGAAAGTGTTCTTGAAAAGGCTTGCCCCTTCCTTTATTCTCCGTGGAAACTTCTCACTGAATCCCTCCTAACTAAAATCTGAGCAAGCTTAAGTTTGCTTTTTCTGAAAACTAAAACTAAAATAAGTTAGTTGTCTGCAAATATTTCTCACATTTTTTTTTCTGTTTCAGAGCATTGCTCTTATTCTGTTGCATTTTTGGGAAACTCTTGAGTCCTGCAGTACTCAGATCCTTGAGCTGATTATGCTGATTTTGTGAGTAGTAAGGAAGAGTGATCTCTTCACTTCCTCCTGTCTGACTGACATGCTCAGAAAGAGCTGTCTTACAGAAATACACAGTGTGAACCTGGGGGCTAATCAGAAAGAAATAAAAAGTCTTGCCACTGACCTCATAACATAAAGACTGATAAAACAAGGAAGTTCAAATGTCAATTATATCAGTGAAAGAAATACTTTCAATTTCCTTCAGCACGGAAAGATTGAACACTTACAGAAGAATGCGACAAAGATATTGCTATTTCCATTTCATAAAGGAATAATTCATTACCCTACAGAGCTTTCTGCCTCACCAGTATTTTCTTCTCTAAGCAAAAGTTTTATGAAAGGTATGCTAGAACTGACTAATATTAATTAAGGTTTTCTAAAATCCCTTTATTATATTTTTTCCTTTCATGAACTAAAACATTTGGAGTGAAAAGGTAAAATGGTACATTTTTTCTAAAGTTGTAAAGAGGTATCACATAACATCTGACCAGACTAATCATATATCTAGAAATAATTGCTACGAATGATGCTTACAAATTTCAGGCTAAACATGACAATGGCTCTGTAGTATGTTAAGATACTAATGTAAGAGATAGAACACATGGGTTGTAGTTCCTGTTCAGTATATGCTTAATTATGTATGCAAAACAAACATCCTCAGGAGAGAGACTTATAGCACTCCACTGCAAATTATCCTGTTTCTTTGAGGTAGAAATTGCATCTTTAAAAATGAGTAATCCAAATTCAAATCCCCTTGTGTGTTATGGACAAAAGGGAACATATCATATCAATGGCTTTAAGAATTTATTATTAGTCCCATTAAATTTTAACTGCTTGGTAGTCCCAACTAATAAAAAAACCCTCAAAACTGTTTTTTGAAAAGCATACCTAATTTTTATCGCGTTTTTGTGGTTTAAGAGTCTTATGATTGACACCTTCACTACTCAGAAGGGGTGTTTATGACAAATCATCAGCATCTTGAGGTCTTTGCCAGGAGGAGTTCCATGCCCAGAGCATGGGAGTTTATGCTCCTATTTCAAAGAAAGCATGAAGTTGATGCTTTCTTCCTACTCAGTTTTGAGTACACATGGGTTTGGTTTTGTTTTCTTATGCCCACTTACGATACAAGTGGGAGGAATGGGTGAAAGCTGCCCCACAGCCCCATGGGCACAGGAGGTGTTTATCTGGCAGGGATTGTCTGGGGCTGTCAGCCCCTTCCCTAGAGGCACTTACAGAGCTGGACCTCAGACAGGCTGAGCAATGGGCCCTTGGCCATGGGACGTCTGCTAAACCCAGCTCAGCCCCACTCAGGCCTAGGGCAGCCCAGCTGCCCCCTGGCACCCAACACAGGCAGATGCCTGCCCCTAGGTGTGGCAAATATGTTTATTGGGCCATACAGGGGGGAAGAGACTGAATATAAAATTATACATTTTTTGAGAGTGTGTGAACTTAAATAAGTATTGAAAAGAACAGGGAGCTTGCAGAGCAAGACTCCAAACACTAGCATGTCCCACTTAATGTATACCGAAGGACACTTCCGATATTTCATAGGAAGTCTGGCTTTATAGTAATTTAACAGTCAATACTTATTATGGAATGAGTTGGCACAGTAGTTATTTTTAGGATATTTTTGCCGCCATTATATATGCACATTTTAAGTGACGGAACAAACTAGTTACATAGAGTCGAACTGCATAAAATTGCACACCTGGAAAAGGAGGGGTGTGCAATTATTTTTTCTGTCATTTACCGTTAATAAGTAGAGAATTCAGTGGCCAATATCAGCCAGACCTAACACAGTCTTTGAGACCTTAAAGATACATTTATGCTCCTGAATTTCTTAGAAATTTCAGCAGGACATTTGCCTTTTTAAGGAAGGGCTTTTGGTTAAGGGATGTGATAGAGCATTTGGGTAATACATTAGAGTTTCAGGTGCCCGAAGTTAATATTATTTTATGTGAGAGGTTATATAGAACAAAAAGGGGGAAGATGGAAGGCGTGTTTGGGAAGTACCTTCAGGATACTATTTTCACAAGTGTGCTATTGATGGACTGACTTAGTTTAATGAATTACCAAACTTTTTCATGTAATTTTCACTGACTGTAAAAACACAAATTTTTTGTGTGTATATCAATTCCTGCTTGCTATTTATTTTTTTTTTTTGTTCTTCAAGAGGTAAATGTACTTTCATGTGCAAGTATATTGTAAAGTGTTGAGAGGTAATAAGTGAACTTTGTGAAAGAATGAATTAAAGCCTGTGATTTGTCACAAAGACACAAAACCATTTAGTTCCTTTATCTTTCCCAACAATGAATTCTTTACATTCATGAGTTTCTCATATGTATTTCCATCTCATTTTTTTTCTCTTAGGGAACATTTATGCTTGAGAAAAATAGTTCAATAGAGTTATAGGGAGAAGAAGTGGAAATGACTGTGAAAGAATATATGATTTAGAATCATAGAATCATTAGGCTGGAAAAGTTCTTAAAGATCATCGACTCCTGTCCACTACTATATCATGTCCCCAAGCACCTCTTCTACCCATCTTTTAAACATCTCTAGGGACGGCAACTCAACCACCACCCTGGGCAGACTTTTCCAGTGCTTGACAACCCTTTCTGTGAAGAAATTTCTCCCAGTGTCCAATCTAAACTTCCCCTGATACAGATTGACGCCATTACTTCTTGTCGTCTCACCCACCTCTGTGCAACCTCTGTTTAGGTAGTTGTTGAGAGCAATAAGGTCTCTCCTCAGCCTCCTCCTCTCCAGGCTAGACAACCCCAGTTGCCTCAGACACTCCATATAAGACTTGCTTTCCAGCCCCTTCACCAGTTTTGTTGCTCTTCGCTGGACATGCTCCAGGACCTCTATATATTTCTTATAGTGAGGAGTCCAAAACTGAACACAGGATTTGAGGTGCGGCCTCACCAGTGCAGAGTACAGGGGGAGAATCTCTTCCCTGGTCTTGCTGGTCACACCATTTCTATTACAAGCCAAGATGCCATTGGCCTTCTTGGCCACCTGGGCCACTGCTGGCTCACGTTCAGTTGACTGTTGATTAGTTGCTGTTAAGGCTTGAATCAAAGTAATATATTTCTTTTGCTGTGGAAGCAACTCTTAATGTATATGCCTAATCAAGTTTAATAATTTGTTTAATTCAGCATCAGTCATCACTACTACTGGAATCAGTGGTCCTGCTTGTGATGGCCCTTTTCTTTTACTGAAAGAAAGTAGACTGTACTGTTTTGGGAAAGAGAAAGGACAATACTGTTGAGAGGTATATTTGGAAATATTTACAGGAGTAACTGCAGATACAGGAAACAGGTTATAAACCAGTGCCAAAACAAAAAGGTATATAGAAAGATAGACAGCTGTAAAAAAAATCATATGTAGTCCACAGTAAGTTATCCATATATATGCAAATATTTCAGCTCTGTAGATCAGACCATAAAACTGTGATTTGTTAATCTAATTTGTTTGTTTGTTGTTAATAAGGTGTTTCTCTCAGAAAAAAAAAAAACAAACCAGATACGTCAGTGATTTTGTTCGGTTTTAGAGAACAGAATTTCATAGGTAATGCTTTTCCATGGGGGTCTTCTATTCAGAGTATGGTAATTGAATATTGCTGCTAGTAACGTTAGAAAATTCTGAGAAAATAATACTATTCTGACTGGAATTAGGAAGGCAGCAGTTTCTTCTTGAGAACTACAAATCAAAAAAAAAAAAAAGTTGAGAACTGCAGGTTTGTGGGGTTTTTTTGTTTTTTTTTTATGCCCCATCACAGTAGATGTATGAGAAAGAATATTACTATTGGTACACAAAACAATTCAGGGATTAGCACAACATTATTCAATGCAGTTTGTTTGAAAGTTCGGGAGTAAAAATAGAACTACTATCCTAATTTATATTCTTTTCATTCTGTAATTAATTATAATGTAACTGGTTTCTTGATTGCTGCAGCAAATATAAATTCTGTTCATTCCATTCCTATTCCAAAGTAATGTAACATAGGAAAAAAATTCCCAGTTACTTATGAAATATCATCTTTAAAATGTATATCTGTCAAACACACCTGAAATTGCCAATCTGTCTTCTTCTGAAATTCGGATGGCATGCCTGTTGGGAAGCCCTAATGAATTCTAACAATCTATCTGAGCATTGTGCTTTGGTTAGAGAAAAGAACGATGTTGAATTCTGTAAGATCAGGAGACAATGCAGAAAGGAGAAAATAAATTGTTGTATACATTGTTATACTCAGAACTGCAGAAGGAAGAAATGCTTGGTGAAAGTATCTGGCCTCAACTAAACAGCAGGAATTTCTTTTTGGAAAAGGAATTTTTGCAATTAAATAATTTAATTAATTGTTAGCAGTTGCTGAGGAAGCTTAAACTTTAAGTGCTTGGATGGTACTGAGAGTGCTGTTACAAGATGAATTGAATGCGTCAAATATACTTTTCAACTACTTTTCAACATCAAATCGCAGCACTTGGAATGAAAATAAAAGGTACAAACTTGTGCTGATTCCTTGGGTTCTCTTTATCTAACATCTGCAGTACTAGCTAGTTAGACCTCTGACCTGACATATTTTAAGGATTTTAAGAGTTTATTTGTGCTTACATACTGAAAATACTTACAATGTTTAAACTAATTACAACTTTACCAGTGTAAGACTTAATTAGGGGAGTTGCAGCAGCCTTGGTAAATATGTATTTAATATCATGAAAAGATTGTTTTTTAAAACTTATGAATCTCTGATATATTTGATTGTTTGCTTATTAATTTGTCTGGCTAATTTCATATTAATTGGAACCATGTTGGTTCTCAATTAGAAAGCTTTCAAAGCAATCCTTTGAGAGAATATTAGTTTCATAAATCAAGATAATTAAAGAAAGGAACTTGCTAGTACCCATACAATATCATTCAAAGATCAAATAGCTCGATGTGAAAAAAAGAGCTTGAAAAGCCAGTCTGATTTCTTATGATCTCTGACAGAGTCACTTATTTATAAGCATTTCCTTGAACTTAATTTTTTAAAACAGAAATAATATTTATGCCAGAGACTGTTTCTATAAACCAGCCAGGGCTCACAAGTCTGCTTTGACATTTTTCCACAAGTCAAAGAGAATACTTCAACTTTATGAACAGAAATAATTTAAGTTTTTTATAATACCATAATAGGTGGACTTTCCTTTGAGGTGGATGAACTAGATTTTTAAGTGTTTTTTCTTGGTTAATACTACTTCCAGTAGCTGGGATAATAATGTTTATTCTTTGCGTATTTTTAATATCTAAGTTTTGAAGTTTCAGGTCATTTTCACAGACGTAACATAAAACTTTGCAAGCATTTATCTTTTCAGGTAAATTTGTCACTGAAGATATTTGAAACAAAAACTATTTAACATTATGAAAAATAATTTCTAAAATCCTAATTTATAATTCTAGACCTATCTAATTGTTAAATTAAAGGGTAATTTTAGCTACATTAGCATTTTAGTTTGGATCACTAGTACGCTTTAGAAGTCTATTTCCTAGATAGCCATTCCTACTATATTTTAACTTAAGTTACAGAATGATCTCAAAGCAAGCAGACTGGATTCTTTTTTGTTGAAGCTGAACAGAACCGTGTTCCTGAAATACACCTAAGTAACTCTTACCCACAGAAAGTCTTTTACTTCACAGGACTAACCAAGAGCTAGTCCAGAATAAAAAATTCTGAAACTCATAGACTTGTAAACACATTGAAGCTTTGAATAAATATACAAATGGGATTTGGAGTATAAAAATGTACATATATTTCATATGCAAATATAGGCACTTATCTTAAATATTATCTTTAAATATATAGAATCTTATTTTCCAGAAGATTGTGAGGAATAATGAATAACAGCCTCTGTAGTGAGATTAATGCAATTTTGAATTAGCTCAAAAAATTTAATTTTTAGGCTCTGATATACAGGAATAGAGGAGCTGTATTTTCGCACATAAGGATTCATTGTCAGATTATACACTTAAATCTGGTGTTTCCTTTCTGATACCATATGTCTTGAAGGACCATAGCATATATGGAAGAAAAACTTTGTAAATTCATGTGTGAAAGCCTTTCTTTGTTGTAATGGAGTACTTTGTTTAAGACATATTTTTGACATTTCTCCAAAGATCAAAAGCTTTGTCATGTGGTTTGCAGTTGAACTGCCTAGTTTTATAACAGCAGGGAAACAGTATAATTAGAAATCCGATCTTCATGGCTGTTCTTCAGATGTTTTCTGTGTGGTTATCAAGGACGGTTCTCATTGATTTTAAAATATCTACTTGCATCAGTGGAAGATGTGGCCTTTTTCCACAATGGTGTTGCGTCTTTTTGGTAGTCTTTCTTGTATGAAAAGTACCTCTCTTTTTGGTGCTTTTTCTGTTACAGGAAGAGGACATAGGCTAACTCAACATTGAATACAAACCCTTAAGTTTTTTTCCTCAGATATAAAAGCATGTATACAACAGTTCCAGCTTAGCATAGGCATTTTTGTATATTAGGATGTGATAGACTCTTCATATTCTGTCAGTTTTACTTATTTCAGATTGTTAAATCAGTTCGCTTCTTGAGAGGTTTTCTCTGAGCTATGAACTGTTCAGATTATCAACTGGATTATCTGTGCCTATTTCTTACTTTGACAGGCAAAATTATTTTGGTTTATCTTCATGTCTCCTAACTTTTATGATATTTTTCTTAGATGAGACTATAGTAGTACTCTTCAGGAGACATTCTGGAGGTTGTCTCTTATAAACTCCTCTTTACAGCAGGACTGTCACAAGCACTCAATCAGCTTGTGGATTTGTCTAATCAACTCTCCAAGGATATAGACACTACAACTTCTCTGTACATCTTTTTCCTTTGTTACATTCTTCTTCTTTTTTTTTTTTTTTTCCATGAGGTCCACATTTTGTGGTCTTGCTACAATCAATGTCTCTCTGGCTTGTGAATTTAAATGTAAATATTTAAATCATTATCCCATCTCTTAAATTTTAAGGGAGCTGAGCTCTCAATATCATACTACCTGTAAATCTCAATAAAACTCACAGTGTTTATATGTTTATTTCTAAACTATAGTTTGCTTAAGTTGAGGAAGGCAGTAGTGAGTGAATTCTTTTGGAGATAAGTCTTGGAAATAAAGTTTTAACTAGCAGACTGTTTAAATAATGACCTGCTTTGTAATCGTATCCCATCTCCAGTCAGATATTGATAAAATCTGTTTTACTGTTTCTACTTCAAGTATCATAGAAAAGAGTATTTATCAGAGGATTTTCTGACTATGCTTCAGTATAGCTCATCTCATCAGGGAAAATGGCACTTCAACACATGTAGGAAAAGAATTCATGGTAACACAAAAATTTCTTTGTCTACCTAAAAATAGACCAGTCTATATTCTGTAAGACAGAAGTTCAACAAGGAATCCATAATGATTAAAATAAAACCTTAGAAATTTATATCAGAACTGTGTTTCCTACTGACAAATCCAAATTAATACTAATGTGATGAAATGGAAAATTCAGTTATACTGAACCACTTAATTAATTGTGAAACACTATGTCAAGCAATTAAAAATGTAGCTAGCACCTCTCAGTACTGTCACACCCTGGAGAAATGATCTTTTATGATTTTGAAGTTGCCTGCCCACTACAGAATTGAAATATAGCCAGTCTCTATAGAGTTTAAATTTTTATTTGCGGTTTGTCTTTCAGATATTTCTACAAAAAAATTTGCAGGCAAGCATTCAAGGATATTGAACAGGGGGAAAAAAAGGCTATTATTAGGCCAGTTACTATATTTTTACTCAGAAGGAAAAACGAAAAAATAAAAGTTGTTATAGTGCTAACAGTGTATTGCACTCTCTGAATAGAAATCTTTATGTAATTTATTAAAATGCTAAAACATACTGACAAAAAAATCTAAGAGTACCTTTAAATGATAAAATGTTGAGCGAGTTACATTTGAATAGGCTATTTAGATTAAATTTTCACTATAGGTTTACACACAAAGAGAGCATTTTTTTTTATTCCAAAAATAATAAAAATGTGTAAGGTGTTTTTAAACACTGTCTCTCAGACTTTACAAGCTCAACAAGAATATAATCTCCTTTTCAATGGATGTGCAAATGATAAGATTTCTTCTCTTAGGCAGTTCCATAGAAATATGGTAAAATCCTATTTTTTTCTAGCATTTTGTTGTGGGTTTGTTGTTTAATGATAATAATTTTAGTAATGATGTTATTAGCTTTAATAGTCATCTTTTGTTTAACATCTGACTACATGCTGTTCCTTCTTCAAAGTTCTAAAGCATTGGAGTCTTCTTCGTCATCTATAGGAAAAAGAAATTACTGCCTTATGTGACTTAAGATATCTCTGACTATTATTTCCATTGCCTGATTCTGTCTCTCAAGTGCAAACAGCTTAAAAGACTTCATTTTGGTTCTAATTTGTAGTGCTGTTTTAATGGAATTGTTTAGGGCAGAGATTTGTAGATCCTGATTATTTGATTATTCACAACTCAAATCAAACTTTCTCTTACTGAACTGTGACGCTCTACTGTATAATGTTTTTTGTATTACTGACTTTGCTGAATCAATAGTTGAAATAAGTGAACAGATTGAGGTTTTTAAAAAAGGGCCTTAAAAAGCATTTTCCCCAAAATAAATTCCCCTTGAATTGGCTGGTATTTAAGAAATACAAGAAAGCTGGGGAGGGAGTGTTTATGAAGGCTTGTAGTGATAGGACTAGGGGCAATGGTAATAAACTGGAAAGGGGCAGATTTAGACTAGGCATAAGGAGGAGTTTCTTCTCAATGAGAGTGATGAGGCACTGGCACAGGTTGCCCAGGGAAGCTGTGGCTGCCCCACCCCTGGAGGTGTTAAAGGCCAGGTTGGATGGGGCCGTGAGCAGCCTGGTCTAGTGGGAGGTGTCCCTGCCCATGGCAGGAGTGTTGGAACTAGATGAGCTTTAAGGTTCATTCCAACCCGACTGTTCTCTGTTTCTGTGTTTCTAAGTTTGGTGTGCATTTAATAAGTTTAGTTGCCTCATTTCAGCGTAGGAGGCAGAATGGATGTAAAGTATAGTATTTAAAAACTAAACAAAGCACTCTTTAGAGTTTCAAAGTATATTTAAACTAGAAAAATTTGTGATGCTAGTTCTGAAATGTGAAGGACGCTACTGCAAATTGGAATGAACTAAATTAATCTACTAAATATTATATCTTAGGAATAGATTCATCAGTCTCCATGTTTAACAGAACAAATGGACCTCTTATTACTATTCTTAGTTATCTTCTTAAGTGATTTTTAAACCCATTAAGGAATAATTCAACAGAAACTTCATAGTGTAATACTGCTAATATTTTTTTTTTTCATCAAAAGGAAGGGATTAGTTATATCACCTGTAACAATGCTGCTTTTTTTTTTCTCTTGTACTATGAAATTACATGTGTACTGAAGACTAAGTGAAGCGCTGATTGACTGAACTTTTTTCCAGAACACCTATACCATAGTAGTATTACAATACACAGTGTTCTACCTGAAGGGATCTTCCAGATCTTGTCTCTTTTTTTTTTAATATTATTATTATTTTTTGTATATCTAGTTAGGTTGATATTCTTGGAAACATGGAAAGAGGTGATGTTTTGTCAGATCTATCAAGAAGCTACTATTCATTTCAGGGCTTGTTTTGACATAGCTAGACATAGCCCCTGCTGATTTGAATTTTTTTAAGATCTTCACTTGCTGGATAAAATCACTTGCTGGATAAAATAAGCATTTCCCTCTCTATTCAAAAACCTTCAGACCAGTCTGATATAAACAACTCCCTTTATATTAATCTATTAACTGTTAGTGTACAGCAATAACTTGAATTGTGCATGCATTGCATGCCATCTTCATCAGAGCATATAATAACCTAATGCATCTATGTAGCTCTTCTTTAAATAAATTTAGAAGTAATGTAAAACTTTCTGGATATATTGTCTATTTGCAATATGTTATTTTCAGTAAGTGATGAGTGAGCGTACCTCTAGTTTAATATTGGACTGTTTGCCTGAGAACTTAATAAACACAGATTGTTAGATTAATCTTTTAGGCAATATTTTTCATTCTAGTTTGCATAAAGCAATATTTTTCTATTTGCATGAGGCACAACTGGAAAAACAACTAGGCTGAAAAAAATTGGACAGATGGTCTTGTATTTTTCTATTTCATAAATATTAAAGTACCATATGTAAAAAAATATGATTTTCTTTGGTTTCAGAGATGTAGCTAGCACATCTCCACAGAGCTTACTACTGCACGTATGCTAAGAATTTTAAATGAAGTTTGGCCACTTGCCAAATCTGTGTTACAGTTTCAAATATCTATTTCATTTATGAAAGCAAAATATATTCTACTTTGCTTTTCAACTCTCTTCATGCAGTTCCTTATGTTCTACCTGACATTTATTACTTAATCTATTACATTTACATAACTCAGCATCAGTTATTACAGTTATTGGAACTGAGCAATGAAATTGTCCTTGAAGCAGTGCTGCTGAAATACTAGCATATATATTTCTAAAGAAGGTCTACAGGACTACAAACTCTATAAAAATATAGTTCCAGACAAATGGTGGCATAGGACCTAAAAAGTAAGTCTATGATTTGAAATAAATGTCTGAGCTCTAATATCTGAAATTCCCCAATCCCTGAATTTATTAGTACCTTGGTTTTTAACCAGCAGTTATATGTCCTGAGGTTAAAGTAAAGTTTTATTTACCTAAATAAAGGAGTGAGGCTTTGAGTAGCTTCCTGGATGATCTGTTGCTTCTAGATACTTATTACAACAGAAATAGGTCTTTGCCTGAAACTCATTTACTTTCCTTTTTAAGTCTTGCGCTTCTGGTATCATGGACATAAAGACCATAGACAAGAATGAGTCTTTGTTGTCAAGGCTATGCATGTGTTCTAAAGGAGACTTCACTATGTTTCTTGCTAATTGCAATAACAATAGTACTAGTACCTGCTCTGATACTTGATTCAACATTTTTACAGTCTACTTCAGTTTCTTCCTGACTTCTAGGCAGTTATGCCCTCTTTATGGAATTATAAGTTTTGATGTTAACAAGCAGAGTACATGCAGATATTTACTTTGCGTGAAGTAGGATCTGTTCTTGGGTGGGTTTTTTGGTTCTTTTTCTTAGTTTTCTTCTTATGTGGGGCAAAGTATAAAATAAAATAAAGTATAAAATATTAATAATATTTTTTAATTTCTTTTTTTGAAAAAAAAATTCAATTGAGATTATCTCTTCAGGTAAAGTATCAGCAATTCAGTACATTACATGAAAAATGTTAATTGCTGTACAGATATTTGATTTTTTTTTAATTCTTTTTAAGAAAGTACTAATTATGTTAATTTATACTGCCAGGCTGATACTGAGGTAATCCTTAATTTTCTTTGCCTTCTTTTAGTTAGGCTTTTGATATGACTATTGAACAAAAAATTCAAATCTGGTGTAATCTCTAATCCAGGCTGATTGTATGAAAGTACATCAGTTAACAGTGCATCTATTTCATTGCACTTTTCTCTTAACTGCTATATTAATATTTATAGACTAGTACTTAGAAAAATATTTTTTCTGTTCTCATCTTTTCTTTAACTTTTCCTATCAACAGAACTGAATAATTGTTGGTTTTATCAAGCTTTAATGTTCTAAAATATTAATGGATAAAATCTGTCATGCTGAAAAGTTAGTTTGAATGTAATACTCCCCACTTCTCTGTCCCATTGCACTTTTCTACCAGTTATACAAAAGGAATCTAGTGAGCTTGGGGCATTCAATATACACTGTAGTTTGTGTTGCAGTTTTCAAAAAGATGAAACATTTCTACATACATAGAATTGACTATAACTATTATATTTCAGGACTGAAAACTCCAGATTCATGAAGCAACGTTTTTTTAAACTTCAGATCCATCCCTCTTCGTTACTATATATAATACCAAATGAATTTGGATTATTTTCTTCTCTAAAAATGAGGGTTTTTTTCTGACCTATTCTGTCCTGATTCGACCTTAAAATCAATGTGACTGTCTTTATTCTTGTTATTTCTTATGAACAGTTATTGTCTTTTTTGTAAGGTAATGGAAGTTAAAGAGCTACAGCTACTTAGGATGATGGTAATGCTGGAATTGTGATTATTGTAGAATTTATTACTATTTTGTATAAATAAACTATTCATCAATAACATGGGTTATGTCAGGTAGATTGATTGTAGGGTCATGGGAACATAAGATAGTTCAAGGTGGAAGAGACTTAAGAAGGTCTCTAGTTTGACCTCCTACTCAAAGCAGGGATAGTTACAAGGACAGACTATATCGTTCAAGGCTTTTTACAGTGAGCTCTTGAAACCTGAAAGAATGGAGATTGTATAGTCTTTGTGGACAATCTGCTCCATTTTCTGTTGTTGCTTATGCTCAACCTGAAACTCCCTTATTTTTAAATGTCTTTTGTGTTTCTACCATGCACCACTGTGAAGAGTCTTCACAGCTCTGTCTTCTTGATGAATTCCCCATAGGTATAAGGAGGTGGCTGTTAGGTTTCGCTGCAGCGCTCTTCTCTGCACATTGAACAGGCCTAGCTCCCACCAGCCTCTCCTCATCAGCTGTATGACTTCCAACAGGTTATTCCTTCCCAGGTGCAGAACTTGACGTTTATCCTTATTTGACATTGTGGTACTCTTGTTGATACATTCTTCCAGTCTCTCTAGGTCAATGACATCATTCATGTCATTGATAAAGATGTTAAATAGTACAGATCCCAGGACAGAACCATACAGGACACCGCTTGTTACTGATGTCCAGGTTGAGTATGACCTGTTAGCCACTGCCTTCTAAGCCTATCAATCCGACTAAGTTTTTACCATCCCCTACTACCACAACCTTGCTATTAATACCCAATACAGGTGAATATGAGGGAGGCAGTGTCAAAAGCCTTCAAAAAGTCAAGGTAGTTACCACCCACTGTTCTTCCCTCTTTCACAAAACTAATCATTTTATCCTAGAAGGCACTGGAGTTGGTCAGGCATGATTTACCCTTCATCAGTCTATGCTGAGTGTTTCTAGTCACTTTATTCTCTCAGAGTTCTTGGGTTTATGTTCATTTGTATTTCTGCACCCCCTCCTTTTTTTTTGCTTTTACTTTGTCCTCAGTTTTAGGATGTGAGGCTGTTATCCTTCTTGTAACACCTTTAATTTGTTTTCTCATCCTTCAGAAATACTCCAGCTCAAAAGATACAGTGCTTATCTGAAACTTCTCAGATTTGTTGGACAGGTTCGGTAGTAGAGAATGAGACAATACAACACCTGAAAGTTTAAAATTTAAACTGATAAATGCCATAATGTATTCACAACATGCTTTGTATTTTTCAGCTCTACTTCAAGTTTCAATTTCTCTTAGCAAAGTTGAGCTCAGTGTGGGTGAATCCAAATTCTTCACATGCACAGGTGTGTATTAATTTTAATTGTATGCATGCTTTTTTGTTAGATTTTTAAACTTTCATAATTTAAAACTGAATTACTTGATTTACAATAGTAATAACTTAAATTAGCATATTTTGCATATTCGCATTTACTCATGAGAATTATGATAAATGGTAGATCTTTGCTGGCTTCACATTGCCAGTCTAGAAACTGTTCATTTTAGATTCTACCTCACTCAGTTTGGCTAGTCTGTATCAATACAGGTAATTTATATCTGTTAGGATACTTCCTTAATTAAAGTAATTTCACTTGTCTAAAATCAGGAATTATATCAGCTGGTAGGCTAAGCTTTAGTATCTTCTCCAGCTGAGACACCGAATGAGTCTTTTCTGGTGAGGCAGATGTCATCTGCCTCTGTCAGGATGAGAAGGGTTTGCATTTGCTGTTGCCTGATGTGAATCCTTGATGTTACTTATTTCCCATCTTCCACTGACAATGGCGCATAGCCTGACTACACTGACAACACAACTGACTTATGTCTGGACCTGTTGATCTAGCAATTTCAGAACAGCCTGTTTCTTTCTTTTGAGACTTTATACCTTTCTGTGTTTATTTTTTCCCCTCTTGAATCTTGAACTACTAATTATCCTGTCTGAACATTCATATATGTGCCTGTGGTTTTACCTTTCCCTTGTGCATTGTTTAAACACATGTTGTGTAATATCTGCCTGAACTTCTAATGTTGCATTTTTTATTTTTTTGTTTTAGCTATTGGTGAGCCTGACAACATAGACTGGTACAATCCACAAGGAGAGAAGATTGTTTCTAGTCAAAGAGTGGTTGTTCAGAAAGAAAGTAATCGATCACGTCTAACCATTTATAATGCGGATATAGAAGATGCTGGCATATATCGGTGTCAAGCAACAGATGCTAAAGGACAAACTCAAGAAGCTACTGTTGTTTTGGAAATTTATCGTAAGTAAAATATTATCAATTAACAGATGAATGACTATGTTTTAAAAGTCACTGTAATTGAGAAAGTAAATCCTATCAAAATATCTTTGCAGGCTTTGAACCTTATCTTCCAAATAATGACATCTCTTACAGTTCAGTTAATAGATATTATGATGAAGGCTTACATGAAATGGATGTAATATTGTAGATCAATTTTCGTTTGTATCTTAGAATGCTGTTTTTTAAAGGTGCACTGTCTGCCCCTCATGGAAAAGAAGAAATACGAAAAATCATTATTTCAGCCTAATTCTTACTACAAATATAGCTATGACCTATTACAAACATATACATATTATATACATGTATATAGAAATATATATGTAGAAATAGAAGTGCAAGAAGTGCAATATATATCATCTTTTAAAAAGTGGAGTTAATACTGAATTATTTTTTTAATTAGTATTTTTGTATTCTTGCCCTTACAATGGAATTTTGCCACAAAACATTGAAACTTGTTATGAGAAACAGCCAATTAAAAGCAAGTAATTGAGTAGTATATTTGGAATGTAAATATATTCTATTGCGGTAAGACATTATCTGAGAGTTGGGGTTTTTTGTGTTTAGTCTAATAAATTTACATTGTGCTATGTTCTTTAGATCAATGAAAAATGCCTAAAAGCAACACAGTAGACAAGTACACTGTGAAGCTGTAAGGCAAATGTTAAAGGATTTTCACTAGACAGTGGGGGTTACCCTAGGCTTGCTTTATTTACAACTCAGAGTTGAGCTATCACCTCAGTGAATGGCAAAGGCCCACAGAAAATCATTAGATATTTATATAGCGTTATACAATAGGTGTTTTTCCATGTTCTCCTCGTTCTTTATTCTTCATTAACTGGAAAGTCCACAGAAGTCCGCCTTGATAATGCATCTCAACTGTCTCGTATCAGTTCTCCTTCTGAAGTGATGCTTCAACAGTTCATGTTCCTCCTCCAGTCATAAAACTCTAGTACCTGTGTTCTAAGTCTGACATTTCTTACACAATCTGCTGATTCAGCTCGACTGGGGCTATACATGGGGCATCTAAACAGTATTCTTATAGTTGTCATAAAGATTAATTTCCAACACCTGTTCTTATTATATTCTTAATACAATACTCTATTTATCCCAATCAACTGTGAATAATATCTAAATCCTACATGGATATATCTATAATATTTTTTCATTTCCCTTAAAAGCAAGGTCTTCATTGGTGAGAGTGGTACTTATGCTAGCAGCCTTTCAGCTGAGTATTCTCTCATATTTTTGGAGAGTAGTTTTTTTTTCTTTTAGTATTTATTAAAAAATGTTTGTGGATGAACTGAGATCTAAGAAGCTGCAATGAAACAAAAAAAAAAGGAGAATCATAAAGCATAGCTTCTGAAAGTTATAGATAAATCGGATAACAAAGAATATGTTTTAAAAAATATTGATAAAACAACTATTAAAATGGTAACAAGAAATTACATGACGCTTGAAAGCTGGCACTTAGAAGGATTTCATGTTTTGTAGAATTCATTTGTATCATTGAAACAACTTATCACTCTATTAACAAACTGCTGAGTAGGGTTAAAATCTTTTGTGTTGTTTCCATGTGGTAACTTCAATAATTCTGAAGTTAGATAAACCCGAGGACCTACTCAAGAAATGTGAGGGCTTGTGAGAATGGACACATACATTATTTGTAATTGTTTTGTATTGTAAAGAAAACCAAGATACTCTGTATTCCTAGTGTCTGGTTCAGTACTCACTGGTGTCTGTGTGAGGTTTTCTTTTGAATTACATATGGTCAAATATTTCAAACATTTAATACAAATACTTTGTAAAAGTATACAAGCGATGTATATAACAAAGTTGTGCTTCCTCTGCTGTGGGAACTGAATGGATTATCAGAGCCTACACTTGTATTAATGTAAAAGGGCAGAAATGGAGTTGTGTCTCTGACTCATGTTCTTCAAAGTGTCCACCACAAGGTAATTGGTAGTCCTTGATCCTAGAGAACACAGGTCAGTTTGTTTCTTCCATGCACAGGAAAATCTTCCAGAATTTTTTCGCAGGTATTCCGTTTCTCCATTAAATATTGCATGAGATCATGGACTAATGCCATGTTGGACTTCTAACACTAAATGCTAGTAATACTAAACTTCTTCAACTCACTAATAAAATTAAGTATCAAGTTTGGGTACTTGGGATAGTAATATTTAAAAGCCTCATCAGGCCTCAGAAAATCTTGTTCAGTGGCTTTTAAGATTTCTTCAGCTGATAGTTTTCACAGACAGTGAAGCTGAAGTTCCACCTTTTTAATAAGACTTTTGCAAATAATTTTAGTGTTTTTGATGGAATAAAAACATGAGGTAGATAAAGACATTGAACAGGGCTGGACCCAGCACTGAGCCCTGGGGAACCCAACTTGTAACTGGCCTCCAGCTGGAGTTAACTCCATTTCCCAGCACTCTCTGGGCCCGGCCATCCAGCCAGTTTTCCACGAGGAGAGTGTGCACCTGTCCAGGCCTGAGGCTGACAGTTTCCATAGCAGAATGCTGTGAGAAACTGTGTCAAAGGCTTTACTGAGGTCCAGGAAGACACATCCACAGCCTTTCCCTCGTCCAGGAGGCGAGTCACTTTGTCACAGAAGGCGATCAGGTTAGTTTGACAAGACCTGCCTTTTGTGAACCCGTGTTGACTGGGCCTGATCACCTGGTTCTCTTGCATGTGCTTCATGTTGGCACTCAAGATCACCTGTTCCATGACTTTCCCTGGCACTGCAGTCAGACTGACAGGCCTGTAGCTCCCTGGATCCTTCCTGTGCCTCTTCTTGTAGATGGGCACAACATCAGCCAGCCTCCGGTCCAGTGGAACTTCCCCAGTCTTCCAGGACTGTTGGAAGATGATGGAAAGGGGTTTGGCCAGCACATCTGCCAGCTCCTTCAATACCCTTGGGTGAATCCCATCCGGCCCCATAGACTTGTGGTTGTCCAGTTGGTCAAGCAAGGCTCTGACCACCTCCTCTTGGACCATGGGAGCCTCATTTTGCTCCTCTATCTCCAGGGTTTGTACACAGAGGGAACAACTTTCTTTACAATTAAAGGCTGAGGCAAAGAAGGCATTAAGTACCTCAGCCTTTTCCTCATCCCCTGTCACTGTTGTTCCTTATGTGTCCAATAGGGACTGTGTGGTCTTCATAGTTCTTTTATTATTTATATATTTATAGAAAGATTCTTTGTTATCTTTCACCCACTTTGCCAATCTGATTTCTAGTTGAGCCTTAGCCCTTCTAATTTTTTCTCTACACAATCTCACTTTCCTCCTGTAGTCCAACCAAGAGGCCTGTCCCCTCTTCCAGAGCCCATAAACATTCCTCTTCTTCTTGATATCACTCAGGGTCTCACTGTTCAACCAAGCTGGTTTTTTCCCCCTGCTGGCTTTTTTTTTTTTCCAGAACATGGGGATGTCTTTCTCCTGAGCCGCTAGGATCTCCTTTTTGAAGAGCTCCCAGCCCTCCTGGGCTGCCTTGGCCTTAAGCACTGTCTCCCATGAGACTTTGCCAACCAGCCTTCTGAAGAGTTCAAAGTCTGCCCTCTGGAAGTTTAATTCTACTGTCCTGCTAACCACCCTCTTCACTTCACCTAGAACAGAAAACCCTATCATCTCATGATCGCTTAGTCCTAGGCGTCCTCCTACTGCCACATCCCCCACAAGGCCTTCTCTGTTCACAAACAGCAGGTCCAGGAGGGCACCTTCCCTTGTTGGTTCATTCACCAGCTGTGCAAGGAAGTGTCTTCCACGCACACCAGGAACCTCCTAGACTGCTTCCTTTCTGCTCTATTGTACTTCCAGCAGATATCAGGAAGATTGAAGTCTCCCACAAGAACAAGAGGCATCAATCTAGAGATTAACCCCAGGTGCTTATAGAAGAGCTCGTCAGCTGCTTTTCCTTGGCTGGGTGGCCTGTAACAGACTCCCATCACAAACTCTACCTTCTTATGGGCTCCTCTGATTTTAACTCACAGGCACTCAATCTCCTCATCACCACAATCCATTTCAACAGTGTCCAAGTCCTCCCTTACAAAGAGGGCTACCCCACCTCCTCTCCTTCCCTTCCTATCCCGCCTGGTACCCCACCATGTCTATACTCCAGTTATATGAGTCATCCCACCATGTTTCTGTGATGGCAATGACATCATAGGCTCCTTGCCCTACAACAGCTTCCAGCTCTTCCTTCTTATTACCCATGCTGCATGCATTGGTGTAAATGCACTTCAGCTGAGCTGCCGAGCCTTCAGCCCTCTTAGAGGGAACAGAGTCCATTCCCAGTTGCCTGGTAACTGAAGTAGCTATCACCAGAGTGCCCGTATCTCCCTTACCACCCCCAGGTGTGTTCACCCCCACTTTCTGTGTGGTGCTGTACTGGTGATCCTCTCCATCACACCCTCTCCGAATCACTAGTGCCCCACATCCAGGCTCGCTCCTATCTAGCCTGTTCTCAACCCCCTCCCCCTTCACACCTACTTTAAAGCTTGGTTTATGAGCTTAGCGAGGTTTTTAGCGAGGGCTTTAGCCCCCCCTAGGAGACACATGTGTCCCATCCTTAGCAACAAAGTTTGGGGGTGCATGAGCCACCCCATGATCAAAGAAGCCAAAGCCTCTTTCCTCACACCAGGCTCAGAGCCAGGCATTAATCGAGTTCTTCTTCCTGACTTCCAGCTCCTCTCTGTTCAGCCTTGGGATGGAGCAGAATACGATTTGTGCCCCAGAGTCCTCCATCATTTTCCCAATGGCCCTGAAGTCTTTCTTGATGGCTTTGGTCTTTCTGCTTACTAAATCATCATTACCAGTTTGGACTACTATCAGAGGATAGTAGTCTGTCTCGTGGACCAGGGAAGGAAGTTTTCTAGCTACCTCCTTCACTGATGCTCTCAGTAAGCAGCAGACCTCTCTGTGGAGCGGGTCTGGTCTGCAAATGAGTCCCTCCATTCCTTTTAGGAGGGAGTCCCCTACAACAATCACCCTCCTCTTCTTAATGGAGGATGTTTTTATCTTTTTCTGAGGATGGTGCGGCCTAGGGAAAGATTCTAGGCTGTGGGAGCCTCAGGGTTGGATTCCAGCTGCAGCACATGGTACTTGTTCACCAGGAGGATCTCGAGTTTTGCTGTCTGGTTGAGGGGAGCACGTTTCCTTTGTCTGGTAGGAACTTGCTGCCATTCGCCATCTCTTGTTCCCCCAACCTTGCAGTTAGCAGGTGGGTGGTGTTTGGATGTACCAGCTCCAGCAGGCTGCTGAGTGAGTGAGAGGGCACTGCTCCACTGGTCTATCTCCCTCTCACACTCCCTGATGGTCCTCAGCCTCTCTACCTCCTCCCTTAACCCTCCACCATACCATGGAGTTCCCCCACTCGATTGCAGCTTTCACAAGTGGAGCCAGTGCCAAAGGCGTGAGCCGCTGTGGGAGGGGGGCACTGTCTGCAGCCCAGGGTCTGGGTAGCTGCATGTGCCCACTGGGGCTCCGTCTGCGTGGCAGCTTCCATCATGCTTGGTGCAGCCTTAATCTTCTGACAGGTAGCCACTATGTTTCTCAGTCCCTTCTGGCCGTGCTCCAGCCCCTCTCTGCATGCTCCCTGCTTGCCCCAGCTGCTGCTCAAACTGCCCTGTTTTAACGCGCCCTTTTCAATGTGCCCCGCACCTCTTTGACGTGCTCCTCTTCACCTGTGCTCCCGTCGCTGTGCTCTCTAAGGACCGTTTGAATCCCCCACGGTAGCTTCTGGGACCACCTCCTCCCGTCAGGCATTGTGCGGGAATGGCCCTTGAGCCAGGAGCCCAGTGCCGACCCCCAGTTGTTTTTTAGGCTTTTCCCCACTCAGGGAAGCGCCCCACCACCTTTAATGGCCACCTCACCACAGAACTCACTGTCCTGTCACTGGATGCAGCTGTAAAAATGATTTTAAAATATTTTGTACAGATAAAGTGGAATGCATATGTTCAAAATCATTTGGGACTTTTCTTGGAAACTTGTATTATGGAAATAATTCTGTATTATCGCAATGAGAAGTCTTAATTGTCATAGTTGTATGATTTAGTGTTACATATAATTTTAACGCTAAGTGAACTAGAAGATTCTTACTATATTCTGTTTTCTTCCTTTTCAGAGAAGCTCACTTTCCAAGACGTAATATCTCCACAAGAGTTCAGACAGGGAGAAGATGCAGAAGTTGTTTGCCGTGTTACTAGTTCACCTGCTCCCATTGTCAGCTGGTTGTATCGGAATGAGGAAGTCACAGCTATTGCTGACAGTTAGTATTTCGAGAACTCTTTAAGTTATGCATTCTAATTAATATTAAAGTATTATTGGAAGAGAAGACTAATCACATTAGATTGGAGAATAGATTTTGATTAGCCCATCAGCTTAAGCAGAACTTAACCAGATTCTGTGGTCTGTAAAGAATCTACATGCAATGATTTTCATTCATGTATGATTTTTTTCCAGTTGGGAATTTTGTCTAGAAGCACCATGAGGGTCTAAATGCCCAAAAGATTGCTGGGACTTCCTTTGGTGGTTACTACTATGTATATTTGTATATTCTATTTGAATGGAAGACTGCTTTTTTCCCCCTCAAAAGCCTGTGCACAAAATTAAAAGTGAAAATTTGAAGATTTTTGCCGTGTAGTAGAACTAAAACTGAAATAGCTGTAGGTGAAATAGCCTTTCACAATTCTGAATTAGTTTCTTTATGTTCCCAGTACTTTATCTGTTCCATTGCTAGATCATTCTAAGACTTCTATTCTCTTTTGAGTTCTGAAAACAAAGCTGTGAGTAAGAAACTCTGGGAATCGCTATCCATTCTTCTGTTAAAAAAAAATCAAAACAAAAAAAATCAAACCCAAAACTAGGTGAACAGTGAACTCCAGAAGTCTTTCTGGTCTTAGGTTGTATGTTTAAGGTTTAATGCAGAAAAATATAAAGCATAATTTTCTGATAATGTTTTCTGATAATGTTTTTCTATTATTGTCAAGACCAGAATTGTTACAACTTATAATTCCATTGTATGGGAGTCAAAGACATTTTACTATCTGTAAAAGTGTATGGGATTTTTTTTCATTGATCAGATCTTATCTGGAGTTGTAAGTGATTTGCTCTGTTTTTTGCAAAATTCTAGGACTTCAAAAGACATTAAGTGCACTCCATTCTGTAGTGCTTAAAGTAAATATAGACATTTTATGTATGGACATTTGTACATTGGTTTATTTTTTGACATAACCTTAGAAGATAAGCTGCCGCAGTTAATACAAATATACTACATACAAATTACCCACTGTCTGTATAGATACTCATGTTTTATTCTGTCACTGCTCAAATCATTAACGTATTTCAGAATTCCACTATCAGATTAGCAATTTTTCCTATAAATATAGCATAGGTGTGGTATGTAGTTGTAACTCACGTAGAAATGTCTAACTTCTATACAGTTGAGGGGACTGGGGACTTGCACATCCTTCATGTTTCCTGTATACTTTGATATATTTTATCATTTTACCTTCTTAAGTAGGTAATTCTATTAGGGTTGATTTTTTTCCCTGCATGGATATTTTTAATATGCAAGACCATTCTCTTCAAGGCCACAATTTATATATGATAAAAAGTTCCAGAAAACTATTAGAATTTACTTTTTGAATATCCATTAGTTACAGTTCTGGGGAGCTGCATGATGTCTTATGATTGGTGGTCCATAAATAAGTGTTCCCTCTTGTTCTAAAGGAGTAGATAAGAGAGGCTTCAAATGAGCCTGACTGACTTCTAGATCATATTGGATATGCTGTGGAAGCCAGTTCTACTCCTTACTCAGTGTAGCGTAGTCTTTGAGAACTAGCTTTCCCAATTCAATTCAGTAGTTTTCACAGTTCTAATTACAGTAGTGGAAAAAGTGGCGCTATTGTTCTGCAGAGCCAAAGTAGACTTGTGTCCTGGTTTCAGCTGTGATAGAGTTAATTTTCTTCCCAGTAGGTACTGTACTTTGGATTTAGTATGAGAATAACATTGACAATGCACTAATGTTTTCAGGTGTTGCTAGGGAATCAAGGACTTCTTAAGTTTCCCATGATCTGCTAGTGAACAAGTGCACGAGAAGCTGGGAGGAGCATAGCTAGGCAGCTAACCTAAAATGGACAAAGAGATATTTGATACCGTACAATGTCATTCTTAGTATATAAACAATAAGTTGGCCGACAGGCCGGAGTTCATGAATCTGTGATTGCTGCTTGGGATTGGCTGAAAAATCAGACATTGGGTTGTGAGAAATTGCATTGAATTGTGCATCACTTGTTTTGTATATTCTTTATTATTAGCAGTATTATTAGTAATATTATCTCTTCCTTCATTGTCCCATTAAACTCTCTTTATCTCAGCCCATAAGTGTTATATACTTACTGCTTCCCCTCCCAGTCTCATCAGGGCAGGTTGGGGATTGAGTGAGCATCTGTGTGATACTTAGCTGCCAGCTGGGGCTAAACCATGACAGTCCTTATTGGCACCCAGCATAGGGTGGCTGAAGGTTGAAGAACAGCAGGTGCTGATAATGACCGCGGTGGTGTGCCAGGGGCTATATTGCACCAATTTAGATTCCCTGATCCGTGTACATGAGCTGATTTGTCAAGTGGAGAGCCAAGGAGTAATCAGCAAAGTTCTATCACCTTTCAAGAGTCCTATAGGGCCAGTGCAATAGTCTAATGGAGAGTGGAGACTATCAGTAAACTATTGTGGCCGCAATGAAGTCGTGCTGCTGATAAGCGCAGCCATGGCAGACATGCTAGAACTTCAATACTAACTGGAGTAAAAGGCAGCCAAATGGTATCCCACAGTGGATGTTGCTAATGCATTTTTCTCAATACCTTTGGCATCAGAGAGCAGGCCACACTACTTTTCCACCTGGTATTGACTGCCCCAGGGTGGAAACAGCACTACCATTGGTATCAACTGATCTTTGCAATGGGAAAGTGTGAAGCTCCAGAACACCTACAATACATTGATGACATTGTCATATGGGATAACACAGAAGAATGTTTTGAGAAAGGGAAGAAGATAGTCCGAATCCTTCTGAAAGCTGGTTTTACCATAAAACATAGTAAGGTCAAAGGACCTGCACAGGAGATCCAGATTTTAGGAATCAAATGGCAAGATGAGCATTCTAAGATCCCATTGGAGGTGATCAATGAAATAACAGCTACGTCTCCACTGGCTAGCAAAACCAAAACACAAGCACACAAACTGTCTTAGGTGTTGCGGTTTTATGGAGAATGTATATTTCAAATTACAGTTTCCATGATGGCAACGACATCATAGGCTCCTTGCCCTACAACAGCTTCCAGCTCTTCCTTCTTATTACCCATGCTGCGTGCACTGGTGTAAATGCACTTCAGCTGAGCTGCCAAGCCATCAGCCCTCTTAGAGGGAACAGAGTTCATTCCCAGTTCCCTGGTAACTGGAGTAGCTAGTGCCAGAGTGCCTGTATCTCCCTTACCACCCCTGGGTGTGTTCACTCCCACTTTCTGTGTGCTGATGGTCCTCTCCATCACACCCTCTCCGAGTCACTAGTGCCCCATGTCCAGGCTCACTCCTGTCTTGCCTGTTCTCAACGCCCTCCCCCTTCACATCTAGTTTAAAGCGCGGTTTATGAGCTTAGCTAGGTTTTTAGCAAGAGCTTTAGAATGTTTTGAGAAAGGGAAGAAAATAGTCCGAATCCTTCTGAAAGCTAATTTTACCATAAAACATAGTAAAGTCATAGGACCTGCACAGGAGATCCAGTTTTTAGGAATCAAATGGCAAGATGAGCATTCTAAGATCCCATTGGAGGTGATCAGTGAAATAACAGCTACATCTCCACTGGCTAGCAAAACCAAAACACAAGCACGCAAACTGTCTTAGGTGTTGCGGGTTTATGGAGAATGCATATTCCAAATTACAGTCTGATTGTAAGCCCTCTTTATCAAGTGACCTGAAAGCAAAATGATTTCTAATGGGGCCCTGAGCAACAACAAGCCTTTGAAGGAATTAAACAAGAGATCGTTCACGCAGTAGCCCTTGGGCTGGTCCAGGCAGGACAAGATGTTAAAAAATGTGCCCTACACACCTCAGGCAGGGAGAATGGCCCTACCTGGAATCTCTGGGAGAAATCACCAGAAGAGACTTGAAATTGACTCTTAGGGTTTTGGAGTTGACAATATAGAGGATCTGTATCTAAAGAAGAGGTATTGGCAGCATATGAAGGAGCTTGAGCTGCTTCAGAAGTGATAGGCACTGAAGCACAGCTCCTTTTGGCACTCCAATTGCCAGTGATGGGCTGGATGTTCAAAGGGAGGATTCTCTTAACATACTGTGCAACTGAAGCTACATGGAGTAAATAGGTCACACCAATGGACACAATGGGCTCCACTAGGAAATCCCTGTTGCCCAGGAATCTTGGAAGTGATCATGGAGTGTCCAGAAGGCAAAGATTGTGGAATTTTGCCAGAGGAGATGATGAATGCTGAAGAAGTCCCATCATCTAATAAACTATCAGAAAATGAGAAGCAATATGTCCTGTTCAGTTATGGGTCCTGTCACATTGTAGCAGAACATCAAAGCTGGAAAGCTGCTGCGCTGAGTCCTACATGACAAGTTTCAGAAGCTGCTGAAGGACAAACTGAATCGAGTCAGTTTCCAGAGGTGAAAGCTGGCTTCAGATATTGCTGATCAAGAGAAACGGACAACACTTTATGCTTACATTGGATGATAGCAAATCCTCTATGGGGATAGTTAAAGCAATGGAAGCGGAGCAACTGGCAGCACAGAAACAAACCGATCTGGGTTCCCATTGTGGCAAGAAATTACTGCCCAGCTAGAGTCTGTTTGAAAAAGTACATCATGTACATGCTTATCTACCCAAAATCAGGCCACTGAAACACATCAAAACAAATGTCAGGTGGATCAGGCTGCTAAGACTGAAGAGGCAAAGGTGGATTTGGGCTGGGAACATAGGGGTGAACTATGTATAGCTTAGTGGGCCCATGCTGCATCAGACCATAAAGGAAGATACAATATATAAATGGGCTTCTGACTGCGGGGTGGACTTTATCATGGACATTGTTGCACAGTTTATTCATGAATGAGAAACATGCACTGCAGTTCACCAAGTCAAGTGATTAAACCATTGCTGGTAAGGAGGACAATGGCTGAAATATAAATCTGGGGAGGCCTGGCAGATTGATTATATGACACTCCGAGAAACCCACCAGGCAAGCGCTGTATGCTAACAATAGTGGAAGCAGCCACTGGAAGTCTGGAAACATATCCTGTGCCCCATGCCAGGACACTATCCTGGGTCTTGAAAAGCAAGTTTTAGGGTGACATGGCACCCCAAACAGAACTGGTCAGACAATGATACTTATTGCTGAAACAGTCTCAGAGACATCTGGGCTAAAGAGTGTGCTATTGGGTGGATATATCACGTCCCCTATTGTCATGCACCAGCCTCCAGGAAAATTGAATGATACAGTGGACGGTTAAAAACTACATTGAAAGCAATAAGTGCTGGGACAGTCAATTATCAGGATGCACATTTAGCAAAAGCCACCTGGTTGGTTAACACTAGATAATCCATCCACCAATGGAACTGACCCTGCCAATCAAAACTTCTACGTAATGTAGAAGGGGATAAAGTCCTTCTAGTACCCATAAAAAATATGCTGGGGAAGTCAGTCTGGGTTATTCCTGCCTTGGGCAAAGGCAAATTCATCCAAGATTGCTTATGCTGAGATATATAGGTGTGCTTGGTGGGTGATGAGAGAGGATGGAGAATTCTGGTGTGTGCCTCAAGATGATTTTATTTGGAGTGAGAATAGCTAGTGGTTGAGCTGTATGTTAATTTCTACATAATCCTGTATGTCATCACTTTTATAATTCTACACACCATATCAGTAGTAGTACAGTATAAAACACCTTTATTAATGAAAAATGAACTTTGATGAAACTAGTCAAAGTGCAGCAGTGATGGAACCAGAACTGATTTCAGCAACTGACGCGTAGCAATTTCCTTGAAATCAACAACTTCAGCTCACAGAATCCTGGACATGGTCTATGCCAGATGCACCAGATATGAGCTCCAGATGCAGTATGCAACAACTGAACACCGCACATTTTCGCTTTTGCCCTGGAAAACTGTTATGACAGAAGGAACCCAAAGTCAGTGACTAAATTTACTCAATGGACAATATAATTCCCCAATAGACTAAAGGAATGATACCCTTATGTATATATCAAAGGACAGGAAAAGTGTGGTAATAAAATAGAATGTATTGGAAAGTGTAGGTCCTGAGCATGATGTAGATGGTATAGAATAAAAGGTGGATAATGTCCTGGTTTTGGCTGGGGTAGAGTTAGTTTTCTTCTCAGTAGCTGCTGTGTTTTGGATTTAGTATGAGAATAATATCAATAATACACTGATATTTTCAATTGTTGCTAAGAAATCATGTTTTTGAAGTGTACAGGTGTCAAGAAGATGAAAGAAGCATAGCCAGGCAGCTAAGCCAATATGGCGGAAGAGGTATTCAATACTACATAGCATCATGCTCAGTATGTAACACTAAGCTCGCTGGGGCAGAGCTCACAGATCCACAGCTGCTGCTCAGGACGGGCTGCACAATCAATCATTGGGCTGTTGGGTTATGAGAAATTGCATTGAAGTTTGCATCAGTTGTTTTTGTGTATTTTTATCATCATCATCATCTCCTCCTTTGGTGTCGTGTTAGACTGTCTTCATCCCAATCCACAAGTTTTACTTTACTTCTTTATTTTCCTCTACATCCCACCAGGGCCGGGCAGTGAGTGAGGGAGAGGCTGCATGATGCGTAGCTGTTGGTTGGGGCTAAACCATGAAAACCTCTTAAATACACTTGTGCAAACCGATGTGGAAAGATGTTAGTTTTAGATGATTAACATGCTGTGCTTATGTTTGGTAAACTTAAGAAATTACTGTGTTGAAGGAGTCTTCTCTTCAGTGTTTGATTTTTTGTTCAACAGCTCATTAGTCATGTCCTAGTGTTACAGTAAACAGCTGTGCCTAACATTTTTGTTAAACATTGTGAGTCATAGCCTGGTACATATATAGAATACAGTAAAATTTGCAAACCATAAGCTAAAAATTCTTCAAGCTCTGATTATGGGCCACTGAAAAGACATAAGCAATTCCTTTTGCCATCCATACCACTTAGCATTTGATTTGACTGAAGGGAAAGGTTGGCATAAGTTTCCTTCTAAATTAGGCATTTGAAGCTGAGTGAGTTGATTGTCCAGAAAATAGATTGTCCAGAAAATAGAATGATGAGTTGGAGAAGAGTAGTGCCAAGTCACTGTCCATATCTACTAGCATTCAGTTTAGTATAGGACACATTCTTATTACAGTATCCATGGGCCAGTGAGCTTTATCTCCGTGTACACTATCTCTGTTTATCAGATGGTATTGCCAGTTTATTCTACTTGTTTGAACCTCCTGAGTGTTCCATAGCACACGTGCATCCATCAAGATCTAACCTGTGCCTATCAAGATTTCTGTGTATTTGTTTATGCAGCTGGTCTATGCACAATTGATTCTCGCTGAATGTGAGTAATATCATTGTATATTTGGTGGCATTTTTAAAGCACCATGAACTATTCTTTAACAAGCTTACCAAAGGATAAAACAGAGAACAATGATTTCTAAAGAAAATTACATATTCAATTCACATTCAAATTTTTAAGTTTTCTTATAATACAACATGTATTAATTTTGTCTGTAGTACTGGTGGAAAAAACCCAAAACATTTATTCTTCAACTATACCTAATTTACTCATGAGATATCTCCTGTTCTATCTATTATATTATTTGTCAATGAAAGCTGAGAAGATAGCCAGCCAACACTGATGGTTTTGTTTCCCGTTACTAAATGAACCGTCATTTTTTTTTCAGTTTTTTCAAGAAATAAAGGTTATCTTCAGTCTTCTTGTTTGTCTTACATTTTAAATATTTAGCACGTTTTTAACAACAACAAAAAAAGTTACCAATAGTTAATGAATAACTTAGCTAGAGCAGACCTTTTCAAAACATTTTGAAGCACAGCTCTCTGAGAATTGTGTAGGGACAAGAAAGAAAAAAATGATAGAATTTGTAAGTAGTAGTGTGTGAAATGGCATTAATGTTCAAGCATGACTTTAATAAACCAGGCATAATCAGTGTAAACATATTGAGGGCATTGATGTCCTGTAAACCTCTATCAGGTGAAGCATAATTAAATTTTATTTTTACATTTTTCTAAATAGATTTTTGATAATGAAACAGAACCCATTTGTCATAAAAAGCTCTTATTTGTGAATGTGTATGCACGTGTGTTCTATGAACAGACTCAACTGTATAACTACATAAAAGCTTTTCTATCAAGTGTTGTTTAGCACTTTTAGAATTTAAGTGTTAAGCTGTGGGAAATAGCATTCTTTAAAATCTAGCTGAATCAAAAATGAAAGCTAGTTGAAAAATGACACTTTGTTACTAGTTAAAGCTGAAAGTGAGTAAATCTCATGACCTCCAATATTGAAAGGATGACACTGATTAAAATAGAACAAGACAGACAGCTAAATAACAAGTATGCAGGTTTTTCAAAAACCACATACAATGAAATGCAGGAAGTAATTTTCCTCAAGACAGTCCATTAATATTGACTAGTTATGATGGTTTGACCTTGGCCAGCTTCCAGGCACCCACCCAGCCACTCTCTCACTTATCCTCCTCAATAGGATAGGGGGAGAAAGTGAGATGAAAAAGCTTGTGAGTGGAGATAAAGACAGGGAGGTCACTAACCAATTACCAGCACATGAGAAATGGATTTGAGTTGTGGAAAAGTAATTGAATTTATTGCCAGTTAGATAGAGTTGAGTGATGAAACACAAAGACAAAATTAAAGTAACACCTTCTCCCTCCTTTTTCTCAGGCTCAACTTGACTCTTTCATTGCCAACTTCTCTGCCCCCTGCACCCCAAACAGTACAATGGTAGGGAATAGGGGGTTTGATCAGTCCATAACAGCTCTAGTGTGAGTCCTTCCCATGGGCTGCAGTTGTTCAGGACAAACCTACTCCAGGGTGGGGTGTTCCATTGGCTGAAATGTGAATATCTGCTTCACCATCCTCTCTCCTGGGGCAGTAGGGAGAAATGTGCCATGAAATGAGCACAAAGACAGTTTGTTAATCTAGATAGAGGGGGGAAGGAATTTGTTTTTACCTATTTTATTATAAATCGCTCAGTTTATCTTTTTTCCATCCCTTTAATCTTTTTGATATTCTTTGTAGGAGTTCATGAACATTCCACTCATTTTGCAATAACTTATAAATTTCATTTACATTTGATGACTCCTTGATGCAGGAAGTTATTAGAAAATCCAGAATGAATTTTAGGAATTATCAATGTATTTTAGAGTGATAAAAAGCCCCCACATTTCTTGGCTGGTATTTTACTTTAAATTGATTAAAGTTTTCTCAATAATTCTGATTTTGCAGAGAAAGTATATAAATGCAATTCTTTAAGTTAACATTCTTCATATTGTTTTGGTTTACTAACGACACTTAATCTCTTACTTGCCTTTCTAGATCGATTTGCCTTACTAGCAAACAATAATCTCCAAGTTCTTAACATCAGTAAAAGTGATGAAGGAGTATACAGATGTGAAGGAAGAGTGGAAGCCAGAGGAGAAATTGACTTTCGAGACATAATTGTTATTGTGAATGGTAAGGAGTATAAGTTTTAGAATTGACTTCTTGCTTTACTTGATTATCATAGCATGTTTTAAAATATACCAGCCCCTAAAAAAATCCTGATTAAACTGGTTAATACAGTTGTCATATCTGTATAATTGCTTAATATTTTTTAAAAAAGTCTAGTACACTTTGTAAATTGAATACATTGCATTTCATAATATCAGTGCACATAAATGTGTAAAAACTGGATTATTGTTTTTAATCATTCATGGAACATTGACAATCACTATAAGACTTTAGTTTCAGGTTATAAAATGTAGTAGATCAGTTCACCGTGTATTTTTCAGTGCTTTGTCATTTACTGTTAAAAACTCAAACTCAATTTTTCAGTTACTCACCTTCACTGCATTGAACATATTTTGTTAACTGTTCCAAGAGTCACAGATACGTTTTATTAAGATTAACAGTACTACTTATAGATTTTTAATATTTTATTTTATGAGGAGTAAAATATATGAGTTGTCTGAAAAGTGGCATTATATCTTTTATCAGTTTGCAATAAGCCTGTAAGAAGGAATATGAACAGATTAAGACAAGATGGAGCACTTAGCTCAATCTCTCTCTTAAAATCTGGATTGACCTGTTGAAAAATGTATATCTCTTCATTTATTTTCTGGAAAGGACACTGTTCATAAGGACATTTTTTATCTATGCATTCTGTTTAATGTCAGTTTTTCAGTGAAACTACTTCCATCGTACCTATTAGGTTCTGAGTTTTAAAACCTTTGTCCTTGAATGATCCTTGGCAAACCTCAGTTTATAGAAGTCATTATGTAAGCTAAATTCTCAGTTAATTTCAAGAGAAAGAGCCGCTTCTGGCACAGGTATTATTTAATCCATATAGTCAAGCTACAATCTTTGAAGCAGAATTCTTTTGATTGTTGTAGATAGTATACAGACACTGGCAAGGAAACAGCTGATTTTCCTACGTGTTGTGATAGATAGTACATGCCCTATGCACTGTGAAGACGCCCAACAAATTCCTGTCCTCTCTGTGCATTATGGTGCTGCATTGTGTTGGTTTCTGGTTATGTACAGTTCCAACAGTGCATTTGATAGCATTTAAAATGCTGAAGGAGATTTTCTGCTGCTGCTATTTATGTACATGTATATGAACTTCCGTTCTGAACACCTTTCACATCCATCTGATATTTGTATGTGGTTTAGCTGAGAGTGAGGCTGTATTTAGCCTAAGAAGTCAGATTGCAAATTATGGTCTGGTTTCACGTCGTTCATTGATGGCTATATCCACAAATTTGGTTCTTCATAGAGTTATTATGACTCAAGACAAGAAAGCTAACACTCACTTACCTCAAGACTTCAGTTCATATTGCTGGGAGAAGAATGGGCTGTGATTCTAACAAGGTTGCTTATGTAAACTGGTATCAATTAAGGACTACTTTCTGCTTCAGTCTTTGTTCTCGCACATGTATTTAGGGTTTGGGGTGGAAATATATGTTTGAAAGGAATATAGAGGCTGCTGTTGTCATTTTGCTGATTTATTTGGAGAGTAGCAGAATTCTCCATGTGGGTTGTGTCCCTACTGCAAACAGTATTTGAGCATATTGCTTTCTAAAAGTCTTGTTTGTTAGATAGCAAAAGTTGATTTTTTTTTTCAATTTTTTTAAATATGATTTGTTCCTATGTTTATACATACTTCACAATGTAAGCCATGGTAGAACTGTGTGAAATCCCAGGTTCCCTTTACAAGAATAGTTACAAAGATTTAACTAAATAAAGAAACTATTAGCTACCCTTTAACTCATTAGCCCCTACATCCTCTGATTCAGGGCAAAGATTTGAACTAAGACCGCGTCTTATGTGAACATGTACTTTATGTGGTACTGTTTCTCTGCCTCTCTGTCAACTAAAAAGTGAGGACAGAGAGAGCAGAAAAACATTTTGAATGGCTGAGAGCATCTGAGCCTTAGAGCAACCTGATGAAGACTAGTCTCTCAGAGGTAGCTGATATGGGATCAAATCATCTCAAGAAGAGGAGAAAATTTAAGCTAGGATGAAACCTATGATTCCCATATTTCAAAACAAGAGGTAAGTTCCCTCTCAAGCCATTTTGATCATGAGTAGGTCAGCCCTGTCCTTACGGGTAATACTTGCCTATAGAATGTTTTCTTGTGCTATGTGGAAGCAAGAAAAATTAACAACCACTAGAACTGTTACTGTAAAATGAAGAATTAGACTTTACAACCACCAAAATTAAATGGTGAAAAGCCACTCCCTGAATGATTTAAGAATATGCTGCAAAACCTCATTCTTTCTTTTCTGAAGCTAGGTGACTGTATCCACATTTAGGTATCCAAGTAGCAGAAACTTTCACATTTGATGTAGCAGCATGTGCAGGTGATGTTGACTAAGTGGAAATGTGTTAAACTTTTTAACCTGGATACCTGTATGGAATGTTATTTTTTTCCTTATTAACAATGACTTCCTAGGAAACTAAAATCAGTTGACATTAAGCTTATTGTATTTAATCTTTTGTTCTTTTTAGTCAGAATTATTTTCTTATAAGTTTCTTACATTAAAAAGGAAATTTCTTGGTTTGTATTCATGATATAAATTTAAATTGGTTCACTCTTGGGGTAATAAGTGAGCTCTTATAACTACACATAAAGATAGTGTTGTCTCTGATTTTGAAGACAAGGAATTAATAAGGACCATGGTGTGCATTTTGAAAATATTTCTTCCATTCTCCAATCCATCTGGATGCTAAGCTGGTTGAAATAACATTGGCTAATTTATGTCTGAAAGAGATGTAAATAACAGAGGAAGAGGTGAAATGGTTGACATTTTCATCAGACCATAGTAGGGTATGTTCTCCTCTATACCGGTGTCCAAACTAGCTGATCATATCAGCATTTATGACGGAGGACATATGTGTATAGTTTTAGCTGTAAAAGAAACTATTTTGAAATTGATATTCAATGTTCTGGTTAGTGTTGCAAGTCCGTACTGAATAGTTTAATGGTAAAGGCCCTGAAATGCAACAAAAATCCTCTCTTTAGTAACTCATGGAAAAGAAGAAAAAGTAAATTTGCAGAGAAAGTTTTAAAATCCTTTTGCTTAGATTATTGGCCCACAAATTTAGAGATTCATTGCCCTGGGGACATGGTATTTCTATATCGAATCTGTATCCCGATATTATAGAAGACTCACAAAATCACCTCTCACCAAGTTGTGAAACTTAGACTAGGATCCCTTGCTTGCCAAACCAACCCTCAGAAAAGTAGTGTAGGTGCAGCTGGATCCAGGCTTAGGCCTCTACTGAAATGAAGGGTTCAGATCCTGGATTCTGTCACAGAAGTTTACACTTTAGTTCTGTCCTACGTATATCAAGAACAGAACCAAATATAAATGGATCCCTTCACAGAAAGAATTGATGAGAAAAATAAAATTTGACTTTTGAAAATAAAAAAATATTTCATTTCATTGTCATTGAAGTGTCTTTTTGAATATTTAAGTACTTAAGTAATGTGCTGCAGTTCCTAGTTGTGAGCTATGAAGAACCTGCTATTGCAGACGAAGAATTGTTTCACACCCTCATGTCACTGAGTACATATTCAGGTCTAGACATAAGAATGCACTGTGAAATGGCTAGATGCTATATAACATTTCATAAATGACACTTTTTCATGGAAGATTTTGCACAACAGAAGAGGTTTGTAGGCTGATTAATGGCCCATTCGATTTCAGCTGGGAAAAAAGTGATCTTTGAAATACTTAAATTTCAAAACACCATTCAGAAGTGTGAAAAGTACATAACATTTACTTACCAATCATTGATAATTCTAGTACATAGTTTTTTAATAATTTCATGCATTTAAGGTTCAGAACTTGGAAACATTTCTGAAGTAGAAGTCTAAATCTAAATACTTGACGCAAGGCA
Organism: Clamator glandarius; assembly: GCA_033459285.1. NCBI lineage: Eukaryota > Metazoa > Chordata > Aves > Cuculiformes > Cuculidae > Clamator > Clamator glandarius. The sequence continues at coordinate 1,117,520 of JAUNZM010000282.1, read as the reverse complement.
ACAGAAGTTGATTCTCAACAGTTTGTGAGAAAAATCGGTGGAAGTGCTGTGGCAGAAAATCCATAGGGATTACCTGTTTCTCCTTCTTTTCACTAGTGAAAGTTAAAGCTAAAAAGGATAACTGAGTCACTCTGATTACGAGATGGACTTGCTAGCAGGAATCTGTATTTTGTGAAGCTCTAATCTTCTTTTCCCTTTCCTCTCACTTTCTCTGATATTCCTTCTTTTCTACATATCCTCTTCCTTCCAGTCTGATGAAATTGTTTTTTATTGTTTATTTGCTTGGCTGTTAATAGAAACAGATTTAGGACAGCTATCTTAAATTATCTTATGAATCAATATATTAAAAATCAGTCAGTGAGTCATTCTGTCTTAAATATTGTAGTTGCTTTTTCTGTTAGGTAGACGTTCTCTGTGAACTGTTAAAATTTTAGTAATAACTTCATTCCATCAAGAGCAGACAAAATTTGTTGCTCTCAGAACACAATTACAATTTTTGCAATGAAATTTCCCTAAACAGATTTTATCCATTGGGTTCTATCACATTTTACCTTTTGAAGCTGGTGGTACTCCTGGCCAGGAAATATGCAGGTGTTCAGTAAAAAGAATTAACGTGTGCATGGTGAAGACCACTACATATTGACAGCTGTTTTAAAAAGCACTGTCTAACATCAGTACACAGTTGTATGTCAACTTTATAAGTGAATGAAAGAGGAAAAAGACCAGAGATACATTTCCATTTGAGATGATAGTTAAATTAGTACAAATCATAACTCCATTGTGTCTTACACATGCTAGATATAATTTCTGTCACTTGAAAATATTCTGTAAGAAAATTAAAGAATTACTGAAAAGACTGCTAAAAAAAGTTATAAATGTCCTGATAATATTAAAAATATCATATTAAAAATACTAATAAGTGATTCATATTGTCACTGGATATGTAAGTGTAACCATAAATTCCAAAATTAGCAGAAGATTATATCCTGTGTTTTAAATTTCTCTGGTGGCACCTAATATATTTTTCTGTAATATAATGTTTTATTTTTCAGTTCCCCCTGCAATTATTCTGCTACAGAAATCCTTTAATGCCACTGCAGATCGAGGAGAGGCAATAAGTTTTTTCTGCAGAGCCATCGGATCACCTCCACCTGAAATCAGTTGGTATAGGTAAGTTCAGTTGCAGCCTGCACATCGGAGCACGTAATTTTAAGGTGCTACAATTTTCTATCACAGTCCATTAGTCTGTGCAACCTTAATTTATTTGCTGAAATTTAAGAGCATTTGTTGTCCATTTCTATTCTAACTTCCAAAACTTAAATTCAGCATTAATAAGTGAATGAACTCATATTTTCAATTGCACTTGGGTTACCAGCAAGTGAGGTAAACGTAGAAAAGTAAAATGCAATATTAATGTGCTTCCTTGAGGGGAAATAAATAAAGCTGACAAAATGTGTTCATATCACAAAAACACTGCAAGCAAAAATCTCACAACAAATTTTGCACATAAATGCATCAAGTAAAAACATATGCAGTTATGCATAAATTAATATCAAATATAGATCAGCAGTACTGATAACAAAATAACATTTTCCCCATCTGTAAAAATAGATTCTAACCCTAACTCTCCATTTTTATGAGATTCAGAAAGAGGTGTGATTTTAGACATGGCTAGGATATAAGAATGTTTCACTGGTAAGTTTCAGTTGTAATTTGTGTAATCTATAATGTAATATGTAGTGTAAAATATAATATGTTTTGAAAGTGGAACTGCATTTAAAGTTCACGTGGGGTTTTTTGATGATATCAATGGCATAAACATAGTATAGATGTGTAATTTGGCAACACTTACCATATGATGTTTGTAGAAATTAAAATATCCATGTACTGTATATTTTTTTCAATTTTAACAAAGATATGCATCAATCCTGAAACTTAAAGTATCTTAAACTATTCATACCAGTGCACATTTCTGTTCTACACCAGTGCATATTTCTATTCTACACCTAAATAATTTGCATCTACTTATATTATTTCAGGTGTATTAAAAGGCCACTGCAATTTCAAAATGGACATGGGATTTCCATGAATCGTCAATCTCCATTGGACTCTTTAATAATATTAGATTAATTTCAAATATTAGCTTCCTTTGACTGATACCATTATGTTAACATGCCATAAGTCAAACCTAAATTTAATTTTTCCTCTTCTGCAACTTGAATCACAGATATAAATAAATAGAGTGCAGGGTTAATTTTTAATGTGTTAGAATTAAAAATATAGTGAAGAGAAAAAAAAAAAGAAAAACAAAATACACAGAGCCCAAATTAAAGAACTGATACTGAATTCAAAATTTTGATTATTTAATGTTCTGTAAGTAATTTTTTACAATGTATATCTTACCTGGCTAAATTCTTAATATTTATCTGAAATCTGGTATCCTAAATGGTCTTCTTGCAGACAATTAACAATTAATTTTCATGCTTTATTAATATCTCTGTTTATACTTGTGAGGATTCTTTCATATTTGATAAATATGAAAGTATGTACACAGGCTAAGTGTCTTTGAGAGGCGCTTATCTCTGTCTCCTGAAAATTTTTCCATTAATTTTCCAGCCCATGAGGCTACTGACTTTTTTAAAACGTTTCATTAAATATATTTTTAAATATTTTACAAAAGCTTCACAAACTTGTGTGCTGCTTAGTGGATCTTAATTGAGGAAGCTTCTGTTAGTTCCTATTTCAGAAATTATCACATAGTGCAGAATATTGGCTTATGGGCCTCTGTTTCCTGTTGTCTTTGTTTTGTTTTTTTTCTTTCATTGTCTTTTTTTTTACCTTATTAGTCTGTGCATTCTCATCAGAAGAAAATATTATTGCTTTTTTATTTGCTGATCTTGAGAGGCTGTAAATAGGTAGGTAGAAAAGGCCCTATGTCTCAGTAACAGAATATTATTAATAGTATGCAAACAGGGAAAAAATTAATGGAAGGACCTAAATTATATTTTTCTGGAGGAAGCAGACTAGATTCTAAATCATATTCTGGCACTAAATTTCTGCATGAAATTTCTGAAAATCTCTGTCCTGAACAGTTCATGTTCCTTTTCATTCACATATTGGTAGCCAGTTAGTAGGTTTCAGAAACTAGTGGTATCCTCTCGTTGTCCTTGGACTTATCTTGCAGATAAGTTGAGATAAAGACCTCAGTTTTCTAGAATATTTCCAGTTCTTTCTATTTAGAAATTAGACTGAGCATAGGAAAACTAGATAAACACAAAATCTAGAAAGAATTGTTGGTGACAGAAAAGTCTATCAAAACTGATGTGTCTGATATTAATATGTCATCCATTGAGAACATAATTGAATCTATTTTTCAGGGTTAATGGCCAAGATGTCATATTTCCAGTTTCATCATGTTTAGTATGTTTTTTAATGTTGGATGTGGCTTGATATTAACCTCAGTTTTATGTGTTTTTTATTTAAAAAACAAGTGGAACTATGTCTTGGACTTGGTTAAGTGTTAATGCTAATTTTGGAAGGATTATAACCTATGGTTACAGCCAGTTATGGCAATAATGTGTTCTGCTTTATTCCCAACCGGACCATTTATCTATGTGAGTTCAGTTATTTCATTTGCCTCAGGTTAACCATTTGTAAAATGGGCTTGTGTAATAAAATGACTTAATAGAAGTCCATTTTCTGAAAACATAACTATGCTAAGGAGAAAAGTCCAGAGACATGCAAACTATTATAACAGAGAATAATGTGACCTTGTAAAGCATTCAGAAGTATATGAAGCATTCTGGAGAGCTGAGGAAAAGCTCTGATAAAAAGGATGAGAATGATTTTCACTCCATCCTGCTGGAGAATGTTTTTTTTTTTTTATACTGTATAGAAAGTACATCCGTACCTGTTCAGATGGTTCATTAAGGACCTGTTTCATACACAGTTCAGTGTTCTTGCGTCTTTCTTGCCTTTTAAAATGTGCTCTGACACCAGTTGTTCTCTCATCTGCTCCTTGAAGGTTTTATAGTAATACCTGCATAATTTGGATCTATTGCTGTGTAGTCTTACCTTCCTTAAAATCTACTGATGTTTTAGTAATTTTTTTTTTTTTTAAAATTGTCTTGATTCTCTTTTCTCTTATTTCCACTTGGGTTTCCAATGAACTGATTTAACAAGTCAACTTCAGCTAGGGCAGGAAACACGGCTGTATTTTTAAATGACAGTACTATTGAGGTGGTTTATATATACCTGTGTGTTGACTGTAAGTAAGACACTGAATGAGGCAGTCATTTCAACCTTTAAACTCTAGAACAGTGTCTGGCATGTTAAGGCTTTAACTATTTATATCAATCCTTTTCATTTCCGAGTGATAAAATGTTTAGGTTTTTGTCAATTTAAAATGATAACATCTGAACTAATGTGTCTGTCTTTCTCAAAAAAAATGCTTTAGTTCACTTACAAATTTGTCATTTGGAAATACCTAGTCAATAAGGAAGGTCAGCAAAGTTTAGTTGCTGATGTATTTAATATTCATATATGCTTTGGTGATATTTCACAGACTGAGGGAATATAATTCTTTCATCATTTAACTGACATCTCTGTTGAAGCTGGTATTACATTAGTGTAAAGTATTACCTTCAGAGAAGTATTACACTCATAGAATTAAATTAGCCATAACTGAAATATAAATATCCAAATGCACATGTCAAGTATTGGAAATCTTTATTCATGTGAATAGTCATACTGAAAACACAGTGATTGTTTACAACTGTGGGGATAATATACACTAGTAAAGTTTAGCTGCATCAATCCCCTTATCTTCACCAACAGGTTTTAGAATTATCTGACAAAAGAAATAATCCACTTTTAATGCGTTACTTATATTTTCCTGTTCCCTGATATCAGCATCAATACAAATCTCTCATGTTCCCTGGAGACTCCAGAGAAATGCTCATGATCTCATTTTTGCTTAGAAATTGTCATAGATATAGTGATGTTTGTAATAACAGGCTTTTGGAAACTACTTTTGACCTTGAATATAGACTTTTGTCTCCTAACAGAAATCACTACATCTTTTTGTGAAACAACCTACGCAGGAAGTTAGATGTTGTCTATCCTGCAAAATAATTTCTATTATTTGCTTTGGAAAGGAGATGACTGATTATCACAATAATGTCTTGAAGCCAACAGCTAAGTGGACTAGAGGTTTTTACAAAAATGTTACTAAAACGCATGATGTATATGTGCAGGAAATCCTATAACAGATATTAATGTTCCCATGAAAGAGGCAGTGTCATCACTTTTCAGGAAAATATTATTTCAGAAAATATGAAATATAGGTTGTTACCAGCATTATGTGAGTAGAAATAAAGTGAAAATCATTGTTGCTCAAATCTCAAAACTAGGTGTCTTAGATTAGTCAATATTGAATAGAATATTTCAGGATTATCATTGCTTATGAAAATCAGGCAATTTTTGTGCAAGTGCTTATGAGAACAGGCTGTTGATGATTCAGCAGAAAGAAGATCAAACGAATACAAGAGCAAACAAGGCAGAATGGGAAGAAATAAAAAAAAAATAGCTAGAATTGCACTTTTTTAAAAGAATCTGCTTTGGTAACTATGCATATGCCAAAATGGTCAAATGGACCAGTCAGACCTTGATCAGCCTGCAGAATTGTTTACAGGTTTTATTATTTCTGTGCCATCTGTCCAGAACTCGTTCTAACCCCTGGAGTCATGCCTGCTTACTAACTTGTGGCTAGCCAATAAAAACTGAGAGGAAATAATTTGAAAGTGTTCTTTATGTGTAAATAGGCTCTAAAATAAGTTCAAATATTTTTTATATCCTCATACATAGTTACTAATGTGAACTGCAACAGTTACAATTTAAAAATCCACTTTTAAACGTTTCTTCACACAAGTAGGTATTTCTACTACTTCTACGACTTGCTTCTATCCTTCCTTGAGTGTAAGGCATACGGTAGAGTTTCTATTCATAAGCATTTTTCTAACATTGAGTCAATATTGAACATTTAATAATGAAGATATATTATTTTTAAACATATATATATATTTTAGAACCTGAAAATAAAATTGTGAAGCTGGGGTCTTGAACATTCAAATGCAGTTCAGAATACTTTGCTTGTTTCTAGAATGAGAATGTTCTTATGCAGAAAAAGCATTGTGATCCTACAGAACAATTTTAAAATGTGTGTTAATGCATTTTTGAGGTCAGCGTAATAGAAGTCTTTTCCCTCAAAGATTATTTTCAATACATTGATACTTCCATACCACATTGTTTCAGACTTTGGAGCCTACTGGTTGATTTATAAATTGTTTTTATTTTTTTAGGAATGGTAAACTTATTGAAGAAAATGAAAAATATATGCTGAGAGGAAGCAATACAGAGTTAATAGTAAGAGATATAAAAAACATTGATGCTGGTCCTTATATCTGTAATGCTAAAAACAAAGCAGGAAATGATAAAAAACAGACATTTCTTCAAGTTTTTGGTAAGTATTACACAGTATCATCCTTCTTTTTTAAATTTAAACAGTAGGGAACTGAGGTTATAATTCACAATTTTCAGTGGAACAGTATTCCTGTAAGGTATTTACTGATGCTGCAAACCACTCTATAATTTAACAGCTTTTTCCTCCCTGTTAACTAATTTAACCTTTACACCTGATTTCAATTTTGCAAAGGCCAACTTTGTCATTTGCTTTTCTGCTCTTCAGATATAATACAACAGAGTGTTAAATTGTTAATTCACTCTAGTTTTCCTTAAAAAATTGGCTGCTTGCAAGACAACCAAGAGGAGAAAGAGTAAAACACTCTCAAAGAGGAAAACAGGTGATTTGTTCTTCTAATCAGTGATTTCTTTTATAAGAATACATCATGCAATGGCATTCCTGATTTTTTTATTTGTTTATCTTCCTTGATTTTCATTTTTAAGTGTATGCAGTCACAACAGTATTGGCTGATCTGAGTTTCAAAGGATAAAAGTAATAACATGAAAACTTATTTCTCTTTCTATGCTTTACCACCCTAACTGTGTTCACGATTCTCTCCTTTACATAGAGCTGACAATTTCTTTGAAGTTTTGTGTAGCTATACCCTAGTGGGAGTAGGCATGTGTGAGATTGTAGAAAACCTCCCTCGGAATCATTGTGCAGGATTAAGACTGTATCTTACTTATGAAAAACCTGCACTAAAAGAATGTGTTGGGATTCTTTACATTAACTGTAGCTTGTAATTGAGGGATAGACCATTTATATTTGAATAGCAAAAGAACATACTTAGGGCAATGAAAGTAAATTTTAAGTTGCAGGTAAAATTAATAGCAATTTATATAAAGTGAAACCCTTTTAATGGGAGAGGCTAACCTGGTAACCTGCACTGGAAAAGCTAAACTGTTGCTTTGGATAACACTGTCATTTGGGATCTGGGAGCCTGAGGCTGAAGCTATGGTGTCAGGTGAACGGGTGAGTTGTTTCTGTATGCCTTCCACTGTCTTTCTTGTTTGGGAAATTCTTCATAGCCCTCCATGCTGTGCTGTCTCCAGTGTTCTGTGCTCCATATGGGTTGCCTGACTATTGTACTACTTTATTGTTCTGAGGTGCCTGAAAGTTTTTCTTGCTTACTTTTCAAGGGAAAAAGATGAAATACAATTTTAAATTTCATCCCAAAACAATTTATTCAATTGTACTTCCAAAACTGGGGAAAAAAAAAGAAGCAGTAGAAAAGACTCACTAGTTTTGATATGACTTTAGGGAAATTTCAAACAGAAATAATTTCACGTGTTATTCAAATAATTTTCAGTATGAATTAAAGTTACATACATTTTGCCTAAAGCAAGGTAACTGTTTAGTGCAAAGAATAGATAAAGGGAGATAATAGGCTGAGTGTTTACTGTGCATGTTCTTCCATCTTTTAAAAACTGCTATTCTGTGAACTCCCTGGAAAACTAAATCCAAAAGATTTCTTAGATACCATGAGTTTGTTCAATCACAGAATCACAGAATGGTAGGGGTTTGAATCCATTTTGATCTTACACATCCTTCTTGTTTCCATGACATCCTAAAGTGCTAAATGCCTTAAATTAATTCCTTCTTGAATAAAAAAAAATCATTTCTTATCTTTAGGTTTGGAGTCTATTCGTTTCTTTAGCTCTTAGTTCTCATTTTACAACAAAAACTTAAGAATAATCTTGTATGTTCTTTACATCAAATGTAGTTTTCTATCTCACTAGTTTATTGTCTGAGCTTTGAGTTTCCAGTCTATTTAGTTTTTCCTGCTGTGGAAACCATTATGAATCTCTGAACCATACATTGCTGTATCTTTCTTGTTAAAATCCCCTGTTTGTGAAATGTCAAGGCAAGAATGATACACAGGATTCATGTTGTGATGGGAACCTGGCTGTTCAGCAGCACAGTGCTGCTTCTGCTTTGATCTTGGTGTATTTTCTCATGGTATGTTCACCTCTCTGGCTCTCCCCAAGTACTGAACTGGTGTTTCCACAGAACTATCTGCAGTGCCTCCCAGATCTCTTTTCCCAGGTGGTTATAGGTAATTTAGAACACATCATTGAGTATGTCAATTTAGAGTTATTTTTCCTGTGTGCTTTACTATTGGATGTACTTAAGTTAGATTATAATGATCTGTGTACTGTTAGTTTGACTTTAGGTAATATTATTGTATATTAAGCCCCTTACCTTATTTGTAATCACTAAAGCTAATGTGATTTTAGTCTAATGTTTTCTTTACACACCTCTACTTTCAGTCTGAAAATGTTGGGCAGAGTTATTGTATTTTCTCCTACAAAGAACTTTACTTTTTCTTTTGTCTGTTTTGCACAGGTTAAACTCCCAGTCATATATACAGCCAACAGCTTATTATACTTATCTTCACCTTAAATTTATTAAAAAAATCCATCTGAAAATGACAGGGCAGATGGCTGATTATTGTAGCTAAAATAATACAGAATCAGCCAGTTTTTGTTAAAATTACCTATAAAATTACATTTTTCTTTCCTACTCCACTAGCTTGCTTGTCTTACCTGCCTGCTGTCTTGAATTTCATTTTACAATGCAAAGTTCTTGGGCAACGGCTATTGTTTCTACTGCAACAGGGTTCTTGCAGGGTTGAAACTTATAACAGTGATGTAACTCTTATGCAATAAAGATACAGTAACATTATGGCATTCAGCATTTAAAATTTCTAGTACTCTGCTCTTCTGAATTGATGTGCCCATCTTTGTGCCATCTAACACCTGCAGTTTTACTGCCTGGTACAAGTGTGGCTGTGCAGGAAGATATCAAAAGAGTATGATTCCTGATGTGTCATAGTAATGAAGAGATTCTATCAGGCAGCAATACAGACATATACTAAGCCTCTTGCCAGTAAATCCATGTTAGTCTAATAATAAGGTGTTTGAAGCAGTTCTTTTCATGAAATATAATCAGGACTATCTCAAGGTTTATATATGTGCTGCTTCCCAAGTCTGATGAACCTCCTTTATCAAAGAATACTGGCAGAACTCTGAAGTCCTTAAATTGTGTACCTTTTCCAGAAACGTCAGTTGTAAGCAACCAACAGCAAAACTAGAACCTCAAATTCCTATCCCTGTTCTTCTTAACCCTTTTGGGGAGGCTGTGATGTAAACAGCAATGAGCTTAAAGGTTCTGTTAAAACAGAACATTGTCTGAGAGCGAGGAAGTAGTTTGAAAGAAATTTCTTTATTGAGGAAATGTCAGAGAACAGCATCAACCCTCTCTGTTCATAGTGCAAATTTTACAATGAGTAAATGTTTTTTCTTTATTTGACAGCATCACTCTTAATATTTAAAAATGCATGTCTAGAGCAATTCTTCTCCTTCCAAATAAAATAATTTTAGTGAAGTTTGAGCGTAACCCCTTTCTATATTGAATCCTTCTTTCATTTTAGTCAGGTCATTCAGTCTACAATTTTTAAAGTACATTATGGTACAAATATTTCAATATTTTTAACTGAGGAAACCGGCAAAGTCCGGGAAGCTTCATGACTTACAGGACCCTGTATTTTCATTTCTTTCATATTTGCCACAGCAGTTTGCAAGCAAATGCCAATTCCAAGCAGTGCAGGCAGGTATGGAATGGAAGTTGTGGTCAATTCTTCACACGTTGTTTTTACCACTCCTTCCTCCTCACACTCTTCCAGCATGAGGTCACTAACACAGGAGACAGTCCTCCACAAACTGCATAAGTCCTTTCCATGGGGCACAGTCCTTCAGGAATAGACTGCTCCAGTGTGGGTCCCCCACGGGGTCTCATGTATTGCCAGAAAACCTGCTCAAGCATGGGCTACTCTCTCTCTGTGGATCCACAGGTCTTTCCAGGAGCCTGCCTCAGCATGGGCTTTCCACAAGGTCACACACTTCTTTGGGCATATCCACCTGCTCCAGCATGTGGTTCTCCACGTGCTGCAGGTAGATAACTGCTCCACCATTTAGCTTCATGGACTGCAGGGGAACAGCTTCCCTCATGATGGTCTTCAGCACAGGCTGCAAGGGAATCTCTGCTCTGGTGCCCAGAGAACTTCCTCCCCATCCTTCTTCACTGATCTTGGTATCTGCAGAGTTGTTTCTTTCACATACTCTCACTCCTCTCTCCCAGCTGCTATTGTGCAACACATTTCCCCTTCTTAAATATGTAATCACAGAGGCACTACCACTGTCGCTGGCTGGCATTGGCACTGTCAGTCATGGGGGAAGCTTCCAGCAGCTTTTCACAGAAGCAGCCTTGCGGCCCCCAATACCAAACCCTTGCCATTGAAAAAATGAATCAATTAAATAATATCCACGATTTTAGCTCTCTTTGTTTTCATAGTAGTAACTGTCGGCTAGATATATTTGAAGATAAATGAGTGTTTATGCCTTTAAATGTCAGCTGCTCATGTCTAAAATGTCAAGCTGAAACTTGTGATCTATTTGAAAAAGTCCTTACAGAAATTTAGAATACAAATCTAAGATTAAAAATTAGTGTATTAGTTATATGTCATAGTACATGCATATTCTTCAGAAGATCATGTTGTTTGTCACGGCCAGATGAATAATCCTCTTGCTCTGATGGAAATAATGTAATTGCAGGTTTTGCAAATTTCTAACATAAAATAATATGTATGATTCTTTTTTTTTAAATGAATATATTTGCTGTATCTCTTTCCTTGTTTCCAGGGATGATATTATATCAAAAGAAAGAAAGAAAAGAACCAATTACATTGTGACCAGGAGATGTGGCTATAGAAATAGAGGATCTGTATTACCCAAGACAGAATATTTCATAGCCATTTGGATGATCCCTAAAGTCAGAGTAATAACTGAAATAATGTTGAGGTCTAACATGGTTATCTTTTACTTCAAATTCTTTTTTATATTTTTTAATCTTGCATCCCTTTTATACTATTGAGGAGAGTTTCAGCTTTTCAGAGCCAAATTGATGTCCTGGTATGATGCTTTTGCTTATTATCTTCTACTGTATCCAGTAAAGCTGGATCCAGTTGACGTTTCAAGAGCCCTTGATTACTCAGGGTTTTGGTTTTTGTTTTTTTTTTTTCTGCACAATGTCACTCACCATAGATTATATCTTAATGAAGCAGGATGCTAGTGCAGTACTTTGTTAGGTAAAATATTACCTGTTTTTCATCTCTATGCAGTAAATACACAGATTATTTGTGATAGTCAAGGGTGAACAAACAGTAGACAAGCAACAGAAGGAGTATGGAGATAAGGAATAAGAAATGACTCCAAGAATAGTGTGGTTGAAATGGATAAAAGAGAGGTAGGTGTTGTATCTCGATACAGCAAGTTTGAATCTGATTTTATTATTTCTTTTGGTACTGCTGAATGCAGCAGCTGTGAGGCGATGGCCATAAAAGAAATAGTTGTCATAAACTGAAAAAAAGAGACTAGGCATAAGGCAAATATTCTTCACCATAAGGTAGTCAGGCACTGCAACAGGATGCTGAGAAGGGCCGTGCAGTCTCTCTTCTTGGCATATTTCAAGATACTACTCAAAAACTCCCTAATCAATCTTGTCTGAACAGGGTCTGTTGACATTGTGTTCTTGAGAGGGTTGATCAAAATGACCTCCTGGAGTCTCATCCAACCCAAATGATTCTGGTCCCCTTTTGGATCCACTAACATAAGCCCATGCTACTTTTCTTTGTAGGACATACTTTTCTAACCCTATTAGAAAATAGATTACCTCTCTGTTTATTTTCTGCTTCATAGAATATACTGTAGTATTGCTTCCTCAAAAGCAAAACTCAGGAAAATATATTGCTTTCAACAAATATCCTTAAAGTTTACAAAGTCAATGTTAAGGGCTGCCAACGTTAAATTTACTCACGCTGTACTTTTTTTGCATGTAAACATATTGAATCATATTTTTATTACGTGATTGCATGCTAGGTTTTTAAGTAGGATGTGTGTTGTATTCAATGTGTAAAGTAGATAGGTTCAGAGAAACAGATTGATGGTTGTATATGAGTCAACATATAGGGCCAAAACATTATGTATGAACATAGTTAAATGCAATAGAAGATAGTAACAGTTCTACAACAGAGTTCTTGTATGTCATTGTACAGATAAGGCCTCTAAATAAAAATGTTCAGGTGCAACCAGAAATTTTATTACCTATGTAAATAACCTGACAGAGTATGGTACAGATTTAAAGCTGTAGTTCCTGTGTACTGGTGGCTATGAAATGGAAAGATTTGAAGAACTCAAACAAAGTCCAGAATTTGTATTTTATCACGTATTTACTCAGTAAGGATTAATAGCTTTGCAAAGAGGACTCTGCAGTTCTTAATAGTGTTAATACCACTACAAAGTGTTTGTTTTCAGGAAATTTTGTTAAATTCAATAATTTGTGTAATGTATATATTTCATAGAACCATAGAATACCCTGAAGATCATCTGGTTTCAATCCCCTTACCATGGGCAGGGGCACTTTCCAGTACATCATATTGCTCAAAGCCTCATCCAACCTGGCACTGAATGCCTCCAGGGATGGGGCATCCCAAGTTTCTCTAGGCAACCTATTGCAGTGCCTCACTACTCTCACATTGTTTTTTGTTTGGTTTGTTTTTTTTTTTTCCTAATATCTAATCTAATTCTCTGCTCTTTAAGCTTAAAACCATTTACCCCTCATCCTGTCACTGCACTCCCTGTTTAAGAGCCCCTTCCCAGCTTTCTTGTAGGCCCCCTTTAATTTCTGGAAGGCTGCTCTAAGGTCTCCCCAGGGCCTTCTCTTCTCTAGACAAACTCAACTCCCTCAGCCTCTCCTTGTATGACCAGTGCTCCAGCCCTCTGATCGCCTTCGTGGCCTTCTTCTGGACTTGCTTTAACAGATCAATGTCCTTCCTCTGCTGAGGACTTGAGAACTGAATGCAGTACCCCAGGTGAGGTCTCATGAGAGTGTAGTAGAGTGGGAGAATCACCTCCCTCAACTTGCTGGTCACACTTATTTTGATGTAGCATAGGATATTGCTGACTTTCTGGGCCGCAAGCAAACATTACTGGCTCATAGAATGCTGAGTTCCTCACACACCAGCACACCTAAGTTCTTCTCTTCAAGGCTACTCTCACTCCATGCTCTGCCTACTCTGCCCAGCCTTTATTTCAGTACTTTGGATTCCCTGAACCCAGACATAGGACCTTGCACTTGGCCTTGTTGAAGCTCATGAAGCCCACCTCTCAAGCCTGTCAAGATCCCTCCAGATGGCATCCCTTCCCTTCAGCGTGTTGACTGCATCACACTGTTTGGTCAGCAAACTTGCTGAGAGTGTACTCAGTCCCACCGTATATATATAATTTTGTATTTTTCCCAAATAACTTTTATTTGAAGATAAACACTTATTTTCATAAAATCAAAGAATGCCTGACGCAGGGAGGCACCTCTGAAGACTGTCTAGACCAACCGCTTTCTCAGATCAGGTGTTTCAAGAACATGTCTAGTCAAGTTTTTTTAAAATTTTCAAGGAAGGATACTCCACAGTCTCCTGGGCAGCTTGATATGGTGTTGAACCACCTCCTCAGTTAAAAAAAAAAAAAAAAAAAAAAAGGAGTTTCTTCTTTTTAAATATAGTTTCCTGCATTTCAGTTAGTGCCAATTGTCTCTTGTCCTGCCACCAGGCACCACTGAGAAGATTCTGGCTCTATCAGTACTCACTGCTATCGGGTATTTATACACATGACAAAGATTCCAAGAACCTTCTCTACTGAAGGGCACATTGCTGGCTCACAGTCAACTTCTTGTTAACCAGGACCCTCTGGGCTTTCTCTGCAGAACTGCTTTCCATTCAGGTTGCCCTCAGCCTGAGCTGGTACATGGAGTTATTCCTGATCAGGTGGAGGAGGATCATGGAAACGTGGAATCTTCGCTTCATTCCTGAAGTGTCAGCAAGCAGTAAGGGCTAGCTGGTCCCTGAAAGACAGTAAGGCAGGAGCAAAGCACGTGAACACAGACACCAGGGCAAGAGCCTGACAGTCAGGACCCATCCAACACTACCCCAGTGATGGAGCGGCCAGACCTGGGAGAGTCAGCCATGCTGAACCAGGAGACCAAGTCATCAGATATACAGAAATGGTCGTTGTGCAACTTGCAGTCGGAAAGGTTGATTGTTCTTATAGGAAGTAACATTAAACCTTTAATTAATCCTATGTAAACAACATGAATGCTCTTTAAAATATAGATTTTGACAGGACATTCTTTGTGCAGGACGAGTAATGTAATTTGTGTTTTTAACAGTACAGCCTCAAATAATACAACTTAAAAATGAAACCACTTTTGAAAATGGGAAAGCTACCCTCATCTGTGAAGCAGAAGGAGAACCTATCCCAGAGATTACTTGGAAAAGGGCCATTGATGGAGTGACTTTCTCCGAAGGTGACAAGGTAATCAGCCTTTAATGTCTAAAATATCTAAATATGTATTGCTTGGCTAATGTTTTTGTAAATAGAAAACTAATTTAGAGATAGAAGAATTCTAGATTCCTCTGGCAGTGAAAGGAATTACTGCTTTTCAAAGTAATGAGAGAGATGTAGAGATACTAAATTTTAAATTAAAAGAAAAAGGGAAAAGCAATTAAAGTACTGAAAGGTAATTTGCCTCATCGCACCTAAATTTTCATACATAATCTGTATATAAATGTTTCAATTTCATCTTGATCATAAAGGCTGCACCTAGCCCATCTGCGTTTAGACTCAATCCAGTATTTCTCAAAATGCAATAGAGCTTCTAAAAATCTGAAATAAGAAATTCTGAAGACTTTAGAATACTTTACTTCCTACTTCTGATGTTTTATTTTTATTCCTATCTTCTCTTTTCTTATATTTTTCCTCACATGGAGCAAGTAGTTTATTAGTACAAGTTTAGCCCATTTTCCCATGTTTTTTCCCCAAAGCAAATTTCAGAAACTAGCTAAAAAATATTGGTGCAGTTGAAACCTGAAATTTATCTAGTGGTTATATGGTTACAGTGTTACGTTCTCAATTCAAACTGCAGATGGTAAACCATCTAGATGTGTTAGTGTAGCTTTTTTTTGAACTGTAGTTCAACAGAATGATACTGACAACCAAACTGAAACCTATATTGTGTTTTTACTAGTGTGCTGAGGTGCTGTATGTGGAAGATAAGAAAAGAATGAAAATTAATGCAGTTCTATGATTGCCTTCCATTCTTGCCAATGAAAGAACTCTATTTCTGTTGCCCATGGGAGAGTTTTTCCTGAATGTTGAATATATGTTCTGAAATACTATTCTTGAGCTATAAAATATGCTGCTGTGTTTTCCCTGTTGTCCTCCAGCTCTAGGGTGCCAAAGCCTTGGCTTGTGTTTTCCTACCAAATTAGGTGTTTAGGGAACAAAACTGGCAGTGATTAAATTATTGAATAATTGTTGAATAGCACAGCAATTTTTTGCACACAGAAAGAGAAAAGGTGGATTGAGGAAAATTTGGAGTAGTGTTTGTAACACAGTCTAAAACTGAAATTATTACTTAAATATGATAGCTTTTTAGTTAACGTTCAATCATTAGACATACTTGCATAAATTCAAAAAATTATCGGAGAATTAATCTTTCAACTCTTTTACCAGTTTTAAACGTTTTTTGATATAGACTGTACTTTATCCAATGTTCTGGTGAATTAAGTATATCTTTGATGATTTTTTTTCCATAGAAGAAGGAAGAAGTGCTTTAAATATAATATTAGAATAATAATATTATAAACATAGTGTTGTTCTCATTTTTTAATTATACTTTTATTACTTCTAGTATGCAGCTCCACATTCATGTTATTCTTGTTTTGCTAAAGTGCAACCATAGAATCATAGAATCATAGAATAGTTCGAGTTGGAAGGAACCCTAAAGATCATCTACCTTATATAGATAAAATAGAAAGCTTAACATGAGATCATTCTTGGTGCATGGTTTAAAAATGTTTTCTTTCAAATAATAGATAGATCTTTTAACCAGGGCATACAGGACATAACGTTTCCTAATTTTGAAATTATTATGTAAAAAAACCAAACAAACAAACCCAAAAATATGCACCAAAGTCATAGATCAAAGAAATAACCATACTAGACTTATGGAGGATAATATTAATAAGTAAGAAAGCTGTAATTATCTCTTAAGAAAACATAGCTTTGATAAAGGTTTTTGGTACATCAGAAGAGTATATTTGAAAGCTGAAGCCAAGTGAGTTCAAACAAAAAATAAAGAAGCCTTTTCCTCACTCCTTTTATCAGTTAGCCTTTGGAACAATCTACCACACAGTCTGTGGTCCCTCTTTCAGTGAGAATTTGAAATAAAGGCATGATTCCCCTTCTTCTGCCCTCTTTTTAAAGTTTAAATGGAAAGTTTTCCAGGAGGTCGCATTAGATGACTTCTGTAATCCTTTTATGGGTTTATAACTCATACATACATGAGAGTGGATAAGCCTGAATGGATGAATGATTATGCATGACAGAAAGTGTTTAACTTGCCCTTAAAGGTTTGAAAATGGAAACTGAGTATTAGTCCAAGACAGAGCTTCATCTGCTGTTGCAGTATCAAGCCAAAATTCTCTGCTTGGTGCATGCACTCTGCCTGTGTGCTTCTGACTCCCCAGCACTGCGTGTCCTTTCACTGATGAGCCAACCTGGCCATGTCCCTTTCAGCTGTGATTCAGAATGGCATGTTCCTACAGACCTTTGCATCCTGCAGCCCTGGCTCTTTTCCCAGTAAAAAGAAGAAGCAAGAGGAGAGTTGGTTTTTGTAGAACAGAAGGAAGGGTAGTGATTTGATTTGATTTGCTGTAATCACTTATAAAATAGATTTTGGACATGCATACGCATATCTACACACATTCCTGAAGGAGAGCATATCCTGACTCTGTGATACAAAAATGATATTGATTCCTGTGCATTCTACAGAAGTGTGAGAGCAGAGTTTCATGCTCTACTTTCTAGTATCTAATTCCATCAGAAATATGAAAGCTGACCAATGCTGTTTCTAATTACCATTTCAAACCCTGTTATAGAATACAAACGACAATAACAGATGGGATTCAATATGTAATAGTAGCTCCACTGTAAGCAGCATGTGTCCACAAAGACAATCTTTACCTTGAGGAATTTATGATCTAAACACATCAAATGAATGAAACAAATCAGTGCAGAGGTCACGGTCCAGTTGTCTGATGCTCAGTTTTGATAATGTTTCATGTGTGGGTTTACTGGTTCACAAAAAAAAGTCAACCCCCCAAAAAAAACCTAACCAAATAACCAAAAGACCCCAAAGAATGAGAATTGGCAACTTGGGTTGAAATGATACTGTATTATATGTATTAAATATATTTGATACAGATGCACCATATGTCTTTGAAATACCTTATGCTATTCTTATTCTGTCCACAAGTACAAAAATCCCTAATCTTTAACTTTATAATAAAGACTACAGTAACAGTTTGATTTTGATTCCTTCCATCTAGCTACCAATGCAGTGGTGTCCCCATCAAACTTTGTATGACATTGTTTCTAAATATTGCAGATCTCAGACCAATAATTAAATTAATTTCAGAATATGAATTCACTTTACATCAGTATGCAAGTCATATCTGTTTGGAGATTGCAGTGTTTTTCATAATTTTCATGATCAGGCAATAGGCTAAGGTGAAAGATTTGGGGTTTATTTTGTCACTTTCTTTGAAAGGTCAGCTCTGCTTTTCCTCAAGCCTGTTAACTTTGCTTCAGCTTACAAATGTTAATAAAAAGAATATGATTTTTTTTTTTTTTACTCCCTGTGTATGCTATTGTCAGTGCACAAAAAGTAGTAGTGTTGCAGTGTCAGCAAATTGATTTGCCTTTCTTTTGAGATAATAAGAACTCTGTTACGTTCTTGCTCATCAAGGATCACATCTTTATTTGAAATTATTCACTCCAAAACATAGATATCTCGATTTAGTGTACTTTAACTTTCGCCAGGAGATTTCTATTTTTTCCTGAGCTGTGCAAATCCCAGTCTTTGTAAATTATTCTCAGAAAGTTTTCTTATTTGAATAGTTGGAAAAATTTAAGGGACAAGTCTTTTTGTCTTATTGGACAAAATTGTTATAACCAGTTTCACCTGCATGTTTTTGTGAACAGCTTCTACTTATAATATCATAGAATATTTTTGTTGTTGTAATATTATCATAGGCCTGCAGACCAAACAGTTTATGTAGCCAGCTGCAATTATGCAAATGAGACACTCTGCAAACAATTTGATCAGGCATCAAAGTTTGTTTGCTTGTTTGTTTGTTTTCTTTTCAACCCTAAAGTGAATTATAGTGGACTTCTCACGTTCAGGCTTTAAAATAGAAGAGTAAGAATATTGTGAGTAGAAGGAGGAGGTAAGTAAATGGACTTGAGAGTGAGTAGAATGGAGGAGGGTGACCTTAAGTGTCAGGCAATTAGTGCTGTTGAGGATATGCAGATTTATACCCTTAGACATAAGCAAATCATGAAGCGCGTATGAGCACTGAATAGTATACTCCCACCAGTCATCTGATCCGTAGAAATCTGCATATGTTTGGGGCTTCTTCATCTCCTCCATGGCATGCTCAGCCACACTAATACGGAGTTGAGACATACTCTTCAATTAAGTAGAAGGAGGTAAAAGTAGAGCAAACAATTTTGGGTGGTGATAGCTTTTTAGCAGGAAGACTGAGTTTGGAGTGGTAAGACTGTATGCTGTTGGCTTGTATCCACTTGCTTATGCACTAACTATACACAAAGTAGATACTTTTAGGTAGTTTCTGTAGGTTGTAGTTCTGCATTTACTCGCTGAAATAAAGCCACACAAACTTAGAAATGTCATTTCTTTCTCTTCCAATATTAGCTTTGTCCTGATAGATGTATCAAGCGATACAGCTGTGCTTTATAGAATAGAGTTATTGGGTACTGTTCACTGATGGACATTCACCTGAGACTTCAGAAATGTTACATATTGTAGGTACTGTGGAAACACATAGGAAATGAGCACAATTGATAATCTAGGCATTTAAAATTAAGACTCTAAGAGCTTTAAAATCCAGGGATATTCTTTAAGAAATCCTTAACTCACAGGGCATTGTATTAACAGATATGCCCTAACCACGTAAAAAAAAAAAAAAATCTTTCAAAATTCTGTATGAAAATGTACAGATTTATAGAAACAGATTAGTCCTTTTGTCTTTATTAGTTTATATTTGTTAAAATGAAATTATGTTGTCAAAAACACATTATACATGCATCATTCATCTTGTAGCAAATGTCAAAATATTAAATGGTGATTTTTTTCTCATGTGATATCCTTAGCAAATGTATTTTTTAGGCAATTTTATTGGTAACTTTGTTTCTTCAGTAAGACCTTGGAAAGTAGTAGCTGTGCAAGAGAAAGAAAACTCTTTACCCTACCAGCAGCCTACCAAGAAACCATTTGCTTCCCACAGTCTCCTCTACATCAATGTGCATCCTTCTCCAAGGCTGCATTTCTTAAAGGACTGCTCCAGTAGACGTCTTTTCCACAGAGCACAGTCCTTCAGGAACAAACTGCTCCAGCGTGTGTCCCTCATGGGCCACATGTCCTGCCAGGAGCCTGATTCGTAGCGGGCCCTCCACGAGCTGCAACTTTCTTCAGGGCATGACCACCTGCTGCAGCATGGGGTGTTCCACGAACTGCAGTGGGTGTCCTCTCTACCTTGAACTTCCATGAGCTGCAGGGGAACAACCTGCTTCACAATTGTCTTCTCCACAACCTGCAGGAGAAACTCTCCTCAGGTGCCTAGAGCCTCTTTGCTCACCTTATTCTCCCACCCTGGTGTTTGCAGGCCTGTTTCTAACACTTTTTTCCCTCACTTCTCTCTTCCCTGTCCTTCCTCATGCATAAACCAATTACCTTCCTCCAGGCCTACATCTTTCATCTCAATTTGCCTACATACCTGAGAATCAAAGAGCTGTGACTAATTTTTTAGCTGTGATTAATTTATCCACGTAGTCTCTTCAGTTTATGTGTTGTTACAGATCTGTTTCTTCAGGAATGTACTATGCATAACTTCAGATAATTTAATTTAATTTAACCATATATTGAGTTTCCCTAATTGAACCTTTGAGTAAGAAATTCTGTAAGCCAACTGAAAATAAGCTATACATTGGTTTTCAGGTTTCATTTCTCACTGATATTTTCCCTAGAAGAATAATACATGGGCTTTTTTGTGCTGCCATGTTGCAATCTCTGCTTTCCAAGTTGTTTCAGACTCTACTACCAGCGTATTTTTTCATAATAGTTTCCACTGATATATTCAGCATAATCTTTTATTTATATCGGTACATAAACTTGGAAACATATAGTTCAATTGTACCAATTAAATAATACTATTTGAGAACAAATATTCTTTTCTCTTTCATGTATGTTCAGGTTAGCTCCATTTTGCCATTTAGCTTGCTACTGCAATAATTTCCTGTTGTTTCTTCTGTTGCAAAACCCTACAGGATTTGTGAGCAAGCCCTTTTTTATCTACAAGGTCTGGATCTGTATCCTCTTGTAGGCAATTCCCCTGTTCCTCATGTCTCAAGTTATACATTTCTGGCTTCCCATACCTTTCCTTCACCTAAGAAAGCCTTGTTGCTTATATGTTGCCATGTAGGGCTCCACCTTATCCCAGTTTCCAGGCAGACTTCATATCTCTCTCTAGCCACTGTAAGTTTGATAAGATATTCATCAGCTTTACAGAAAACTGGAAGGGATCCCAAGCTGCATGCAAATACTGAACAAACTAGTAAGAGAAACTCAAACAGTGATCTCCCTCTCCTTTTTTCTTTTTTTTTTTTTTTTTTTTTTTCATGCTCCAAAGAATGCATGTTGTGCAGCTTTGTATAGGCTGTTCTGTGGTAGATAACCGTGTAACTTCACCACATCAGCTATTCCTGCTAGATTGTGTCATGGCTTGAACCTAAATTCTATGAAAATTAAATAAATGTAAATATACATGCCTTAAGCTCAGTTTGAGATTCTTGGAGTAGTTGTCATTGGAAGAATATTTTATATTATTATAGAAAAGTTTTGTGAGCAAGAGAGGCCTACAACCTGTGTTTATACGAGAGTTTATCAGTCCAAGTACTGTTTTATCAGTTTAAATAAATAGTTGTTCTTAGTCCAGTTACAATTATATGAACACATTAAACCAACTTACCTTACAGGAAAAAATATACCATAAAATGCCATATATTTTTTTTTTATACTTAAGCTTCCTAGTTTTCTTCTCATTATTATAGTCACCCTTCCAGTATCCTCCTAAGACCTGAGGTTTACGGTTTTTATTTTTCTTAATAAGAAAATAATAACAAAAAGGTAGAGAAGGGTTGACAATTTATTAGCAATCTAAATTATTCTCCAAGACAAAATGCAAATGATTTAACCTCCCACCCCGACACCTTAAAAAGAAAACAAACCAAACCAAAACTATGCCTTAGGTCAACTTGATGTTATTTTTGTCCATTTTGTTCGTGTACATGCTTTGACTTCATGGGTTTCCACCTACAAATTGTTAGTTAATAAAGTTACAAAACTGTCTCTTCCAGTCCCAAATAAGATAAAGAGCTAATGTTTGTTGGTTAGACCTTTGCCATACATAGTACTTAGTACAGAGCTAAGTAGAAACAAATTCACATAATTACCTGATAACTAGGGAGTTCCAATCAAAGCAAATCATAGAGTCATAGAATAACCAGGTTGGAAGAGACCCACCAGATCAGAGAGTCCAACCATTCCTATCAAACACTAAACCATGCCCCTTAGCACCTCATCCACCCATGCCTTAAACACTTCCAGGGAAGGTGAATCAACCACCTCTCTGGGCAGCCTCTTCCAGTGCCCAATGACCCTTTCTGTGAAGAATTTTTTCCTGATGTCCAGCCTAAATCTCCCCTGGCGGAGCTTGTGGCCATTCCCTCTCATCCTGTCCCCTGTCACTTGGGAGAAGAGGCCAACCTCTGGCAATTCTCAATACTCTGCACTTTTTAATAATACAAGAATCATACTTACTGGGCTACAATCCCTGCCTGAGGGAAAGATGGGATCCTTGTGCTTGATATTTCCTCCTGTCAGAGTTTTATAACTCATTCTGTATGAACAGTTTGGTGTAACTCGGTGGTATAATGTCACTGTACTAATTATTTCTACAGCTGAAGTATTATTTAATTCAGATTTGAACTAACCCAAATTAAGTTCAGAAATAGGACCAGGTTGAATTTCTTAATGAGAATAACTGTATTTGTTGCTACTGATGCTGTATATATTTAATAGTTATTATTCTTATTACATGCACAGAGATTGAGTAATCACTGAAGAATAAATACTGGCTTATCACAGTTAGTGTTTTAAGTCTGAGCCATCCTAGATCCCATACTGATATGTGTTTCGAGCC
Organism: Clamator glandarius; assembly: GCA_033459285.1. Lineage (NCBI taxonomy): Eukaryota > Metazoa > Chordata > Aves > Cuculiformes > Cuculidae > Clamator > Clamator glandarius. The sequence goes on along the minus strand of JAUNZM010000282.1, from coordinate 1,094,547 downwards.
CTGTGCTTATGCTAGTCTTCCCCTTGTGACTCCTGCTTCCGCTGAAGTTACTAATGCCTCACAAACATTTTAAAGATTTATAATCACTTCTGTCGCATTTCATTTATCCAAAGAATCAAGTTACAGTAAGATTTGATTGTCTAAAGTAAGACACAATTTTATAGCTAAATCATTATTTTTAGTGACTGTTCCATATGAGGCCTGTATTGAATACGAATGTTGTATTTAAATGGTCTTATTCCTTGGAATTTTGCTGGCCTGAATCCATCTCTGTCACCCATGTTAACGGCCTTATAGCAGTGCTGGAGTAGATTTAGATCGGCAAAAATCTTAGGAATAAAACCATTAAATAGAGTATTTTTGAGTGAATCAGGATTTCTAATTGCAAAGCACATATGCAATGATTACAGTTATAATATTCCCATTATAAATACTCATTTGTTGTTACTATTGTTATTTTTTATGGCAAACAATAATGCTTTTACAAGCTTTTTTCATACAATACTAATATTTTTGCCATTAATAATCATCAACCATTTCTTTCTTGTGTTTTGCATCTTTAGTGGAAGCAATATTGTATGGCTGATCATTATATTTTCTCTGTTATTTTTCTTTTGTATGCTTTTATGAGTGAAAACCAATCAAGGAAAGAAGTTCAGTTTTCTGTTTCATCTTTTAGTAAGTGGGCTTGCTGTAATGGATATCCTGTGTCATCTCATTACATAACAACTTAAGTTTGAAAGAAATGCCAGCATGAATCAAACAAATATCAGTTCATAATTTCTAAAAGTTATATGAAACTTTCAAGAATACATTTTTTAATAAGCTGCTGTTTCCAATTTGAGTTCTTTAAAACTACTATGTCTGCAGATCAACAGAAAATCAAAACAACTTTTTTTTTTCTTCAAGAATAATTTTTTGTGACTTCTCTGGTGTTACAATATAGATCTACAAACAATAGTTTCTTCAATAATTTCTTCCTTGTGGAAAAAACAAATAACTAACAAATTCAGGAGTTTTCAGCATGCTGACATAAATATATTTAATGAGCTGCAGTTCTAAAAGAATCACAAGGTCTTCTGTAAAAATCATTGAAGTCCAAGACACTGCTGTAGCATTATTCTGATTCAATGGACATTAAGGCATATGCACGTAGCAATACTCTGGAATTTTCTGCTGTCTCCAACAGGTGCATGGATAAAATACATTAACCTGAAGAGAATGGGAAATATTGTGAATATACCATCCATAATCCAGAAGGGAGCTTCCATCAGCTTCTACACGATGATGGCTGTTGTGACTAACAGCCTTTTCTCATCATCAAAGGTAGATTTTCAGACTAGGAATTGCTGGTCACTTAATTTTAATAGACTTCTGGAATTTTATCATCATTTAGTATCATCGTATCAGGTTGCAGAAATTCTTATCTTTCGTGCTGCCTCAAGGAATAGTTTCATAAACAATCCTGACCTGCTAAAATCTCACATGTAAGAAACGTCAGCTGAAGTGTGTGACCTGAAGGTTTCCTTTCGTATGGATATCAACACAACCCAAAATTGGAAGGCTTTCTAAAAAAATTTTTAATCATGATGATTCTGTTGATCAGTATTTGTTTTCTCCTTGAAAATTCAGTGATGTATACTCGGAACACGACCCCAAGACGACATCATGCATTGGTTCTGTTTGACAGTTCGATCTGAAGAATGAAGAGCTAGTAATAAAATTAAAACAGTTGTTGTTTTTTGAGGGATTGTTTTTTGGTTTTGGTTTTTTTTCTGAGTTCCTGTTCTTCCCTCAATGTGAGGATCTTCTGCCATGTACATCTACAGCAGGTCCTTTGTACCAAGTTACATGTTCTCACAAATACTTTTTTGAGCATATTGCACCATGTTTTATAAAAAGAGACAACAGTCTCAATTCTAAGCTACTATTTCTTCATCTTTTATATTGTTAACACGTGCAATGCACATCTGAAATGGCACTAAAGAACACAAGATGTCAGAAGACACATTTGGTAACGTGTGACATGCAAGACCGATGTGCATTGTTGTAACAAATGGAGAGTAATGGCACTGTGATCACCAATAAGCTTTAAACATTAGAAGAAAAACAAATAGAGGTATTCAACTTCTCTACTTTTTTAATGCAGGGATTTTTTGCTTCCAGTCTTGCACTTGGTCTTCAAGGGATGATGGAGTACTTTGTCAGCAAAACAGTAAACAGGGAAGATAATCAACACAGAGTCACAGCTGCTCTCATCATCCAAGTAATATTATCGAAATCCAGCTACAAACAAGTCACTAATTTCTGCATCTGTTCTCACCTTCCACTCTAGCTTTCAGCCAACTCAAAATGCATGTTTTGGCCGGCATAGAAATTCATCTCATTTGACGCTACAGTTCCTCTGTGGGAGTTGGATAAAAGATTGATAAATCAAATCGAACCACTCATCACATCATCCACCTCTCCCCAAGTACAGCTTTCTACAATTGAAAAAAGAATATCAATTTCTATGCATCATAATCAACTAATTCTCCCCTCCTGAGAAATTACACTTTTTGAACTACAGTGTCAATGGAATTGTGTAGATTGAATACTACATGGTACCTGAACAATTTATTCTGTCCCAAAAGCTGTTCTTGTCTCCTTGTGGATGTTGTACTCTCATCACATCCCTTTTTTTCTCTAACAATCATACTCTGAAAACTGCATAATTCCTCAGCATGCAGAGCCCTTTTAGTATACTGTTATCATCATTCTGGTACTCCCTTGGGAGCTCTGGAACATGACTTTGGAGCTGTGCATTGACTAGTGAGGTCAGCATCAGTGGGTAATAATATTTTGGGAATAATCATGTGTGGAACTACAAATCATGTGAGAAGCCCAGGAAGCAAAAACATGACAGAAAAAGTCAGGTAGTAGAATACAACATATATTATGGCAAGATTTAAATCAGAATAAAACATATAATTTTACAGAGTCTGTAGAATTAATCTCAAGTGATGAAATAGCTCCCATTTTATGAATTCATTAGGGTTAAGGTACGTAAATTCTGAGTATGAATATTAAGTGTGGAAAATTGTCACTATTTGTGGGTTTTTTCTTTCAGAAGTCAACTTTTTGATACTTCAGAGTTGTCATTATGGATAATTTTACTTGGAGACCTGTATAGAAAAGTTCTGTTTTCTTTGAGAATGGCAATATTCAAAACAAAAGTTAAAAAATTAAATTCTTAATTTAGGGAATGTGGAGTTCATGTAGATAAAGTAACAAAGCCAGCTATAGCCATCAAAGTCTCTGTTGAAGGTTTCTGACTTGTGATATAGCTTTATGCTGGTGATGAGATGGGGGGCTGGGTGTGAGGAACCACCACCAAAGCCTCCCAAACTACACTTTTATTTACGAATTCTATGAAATTCTCTGATTAATATTAATGATGACAATATTTGGATTTCTTAAGATTTTATTATTCCAAAATGCTATGGAAAGGTAACTTTTGAAGACCTTGTCATTAGCATATTCAGAAAACACAGTGGTTTGTTTATTGAAATTATCCTTCCAGTGTCTTAGAGCAAAAGCACCTGTTAACATATTTTTCCACTGATCTTTCTACTGCAATATTTATATCTGTATGGAAATATGTTGACCATGTATGTTTTCAGATGTCACAAATTTTTCATACTTCACAGTTGTGCACAGTAATTCAGAGCATCACGAGTATTGAACCACAGAGACTGTCGTCTAGGTTTTTGTTTTGTCTATGTTTGTAGTTTTTATAATTCTAAGAAATAAAAGCACATGGACTTACTCATCTAGCAGAAGACACCCTTGTACATGTCTTACATTTCTCCCCTATAACTTCTGAAAGGAAAAAAAAATCCAATTTAAGAAGTGTCCATTATTATTATTTCAGACAAACTCAAGAGTTACTGACATTTTTAATGTATAAACAATCTATCTCTATTTTGATTTTTCACCAGTGGCAGCTAATTTTTTTTTTCTTTCCTGGTGGGGATTTCTACTGGGGACTACTGTTTAGGTGCAGTGTACTTCTTGTTCCCATGTGTGCTCCCTCTTCCTGTTTAGGTGTGGTACAGTGCCAGACATGATGCTAGTGTGTGGTTTCCATGCTTAGTGCAGGACAGAAATAAGCCTCAGAAAGATTTCACCAAGGGTTATAGAGTTCTGGTCATCACAGACCTGCTTCTGTTTGGTATCATGTATTTGCTGTTCAAAATTAGATAAGAAGACTTCCTTTGTGGATCAGTATGAATGTAGGCTCTTGCTTGGTTGGCATATTCTGGTTTGGATAATGCCCGTTAAAAGAATGGAAAAATATAACTAGCATGGTTTCAGTGTTTGCTTCAGGCTAACACTGCATATTAATTTTTTGTCCCAGCTTCTTTGTTGCTCTTTGCCATAGTCAACTTCTGCATATCTGCTGTGTTCTTAACGTTTATTCCTAGGTGCTTCGGAGTTACTGCACTGTTATTGTACTTTTTATGTCATAATACAACCTTGGCTTACTTACCCCAAATTTTATTAACCTAATTAAAGCATAGAGCAATATAATACAACCACACTAGTAGTTTTGAAGTCCATGTGAAAATTCATCATAATGTCTTGCATTTTTCATTTGCATATGTTAATCTCCGTGTTATTCTGGCAATCCTCTCTAGATGTGGACAACTGTTTCAAAATATTTTCTTTTATTTATGCATGTACATTTTTATACATTTATTTATTTGTGTATTCATATATATATACTTTGTCAACAATTGTACTCTTTTTTTCTTCTGTTTTCAGGAATGTCAGACAGTTTATTTGTAGTCACGTATTGCACTATGCTTGCAGAAAAATTAATGAAATTGTACAGTAATCTGTCTTCAGAACAGAATCAGAGAACAAGACTTCTTAAATTTTTCATGAAGAAGCCATAGGACAAAAAGCATTCTGAGCAATGCAACAGAAAAAAAACCTTATTATATATTTTTTATTACTTTATAAGAAATTTCAAAAAGATTATTGTAATAATTTTCAGACTATCTGGAAAAAGTAGATATTACCTTTATTAAATATGTATTTTTATGATCATTTGTGCATTTTTTTCTTACCTACAAGTGTCTTATGTTTTATTTAGTTTTGTATACTTCACGTAACTCGGTAGATCACTCTCAAAATTCTTATTATTACATATTTATGGTGAGAATAGACAATGCAGTAACAAAAATCTCCTGTCATTTGCAGTGTTTATTAGCGCTCTCTGTGCTTTGAGAAGTATGGAATTAATTGCAGTGAAATACGTAGTGGATTACAATATTTGGGATCAGTATTGAACTGTCAAAATTTTCCTTTGTTATCAAATTCAGTATAGCACAGCAAACTTCATACTTATGTAATAATATTTCTAGTGACTTTAGTGAGGCTTATAAATAATTTTAACTCTTTTTATAGGAATCCTGTTGATCATATTACCCAAAATGTATAACAAACACGTGCTTCTTTTTCAGAGTGAAGAATTACTCTTTGGAATATGTATATATATTTTAATTCTTTTTTTTTTCTTTTTCATCTATGCTTCTAACTACCTGTTACTAGAAACAGAAAATTGAACTGACTAATGTGATCTAATTTTTAAAATCATAATGAAACAATGTGTTATTACAGTTATAGGTCAATATAATTTCAAGAAAAGACTTTCCATTGTGCAAGGAGAATGTCCTAGTAAAAAATTGGCTGCTCATTGTAGGTTTGTAATATACAATAAAGTAGGGCAAAGAGAATATTTCTTCACCAAATACCTTTGCTTTACTGCTACTACTGCCTGTTGTATAGAGATACCTTAGTGCTTTGGGGGGGCAGCAGTTAATGAGTCATTAGAGTATTTATTATTGTATCTGTGATTCATAGTCTCAAGTTGTGTCAGCATATGTCTTTTCACAGTTTGAAATGTGACTTCTTAGGAAAGTGTTTATCATCAAGTTAAAATCAGAAATAAAAATGCTGAACCGTATGTACATTTTAGGTACGAGTAATGTAGATATACCATTGTATTATGTACTCAATGTTTCTAAAAAGAAGAAAACTATCCACTGATAAATAATGCTGTTATTAACTGTGTCATACAAAGTACTTGCAATACATGTATCAATTTAGAAAATTATTTAATATTTTGTTTTAAAGAAATTGCATTTTCATTATCTCAAGAAATCCCTCCCAAAACCAAAAATGTTTCATATACAAATATTCAGTACTGTAAAATGTTTACTAGTAACTTCATAACTGTTCTCTTTCCTTTTTTAAAGGCATAATGAAAATAGAATTTTCAGGATTAGAAATGACATAAGAGATAACTAAGTGGTCTCAGTTACTAATTTTTACCAATCCAGAAGGCTTTAGGTTTACTTCTGCATTAGAATTCCATAACTTGAATATAGGTAACTCTGCTGTGGCTTTTCAGAAGAAAAAAAATCGGTAGTCTAGAATTCTGATGTGGAATCAGAATACTTTTTTAACATAAGAATTGTGATACACAGAATATTTGTATGACTGCTTTTTGTCAAGTATTTTAATATCTAAATCTTGTACATTTTTTTCTGTATTCAGTGAAGAAACAATTGTAGATAGTTAAAACCTCAGTCAGTTAAATATCAGCCACTTGGTAAGTATTTAGAGTAAAATGCAGTATACTTGAGTATACATTTTCTTAGCACTGGACATTAAAATTTGTTTCAAGTTTAAGCGTAATACAATGAAATTGTTACTGTTTTTTCCTCCCTTTTCCACTTTCGTCAAACATGAAGGTAGGTAAATATCAGTACTTTTTATCAGCTTTTTTCCCACTCAAATGAAAAATGTGAAACAAATAAGTAAAGCAAGTTTTGCAAAGCTACAAAACAAGTAAAGAAGAGAATGATATTTTATATAACTTCTTCCTCAGTTATAATACTCCATGAAGGTCAAAATGTCTAGCTCTGGATTTTTAGATTTTTTTATTTAGTTTTTTGTAATATTTTATTCTCTTGCATTCAAATAGTTTTGAGGGAGTAGTGGAGAGATGTAAAGGATAAGGATTTTTATGTAGTTTCTAAATATAAAAATATGTTTTAGAAAATAAGAAATCAATATTCATTTTTCTCCCTTGCCTTTTTCCATGCAATGATATAGAAATTAAATTCAGAAATTCAAGTTGCATTTGTGCATCATGTTTTTTAATATTTGTGAGCTTGTGACAAGGAAATGTGAATAATGGAAATAAATCTATGACTGGATTTGTGTTTTGATCATTAGTCGGGGTCAGTATTTCTGTTCAGTTTCACAGTGACATTTTTAAGGACAAGGGAGATAACGCTAACTGTAATCTAAGTACTATAATTTTACATGCATGCGTTTCATTTACAGCAGCATCACAACAAAATTAGTGAGATCATAAACAGGTGTTGAGTATGCAGTTCTTTATTCCATTAATAAGAGGATATATTTTGTGGTTTACATTGAAAATGTTCCTTTAAGCATGTACTTGTTACCTTAATTTTAGTGCCTAGAAACAGAACACCTTTTTCTATATTTTTAAAAATTTATCTGACAAATTTAGAAGTTGCTTAGCTGTCAGTAATAGCTTCACCATAGGTGAAGACCTTCCTTCAGTCATATTTATCAATGATGTTTAATATAGAAATATACATAAACATACATATATATATAAAACTTTTCTTTTTCCTGAATCAATGTAAACAGAGCCCAGATGGCCGTATAGAAGTCAAAGGGCAGCATGGAAAATCGTCACTGCATATTAAAGATGTGAAGTTATCAGATTCAGGGAGATATGACTGTGAAGCTGCAAGTAGAATTGGTGGGCACCAAAAGAGCATGTACCTTGATATTGAATGTAAGTTGTAATATTTTGTTTTCTCTTTTGAATTTGTTTTAAACAAAAAAAAAAAGTACATTCCTAATGGAAGGTCAGATTTTTTTCCTGGTAATTCATGTTTAAACTTGTCTAATTTAAGCGTGTCCTTAGTCATACTGAATTCTGTGGAGAAATCCTGTCTTTTCTGAAGTTGACAAGAACCTTGCTGCTGATTTAAGATGGATAGGATCACATCTGAGGTCATATTCCAGCGGTATTACCCACTTACTTAAGGCTAAACCTAATAACTTCAAATCTTTGGGCTAGTGGAGACTGCTGTGGGTGAAAAGTATTCAGTGGGATAAGGTAATGATTGATTTGAGCAACAGTTCAGTCTTGAGCTTAACCTTCTAAGGTTCAACAGACTTCTGTTTCGTTTTTTTTTAATTCTCTGTTTTACTAATCCCCAACAAGTCTCCAGCCCTTCTTATAACCTCTCCTGGAGTTCAGATTTTTGTGACAATCTCTTTTAGACAGGCTGCTTTCCAAGCTCTTGAATTTTATCCAAGAGAAAAGGAGATTATTTTTGCTTAGAGGGGAGTCTGATGCTATAGAAGCTGATCAGAGGATATAAAATTGAAATATACAAAAATTCATTGGAAAATTGTCTCTTCAAACTGTTCTCCAAATTCATGAAGCAAGTTTCTTAAAAAATGAAAACAAATGAAAAAATCCTTTTGTATTTCATTGTTGTTCTATTCTGCTAGAGATTTTCTAGATACATTTCTTCTACATTTGTTGTATAGCTTTTGTGAGTCTGTTTGAGAGACTCTGAATGGAAAAAGACTTTCCAGAGGGAAGATAGAAGTTGGAACAGGAATGTGCGGCACAGAATATAAGTAACAGTTGCAAGCTATCAACAAAGTGATTTTCTGAGTTTTTAGAGTGACTTTGAGGAGTTCTGAAAGTGTCTTCAATGTACAGTTGTGTGTTCTGGCTTTTTGGCAGACAACCAGTGCATTATACATAGAAAATAAGTTGTAAATGAATGTTCAGAATGGAGTGATTCACCAACCGAGAAGACGAAAGAAATAAATACAGTATTTATTAATAGCTTTAATGTAGCTGTTCTTCAATAACTAGACATATGAGAGGACTTGAAACTGAAAAATATTATCAATTTTCTGAGAACACATTAATTAACTATATTTGTTTCTTTAATGAGTGCGCTGGTGCACTGCTAATTATTTATTATACTTGTATATAAAATATTTTACTAGATAAAAATGCAAGTTCAGTTACCTTCCTGCAAAAATTCTGGAAAATCTGGTCATACTCTACATAGAGTGATATGACATACATTGTTTGATTAAGATTATGTAGTCATTTTGCTTTAAAATTTAACATTCATATCTTTCGGAAGAAAGATACAAGGTGCACCACATTTTATGAAACATGAAAAATTAAAATTTAAGAAATTAGTAGCAGATTTCATACAAAAGGGCATAACCAAATCACTCGTTTGATAGAATACATTATTATGGTTTCATGCACCTTTCAGGGTGAAAGTTTTAGAACAGATAGTAAGAATTTAAAATTAAGATATTCTCATTATCGTGTGGATGACATAATTTTAAATATGTATGGGAACAATCACATATAGTGTATGAGAAAATGAAGTAGCATGTTGGTTTAAGTCTGGATGTACGCCTTGGTAGACAATATTGCAAATATGTTCTTTGATGAAGTAGGTATCATATTTATTCTTCATTCCAGTTATTTCACTTTTTAAGTTGAAAGCTAGAGGCTTTCAGCAAAAGGTACGGGTTCAGAAACTATTTTGTGTTTTCAATGTAAAATGGGAAAACGGGGAATTGTTAGATTCTATAAAGTCAGCCCTGAATAAACGAATTGACTCTTGTATTATTTTACAAGTCATATTGTTTCAGCATGTTAATCGTAATTACAAATGTTGCCATCAGGGTTTTTTCATTTTTTTCCCAAATATTAATTTACCAAATTGCATAAAACTCTTCAAAGTATTTTAATTTTCACTTCAATTATTTCAATTACATCCTCTTCAAAACTAGTTTTGAGAAGGTATTTTTCAGCTATGTCTGGTTATTTTCATAATCACTAGTGAGCTTTTTAACAGAATTTTTGTTATTTTAATAGTATTCCTGTATAAACCTCAATAACGATTTTTAAATCAAAATATAAATAATAAGCAAAGCTTAATTGTTTGTATTGTTCCATAGTTCCTAGATAGGACTAATCAATACATCTATGCCATTCTGTAAGTTAGTAGAAAAAATATAACGGTTTTCTTTATAAATGTTAATATCTTTGACAGCTAGTGTAATCAGCAGAGGACCACAGTTCCATCATGTCCTTCAATGTCAGTGCAGTTAAACAGGGTTAATGGAGACGCAGAGACCTCTAGTGCCACTGTCTCATCCTTTTACTTACTGACCCTTATCAGAGACAAACTGACAATAAGATTGCACAGTTTCTGTGCTTTGTCCTTGTTCTGTGTGGGAGTTGCTCTTGATGATAAGAGTAGTTCTCCGGCACAGGAAGAGATTATCAGGTTTAATAGCAACTGGGCACAGTTATCCCTGCCTATTATTTGAAATAAATGCTTGAGGGAAATGATGTGTAGGGAATCCAGTGACATTTTTTAGGATTTCTGCCTAAACATTAATTTTTATAAATAGTTATATTTAGTTTTCCTTATACTAAGCATGAAAAGTAAATAAAAATTATTTGAAAAACTAAGATGCTATTACAAATATTATCTACCAAAGGGTTCCATTAACTGCAAAATTTGTTTACACGTATGAAGCCTAGTGTGTATTGGATAATAATGATGATGATGATGATGATAATAATAATGATAGAGATAACTGATTGAAAAGCTTCTGTTTGATAGCATATATTATATATACTTGGTATTAGATATTAAGCTGTGTCTATAGTGATTATACTTTTATCATACATAGACTAATAGCATTTTCTGATTTTTTAATAAAAGGCATGATAGAACTATGTAAGACATATAGAAAACAGGAGATAGTCTGGGTCATCTTAGTATAGAGATAAACTAAGGGCCTGAGAAAAATAAATGTTTAAATCCCTGTGATTTTCAGCTTGATAATACTGTTATCTGCCTTTCAGAGTTACAGTTTTCCTGTTACGATTCTATTTCTATATGGAGTTTTCTGTCTTTTTAGATGAGACGTAATTATTCTGAAAAATGTGTACTAGGGATATAAAAGAATTTTAAAAAGCACAATACAGACCTCTCTAAAAGAAAAATTCTGATGAGAGACTGCAAATTATTCTTTGCTATGACTAGCATTAGAGAATGAAAAAATCATAATTTTGACATGTTTGATATGCTGGATTTTCATTCTTCATAGTATTATTCTTAGTTAGGATTCACTGATGTCACCGCTAATTTGAAAATTATTTGAAAATGCCAATAATGCCCAGCAGACTGTGATCTTTAAAACTGGCATTCTACTTGCCCTTAATGTTATCCTTTCATTGTGTTCAAACTGTCATTAAAACAAAAGTATTCACAGCACTTAATTGTGAACATCTAGGTGCACACATGGTGTAAGATGCTGTTCTCTCTGATTTCCCTGTGTCACCAAATGCAAATTCCTTCAGAGAATCCTCCTGTTACTGGAAAAAAAAAAAGTATTAAGCCATATTCTTTTGAAAAGTGTCTGTTTTTCTGTATAGTGTATATATATACACACATATATATTTTATATATGTATATATACACATATATATATATACACACACACCCAGGAAGCATCCTACCTTGCAGTCTTCTGTAGCTGCAATTACTAGTTTTCACATCACTATGTTTTGGTTAAAATTCCCAAATTTCAATATTGATATTGTAGTTAATAGATATGCTGAGTGGTCCAAAAATGGCTACTTCCTCACTGTATGGAAAAGCTAGTGGTTTTGGATATAATCTACAATCACAAACATTGCATTCAATTATATCGTACATTTTTGTATGAGATCAACCATTTGAGAAAAAAATTTCTAAAGAAGCCCATTTAAATAATTTAAAGTGTCTTACAAATATGAGATTTTTTCCTAGTACTGGTTTCATCCAAACCGGAATTTTGTAGTTATATTCCTTATTATTTATACCAACATTCTGTGGTACCAAAACGAAAAAAAAAATATGTAGCATGTGCAGCATAGCCATTATCTGTAAAGAAACCTGTGCAGTACTTATAGTTGATACTACTTTATTGTGTAACAGAAACAGTCTTTTATTTTCCCACCACAATTTGAATTCAACCTCATTACTGTTACAGTATTGAACTTTGTTTCCTCAGTCAATTAATCTTTTCAGGCTTTTCACTTTGTTTTATGTCAGTTCACTCTATTGCACTGTTTAATGCAGGTGCTTTGAATTCATGCTATTTAATTTTATGTCTTCCCAAAAGTATACCACATTACTTAAAAGCAGGTTGAACAAGCTGAACTACGAAGTATATTTACCTCCAAATAAGCAAGGCTTTGAATCAGTGAAAATAATACTGCTGTGTGCAGGATGTCACAAATGTCTAATGTCTTGTGACTAATGTCACAGATATTTCAGCTGCCTACTGCTATCATAAATTATAATAAAAGCAGACAGTCCATAGTTTGAATTTGGTCTCTGTTGAAAGAAATCAGTATATCAACATCCTACTCACAGAATCACAAAATGATTGAGGCTGGAAGGGATTGCCTCTTGTCCTGTCACTGGACGTCACTGACAGGAGCCTTGCTCCATCTTCTTTACATGCTCCCTTCAGCTGTTAATAATGGGGGTCCAGCTCTATCTTGTTTTCATAATAATAAGCAAATAAGCAAAATCATATGGCTTAAGTAACAGACATTATAGAAAAAAGCAATCAAGAGAAACAAAATGTTGAAATAATCTGGAAAATTTTGCATCTTTTCTATTAATATACTGTTGGCTTAAGTTATGTTTCCTCCTCTCAAATTTATAGCTTAAAAAGAGAAAGAAAAGATGGAAAAGATCAATTTTTAGGACCATGAAATACATGTCTTAATTTTGACATGTCTGTGTAGCTCATGAATGTTACTTGTAAGATTTAAAATGTTCCTCCTTTGACTGCCTTGTGCACTTGCATAGGAGGAAGATTTGGTATGCCATTGCAGTGACTTAGAGGGGATAAGAAAGTTGAATCCTAAGCAAAAAATGAGGCTTATTACAATAAAGTCACTTTGCAAAAACCATTGCACCAAAACTCACTGTACTGAAGCAGAAAAGAATGCAGCTTTGTTGTCTTTTTGTGGTGTTACAAAAATAAACGTGTCAAAGTGGCTAAAATTATACTTTAATCATCTTTATGGTAAATCTACCTATTCTTTAGCACAAAAATGTGTAATTATGCTTTAGAACAGAAATTCCATCTTAAAAACTTCTGACCTATATGTATTAATGACTTGTTAAAGTACAATATTCCTTCCAGGAAATTCTTTAAACTTTTTACCTAATAGAGCTCCATACTGCATGTTATTTTTGACCTTGCAGTGAGCTTGGTATCACTTTAGTACATTTTTAATAAAATGTTGAGTATTTTTCTTTTAATAGTTTTTTAATACTTTCTTTTAATAGAAAAATACTATTTTGAATTAATATTAGAATAAAATATTTTAGATTTTATTCTGTTTCTCTTTTAGTATTTTCTCATTTCATTAATGGATATATAGGCCTCAGTATCTTTGCTTATTGACATATTTTCTCTCATATGCAATTGTGAAAAGTAGAGGTTAAAAAAGGCAAGAGAGAATTTTCTGATGTTTCATTGAAGATTCTACTTCATGAGTTGGTCTTAAAAGCTAAAAATGAAATGTTTCCATTGGCAATTAATGGATAAATTATGAACTGGTTTTTCATACTTGCCAAATTAACAGAGTTTTGCAAGTCATTTCATATTATGTTAAGTGTGATTTATAATATACAGCAATGAATTAAAAAAGGGCAGCATGGCCTTTGTTCTTTTCTGTATCTCCAAGATAGGTCCAACAGAGAAGCAACATCACATCTGAGAATTATGAAGAAAATAATTGGGTAGTAGGATAAGTGTGATCATAGAATCATAGAGTCATAGAATAACCAAGTTGGAAGAGACCCACCGGATCATTGAGTCCAACCATTCCTATCAAACACTAAACCATGCCCCTCAGCACCTCATCCACCCGTGCCTTAAACACCTCCAGGGAAGGTGAATCAACCACTTCCCTGGGCAGCCTCTGCCAGTGCCCAATGACCCTTTCTGTGAAAATTGTTTTCCTAATGTCCAGCCTAAATCCCCCCTGGTGGAGCTTGAGGCCATTCCCTCTCGTCCTGTCCCTTGGGAGAAGAGGCCAGCACCCTCCTCTCCACAACCTCCCCTCAGGTAGTTGTAGAAAGCAATGAGGTCTCCCCTCAGCCTCCTCTTCTCCAGGCTAAACACCCCCAGCTCTCTCAGCCGCTCCTCATAAGGCCTGTTCTCCAGCCCCTTCACCAGCTTCGTTGCTCTTCTCTGGACTCGCTCCAGAGCCTCAACATCCTTCTTGTGGTGAGGGGCCCAGAACTGAACACAGTACTCGAGGTGCGGTCTCACCAGTGCCGAGTACAGAGGGAGAAGAACCTCCCTGGACCTGCTGGCCACGCCGTTTCAGACACAAGCCAGGATGCCAATGGCCTTCTTGGCCACCTGGTCACACTACTGGCTCATGTTCAGTCAGCTGTCGACTAACACCCCCAGGTCCTTCTCCTCCAGGCAGCTTTCTAGACAGGCTTCTCCTAGTCTGTAGCTCTGCACAGGGTTGTTGTGCCCCAGGTGCAGGACCCGGCATTTGGCCGTGTTAAACCTCATGCCGTTGGTCTCAGCCCAGCAGTCCTGTCTGTTCAGATCCCTTTGCAGAGCCTCCCGACCCTCCAGCAGATCCACACTTCCACCCAGCTTAGTGTCATCTGCAAACTTGCTAAGGGAGCACTCGATGCCTTCATCCAGGTCATTGATAAAGACATTGAACAGGGCTGGACCCAGGACTGAGCCCTGGGGAACCCCACTTGAAACTTGAACAAAACAAAATATCTTAAATTGAGATTTTTAACCTCAGCATTTTTTCTCAATTTGCTTCCCTTAACTGCAGAATATTTGGCATTACTTGAAGTTGATATCTTTAAATATCAATCTTCAGTTATGTCGGAGCATTCTGAAGTCACTAGGTTAGCAAGTGCTTGACAGAGAGACCTCCAGTACTGTTTACGGTTAACTTCAGGCATGTAGCTTTGTTTACAGTAACTGAGGCCAGGTTCCTCTGTGCCACAAAGCCTGATGCTGAGTTGCTGTGCCACGTGCACTGGGAGCAGCACAGGTCTAAATAAACAAGAATATACAAGGTGAGTTTGAGCACACTCAAAATAAAGATCTGAAGGATATAAGGTATAGTTTTAGGGAGACCAAATGTTGGGAATAGAGTTGGTTCTACAGTATAATTTTAAAAATAGTATTTGGATTTTTAATATGTTCCTTAAAATATCTTAGTGATTTTTTGTTGTTGTTTACTGAACAGTACTGTGTGTAAAAAATAAGTAAGCAGATAATGAGGCTGAGAGATCTTGCTCCATACAGGAACAACAATTATGATTTGGGAATATAGGAGGAAGATAGATAGACAGATAGATAGATAAATAGACAGACAGACGGACAGACAAACAGATAAACTGATGTTAGAGAACAGAGGGAAGATCTCAATAGCAGGCATGTTGTTAAGGTAAGTATGACATGTAGGAAAATACAAGTAACATGAAGCGGATTTAGTTCTGAAAATGTGACAAGTAGGATAGGAAAAGAGATGAAGGTTAAGATCCTGGTTTAAGAAAGGCATTGCAGTTTTTCTCTTCTATGTATGTTTAAGGAAATGGAGAAATTAGTTTGGTGTTTTGATATTAAAAATAATATCATAGTCAAGTTTATCAGAGACTAGTGCTCGCTTTTGCATAACTGTCATAAGCAGATAGTCTGTCATAACATTGAATATCAGTATTTTATTGTAGTGCTTTTTAAGAGGAACCAAGACAATGGGGTGGGGAAAAGGAAACATTACTGAGAATGGTCTTTCTTGTCACTTGCTGCGGAAAAAACTATGTACCACTGCAAAACTACTGATCTCAGACTTTCAAAATTATTACCTGGATTCTGAAAAAATACTTCTGGTTTGTTTTTTGGTTTTTGGGGTTTTTTGGGTTTTTTTGTTGGTTTTTTTTTCAATTCAGGGCAATTTAAAACTTAGCCTATAATATGTTTCATTTTCCTTTCTATTTGGAAACCTAACATCCAGGTAGCTCACATTTTGTCTTGAAGACACATGAGCATGACAGTAGCAGTAAAACTGTGAAAAATAGTAACTCCTGTTAAGGATGATGATATATTAAAATCTAATCACCTGGCCACATTTGTTAAGTCTTTCTGATGTTATTTCTTGTAACAAAAAATATCATACCTGTCTGGAGATGTTCTTCTACTTTACTTCCAAGGAAAAGCTATTCATTCCAAAATAGTAACTATTGTGAAATAGGTAGGCAGGAGAAAATATAAGAGAAAGATAGAAGGCTGCTAAACAAATTGTGACAGTTACAAAAAAATTAGATACTTTTGCAGGATGGATGGGAAGGAAAGTACTTGATTTTATAGGGGATGTGGTTTATTAAAGTCCTTGATGGTGGGAAACTTATACAGGTTTAACTATCTAAGAGAGAGGTTTCCAATAAATGTCCTTGCATCTTAGACCTGACAATCTGTTATATATTTTTTGTATAAACCAGGAAAACAAATTATTTGAGGAATGAATAGTGAGAAGTTTAAAAACCTGTACTCTTAATTTAAGAAATGCAGACGTGATTCTGTACAATAGTTTGCTATTGTAGCTGTCTAGACACATGCTGGATCAGGTAATTTGCCATATCCAATTTTGTGTATATTGCAGAACATACAACAGAGCTGGATCTTTGAAGTCATTAATTTAATTACCTTCTGGATGAGACATGATATATTAACCTGTTTTTTAATCACTATTCTTAGACATTCTACCTAATAAGGATGTCTAAAAGCTAGAGACAGTTTTCAGGTTAGCATTTGGTTCTCCTACATAGTCTTGTTATGCAGGTTATCCAGAATCCCTTCTCCTAATTGAAGTTCTGACCTATCAGTTTCTTTCTTGTTTGGGAAAATGAACAGCTTGAGTTTAGGTGATGCAGGTGCTATGGTATTAACAATTCTAGAATGCTATTCTAAAGGTATAATTGCTTAAAGACTCCTACCTTTATAGAACGTATTTGTTTTGTTTTTTTTTTTTATCTATGTCTTTGCACCTACTAGGCATCTTATTCATTTGTAATGCTCCATCTTTCACCTTTCAAGCTTATAACAGTAATTAAGAACTTTATTGTTCTGGGCTGTAGAAAAAGCAGCATGGCCAGCAGGTCAAGGGAGATAATTTTTCTCCTTCTCTAATCACCTTTTGTTAGACCTCACCTGGAGTCCCCAGCATAAGACAGACATGGAACTGTTAGAGTGGGTCCAGAGGGGGGTCATAGAAAACAATCAGAAGACCAGAACATCTTTCCTATGACAAAAGGCTGAAAGGTTTGGGGTTGTTCAGCCTAGAGAAGAGAAGGCTGCCTACACAGTGGAGGCTTTCAGTGTATAAAGGGGGCTTATAAGAAAAATGGAAAGAGACTTCTTATCAGGACCTGTAGTGACAGGACAAGTTATAAACTAAAAGAGGGTCATTTCAGATTACATACAAGGAAGAAAGTTTGTGAAATGAAGGTAATGAGCAACCTGGAACAGGTTGCCTGGATAAGCTGTGGATGTTGCATCCATGGAAGTATTCAGGGTCAGATTTGATGGGACTTCAAGCAACCTGATCTAGGGGAAGATGCCCCTGATCAGGACAGGGGCACTGGATAAAGTGATCTTTAAAATTTCCTTCAAGCCCAAACTATTCTGTGATTCTTTGATACATTGTGTGCCTATACTAACTAATATGAACAGTATCTTTTATACTTTTTTGGAAGTATTCAGATATAATAAATATCATTAGAGTTGGGTTGGTTTTTTTTTTTTTTAAAAAAAAGTGTATTCAAGCTCCTAGTTCTCTTTTCAGTTATTTAAAATTCCAGTACTTTTTCTTAACTGATAGTACTTTGTGTACAAAAACTTAAAAAGAACAGCTTGTATACACCCTGAATTGATTTTTTTGTCAGGCATAAATCAATCCTGAGGTACATAGAAGCTAATAAAAGTATATTTTTACTTTTAATGGTTTTAAATATTTCAGTGGTCTGCATGGCAACGTTTTATTTTTATACAGTATATATATTGCATTCAAGTATCCTTACAATATGTTAAAAAATTTAGAAGTCCACCTTTGCATTTTTAATTTAGTATGCTTCATTTTCAGTTGATAGAATGTCTTGATAAATGTTCTGTTTATTAACTTAATTTGTTTCTTAGTTATTGTAGAAAACTGAAGATAAAATAGTCAACCTTATGTTTTCAAAGCCTTGGATTTAATGTTTATTATTTTTAATGCTCTGTTTTATAGTAAACATCTTCTGTGTTTCTGTTTGATAAATACTCATTCTCTAACCACTTAAATATAATATACTAAAGTTAGTGATGAAGAGCATACAAGACTAAACCAAAATCTGTTTATAAACCAGTTATTCCCCTCCAACTATTTTTTCCACTTTATAACAAACATGAAATAACTTTTATTTGTATTGTAAAAAAATATTTCCAGAATTATTTTCTTTGTGTGAAACATCACTCCAGGTATCTTTCCTGACTAGGAAGTCAAAAATCATCCAGCTTAACATTTTTTTGTCTGTATCAAGCCATTAGCCCAGTCATCCTGTATCCTTTTTTTACTATACTTGAGCTTTCAGCTCCTAGGGAAATGGCAGCAAAGCCTTTTTAACTGGACTTTTTGACAGGGAAAACGTGAAGCCCTTTTTGTTTAGTAATGCTTTTCATTCAGGAGTTGTTGATTTTGGGATATATGGTTGGGATATATAGTTGATATGTAATATACAGTGTGGGATATATAGTTGATGGGCTTTTAGTCCTATTTGTGTTTTATGATGTTAGAATTGTTACTATCTATAGCCATATGCAGGGCGTAATCTACAACCCACCTATTCTTTTAAAATATAAATAAATAGATGCTATAGCCATCCAAATTCTACCTTTAGAAGAGAAAGAAGTCTAAACTGAAAGTCCCTGTTCTCCTAAATGTTTGTACCTGCAGTATAGAATTGTACAATGTTTTTTCACTTGGAAGACTTTTTAAACAGGATATGACTTTGTCACATGTATTTAGCTTAACAGAAAGCATGAAATTACATGACGTTACCTAGGAAGGGAAGTTAGTCAGGTTCAGACAGAACATCTTTGTATCTTGCACATTCATGCCAGTGTTCATTAATGGCATGAACTGCTTAGGAGAAATCAGGCAATGGGAGATCGTGCTTACTTAAAATTCATTGTGAAATAACCACATTTTGTGTCTCATGAATACTTTGATGACATTTCTGTTCCATATGTTGAACACAGGTACATATCTGTCTGCTAGGCAGAAGTCAGTTTGTGCAGTTTCCCACTAACTTCATTTACAAAGTATTCTGAGACACCATATGACATTTAACCATAAGACAAGCATATCCAGTTTTCTTTTTCCTTTGTAAAGCTCCACTAGTGTGATGTTTCACATCTTGAAGACTCTTTGATAGTTCATTTTTGCACATGAAATATGTTTTCTAAAGGTTTATGAAAATCAAGAATTTAGTAGAATTATTTATTAAAACGTTTGGAAAAGAAAATCTCCTATATCTGGTAAATAAGTTCATAGGAAGACATAGTTTACTTATTTGGATGAAATAATTTGCTTTGATACAAAATTAAGGCCTGAATTATTATTAAAAAAAATGATGCTGGCATTGAGCAATGTAGCAGCCTTGTTCTATGCTTTAAAACTTCTACTGATCACAGTTGTTTTTGGGCAAAGCCTGTATGCCTACATACAGCAGCAGCAAAATGTCTCCAAAATGATATGTTTTTTGACAAACATACATAGATATTGAAAACATGCACTTAAGAAGCAAGGAAGTAGTTTTAAACAATTCCTAAAACTGTGACACCATGTATAACTGGTAATTTTCTTTTGGGGTTAAAGTGATGGAGGGTTTCCTTGACTTTTTTTTTAACAGAAAGAATACTTTCTTAATACTCATCTGAAAATTAGTTAGCAAACCAACAATGTCCTCTGTATCAGACTCAGTGTTTTACTGCATGTTCAACACAGACATTTATAGGCAGATTTGTAAGAAAGATGCACCATCTTTTTGCTTTCTGTAGCTTGATGATTTCATAAGGACTGGTATAAAGATTATCCTAAAGAGTGTACTGATAAAAAACAGTAGTTTTTCTGGAGTACATAGAACTCATTGCAAGAATTTAGGTGTCATTTTACTTCGTTTTTCTTCTAGGTTTATTCATACAACTAAACATCTTTCTTTAGAAAGATTTCAATAAGTATAAGATAGTTCCAGTGAAAAAGCAACAGAAGGGATTATACAATCATCAAATGAACAGATTACACATATAAGTTCCATAGGTCTCTTCACATTGTCATACGAGGATCTGGCTGAATTGTTTCCTACCATCAGGAAGAAATGTTCCTTGTCATTTCTGAGATAACATGTTTTAAGGGCCTGATAATGCCTAATGCTGAATTAGCAGGTATGCCCTTTCTTAGAATTTAAACTGAAAATGGTTCAGGAGAGGAGAAGCTACCAAAGTAAAGGCTCAAGAAACTCAAGGTTGAATACTGATATTTTCATGGTCCATAATAAATTGTTAAAGCAACGAACTGAAATTTCTCTGTGAACATGAATGCCTGGATAGGAGTATATAGCTTGTTTTACTAAACTAGTTCATAGATTTGTGTATTACTTCCTTTTTCCAGATGCTCCAACCTTTATGTCAAATCAAACCATGTATTACTCTTGGGAAGGCAATCCCATCAATATAAGCTGTGAAGTGCTAGCAAATCCAGCTGCCATAGTTCAGTGGAGAAGAGGAAGATTAGTTTTACCGGTAAAAAATACAACACATCTGAAGACCTACAGTACAGGAAGAAAGCTGATTCTAGAGGTAAGGTTTAAAAATTAAATCAACGTAGTGACATTCCTTAATTTCTTTCTCAGTTTGGAACTGTTGCTAGTACTATAGAGTGCATGTAAGCATAAGACTTATAATTTAATAAGTAAATCTCCTTAAAAAAAAGCAAAACCCACATTATTTATGTTCTTATTTATCTCCACATTTCTTGTGAGCAGTTAGAAAATAAACTTCGTTTGCACGGCTCATGTTCAACAGAAACTGAACACTGCAGTGAACAAAGGTGGAACTTGCATTTCTTGCAATGAAATAAACACATAAATAAATACAAAACTAACTGTTAGGGCCTTCCCAGTCTTACCTTCTTGGCAGAATGGAGGGGGTAGGAGTAGGTTTCATTTGTACCCCAGGGTATGCTCTAATCCAATATTTACTTTGAACACAGACAAAGTAACAAAACAGATATCAATCTGCCCTTTAAAGACGATCAAAGTCATGCACAGTCTACAACAAGAATTTGGACACCAGCAGTGATGCCTCTCCCACACCTCCCCCTTCCACCTCTGCTGCTCTGGAGCTGCACAAAGGCCCCAGGTGCACGCAGCCTTGCAGCCAGATGATGTTTAAGACATACAAAATACAAATAAAGAAGTTGATCTTTACACTAACACATCAAGTTAACACTAAAAAGAGACTAACCAGTAGGTGCTTGGTATATACTAAAAGATTTATTTGCCTGCAGTTAACAATAATAATAATAAACTGCTGTTGGCTTTGATAACTGTTTCCTCATAGAGTCACTCAAAAAATAAGAGCTAAGCTCCCTTCTGTTACATAAAAGACACATGTAAGCTTAAAACTTGAGAAAGGCAGAAGACAAAGAGTGCATTCAGTTACCTGTTTACTTGAACAGCCTGACTAAACGGTGATCTACTCAGTATTAGTGTATAGCAAATAATGTTCCTGAGCTTATAATTTCACAACAAAATATAACCAGTGTCTCCAGGCCTGTTAGAGGGATGACACAGGTGTGGAAGAAGTTGATTGTCTCTATTTCTTTCTGGTATGAGGCTTACATCTGAGTTTAAGCTTCCTAGTTGCCATGGGAAAAAAGATTGATAAGAGATAGGGCTAATTAGAGTGTGGGACGTACTTCAGATACAAGGGGTGTACCTTGCACTGAAAAAAGATGTGCCTTTTCTTCCTGAAGTCCAACAAGTAACCTCCTGTCTTGTAGTAGAGGATATATGTTTAGAGAGACACAGTCTTACTCTTGTTTTAAGCTCATCTTGAGTTTTGTTTTTTTGTTGTTTGGGTTTTTTATTTATTTACTTTAAGTAAGGCTTAACAACACAAAACATGCTTTACAGTTTGTGGTTCTCAGAATGCTTTTCCATTATTCTGTCACCTGAATAGTTTGTTGGGTAAGCTAGATTCCACAAGACTTTAGCTCCCTATGGTGTTTATTATCTGTTCTGTTTTATATCCTTATTCATCTGAGCTTACAATTGAACAACATCATATATTCTCTTCTCCTGCCTCTAAATGTTTTGTGCTTTGCGGATGCTGCAAACAATAAAAAGTGAAATATTATCCTTGCATCATCTATAGGAATCACCTGTTTTGAGACCTTCCATTGTTTATTTCAGTTGAAACATTGGTTTATGGAAATAGTGTCTGTGAAAAAATATGTGAAGTTTGTTAGATTTTTTTTCTTGTTTAAAAGTAAAATCATAAAGGTGAACAATGTCACCATTTTCCATTATTTGGTTTCCTTATTTGAATTTGAGAAGAGGTTGTTTAAGAGGGTGTATTTAGAGCTATATTTGGAGAATAATCCAGATGTGCTGAAGTAAGAACACATCTGCATATCAGTTAAGGAGAATGTATTTGCATTTCTGATAAAGAACTTTTATATTTGATTAGAAACTAATACAAACTGTACTCATTTTAAAGATTGCTCCCACATCTGACAGTGATTTTGGACAGTATAATTGTACAGCCACAAACAGAATAGGGACAAGATATCAGGAGTATACACTTGGTCAAGCTGGTAAGTTGAAAAGCTGTTTCTTTTTCTTTAAATATTTTTTCTGGTTTAATCAAAATTTTGCTCAGACACACTTTCCTCTATTTATTTTATTCCTGTGGAATTTTTGCAGTTAATTCTCTAAAAGTGGATTTGCAATATAAAGTGAAATATACCAATGCCTTCAGAATATGAATATTCTTTGGATTTAATTTTAAGGCCTTCTGAAAGTTTAAGAAATGGAATTACGTTTTTTTTCCTTTGCCCTTATTACATCTTACATTTATAACTGTGCATTTTCATTACTTCAGTGGAGAGACATAAGGTTTACAGGCAGTGAAAATATAAAAGAATTAGTAAAGCCCTATTTCCTTCTTTGTCCCTGGTATTCTCTTGATAAACCAAGGATGACAAAAGACTGAAACACTTCAGCAAAGAATTTCAATTGTCATTCACACTTCAATTTTTTAAAAGCAGAATTTGACTAGTGCTAGATTGAATTAATTTAAGCTCTGAGATGTTCTACAACTAAATGTTACAGAATTTCTGAATATTTTTAGGTTCATTTATTGTTGTAGTGGCAAATATAAGAATATGACTGTGTGTTTGTTCTTTGGCAGAAATCACTATTAAAAGAGAGTTTTTTTATCATTTCTTTCAATTTTGTTTTCTTATGGAGTAGACTAACACTTGGTCAGCGAACTTTGAGGTTTCCCAACATTGGGATCTACATACTTAAAGCGTGCAAATTGTTCCAGCTTTAATGAGTTACACTGAAATATGTATGTATTATGAAGTTACAATGCAGTTTACAGTAACAAAGGTACAGCCATACTGAAACCTATACATCCCTTGGGATGCATTGTTATGGACCATTTTAATCATGTAACTTTCAGGTCATACCATACTGTTAGACTGGCTGATACAGGGTGTAGGTAGAACAAAGGTCTTGTGTAATTAAAAAAAAAATAGGATTTTTATATTTTATGTGATCTCGAATGTTTCAGCTGTAAATTTTGTTTACATGTATTTTTTTAAAAATAAGAAAATAAGTCTTTGGAGCACTTCTAGGAAAAACTTTGGAAGTACATTACTGAAATGAGCTCATCTGGTCATAAGGAGGCTCTCTTTCCCAGCTTGGTGTTTAAATTTTTATATTTTTACTCAAAATGGTAACTATTTCCTTTTGTTATTGCAGGAGTGAAAAAAAGAAAAATAAAAGTTGTTTCTTGAGAAATTTTAAACAGCAAATAACAAACATAATTCAGTTACAAGTCTTGCACTTATACTAGTATCAGCTGGCAATGAAAAACAACCAGGAAGACAGAAGATAAAAGCATCATAATAATTACACATATAAGTGTCAAAAGTTGCATTTCAATGCAGCCTGGATTTCCTTTTGGTTCTGCTTGTAATTACTAATGCTGAGGCATAGTGTAATTTCAGAATGGCTCTGCCAGTGAAAAATAAATACTATTTCTATCTGAGAGACCCTATTAAGCGAAGTATGCTGCTAGGGTAAGTTTTACAAATAATAATCATTTTACTGACAAGTTTTTTTCTTAAAAATCGGCAGGAACGACTTGTAGCTTCATGTTTTATTCCATTTTTCTGCTTTGCTGGTTTTCAGCAGAATCAAACTAGTCTTCTTTTTTAACTCACTGCTACTTAAAAATTGATCATACTGTCACAATGCCATTATATTTATTTCTGTTGCCGTCTTTAAAAAATTAAACTTATTGATGACAGAAAAAGATTTCTATAAGAACTTAGATGCAATTTGCAGCCATACCAGTTCTTATGAAAGGAAAACATACTCGTTCACTGAAATTATACAGAGCTACTGAATCAGCCTGAATTCCAGACACTTTCATTTAAACCTTTCAAAACAGTGGAAGAACTGCAGCTTGTTTAAGGTTTCACACTGAAAGGGGCTGGCCATTACTGATAAATGTTGAAAAACTTCAGTGCTTATTGAAGGCTTAATCAGATGTGCTCACCACCTGACTTGTGGTGCTCAACTCTCAAAAATACCTCATGATTGACGTCCTCCTTTTTCATTGCATAAGTGTTAAAATTCCTGTGTGAGTAACATGTAGAATGTATAAAGAATCAGTCTTTTTTGTTTCTTACCACTGCAAATGAATTATTTCATGTCACAAGCAAAACTTTTATTTTAGTAGTCTACTTTTACTCTGTTTTTAGTCTATGACAAACTTAGGCTTTGACAAGGCAGGTGAGCTTGGTAGGTTGTCCCAATGGCTTTCAGAGCCTGAGGTGAACACAGATATTTCTAGATTTGCCCAGATTTAGTTTACAGAATCAGAGCATGACCTGAGTTGGAAGGAACCCACAAGGATCATTGAATCCAACTCCTGTCCCTGCGAAGGACAAACCCAAAATTTACCCCATGTGTCTGAGTGCTTCTTGAATATTGTTAGGCTTGGTGCCATGACTACTTTAGTCATAGCTTATGTAAAATGCCAGTATGCAGGGAGATGTTATTAACTAGCAAAACCTTTTTGCTTTTTATTGAGATTTCATTATCATTATTTCAAATGTTTTTGTATAGATAAACAGGAAATTGTATGGCCATCAGTAGTCTACAACTATGTAGTTGAATAGATAATTTATTATCTGAATGTGGTAAATGTTAAGGTTGTGACACAAAGAGCTAAACTGGATTTTTCAAGTAATTTTTTTCCTTAAATATTAATGTGTATTTTTCACATAGCAATTTACAGCTGGACTAAATCCAGAAATCCTAAAAGGTAAACCTCTAAGGCTGTCATGGCCTTACCCATCCTAGACTTTCCTTTCCTTTTTTTTTTCTTCTATTCTGAAATGACAAAGTCTTTAAAAGTTTGGATAAGTAGTCTGATTCACCTTTATGCCGCAGTATTTTTTTCAGTCTTGGCACCCAGAAATATACTTCCATTTTTGATGAAAGTTGAGATTCTAATCTCACCACATCGTGCCTGGAACTGCAGCCCAGCATGGAGACTTACAGTGACTGAGTGCCCGAGTCAAGAGTCTGGCATTAGATAGCATACTAATAGGCAGTGAACTTGGTTTATAAATCATGCTACATCATACACGTCTGATAATATATTTCAAACTTGTCTTGCCAAATCTTCCCTATTACATTTGGCACAGTATGCTATAGGAGATCAAGGATTTTACAGCATTTAGAGGTGGTGACACATAAGATATATTAAAGAAATGAGAGATACTATATCAACAATACTACAGGGCATTAAAAAGCAAAATTAAAAACCATTCACTGGTGTCATTAGATATTGAGAATTCCCATGTCACTTTATTTAATTAAATGTTTTTTAAGCATTCAGAATACACAGACATCAGTGACAACAGGGAGTAATGACATCAAAAGTAAATGAAAACATGGGAAAGACAATAATTGAGCTTCACAGAAATTGTAACCCATAACCTCTATTAGGGTATCAAGTCCTGCTCAGAATGTGATAAGGTTCATCAAAAAGTGACTAGGACAGCAACCTCAAATTTAACAGTTCACTAATCTCGATTACAGTGCTGGCATTCTGGTGCTGGTTGATGGATTCAGTTCCTTTTTTTTCTTGAAATAATTGTGTTTTCACACAGGCAAAATAAAATCAAAGAAGTAGGACTAGATTTTCCATGGAGAATAAGATAATAAAAATCTGTCTGTTCCAAGACAGCATTATGGGATCTTATTGATTTATTCTTATTTTTTGTTTAGGATTGTTAGTTTGCTTTCTCAGTATAACTTTTCCCTTGATGCTGCCCAAATACCATATACTTCCACAAAAGTATGGCAAGATCTAAAATCTAGATCTCTGCCTTAAAACTTGACATTCATATCTTTAGCAGCATCAGCTAAATGATTTTTACTAAAAAGTCCAACAGCAACATATTTTTAATAAGCATATGTATGAAAGTATCAACATAACACTGTTGATTTGTGTATATGTCTTTTTTTCATTTATTATTTATGTGTTTCATCACTAGCTGTGGTCCTGCTTCCTAACTAATTCCATATTTAACAGCATTCCCAGTGGTTTAGTAGAAGAAATATATTGCATTTTTTTTCCAAAGCAAGGACATTGAGATAAGACTAAGCCTAATTGGTAGATTTACTATTCACCTTTCCCTCTATTTAAAGGATGTACGAGCATGAATTATTTCATGGAGATCTTTGATTCCAGAAGTCTATTCCCCAGCCCCATCTCTTATGGTGGTCATATTCATCATTTAGACACTGTAACTTTCAGTCAATATAAAATGTATAACTGCACTAGGAACATATTGCCAGGAGAAAGGAGATGAGAGCTGACTGTAAGATAAATCTCTGGCGCCACTACCTGCTCTCACTCCATCTCTTCCTTGTCTCAATTTACACCAGGGTTGCTAAACTCTCAGAGGAAAATTATTTTCTTCATTAAAACTATCAAAAAAAATAGCTTGGAAAAAAAAATGCCAGTGAAAAATGGTGATCGTTTATTGAACAGGTTGGGTAATAATTATAATAGACTTGAAAGAGCATTTACATATCAGTGGAGATAAATATGTACTCATAATTTTGTGTCTATTTCTCTATCGGCTGCAATAATGTTTTTGGAATCAAACCAATATTACTTAATTTAGGCCAATGTATCACAAAGTTAATTTGTGCTAGCTAGTTTTATGCACTGAGAACAAAATACACCAAGTACAATTTTATACTATTTGGAAGTCTTTTTTATTTTTAAGGAATTCTTTATGATCATACATGACTACATATACAGACAGAACAGAGGAATGGGCACTGAGGAAAGGAGATGAAATTGACTATGGGTCTGACACTGGTTGTTTTTTTTGATTACTTATTTTAATTTAAAGACTGAACATCTGCTAAATTATCTCTTGTTTTGACAGTAGCACAACAACAACAAAGATACCAGTGGCACTTCTAAAAAAGTGCATCAGAATCTATTCTGATACCAGTGGCTATCATTAAATGATCTTTAGATCATAGGAAAAAACTGTACTATATAGTCCTTCAACTTATATGTGTAACACATGAAAGAGTATACATTGACCATATCTAAATTCCTCTAGAATTCATTTGGTTGGTTGGTTTTAGGAGGTAAAAGTACAAGAAGCTTCCACAGTTCTGTCCCTCCAGATGCAGATCAGAGTACACAACTTGGCAAATTATTTTTCACTCTTACTGAACATAGAGCCAAAAGCTTTGCAATTCTGACACAAAAATCATGGCAATGCTCCAAATAATTTCAGCTGACAAGGAAAAGCTCAAGTGGGGTAATGTTCAGCTAGATCAGGACCCGAGGGCCGTTTACCTTGCATGATCAAATTGATACTCATTAGAGAACTACAGAATTAGATTCAGTTCATTATGTTGCTAATGGTCTTCTTTTAGGAAACTCAGTTTTGCTTAGTCTGAAAGTGATAGCAGTGTTATTCTACCTTAATGAAATTGCTAGTATTTAGTTCTGATTTTGACTAGGAGTGTGTCTCCTGTTGTATATACTTCAGGTGATTCAGTCCTTTCTTAAGAACTGATGTAGTTCAACTCTGAAAACTGTATTAAAGTTCCCTTCAAGTGTATGGATTGCTTGGATTGTGGAATGCATATTTAAAATTATATTGTGGATATATTTCACACTTAATGAGTTTAAAACATACTGCATTGTGCTAGTTATGTGAAATATTTTCTAGTTTCAAACAGCTTCATTTTACGTTTATTACTGTATCTTCATTTACAAGAAATTAAACTTGGACATAAGACTATTCCTGAAGGATGTCTTCTTCTCTATGCCATGTTTATTGTAGTTAATCATATGCAGACATAAATACAGAAGAAAAAGAGTTCTCCTTAATATTTTGAAAGTCAAGAAAGGAGCAGATATGAAAATAACACACTTTAGTGTCAAACCATTGACCAAATTATTGGTTTGATCCAAACTGAAGTAACGGTCACTTGCTTTATAAAAGGAGCATACAAAAAATAACCTAAAAATAGTCTGAATCATATTATATATTCATTCAGCCTTAAGCTGGTCCACCCCCACATAATATGCTTCTCTCTAAACTGGAGAGATATGGATTTGATGGGTAGACTGTTCGGTGGATAAGGAATTGTTTGGATGGTGACATTCAGAGAGTGGAGGTCAATAACTCGATGTCCAGATGGAGATCTGTGACAAGTGATGTCCCTCACGATTCCATATTGGGACCAGTGGTGTTTAATAATTTCATCAGTGGTATAGACGGTGAGATCAAGTGCATCCTCAGCAAGTTTGCAGATGACACCAAGCTGAGTGGTGTAGTTGTCACATCAGAAGGACGTGATGTTATCCAGAGAGACCTGGATAAGCTGGAGAATTGGGCCTGTGAACCTCATGAGTTTCAACAAGATCCAGTGCAAGGTCCTACACCTGGATTGGGGCAATCCACAGTGTCAACACAAGATGGGGGAATCACATGATTGAAGAGCAGCCCTGCAGAGAAGGACTTTGGGGGGCTGACTGATGAGAAGCTCAACACAAACCAACAAATGCACTCACAGCCCAGAAGATCAATCATATCCTGGGCTGCATCAGAAGTAGTGTGGCCAGCAGGTCAAGGGAGGTCATTCTCTCCCTCTAATCTACTCTTGTGAGTCCCCACCTGGAGTATTGTGTCCAGTTCTGGAATCCCCAGTATAAGAAGCATATGGAAGAACTGTTGGAACAGGTCCAGAGGATGCCACAAAGATGATCAGAAGGCTGGATCACCTCCCATATGAAGACA
Organism: Clamator glandarius; assembly: GCA_033459285.1. NCBI lineage: Eukaryota > Metazoa > Chordata > Aves > Cuculiformes > Cuculidae > Clamator > Clamator glandarius. The sequence goes on along the minus strand of JAUNZM010000282.1, from coordinate 1,064,648 downwards.
GGCTGAGAGACTTTGGGTCGTTCAGCCTCAAGAAGAGTAGGCTGCAGTGAGACCTTATTGCAGGCTTCCAGTACCTGAAGGGGGCCTACAAGAAAGCTATGAAGGGACTTTTCAGAAGGGTGTGCAGGGATAGGATGAGGGGCAGTGGCATTAAATTGGTAGGGGGAAGATTTAGATTAGACATGTGGAAGAAATTCTTCACAATGAGGGTGGTGAGGCACTGGCACAGGTTGCTCAGGGAAGCTGTGGACATCTCCTCCCTGGAGGTGTTCAGGGCCAGGTTGGATGGGGTCTTGGGCAGCCTGATCTAGTAGGACATGTCCTTGCCCATGGCAGGGGGCTTGAAACTGGGGGATCTTTGAGGTCCCTTCCAAACCAAACTATTCTATGATTTTATGATTCTGTGATTCTATGATTTTAAACAATGGTTTGGTTCATTTTGAACTCTTTTAACAACAGAAAAGAAATAAAGATGTTAAGAAAAAATTTATATTGTTGTAGGTGTCCACTACAGCTTTTAGCCTGCAATTAAATCCAAAGAGCATTTGTCTTCAGTAATGCAGAGCTACATTCATCTTTCCAAAGTGATTGTTATCCACTTGTACGGTGCCATACTGCTTTACTTTGGCTATCCTGGCTTGCTTTGCTGGCATTTTTATTTTGTATTTTTCCTAGCCCTTTCAGTCACTTAAGCTAAAAAGAAAGAATCTGTTCACGGAATCGTTCTTAAGGTACTGTTGCTAGAAAGGAAGGCAGAGTGGAAATATTATTCTCATCTGTTAATGAGAGTCTGGAGGAGAGGCATCATAAGCGCTCTGATCCTCATCCTCTTCTGATTTTGGGATCAGTGCTTACTTAGCCAGAAACTCATTCTTCTTCCATATGCTAACAGAAAGAAATGTGTATGGTTTTTTGAACTTCTTTCTTTTTTAAAAAAAACTCAACTTTTCGATCAATTTAGAAAAACATTCAAAACCCAGGTCTCTGTTCTCTGGAGTGTGTAGCATAATGATTACATTTGGTCGCATCCTGTCCGACCGTAAGTCTTGAATTCCTTTAATCAGACTACTACAGCTTCACTAAAAAGGGTAAAAATTTCCTGCAAAATGCTATATCCTGGTGAAATGAAAATTTCCTGGAATAAGAAAGGTTTTGAGGGTTCCAGTCCCTCAGGATGAGATTTGCTTTCTCCTGAAATCATTAGTGTCATGGATTCATATAATTATGTATTTAGGAAAAGATATAAAATTGTTAATCCACGTGGATAAATCTATGCTGGTTTTAGCCCAATGAGCTCTGAGCATTGGAAATTTCAGGAAACCTGTCTTCAGAAATTCTAACTGTAAGAACTCAAAGGGTGCGATATTAGCATTAAAGACACTTAACTCTGAAAATGGTTTGACAATTTTTCTGGAAAAGTGTAGGTGCTTGATTATTAAATGTTTCTATAAATTGGTTCCTTTGGAGCAGTTCTGACAGGTATCCTTTTCCTGAGAATTTGTGGCTGAATGTGTCCTTAAACCAATCCTTTAATATTTTAGAGAAATTTTTGGCTCATTTTCATTCACATATGAATACTGGCTAAAGTTCAGATGGATACTCTTTTTATTCCCAGCTGTCTGACACCCCTTGAAAAGAGCCTACATTTGATGTAAATGGTGCCATACCCACTAATGAAATTATAGGCTTTGGCTCAAATTCTTGCGTGTCCTTATAACAGTATCTTCCATACCATGGAGACAAAAGCAATGTCAAACCTGTAAGCATTTGTCAGAATAATCAGAAGAGAAATTGTTAATGGTGTTTCAAATCCCTGGTCTTCTGTCCACAGAACTAGAATTCTTCCTAGTATTTTGAAAATGTTTTTAAATAATACTTGAAGAAGCAGGAGAATTCGAAAAATCTTTCATCTCCTATGTGTTAATTCAGTCATACATTGTAGAAGTAACATAAAGTTTCTGTTTTTAAAGATGTACTGATCTCTAGGTTAATGTTTTGAGTTTTTTCATATCTAGCACCTAAACATATACAGGCACCTGCTTTATTTTCTTAGCTCTTTTATATTTTGAGAGATATGCACTTGCTTTTGATTCCAGAAGAAATGTTTTTTTCAACATATTCCACGAATTATTTCTTAACTGAAAACTTCATAGAAACCTTCTATTAATATTCCTTGCTACTAGGTTGGAATCCAGTCTTTCAAAAAAAAGCAATAAAGGATTCACATTTTCAGTTGTATTTCAGAGTTTTGTAAAAATGTCCAAATTTCTACATTTTTTTCTTAATCTTGCTTTGAAGAATTCGAACTGAAGGATGTATTTAACCATAGCTGTTCCTTTTGTTAAATTGTATTTAAATTTTCTTATTGTCTTTTACAGAATTACACAGTAAACAAACTAATCTCTTAAATCTGTCTGTGACAAAATTAGCTATTAAAAAAAGATCATATTAATAAAAGACAAGCAGAACTGGAAAATAGTTTTGGATAATTTCAGCATGCAAGAAAATAAATATGGTTTTCTTACAACTCTGTATCAGGGCGCTTAAGTTGTTTATCTAATGCAACCATTATTACACCACACTCAATATTTATTTTTTCTCCCTTCAGGATGATAAGGAGGCATTAGGGCTAGGCTGTCAACTCTTCAGTTCTGTCTAGTTGCTGCTGATCATTAAACTTATGTTTGTATTTTCTTAGATGTGCCATCAAATCCTTATGGAGTACGAGTCCTAGAGTTGTCACAAACCACTGCCAAAGTTCTGTTCAATAAGCCAGATTCACATGGAGGTGTGCCTATTCATCACTACCAAGTGGATGTAAAAGAGGTAGCCTCCGAAACCTGGAAAATAGTTCGCTCCCATGGAGTTCAAAGTAAGTATTCAGAAAAATAAATGGAAGTGTTCTGCCTGAAAAGAATGTCAAGGGAGAAGAATGCAAATATATGTTAACTGATGCCTCGTTTCTCCATTAGTCTTAGTCCAGTAGCTGTATATTCAGTTAATGTTATTGAGGTTAATTCTCTTTACACCAATAAGAAATCTTAGTATGATCTTGTAAAAGTCTGCTGTTACATTTCAGTTTTAAAAAGTTTGGTAAATTAATTTAGAAATTTTTTTACATTTTTTAATGTCCAGTGAAGTAGACATGAAGAATATTTTTGAAGCTATAAATTTCAAAATGAGTAGAAATCACAGAGGAGGTAGTTGGATAATGTGCCTTACATTAACTGAAAAATGTTAACTTAAAAATATTAAGTAAACTGTTATTTGATATTTCATATTTAAATTATTTACTGATTTTGAGCTACATAGTGACCTTTCTACATACCTGCTAATATTAATCATGTCTGTTTCAAAATCATATCTATAAAGTATTGTTCAACAAACATTAAATACATTTGTTAGATATTATATCTATCTACTACACTAATAGGGATGCTACAAATGGGGCTAATTCCTTGCCAGATGTGTGCCCTCTTTGCTCTTCTTCAGAAGCAGAAAAGAAGATAAGGCTCCTTAAACAGACAAGAGTTCATTAAGTACATACAAAGGTGGGGTGTTTATACATTCAACAGATTGGTAATCCCTTGCACCCATGTTTACCCTTTGGTATTTTTAACTGGTAGTGTGGGTTAAAGCATCTGCATCAGTCTTCTGAGGAAGTGAATGGTTTTACAGCTGTCAGCACAATGGTGGGAGAAAAAGTGCAACAAATGACTGGTGAGGTCGCACTTCAAAAAGCTTGTTCAATTTTGGACTCTTTAGTACAAGAAAGACATTAAGATGCAGAACATGGTTTAGTAGTGGCTTGACAGTGCTAGGTTAAGTGTTGAACTTGATCTTAAAGGTCTTTTCCAGCAGAAGTGATTCTATGAACTCTTTCCACACAAAAAGATTCTACATTAAGCAATGTATATTCTAAATTACAGAGTTATTTCAAAGAAGCATATAATGAAGGTGGAATTAACATATATTCAAAGAAACATATGACTTTTTATCTTGTGTTTTTTCTTAACCAAACACAGTAACTGTGTGCATAATTGCAATACTGTAAATCATAGTAGCATTAATTTTAGCCCAGTATAGTTTGTATTTCAGTACTAGAAGACCTAAAGAAGATTATGTGTCCCTCTTGTTGCAGGGTATGCATGTTAATGAATGTTAGTGTACCTCTTTCCTTTTCTTTCATGTTATGTTTCAGACCAAGTTTCAGAATACTTTTTCTCAGAGTTACTTTCTTCAATGAACTGGCAATAAATTTCAATGACGAGAACTTCAGTATACAAAACACTAAAACCTAAAGTGACCAGTCTTTATTCTAAAACCTTCTTGTAATATTCTTGTAATTATGTACCAATTACCATGTATAAAACCTTCTACAACTAAAATTATAATTACCTGGGATTGTTTCTATTAAAATATAATAAATGCTTACCAAAATTGTTAGGCATTCTTATGTAATCAATCATCCAGCAAATACAAAATTTAATCAGCAAAATTAAGTAATATGAAATGGATTCTGTGCAAATCTATTCAAACTGCTTTCAGTTCTTTTTATCTAGGAAGAGTGCTGGTTTCTTAAGGGTTTCTTATGAAACCCTCAAAAGGTGTCTTTTGTCTCTTCTTGTACTAGTTTGAGCTGTTTTCTTATCAAATTAAGGAAAAAAATTCAAGAGTCTTGGAGTTGTAGCCAGCAACATCTGTTTCCCTGTTCCCTTTGTCTTTTATAATGAAGAATTTTTCATTTGAAAGTCTGTGCTGATTGCAGCTATTGAAGGAGAGCACAGAAAGTGAAGCAATCATTCTGATAACACCAGCTTCACGCTCCTTAGGGATTTAAAAGTCATAAGCAATGCTATCATAGTTCACCATGAGATCAGTGAGTAAATGTCAGCAAGATTTTTCTGCACTTCTTAGGTGCTCTTCTGAATATGAAAATTGTTTTGTTGAGGGCTAGCTGAAAATCTTGATAGGGAGCCCCTCCTTTACAGTCATAGGGTAGGTGACTCTCTGTGGGCTGGAAGCCCATTGACAGGGACAGTCAGGGCTGACAGTACCCTCAGGAATCTGACATTTATGACCCTATTAATAATGCAGAGAAGCCCACTAATCTTAAAGTAACAGAAGTGCAGATAATATTGGCAAGGTGGTTCTACAAAGAGAGTTTGCATCCTTTCAGCCAGGCAGATGTTAGAACCCTTGGTATTGCCCACCCATCATCAAGAAGGGCATAACAACCAGTGAAGAGCATTTTCTATGCTTTCTTCCATAGATAAAAAGAAACCACTGAGAAAGCATGAGGTAACTGCTGGGAAAAGTCTGGGCTTTACTAGCATTCCTAAGTCTTGTTCTTTTCAGTTGATAGTCTACTGAGTTTAAAGTTTTTTAAACAAATTATTCCTGGCCTTGTAATTCAACATTTGCAGGTTACTAACATAAAGTGTTTTCTACAATGGTCAAATTACATAACCAGAAGTTATATATGCATTTCCAAAAACATGGCGTAGAATAAAAATAACAGAAAGTGAACATGTTAGAAAAGCTACTGTTTTGAATATAGTTGTGGTTTGATTTGTAATAGTCAAGTATGTTTTCTCTTTTGACACTTGAGATTCTTCTTTAGATGACAGAAAGCAGAAGCTTTGTGAAATGATGCCCCAAATATAATACGTCTCAATAATGTATTACTTGTAGATAAATTCCATGCAGTTAATGTCAAAACACACCAGAGATGCCTTATGAACATATGCTTTTAATTTTGTATTGACTATTTTGTTGAAGGAGGCAATAATTTTCAGAAGCTTAGCATTAGCATAATTAGACTATGTACAAAAAGCAGCTTAATATTTTTTTTTAAAATGTAAGTGATTTAACAACTTACCTTTATAATCCAAAATGATAGGATGAAATCTATATTCTTTGTACAAGAAAAGGAGAACTATGGACAGGTGATTTCAACTGGTAACATGCAACATCTGAAAAATAAGCATAAGATAGAAAGAATCAAAGACATTTTACTTAAGAAAACACTAAGAGAATTTGTACAGCATCCTAATCTTAGCCAATAAATTGAAAACTTCAATGAATCTAATATTTTGGGTTTTTTTCCTTTTAAGAAGTTCTCAAACTTTAAGTGTTATTGCTAGTATTTGCTTTCAACAGAACTGGTTGTTGCTCTCTGGTTCTTGACTAATTGAGATAAAATCTGAAATAATTCTTCGTAATTTTACTTTCACATCACAACAGGTTCAGTTGCTTTTTTTTTTTTTTTCAATCAAAGTACATTAAATTTCATAGAATCATAGAATTGCCAGGTTGGAAGAGACCCACTGGATCATTGAGTCTAACCATTCCTATCAAATACTAAACCATGCCCCTCAGCACCTTGTCCACCCGTGCCTTAAACACCTCCCTGGGTAGGTGACTCAACCACCTCCCTGGGTAGGCTGTTCCAGTGCCCAATGACCCTTTCTGTGAAACTGTTTTTCCTAACGTTCAGCCTGAACCTCCCCTGACAGAGTTTAAGGCCATTCCCTCTCGTCCTGTCCCCTGTCACTTGGGAGAAGAGACCAGCTCCCTCCTCTCCACATCTTCCTTTCAGGTAGTTGTAGAGAGCAATGACGTCTCCTCTCAGCCTCCTCTTCTCCAGGCTAAACAACCCCAGCTCTCTCAGCCGCTCCTCATAAGGCCTGTTCTCCAGCCCCTTCACCAGCTTCCTTGCTCTTCTCTGGACTCGCTCCAGAGCCACAACATCCTTCTTGTGGTGAGAGGCCCAGAACTGAACACAGGAATCAAGGTGCGATCTCACCAGTGCTGAGTACAGAGGGGGAATAATCTCCCCTGATCTGCTGGTCACTCCATTTCTGATACAAGCCAGGATGCCATTGGCCTTCTTGGCCACCTGGGCACACTGCCTTAGTTTTGAATTTCTCAGTAAACAGAAATTCCATATTTAGCAGTTTGGTCATGATATTTTTTGATAGGAATGGTTGGACTCGATGATCTGATGGGTCTCTTCCAACCTGGTTATTCTATGATTCTATGAAATGAGGATAATGAGGGTTAACAAGATCTTGCCTGTACTTTTTTTTCACGTGCATTTAACTTTTTTTTAAGGCAGATTAAAAGTAGTGAAAGGGTTTGCTGTTACCAAAGATAATTTTTAAACTACTGTGCTTTGCCTTATGTCTGGTACTGATGCTCCGTTCTTCTACGTGTTAAAGTTAGAGGAAGTTATATACATATCAATGTTGATGAGGAAATCAAAACTTGAAGCTGTGTATCTCTGCTACTCTTTTTACATTTCAGTTGTTATAGTAGTGAAAAAGTATACATGTATGTCAGCAAATCTTATTATAATACTTCAAGTCAAAAATATTATTTAAATTTAAAATAAAGTAAACCCATTTTCTCATTTACTTTTATATTATGTATGATGTTCCAAGCAATTAAATGGTGATTTTTTGTGTCTGTGCACTTCAAACTTTTGGGTAAAACAACTGAAAGTAGTTTTCTGTCTTTATGCAAGATTTTTGGATAGATATCGCATGAAGAGATATTCTTTCAGAAGACTTTACAATTGTGTAGTGGTTGGTTTTCCACCAAGATTTCAGAAACACCATTATGAAAAATCTGTTCTTTCTTATGGTAAAATATATCAATTACTGTATCTTGTTATTGTCACAGACAGGAAATCCAATAGATAGATCAGTTAGAATTCTCATGTACTCTCTTAGGTTGTAGGTTTTGTAATTGTTGCTTCTTTTATACTGAAGCATGAAAGTGTGCAGTCCATTGATTGCTAAAACGCTTTCTCAGTGTAACAACATTAGAAACTAGAAAGAATTTCAAATTAATTCCAGAAACATATGAACCCTATATGTCCACCATTTTCTTAATGAATTTAATTATTAAGTAGAGTATATCGGTATAATTCGTAGATTAAACAAATAAATCGCAAAGGTTTTGGTAGGCTAAGTCACCATTCAAAATTATTTTAATAGTTGAAAATCTTCATGCAGAATTCATTAATGTCTAATGCAAGCTGCTTAAAGGAAAAGGAAAAATGCATTCATTAGCCTGTTCCCGTGGGAACTACATTTCTAGTGAGTGTTTGAGATGCTGAATTCCTTGACATATCTGTCAGATGTGGCTCCCCAAGACATGAATTATGATCATACTCAGTTGTAACAGCAAGTTCAGACATTACCTATTCCTGAGGAATGTTTCTTCATTTCTGGAATATCATGCGCATACTGCAGAAATTTAGAAGTACCTGAAGTCTCTGAGATTTGCGTACATATTAAATGATGCCATAAGTCATTCAGCAAACATTTCTAGGTTGTGTATTCATCTTTGGAATCTGATTTTCCAGATTCATAGCAAACTGTTAGGCACGCAGCTAAGACCAGTGAAAACATGGAGGAAAAAATCTGTAAAAATAAAACCAAAATAATTGTCATTTTGTACCAAACTTGTACCACAGCAATTGTTGCACAATATGGAGAATCTTAGAGTGCCACAATGCTTGTTACATTGTCAAATTGAGTTAAATCAATGGTCTAATTTAGGAAATTATCTGTTGTCAACAGGTTATAATTGATAACACTGTAAAAAATTTGTCGACCATTCCTCATATCAGTTAATATACTTATGGTACTATTGCTAAGCCTAAACGCATGGGATTTCTTTTTCAAAAGAAACTGCATAATTAGCTTGATTAAAACATAGTTTTCTTACCTTAAACAAGCTTGATATTATAAAAATGCAGGACTTGCATATTTATATGTTATTAAGCTATATTGATGTAAAATTCAATACAAATAATGAGTTAAAAGTCCTTAATTTTAAGAAATATAAATTTGTGGAATTAAAAGCCATGAGTCAATTTGCAACATATCACACATTTAACTAAGGATAAAAAGGTGAAAGAATAGGTGAAATTTACTACTAACAAGTAGGAAAAAGACTACTTTTTACCCAAGTTAATTTGTGTGTATACCTATGTCTAAGAAAGTTACTCAACGCTCTAATTCTGTCTCTGTATTACTCCTGGCATTCATCCAGCTTAATCTTTGCTGTAGTTGTCTCGTCTGAACAGAAAGGTTGGATTGTAAATAAATGTTTTAAACTAAATTACATGGAGGGATTAGAGAGACTGGAAAGTGAGGAGAAGCGCAAAGGAAAAGCTAGGTTTAAATATTTCAGGTTTTTATACAGACCTGAATCATCAGGAGAATTAAATGTACTTTTGACATTCAAAGGTGAATGAAATGTCATGAGAAGTGAAGAAAACCCAGACAATTTACTTCACAGCATGAGCTTATAACTAAAAGCCTCTGACTTTTATGCAGATATAACTAGTACATGAGGTTACTCTTCTCTTCATACCTTGTAATTCTATGTTTACAAATGCATTTATCAAAACAGTCAAAGATCATTGCAAAATATGATTTATGTTTAAGGTTTGTTTTTTTTTTCTTTTAAAGACAGACTTGAAAATCTGTAAGAAAAAATGCAGAATACTTTGATTGCAAGAAGTATGTAGTAAATATTTTTATAAGTGAATGGAGAATCGATTATTCCAAATATGTTTAATCTGGGGTTCATCTTTTGTGATAAGTCTTGACTACTCCCTGTTTAGACCTTTTCAGGCTTTTTATGATAGCACACTTCCAAGAAAATTTGCAGCAGACACGCTGATCTGATGTAAAGGTCTTGCTGATCTGGCTCATAAGGGTAAATCTTGTTAAGTAAAGAATGATGCAGTGCAATATTGGCTATGAATAACTGATAAATAAGATGTATGGTGCAGCTGCAAATATTGCCATTCAATTCTGTATTGTGTTCATCTGCATTTATTTTACATTGCCAATCTCCTTACAGAAAAGTAAAGTATACTTATGGAATATTTATGCATATATAAAATTCTGTTGCATTTTATAATACAAAAGCATTCCTGGAGGATAGATATTCTTTAATTATTTTCAAGGTCATTTAATGACAGAATAGTTATGAATGGAGTTTTCCTTCTGCCACATACAACAATCAGTAATGGACAGATAGCATAGCCCTACTTGTATTACATTTCACTATATCATTGAATGAATCTCCTTTTATACTTGTTTTTCTGTCTACTCTGTTCTTTCTTCATTCACAAGAAACAAAGTATATTATGCAGGGTTAGGATGGGGATGAGGAAGATAAAGTTATGAGTGAAAATTAATTTTGCATGTAAGAAGCAAAAGAACTATTGTTGAAATCATCATGCATGTCAGCCTTGAGGTCAGTAAAAGACACACTTGAGATAACATTTTAGTCCCTTTGCTTTGTCACTGACAATGGAAGTTCAGGTCTATCAGTGGCCTAGAAAAATTTGTTACGGGAGAGTTTTAAAATTAGTCTACAGAAAATAGAATTGATTTGTGAAAAGGTTTAACTTCATCAGATATTATATTTAGCAGTAAGTCTATTATTTTTGTGTAATTTGTGCTATCAAAATTGCAGTCATTATACTCACATAAATATTTAACAGGGAACCTTCATGCTGCTATGCTGTGAACAAGAGTCATATGCTAAAAAGCATTTTGAACAATACTTTTAGCATGATTGGGGGGATATCTGGTGGCACGCCAAATCCCCATTGATTATACTGTACTGTTTTATTGTTTCACAAAATCTTTGAAATGTAGCTCTTTTCAAGTTGCTGACTGATTGTTCAATCAATTGACTTTAAAATCCTTGCATTAAGAAGTGCACAGTGGTTTTATAGCAGAGAAGAAAATAGAGTTCCAAGAACCAAGGTAGTATTCCCATTTACTGTATAGAATCATAGAAAGATTGGTTGAAAATCCTTTCTATGGAGGAAAATACCTGGAGTTTATCTGGTCCAAGAGTCCTGCATGAATCTTCGAATCATAGAATCACAGAATAACCAGGTTAGAAGAGACCCACTGGATCGTCGAGTCCAACCATTCCCACCAATCCCTAAATCATGCCCCTAAGTACCTCATCCACCCTCACCTTAAACACCTCCAGGGAAGGCGACTCAACTACCTCCCTGGGCAGACTGTTCCAATGCCTAACAACCCTTTCCATGAAGAATTTTTTCATAATCTCAAGCCTAAATCTCCCCTGGCGGAGCTTGAGGCTATTACCTCTCGTCCTGTCCCCTGTCACTTGGGAGAAGAGGCCAGCTCCCTCCTCTCCACAACCTCCCTTCAGGTAGTTGTAGAGAGCAATAAGGTCTCCCCTCAGCCTCCTCTTCTCCAGGCTAAACAACCCCAGCTCTCCCAGTCGCTCCTCGTAAGGCCTGTTCTCCAGCCCCTTCACCAGCTTCGTTGCTCTTCTCTGGACTCGCTCCAGAGCCACAACATCCTTCTTGTGGTGAGGGGCCCAGAACTGAATACAATATTCAAGGAGCGGCCTCATTAGTGCCAAGTACAGAGGGAGAGTAACCTCCCTGGACCTGCTGGTCACACCGTTTCTGATACAAGCCAGGATGCCATTGGCCTTCTTGGCCACCTGGGCACACTGCTGGCTCATGTTCAGTCGGTTGTCAACCAACACCCCCAGGCCCTTCTCCTCCTGGCAGCTTTCCAGCCAGGTTTCTCCTAGTCTGTACCTCTGCTTAGGGTTGTTGTTCCCCAAGTGCAGGACCCGGCATTTGGCCTTGTTAAACCTCATGCCGTTGGTCTCAGCCCAGCAGTCCAGCCTGTTCAGGTCCCTTTGCAGAGCCTCCCGACCCTCCAGCAGATCCAGCAGATGAAGCAGTTCTAGTGTCATGGTTTAGGCATGGTTTTGTATAACTCAATTGTAACCCCCAAGGATGGTGATTCCTCACCTGTTTCAGTGCTTCTTTTTTCTGCCAGTGAGTACATTTTTCTAATATCTAGTCTGAACATACCTCCTTGTGGCTTGTGACAGTTATTCTTATTATGCTGTTTGTCACTGTTGAGAAGCCTCAAACTATTATTTCTATTTCCACTGCAAATATATGGTAGATGACTATTCAATCACCCCTTGTCATTCTTTTCATCAGACTAGGTTATTCTTAGCACCTACTCATTTTTCATGTGCCCTAGGCTCCTCTGAGTAGCTCCCTACTGGACCATGTCTAGTTTCTTTGTATTCCTGGACAAAGAGACCCCAGGTTTGACCCTACCACCACTAATGAAAGGGGGACAATAAACTTTCCTCAATCTGCCATCTCCAAATGTAGCCCATGTAGGCAGTCTACCACACTAGTGAGCTATTCACCCCTGTTTGGTTGTGTTGACCTGCTGCATGCATCTGCTTCTAAAAGAGCCTTTCAGCCTGACCCAAAGGACCATTTTACCCTTGCCCCAAAGACCTGCAGTTATCTTTAAACTAACTGAGGTTTATGTTCGGCACCTTCTTGGAGCCCGCATGGGTGAGCCACAAGGAGTAGGATTAACCAGATGGCACTCTGTAGGCTCTGCTTCTGCAGCTTATTCCTTCAGTTGAATTAGAGAACTGAGATTTGGGCATGTGTGCTTTGAACTACAAGTGTGTGATCCATTCTTCTAAAGACAGTGCAAAATCTCACCAGTCTCCAGGAGATTTATTTCCAAAATTTCGATTGACGTCAGTTAATGCTTCTAAATTTTAGAATAGCAAAAGATTAGCCATCAATGACAATTGTTTAATTTATCATCAAATAAATTTCAACATTTTAGAGCACATACAATCCTATACAAAAAATGAAAAAAAATGAAAAAAGTATTTCTTACAATTTGGTTCTAAAAGGTTTATTTAATGATAGAATGAAGGGCTAATGAGCACTTGGAGGAGACCTGACATTTTAAAGGTTACGTTATTCAAAGAATATTTGCTTTTGAAATGCATTTAAGTTGTGTGGTTTTAAAGTTCAATACCTATTTCCATTTTAGCCTACTGAACTGTGTAATAAATAGATTTATTAACTATGCCTTTGTTTTGTTTAACAAGATCTTCTTACAGGGTATAGCAATTGTTTCTAAGAATCATAGAATGGTTTGCACTGGAAGGAACCTTAAATATCATCTAGATCCAACCCTTCTGCCATGGGCAGGGACACATTCCACCAGATCAGGCTGCTCAAAGCCTCATGCAACCTGGGCTTTAATGCCTCCAGGGATGGAGCATCCACGACTTCTGTGGACAACCTGTTCCAGTGTCTTACCACCCTACAAGTAAAAAATTTCTTCCTAGTATCTAATCAAAATCTACCCTCTTTCATCTTAAAACTGTTACCCCTTCTCCTATCACTGCACTCCTCGATAAAAAAGGCCCTCCCATCTTTTCTGTAGGACCCCTTTTAGGGACTGGAAAGCTTCTATAAGGTCTTCCTAGAGCATTCCTTTCTCTAGACTGAACAACTCAAATTCTCTCAGCCTTTCCTCACATGTGGGTGACCGTCTTCTAGACTTGCTCTAATAGATCCGTGTCCTTCCTGTGTTGAGGACTCAAGAACCAAATGCAGTACTCTAGGTGAAGTCTCGTGAGAGTGGAGGGGAAGAATCACCTCTCTCATCCTGATAGTTAGACTTCTCTTCATGCAGCATAGGACACAGTTGGCTTTCTGAGCTGCAAGTTGAGCTGATATTGACCTTCTCGTCCACCAGCACCCTAGCTCCTCCTCTTCAGAGTTACTCTCAATCCTTCTCCACCCAGTTGTAATTATGCTTGGAATTCCCCTGACCTAGGTGTAGGACCTTGTACTTTGGCTTGTTGAACAGCATGAATTTTGCACAAGTCTTCTCTAAAGTCTATCAGGGTCCCTCTGGATGGCACATGGACATTGAGCCACTGATGGTAACGTGTGCTTTTTTATCAATGGGAGTACAAATATATTTTCTAAGTGTATAGCCTAACAATGTTACATACAATTGATAATTTTTATTTTTTCTTAAAACTAGTTTGTGTAAATAAATTTGCTATGCAATTCATGAAAGGAGGTTTCTGTTCTGAATAAGGTTTTGGGAACAATTTGCTGATACAATGATCCATCTCAGTAAATTGCTTTTGTTGGAATTATTATTGTTGGAACTATTATTGTTGAAATATTTCTCATGGGATTTGTTATTATTTCTAAACTGTGTGCTGTACAGTGATTTAGACTAAATACAGATTGAATGAAAGTTGCTGTTAAAAAAATAAGCTGGGAAAATTGACTTCAAACAAAAACCTCTCATCGTTACATCCTAAGTATGTTAAGTGACAAAGCTCATCTTCTGAATTCATACTGATTCAATATGTTATAAACTATGTTGTTGATCCACAAATGTACTCCTTTCTAGGGATTTTGGATTATGCTCTTGCTTGCTTTATTTCATTATTTATAGCAATGTACATTTTGTAACTATAATTGTCCCATAAATAACTTACAATTGTCTTATTATTTTTATTTCAATAAAAATCAGTACCAAACATAATACTCTGAATGGCTTTAGGATGCTGATGTAACTTTTGGCTCAATCTGCATGCCTTACATCTCAGAAAAAAAAAATAATTTAAATATATGGAGAAAAAGAGCTTAATGGGGTAATTATATTTTGGAGTCTATACACAAATCACTAAAGCAATTTTTAACAAATGAATTTTTTATATCAACTACAATGAAATACAAGTATTTCTTAAGGAAATTATTCGAATGAGTGAATATTGCATTACATATATTAACTATACCTTATTTACTACACAATATACCTTTATTCACAAGTAATTATTAACATTCACAGTTAATTAAGCCATTACTATTCTTATTCCAAAGTAATGCAATATTTTAGTGCAAAGAATGATGGAAAGTCCTGACAGGGCCATTCTCTCTGGTTTTTTAAAATGGTTACATTTGTTCTGAGTATACATTTTAGTGAATGACTTAAGGCTTGATTCTGCCACCACATATATTAGTGGAAGATATGCCAATGATTTCACTGGCATAAGATTTACTACCACTTTGTTGTTTCTTTTACTATTCAACTTGGAATATTTTAATTATTAAAGTTTGTTTATTTGTGTTAGTTGAATTCTGATATTATAGCCAGGTGTTTGAGTTAGCATTTATGAAATTAATAGTT
Source organism: Clamator glandarius (assembly GCA_033459285.1). NCBI lineage: Eukaryota > Metazoa > Chordata > Aves > Cuculiformes > Cuculidae > Clamator > Clamator glandarius. The sequence continues at coordinate 1,049,568 of JAUNZM010000282.1, read as the reverse complement.
ATTTGGGCAAGACAGACAGATGTTACTGAGATGTTCTTCATAGGACTAAGCATTTTGTCTATTGTGTGGCATAATCCTCATAACTTTTTTTCTCCTGTATTTCTCCCCTATGACAATTTCTAACTTCATTTTATTCACACTTCTTTGAGGTAACTCTGAGGCTCAGCTAGACTAAGTTTCTATACTTTTTCTCCTATTGTGCAAACGCATAGATTAAACTTGTTGCTTATCTCAGGCAGACAGTTTTTTTGGAGAAGTTCCTCAGATTGTGTAAGATCTGGAAAAGTCTGAGACATTCATACAGAACCTTAATGTTCTTCACTGTTATCCTCACATGTCCTACTAGTGTAGGTTCCTCATTGCTTTCCTCCCTCGTCTTTTTCTTTTGTCCTTAAAAGAACATGAGAAGCTTAAACATCACAAAGAGAAGCTTAAAGTCTCATAAAAATGCTGTTCATTTTTTCTTCTGAAAGACACTCAAGTATTTCCAGGTGACTCGTTTTTTCCTTGAGAGTAGTTAAAATATGAGTTATAGGTGCAGCAAATTTCTGCTAAATCAAAACACTAAACCACTCCACTTATTAAGCTCCATTGTTTTTAATCTACAATCAGTCTCCATAATAAAAGAGACTCAGACTAGAGGGAGAGAAATAGGAAAAAAAAAACCACATTAGATTTGTAATGTCTCTGACAGAAATTTCATATTGCTGCCACTATCTGAAATATATGTGAGTGAGGATGATATTTCCACAATGATGTGTCTCAGCTACTTTTTGTTGAAAGAAATTTATATCTTACTTTAGTTACATCTGACATCCTCAAGGACTGAATTTAGAACTGGAAGAATGCAATAGGTTCTATGCAATAGGTAGCTCTCCAATAACAATATATTTATATGATACTTCTGTTAATTAACCTTATGTAAGATCAAATTTGGGATTGATGTGGTGTAACTGTGCTATTAATTCCCCCAAACTTCCTTGCTTAAGTAATGGCTTATGTAATATATCACAATTCTTAGAAGATTTCTGAGGTAGGTTTCCTTTGGTGAAAAGACATTTTAATATGCCAAGCATTTCCCTTCTCATTTTGCTGTAATAATGTGATATAAACAACCTAGCCCTAGACCAGAAAAGCAGCTGGGGATTTTTGTTTTGCTTTTACTAACTGGGATTTATGGCGCAATTTATTTCACAACAAATCTTGTTTCAGATTGGTTTTTTTTTTTCCTGTGTTTCATCTTGATACCAGTTAAAATTCTGTAATAGTAAATTATTTTTTTTCTAGCTGGAATGGTTGTACTTTTTATTTGAAATAGTATAGAGTTCTGCTTTCTTGTCTATATATCTAATACTTTTTTTTGTGGATTTTTTCTGTACTATTCATCCTTTAATGTTTTATATTTGCTTGCAAGTAATAAAAACTAAGGTCTTCATTTTTTAATGTTGCCTTAACTTTAGCATTCTTGCCACAGAATAGGTTAAGTGAATTTTGCTGTTCATTAAAGCGCAATTCTTTTTGGTTGTTGTTTCTTTTAAAATTTTGATCTACAAAATTAAGAAAAGAATGTTCTTGCATACTTTGTCAACAAGTATTTACAATTTTGTTTTAAATTGTCTATACACTACATTAAACCAAAGCCAAAGTAACTGGTAACTTCTTGTCATACCTTGTGATTTTTAGCCTCCCTGCCTGTCATCTTATAAGTAGAAAACAACAAGGTCTGAGCTGTTGTGCATCATTTTAACTGAGTCCAATACCTTTAGAGTTTACAAGGAAATCTCGTTTTTCCTCTTTGGAGTAGTTCTTCGAAGTCCACTCCTCCATGCAACCAGTCACTATGTGAATAATTCCAGCAAAGTGAATTATTCTACAAAATTAAATTCTTAAATAAAGCATACAGATACTTTGATCAGGAAGACGATCTAAAACCAGAAGCAGATAGATAGCACAGGTCAAAAAAGACTGAAAAAAGTTCAAATGATATTTTGAAGAAATAAAGGAAATTCACTTTCGGTGTATATGGTATTAGATATATGCCAGTATGCCAATGTCATAATTCACACAGACACAATGTAGTGGATGAATTTTTTCACATTCATATCCTGAATATGGAAGTCCTATATTTCTTTCAGAATGTTACTTGAAATTCTACAGCTAGTTACTTCTGTGATCATTGACAATTGTAGTCAAAAAAACAATTTTGACTAGGGCTGTGAGCTATGGACTCCTGTCTCCTAAGGTGATTTTATACTGAAACGACAGGTATGTACCTTAAAAAAAACAAAAAAAACCCCAAAAAAAACCTAAAAAAACCCCAAAAACTAGTGTTTTCAGCCTCCTTGTCTATCTTCTAAACTAAAACACTAAACAGAACTAGTTTTTCAAGTATTTTCTTCCCTTCTCAACATATTTTAAAAAATAAAACAGTTAGCAGTGAAAGTTTTCACTCCTCCTGGATTACTTTTAAGTCCTTCACTTTTATTACGTACTGTGGGACAGTTCCTTTATCTTATTTAATTGTTCTAAATATTCTTTTACAGTTGAGAATTTAAAGTTTCCTCATCAAGAATGGTTCTTTTTTTTTGGTTCTTTCGATGACATAGTTATAGTTCTTTCCTGTGTATAAAATGTATCCACACCATATCAAGTGGTTACAGGTTTTGAGGACATATTATGCTATCAGATTAAGCTGGGTTAATAAAATAAATATATTTGTAAGAGTCAGTGTATCTAAAAGCATAGTGCTGTGTAGGGGATTCTAAAGCAGACAGTGATTCTTTAAATACTGCATATGTAAGTAATTTTATTCATTTAGATAGGTCCCAGGAGTCTCTCAAGTGTTTATAGAATTGAATCCTTAGGTTTTATGTAGTGTAGATGCACAGTCATGCTTTTAAGTTGTTTAAATTTTAAAAAAACGTTTGCAGTAACACTAATTTTTAGTATACCCTAAGGTTTATTTTCAGTGAAATTATTCAGCTTTGGAAAATAATCATGGCTGAAAGGCAAGTCAAACACTGCTACTGCTTGGTTTAGGTTTTAAGTTCTATCTTGCTGATGTTATATGTCATAATCCTTCTCTTCTCCAAATTCTGTTCTTCTTCTCATTATGATACTTTATTTTCTTCTTTTTTTGTGATGTAGTTATACTTTATAGTTTGATATTTTTAAAACTCATGAAAATAATAAACCTAAATCTGCTGGAAGACACACAATACTGTGTTCTTTACAAGAAAGCAGTTGTCATGTTTCAATGGCAGAGTCCTGTGAAGTGCTCATAATAGTGTGTGAAATGTAAAAGTTACTATTTTTTCTGAAATTCATTAAATCCCTTTAGCTCTATGTTTAATGAGATCTCTTTCTGCCTTTTGCAGAAACTAAAGAAACAGAAATTCCAATAAATCTGGACTCAAAAGACTAACAAAGAGTAGTGACAGAAATAATTCTATTTTCATTAAATGTACAACTTCAAAAGCAAGCCTAAAGCAACTATTAAAATACTCCTCTATAATGAAAAAATAGCCCCCCTAAAGACTGAGAGACTACTGGCTCTTTCTCAGGACAGTACAATTCTTCTTTTATAAGATTATACAGCTTCTGCTTTTCTGGGCAAGACAAATACTGACATTAAATTCCTTCAGAAGCACAACTTGCTCAGTCACAACAATCATTTTATGCAGATAGTAAAAAAAGGACTATTACAACTCACAAGAAAGTTACTTCTGGAACCACTGGCCAATTAGAAAATGAGAATCTAAGTTGCAAATGAGGTAAATGCATTAAATTGCCTGGCATTTAAAAAAATAGGTAACATCATCAAATTTTATTTTCTTTTTTTTTCTTTCCTTTTCTTCAGCAATGGTTGTTCTCAGCAACTTGGAACCAAATACGACATACGAAATCAAAGTAGCTGCTGTAAATGGAAAAGGGCAAGGAGAGTATAGCAAAATTGAGATCTTTCAGACCTTGCCTGTCCGTGAGTAATACTTGTGCTATTGAGCAAAATTGTAAATCATCATTAGAAAATGATATCTCTGGATCAGTTAATAATGTCAAGTGGGGTTTGTTGTGGATAATATGTTTTACATTTTACTTTTCAATGTATAACATGAGTCTTTGCATTGTTTCTCAGAAATCATATTTTGTTCATCTTACTTCCCTAACTTCCCAAGTAGCAGAAATTAACTTAAATTGGAGGATTTATCCCACTAACTAAACTAATAGAATTTTCATTATTTATATTTCATTGTTTATATTGTGTTCTTATTGATGTGTTTCTTCTGTCCAAAATGGGTAACTTGATAGCTTTCAAATATCTTTTTGATTAAAGTATATTCTTATGCTACATATATTCTGTGACAGATAAAATAATTGGCTTAAGCGGCTTAAACTGGCTATTAAGACTTTAGTAGTATAGTTAAGAGATTTTTTTCATTGCAGAGACAATTGGTCTTGGTTTTGGAAATCTTATTCTTTACATTTATTCTTAATATATACCACTCTAAAAATATCTAATTTTGTCTTAGCACATTTATCAAAGAGTTAATTTACGCAATAAGTGTTCAACCATTTAGATCTCACATGGGACTAAAGGTTATACTTGATGTAAAGGATGTTTCCTATAAGATAGTATTGTTCTTAAACTTCAGCATGAGTAGGAGTTTACCAGCTTTCCTGAATTGATGACTAAATCTTTCCTGAAGTAAAGTCTCAAAGAACCACATACTTCTTTCATAATTCACATAATTTTGTTTCCTTGTGTGAGATTATTAATCTGCATTAGGGCATATGTTAGGCAAAATATTTTACACATCTATTAAGAATGTTTCACAGTGCTTGGAAGGATCATGTTGATTTTGAAGATTTTGATTAATAATCTTGTGGACAAGCTCCTAGCTGTAACTTAAGACATCTTATTGCTGAATTATTATTATCTGTTGTTCTTTTCTTGTTTAGGGGAGCCAAGCCCCCCATCAATTCATGGACAGCCAGGAATTGGCAAGAGTTTTAAACTTAGCATAACTAAACAAGATGATGGAGGTGCCCCTATTTTGGAATATATTGTCAAATACAGAAGTGTAAGTATTTCAGTTAATGGATTTTGCTAGTAATATCTGCTTTTCACGTAGAGAAGACTGTTTATATGATTTGAAATGTAACAAAATGGTTTGCACTCTGCAGAAGTAAAGAATATACAGTTTATGCTTTCTTTTGTGACTAGGTTGCTAAAAAAAGGGGAAGAGAGGGGAAAAGCAGTATGCTCTTCCTAAAGGTATAACTGAAAGCTCATTCTAGCAAGAAAATTATATTCTCTTTTTTTTATAGAGTAAATGTGTAACATTCATATGCAACTTTCAAAAGTGCAGTAAATTGGCAGACATTAAATTTACATAATTAAGGGTTGTTTGAATGGTAAATTTTTAACCTGGTATAAATGCGTTTGTATTGATAGATAGCATCCTAGAGATAGAAAGCTATATTCTAGTGTTCCATATTAATTTTAAATGTAATTAATTATCTGATCGTGTTTCATATTTTCCAGGCTCAGTTTAAAAAAAGCCAAATAATTGACAAATTGTGAGGAATTTATGAGTTTCAGGATGCATATCAGTTGTTTAACAGCCATTTTACAGTTTATTCATCTTAAATCAGTTAAAATCTGATTTGATCTTCTGTTATCAAATCTGATGAATTTAGAAAAAGGGCGTTTCTGCAATGTGAAATTTACTTTTCTGCAAAAAAATTGTGGTTTTTTAACTATTATTTAGGTAGCTGAAACAGCATCCCTTCCTGATATACTATTTAGAAACTATCAGGTTGAAAAAGTAACTATAGATCAGGCTCAAGCAACGAATTTAATTCAAAACTGTATGTTTTGTAATAACTTCTTTGTTTTCTTTTAGGAAGATTATAGGACTTCTAGCTGACTAGACCTGGTAAAAAGTCATTTTACTAAAGTATAACAGGAGATTTACATGTCAATTTTGAGATTCTAAAAGAGCCTGGGAATGTAGCATCAGACATCTAGGCGTGCAAAACACAAGACAGTGAGGACTGTATTTAGTGGAAACAGGCAGTCTTGGAGAAATTAAATGCAGAGCCTGTGTTCCCAAAACAGAAAGAAGAATTCCTTATTTTCAAAGTAGATTTTGTCACTTTTCCTGATGTTTCTTGCAATGTAACGTTATGATTATAGGATTATCCAAGTTCTAAGCTCAGCATGTAAAATCATTTTCCTAAGCTAAGTATAACCAAAGAAAATTGGTAGTTCCAAATCAACTGAGAAAAATTTGGTAGAGCTTTTAAGAGTAGCCTGAAGTAATAACCAGTAGTTATTCTGATATCGCTGGTCTCTAAATCTTAACCGACTTTCAGTCCAGCAAGTACACTTGTCATAAAAGAAGTGATTGCAAAAAAAGAGAGTAGTAAAATATAAAATAAAAGAGAGAATGCAGCTTTGTGAGATTAAGCTTACTGGTTAGATTGCAGTGCCTCTAAGTAGTTAAAATTGAGAAAGTAAGACAGTAAACTGTTTGGATATAATATATGAATGCAATACATGGAATTCAATCTGTTTCTGTGATTTAAATAAACTAAATTATTTTAGTATCTATCCTGAATATTTTTGGAAACTTGATCTTGATCTACTGTTTTGACTAAGGTATAACATTATAGTATAAAAGCTGACTTTTCATGTGTATTGTTGAAAGATAAATGTACAGCCTAAGCAGTAACTGGAAACTTAATAGGTTTCTGAAGAAAATATCTTTTACTTGGATCTCAAATCCATATCTCCTTAATTTCACTCAGAATGGATGGATACTATCAAAAGGTCTTAATTAACTGCTTCTGTTCTATCTTTCCCAGTGGCTGTATTTAATTTGCTTTCTTCTTTCTCTTAGGAGCTTCATTACTAGCACCTGGGACAATGTATTTACTTGCATGTTTAAAGAGCGTATTAGATAACAAACTATCCACCAGTGTTCTTTTTCTTCCTTTTGCTTCAGAAGAGCTTATGACTTACTAAGAGTCAGTTCATTTATATTTAAGTTTTATTAATAATTTTCTATTTGAACTTTGAAGACAGCCTTTAAGATATTATAGTAAAATTGTAGCCTGCTCTAGACCAATTAGAAATTTTAAATTTTCATTCACATGTGTTTGTTTAGTTTTATTCATATTAATTTATTCATATTATGGGCAGGACTTCCTAACTATAAACAGATAATAAGAAGCTTCACATTCTATTCTGTATTCCAGAGAAGTAGTCACTGTGCAATTTTTATGAGTAGCAGCCTCAAATTGATTCATGCTGTTGCACAAAGAAAGTGCAAGACAATCTTACAAAGCTTCACTGATGAAGTCTGAAGCTGATGGCATACATTGACTTCTAAGTTATCTTACAAAAGAATAGGAGGAAAGAGAGAAAGAGAAGGGAAAGCCGTTCCCCAGTAGCCATCCAGGAAGAGCAGTGACGGGGATTTCCTAGACAAGCACCCCGTGTGATGCAGAAGGTGACACCCCCCCCCAAGCACATTTCTCATAGTAACTATGTAATTTTAAGGGGAATCAACTCAAGCTCCCCTTTGGTTATTCCTGCTGATGGCGCTGTGAGCATTAGTTGGGGCATACGTGATGAGGTGCACAGTGGGTGTTAAGCTTTGTGAATGTAAGTTATTGGAGAAATGTGTACTGAATTTGTAAATTACTATTATTTGCTGTGTTATTTACAGACTGTAGTAATAAACTAGAAGCTAGAGGGGAGGGTTGAAGAAATTGGACAATGTTAAGGGAAAGCAAGGAGATAAGGAAGGCCTGGAGGAGGGGGCACTTGGGATACAGGGAAGAGACTACCACAGCAGCCCTGGGCAGGTGGGTGACCAGGGGCACACGCCTGCAAGGCTACAAAGCAGCATTTGAAAGGTGGTACATAGGTTAAGTTTAGCACCAGAAACAGCATGCAAATAATGTGTTACGTCACTTAGACGTAACTCACACTCTCACAAATAAAAGTTTGTGCTTACTGCTTAAGCGCATTTTGATTATGATGAATGTTCTGCAGCTGCACGTTGCGATTGTGAATTTGTGTTTAGTACATAATATTGCCCACTTTTCCTTGAAAATTCGGATCAGTCTTATCATCTTGAAGGGATTTGTTCCTAGCCTTCAGTTATAATTTTAATATCATATGCTGGATTATTTCATAATGTTTAAAAAACAAGTCTTGAAATAGGCTTCCTAGTGATTAGAAAAGGGAACTTCATTTCTATACTTTCAGGTCACAAAATGCCAACGGTAAGCTATAAAAAAAGGGTAAAGGGTTTGGTTTTGGTTTTCCCTGACATGTCAAATTTCATTAAAAGTTCTTAAAAAGAATGAAATATTCAATTTTTATGATTACAAACTTTTAGGTAGAAGTAAGAAAAATTGATTAAAGTCCTATTTTGAAAAACATCAACAGTGGTTTTTTTTTTTCCCTTTTACATCTATAATGATGTTTCGAGGAAACATCAGAGGAGCAATTATTTTTTGCAGACCTCAAAGTTGTTCACCGTGTTGACATGTGACAGCGTTACTACTAATACTCTGAATGTTGTCAGTGACAAGTGTTTGATAGGTTATGTGCTTCACTCTGCTTTGACTATGTTGATGGAACGCTGTGTTCATATTGTTGCTTTATGACAGGTTCTAGAACAAACTTCTGTAAATGTGAGTAATTTAAAAAGATACAATTACACGTTTACTCCCATTCTGTGATGCCTGCCATAAAACAGGTCACATTTTTTGCATTTCTGAGTTCTACTTTACCTGCCAGATCCTTGGACATTCTAAGTATTTTAACAGCATGTACTATATCAGCCACATTTTACTTTGTTTGGTATTTGCTCCCTGTCCCCCAGACCCGCAAAGAACCAACCAAATGAAATGAATTTGTCTGAAGACATTGCTTTAAACTACCAGATTGTCCTCTGTAAGGATTTCTTGGTATTTTTCCTGCCAAATTTCAAGATAGTACATCATGTCCTGCCCTTTTTCTATCACAGGGACCACCATAGTAACAGTTCTGTTTGAACTGAATGGTCAGTGGAACAATTTAGGAAGGATAGAGAATAAGGAAGAGTGCTGAAGGGGGATAGTCCTTTTTCCTCACTTTTCGTGTGTTCCCAGAAATGTACAATGTTAAATGACCACTGTCAAGAAAGATATTATTTTCTAGAGTAGTAAATAGTGGATTGGCTTTATTTCTAGTGTTGTCAGATATGCCCTCAGTTTATAGAAGCAGCAAAGTCATGACAGACTGATTTCACGTTGCTTTGTTTACTTATTTTTTGTCAGGGTATTGAGATGTTTAGGTTACTTACTGCTGTCTTACAAATCTCCTACATCTAAGATAAAATTAGCTGATGTATATATTTGAGGCAAATATACATGCAACTAAGAAATAGATACATTTTTCTTCATAGTGTCATTGGTTTGTGGAATTGTGGCAAATTTGTTTCAACTAAAGACTTGTACTGGGAAGAAGACAGTGTCGGTTTAAGTCTTAAGAGTAATGGAAGTGGGCAGTAAGATTCCCAGAAGTTGTTAGACGTTGGTTAGTCTCACGGCATCAGTGACCTTCCATAAAGGAGTATTTCTTCATTATATGGAAAAAAACAAAATGCACATAAAAAAATCAATTTAATCTCTGGGGTTGCAGATCTAATTGCGGTTTCTGACAATGTGCATTTGTTGGTGGATATTAAAAATACAGCTCCTAGTATTAAATGATTGTTGAAGATATTCGTACCTCTAAAATTAGACTTGAGTTTGTAATTTAGGAGTGTCTTTCATTTGCCATAGAACACTGCATATGTATAATTTTCAATTAATTTAAAGCAATATTAATAATAGAACAGCCTAATAAGGTATGAAGTTTTCTTCTGTAGTTCTGGCTTCTGCTTCTTAAGCTACCAATTAAAGAGTCTTAGAATAAACAGGGAGATTTGGAGGAAGATTTAACTGACAGATTCTTGGTTTGTGTTCTCGTTCCTCTCCTTCCATTTCTAGACTAATAATAAAAACTAATCTGGACACATTACTAACCTATACTTAGTAAAAAGTTACTGAAAATTCACATGAAATAAGAGCTGTAATGAAGGGTATTGCATTTCTTTTTTTTTTTTTTTTTTCTTTAAGATGCTAAAAGCAGACTGTATTCTGGAAGACGTCATTTGTTTATAAGAAGACAACTTGCTTTCCAGATACATTTTTTATTCTTCTTCCTCCTAACTCATGTTTGTCACTCCTTGTAAGATGGCTTCATGTCTTTGAGCCCAGAGTTTGGACTTTGTTTCATTTATCTCAGTCTTGACAGCTGACTTCAGTTTCAGCCAAAGTTATACTCTGACTTCTCTGGTGTGGCATGCAGGAATCCTGTTATACTTCTGTGCGCAGAAGTGCAGCCTCATACAGAAATCTGAATGCTTTTCCTTCCAAATCTTAAGCTCATTGTACTCATTGCATATAATTCTACAGTTTGTTTTCAAAATATATTCATATATCTGTCTGCAATGCTGTCTTTTCCAACTTCAGGAACCATATTAGCCTGAAACTTTATTCCAATTCAGTGTATTTTTTCTACTTCTGTGATTCTGAACCTCTTTGGACTTCCCTGGTATATTTACATTGTTGTATATGCACACACCAAGATCATTTATAGATCTTCTGATTTCTCTCATGCCGATATTCTTTCATATGTAGGTGTATTTTTTTTCCTAACTCCGCCCAAACATCACCAAGTTAAATAGCTGCTAAAATATGTTGCTGTAAGACACTGCTTTTCCTAATATTACTAAGGAGTATTTTCACATGGATGTTGCAATCAGTATTAATTCCTTTCTTTTTAGCAGTGCTATAAAAATATATGTATTTTGTAAAAATACTTTGATATAGTGATGATATAAGTGGATTTGCTCAGTGACATTTCATATGATTGCAAACAAATTAGCCACAGAGGTATGGGAAAGCATCCTTGACAGAAAGTACCCGTTTTACTGTATGACCCGCAAACTATTTTTTAACTGCTTGCATTTAAGTGCATTTGGCTTTTTCATGATTTGTAATTTGATTACAATTGTGATGTTTTTCATTAGTCTCCTACTGAACAAAGTAGACAATTTCACCTTGCTACAAATGTTTCTGTAAAGATGTTTTACTGTGTTTTAATCATTCCCAGGGCTGTCATGTATCAGTATCAATGCCAGTGCAGGTGAAGCAAGGAACAGTTTAAGGAAAGTTGAAGTTGATATGGAAAAAAACATCACAATCAGTGCTGATAGCAAATGAGTTATTGCAGCAGTGCACATATGGAATTATGTCAGTCTGTGTTTTGAAGACTACTTACAAAAAAAAAAAAATAAAAACACCAGGCAAAAGGAGCACAACTGGGCCCTGAACTGTCTGATTTAGATACTATTTTCTTTGACACTTGTATTGGTCAAGAGCAAGATGCGTCAGCAGAAACTTCAAAATATAAGCCACTATGAAGTACAGTACTTCCCCATATTTGAAGGAAAATTTTTTCTTCAAAGAAAGTTTGTTCTGTGTTGCTGTATGGGTTGGATTGGAGGGGGCAGGCTTTATCTTTTAGCCACAGATTTTGCCACTGTAATATACCTCAGTATTTTGAGAGAATCATACTGTCTGTACTCTTACCAACTGTTATTGATACTCCTTTGAATACGATGGATTTTTTGTTTGACACTATGTATTTTTTCCTTTTATCTATTATTTATTTTGTAATTATCATTTGTATAAAGAATAATTAAATAATTAAATATATTATTCCCTAAAAGAAGTGATTGCAAAGGTAAGCATTCCAAATTCACGAAACACCAGAATTAAAATTGCATCTTCATTTGTACAGGTGTCTAACATAATTATCTGAATTTTGAGGCCCCTTTTCTTTCTCTGAGACACCATTTTATTGATTTACATGTGTTCTCTCACCAGTGTAGACATAGGACTGCATATTTTCTTGATTATGTTTAGATTATTTTATGCAATCTGTTTTGAAAAATGTTGCTTCAATACCACATATTGCTACAGTTTGTATAAGTTTATATTACATAACTAATGTATGATACAAGCACAGCCTACATTCACTAGCAATTCAGCTTTGGTTTAATGGGAAGTTTCTTTTCAATAACATTGATCAAAATGTAATTGAAATATCTACTATAAAATAAACCTTTTGCAGAATTTATTCTTAGGAGCATTTGCAAATGATTATTTAGCTGTTCTCCAAGATAAACATGAGTATTTGAGCAAAATATAAATTGAAGCCAAAAGGTGAAAAGTGATTGCCTACAAAATCCCTAAATCTACATAGTTGAAACATGATTAGGAATGATCAAAACTGCAAAAGGTCTGAGTAGTCAGAACTCCAAAATTAAATGTTCATAACCTCTGTAAATGAAACTTTATATTTTTTGTGATTCATGTAGACATATAGACTAGAAATACAATAGGTTTTGTGAATTTAAACTAAACTTTAATCTTTACAGAAAGATAAGGAAGACCAGTGGCTAGAGAAAAAAGTGCAGGGTAGTAGAGACCACATCATCTTAGAGCATCTTCAGTGGACCATGGGTTACGAAGTACAGATTACAGCTGCCAACAGACTGGGTTATTCTGAGCCAACATTGTATGAATTCAGAATGCCACCAAAGCCCAACATTATTACAGGTGAGTTAATTTTAGACTATTTTCTCTTTATGAATTGTTTGCTTCTTGTAGTACAGCAATGTGTATAATTGAACAAAGGTAACCGATGTCTTCTTTAACTGACAAAGCCTGGGACCCCATACTCTATTATCACCAAAAACTTGCTTCAAACCCCTTATATGGGACCTCTCTTTATTAATAAAGTCATTGGTGAGTACAAAACAAACACTGAATCTTCAACCCAGATGAGGACTGTAAACAAGGCATATAGTATTTAAGATACATCTGCTATACATTTTTAAGTTTCCTTGTACTGCCAGTTTGTCTTGTTTTCAGTCCACCTAAATGTATCTCTACATATGCATCAAGATACACATGTAATAAAAGTATTTATTTTTGTGCCTGATGAGGTTAGGACTCCAAATGATCTTGTTTAGCTACCATCCTACTGATTCACCCTAACGTAGTGAGCATACAGCCTTCTATTAGGCCTATTTACAAGCTTTGAAATCCATAAAAATGTACTTTTTTTTTTAAGTCCATAAATAAGGTTTGGAATTATTTTAGGGAAAACTGCATAGTAGTTGAAAGTCAGTGTATATCAGTAACAAACTGATCAACTTTTAGTGCTGCCCAACGTAGCAATATAATTTGACATGACAAATCAAAACTATTTCATTCAGAATAAACCTTACATGTTGGTAATGTCTGATATATTATAGATAATTTTTATAAAGCAAATGTTATGAGGACTCAGTCTCAGCACTAATATTTGGGTTATGCACTTGAATTGCAGTAGTGAGAGTTGATTTGCATCTTGACTGAAATTTAGAGCCTCCCTAGGCCTTCTGCACTTGTTTCTAATCAGATAGTACCTTGTGATTACCATCATTCAGAAATAAAATTTCAGTACATAATCAAGAAACAGAAAAGAGAAAAAAAAAGATGTAGGGAAGCTTATTGTCCCAAGGACATAAAAAAAAAACAAACCTTATTTAAATAAATGGAAGGGTTAAAACATTTTTCAATTTTGTATATTTGAAACACAAATCTTATTTGTTTTGCAATGCAATCTAACTTTAACGCGTTATAATTATTTAAAGCATTCCATATTATTGCCACAACTACTGTAAATGAGAGGAACGTGATATACCTTTGCAAATGATAACATAGGTCATTTGTAGACGTTGAAGTAAAAAGCAGTTTAGATAATTTAGTTTCAGGAGACAGAATATTTTTCTCTGAACACAATTTTAGAGTTTTTTAGGGGCTTTGGCTTCTCAATGCTCTCTTGTAATCTCTAAGTAGCTGTAAGAAGTCTTTTACACACATCAGGTCTTCTTTGTGTGAATCATTATTGCAATTATGATTGTGGAACTAATTAGTTTCCTTGACAACTGTTTTTGCAAAGCCTGAGGACAGTGTGAAATTCCCATCATAGGAATATTCTGTAGGTGATTTCTATAAGTATGTCAAAAGACACTTCTATCAGTGGAACATTAATGTTCATGTTCATGAGTCAGTATGGTTATCTTGTTTTGAAATAGTATATTGTTATTATTGTAATATATATATAAATATTATTGCAAACCCGTGAACCTACTCTATTAAAACTTGATAGATAATGTTTAAAAATGCTTAATTTTGCTCAGAATAATTCTGATATCAGTTAGTCAACTTGGATGATGCATTATATGTCTACTTGGAGGCTTAGGTGTTTGCAGGTAGGCATCTACAGCTAGCTCCAAAGAAGGACATAAGGACCAAGATTGAAATGAGGTAAACTTTTGTATGAAATCTGTATCATCTATCCTGTGCTCACATAGCTGCTTCTGGTAACTGTGATTCCCTCCCTGATTATTCACATGATTATTAGAAAAGTTCCCCAGACTGCTAAAGGTTTTCATCTCTATGATGAAAACCAGATCTATGGCACTGCAAGTATTTCTATCTTGCTGTAAATATAATTAAAACCCAATATATTTGTAGATCCTTTGTATGCACTCTCGTGGATATTACTTATTTGAAGAGAATTTTGGCATCCTGTAAGTATCATGATGATTAACTATACCAGTCTTAGGTCTGGGAAGGAATCTGGGGCTGCAAATTGCTGTCTGGCGTTAGTAAGGTATATAAATCAGATAGACATTCCTCTAAATTTTCATACGGTTGGCCTCAGCATCCTCCAACTATAGATCTACTTGGTTTGGTAATTTCTGTTCCTAGGCCTATAAAATGGTCTCTATTCACTGAATCACTCAAAATCATTTTAAGTTTGCAATCCTTTTAGCAAAAGTTTCATGTTTATCTGAAGAATTTAGTGATGGAACCCTATACTAACTTTGAGAAATGCTCAGCAAACCAACTTCTTATAAGACATAGCCTTAAATAAATGTATGCATAAATATATTCATGTATGAGTATATTTGTATACATATATATATTACTGTAGATTATATCTATGCATATATGATTTTACTTCCTAGTTTTTGAGTTATGTTTTGAAGTCAGCAATTCCATCAAAGGAAGAGTAGCATAGTCTTCAATGTAGTATTTTATGTAGGCCAATATCTCACTAGGGATTTTAGTTGGCAGCATTTGCAAACATGTTCTACTCTAACATCAGTGTCCTTGCCTTTGAGTGAAGTCTTTATCACATTTTAAGTACCAATTTGTGATATTTTAGAAGATTTTATTCTAGTTGCTCTATAGCATCAAGGTTCTAGTCCTGTGAGGTGAAAAAAAGGTGATTCTCAAAGAAGCTGTATGCCTTACCTCTTTGCAGCGTCATCAGAGTTAGGACAGTGTAGCTGCATCCCTGGAAAAGTTTTAATCCCTTGTGGATCTCATTTACATATTTTTTTCAATGAAAGTCTGTTACCAATGCTTAAAATCATATAGTGATATGCAAAGAGGGGTATTTTCTCTTATCATCACTAGTACCAAAGATGATGCTTTTCATACCAGGCATCATTTTTTTCAGTAGTTTTTACAAAAGTACATCTTTAGAATCACCAGTAGCATCAAAGTGAATGAAAAATAAAAATAGCTTAAATCAATGCTACAGGGGTGTGTGTGTATATATATGTATTTGAATTTTTGTGTGTATATTTTATGATGTATTAGACAAATTAGGGCTTTTGAACTATAAAGACAGTGTTTTATCAGAACAGAAGCTAGGATGATGAACTTTTTCATACAGAGACTGAAAATGACTAAATGCAGAAATATAGAAATAAGTCCCCCTGATGCCCACAATTTTCTTCCAGAGCAAGTTCTTTTTTTTAATTTTGTTCTCAGTCAGACATTTAAGTGAGCGGTTTTCTTGGAAGAAATACATCTGATATGGTCCCATCTGTGTAGCTGTGGAAGGTTTTTGTTCCTGTCACCTCTTGCTGCCATAGAGCAGACTCTCTTGCTGCAGGTCCTCTCCTGCTGTCTCACATCCCTTCGTCCCTCATCAATGGGCTGCAAGAGACTCCCTGGGGCACAGTCTTTCTTGCTGTGAAAGGTTGCATAGCCTTCCTTTTCTTCGGAAGGATTGGCTTGACTCTGACCATGCAACAGCTAAGGGAAGCCAAAATCCTGTCTAGTTCATTCTTGTTCTGTACCCCACCGCAAAAGGATATAACATTTATTGATTTACAATTACTGTGAATAAACATCCCATCTGAATAGTTCTTGTGTCCTTTCAATAATTTTCCTTAGACTTCAAATTATTTCATACCTGTTTGAAATTATATTTTACCTGATTACAACTAGTCCTCAAGACTGGAGTGTCACAGAAAGGTATACTTGCATGACCAAGGCCTCTGCTGTTATTACCATTAGCCTTCTTTGCTGCAAGAGCACATTGCTGGCTCATGTTCTATTTGGTGTTGGACCCCAGAGAATTTTCTGCAAATTTGCTTCTAGCTGGGTGGCCACCAGTCATATACTCGTGACTAGGACTCTTCCTCCCCAGGGGCAGGTCTTTGCACTTTTATTTGGTGAACTTCATGAGGTTCCTGTGAGCCCGTTTTCCAGCCTGTTGAGGTCCCTCTGGATGGCAGCACAACCATCTGGTGTATCAGCCACTCCGCTGAAATTTGTGTATCAGTAAAGTTGCGGAGGGTATGCTCTGCCTCATCAACAAAATCATTGATGATGCTGAAAAGGATTGGATCAAGTATGGACCACTGGGATACAGCACTTGTAATTGGCCTCCACATAGACTTCATGCCATTGATCAGCACCCCCTCAGCCCAGCCATTCAGACAGTTATCAGTTCAGCCTCACTGTCTGCTTATCCAGCCCATATATCAATGACTTTCCAAGTACAATGTGTGTTTTGGAACAGGACCATTTTCTGAGGCAGAGCTAACCATGAGGTAATGTCAGCTTCTAAAGCCGCTTCTGGTACTTATTGTTAGTTCTAGGAAAAATTGTGTTGCATCATGAAAAGTTAAATTACGGGTATTTATAACCATCTTCTTCCTTTGTATGCTCTTTACATAGAAAAAATTAGAAAGGCTGCCAGTAGCTACTTGAGACAGGACTAAAAATCGTTACTTATGGCTTTTAAATTGCTTGTTTAAATACCCAGTAAAAGACTGTAAAATTATATTATGTACTGATTCGTCAGGAATAAAATTTTTGCCTGATTTTCAAATCTCCATCAATTTGTGTCTTCTGATAACTTTTGAATGCAATTGACAATTTCAATTCATTTGCCAGAGAATGGCAGCTTCAAAAATAATATATTCCTGTAATTTTTTAAAATAGATATCTGATGATAGAAGTAATATTCTTTGTAGCTCAGCAAGAAAAATGCTGTATCAGAAGTCTGCATACTTTTAACGATAAGATCCTTGCACCAGCTTGGATAGCAACAATAAATTTAAATTAAGAAAGAAAAACAAAATCACAGAACTAGTTTGAAGGTATTTCCAAAGGCAAAATTTTCGTTCCAAGGATTAAAAATTGTAAGACTATAATGGGTACCTCTTTTGTACAACCTTGTACATTACAAGGTTCCTTAATCTATGTCTACAGCTTTACTAGTTAGGTTTTTAGTTAAATCTAAAAAATGAAGTACAAAATTTGAGTGTCAAAAAGCAAAGCCATGAGGATATTAGTCTTCTTGAAACTCTGACCATATACCTTGAGGCAAGGAAGAGCTGCAGAATTAAAGTTGTGAAGTCATCTGCAACATTTTCTCATACTATTCCAAAATCAGAGCTTCTGTCTAATTTTTATTCAGATACTTCTCCTGAGCCGAAAGTGTGAAGCAATGCCTTTGGCATGTATTGCTGTATTGAAAAGCATTATTTTCTTTTCTGAAGTTCTGAAGAGGATAGGGAGAAGTGATTAAATGCTTCTTTGAGGTCTTATGCATTGAGAACTGGAGATGGTAGGAGGCACACCAATATAAATTAATATCTAAAATTTCAGTGTATAATAGCACCACAAAACTTCTTTATCCTTTTTGTGCAAAGTGGTACTATAATTTGTTGAGTAAGACCCATTTCTCATCAAATCCTGGAGATGAACACTGTTGTATGTGATAGGGTATGTTCTTACTGTAGGCTAAAACCAGTTGTGTTTGCTCTTTGTAAAGACTAATTTTTTTTGCATGAAAGGGGATGGAATTTGCTTATTGAAATTGAATTAGAGAGACAAAAATTCTCACATTATCCATACTATCAGCGATGTTCATAGGCAAAAAAAAAAAAAAATAATAAAATGTAGTCCTTACAGGACGGCTGTCACAGAATTTAACTACCACTGATTGCCAGAAAAGAAATAGAATGCTAGAAGAAAAAAACAGTAATAATGAAAGATTTTTTTTGCTATGAATATAAGGACCAAACAAGATCTTAATAAAATGAATTGGTTGTGAGTTTTGATCTGCTTGAAAAATCATCATTTCTTTCAAAATGTGTACTATTTTATTATAGTGAAAATGTGTGAAGATAGGATAAAGTCCATAAGAGCTTTTAGATTTATTTATATTGCTGTCTTTTCCACACTCAGCTGTATATTTGTGTAACAGGGACATTTGCATTATGACAGGATATTGCACTGGTTAAACATCATGCATACGTGTCCTGAAGGCAAGTTTCCCACCAGAATATATTCACAAAATAACAGCTCTGTGCTTTAAGCTGAATTTGAGATGCACTGCAAAAAATCATTAAAAGATCCAAATTCTAAAACTGAAAAAATCCTTTAATTTTGGATAGTGCTTAAATTCTGCAGGTCAATCATATATTTGTGGAAGAAGATAATGCTTTATCTACAACTTGCCTGTCTCTTCAGACAGTGAAGTCTGTAGAGTTCACCCCAATATATTTATGCTAAGATGACACAAGTCATCCTCCACACCTATTTTAAATGTAAATAAAGTATATTAAAGCCTAAATAATTATAATAAGGGACCAATATACTATAGTTTAAATGAAAAAATGGGAGGCTTACAGCTTTGATCTACTTCCATTGCAGTTTCTTAAAATTCACTTTTTGAATTAAATAGATTAAGATGTAACCAAGATTATTGTTCATACTATATGAGATTTTCTACATTTTTATTTCTTGTTAGGTCTCTTCTGAAATGCTAGCCTGACACTGATATTAGTCACAATCCATATAATTACTGTGTCACTGTAGCTGAAAAATAAAATCCAGTCAAGGAGATTAAAATGCCTATCATGCACTATAGTGAATGAAGCTGACTATATTATCTACCAAAGCAGTGAATTTTAGCATAAAAAGTAATAGAAAATATATATGCAAACTTCCTCTATTGCATTGGATTACATCCAGACATACTGTGCGGACTTGACTGTCTAAGTAGTTGCATATTTTGAAAAGCAACTTTGTTTAGTTCCCACCCTAGTGTTAAAGCCAATATCTAATTACTCAGATATCTGTGGTAATTACATTAATCATTCATATTTCAAATGGACTTATGTCCATTTTATTGATGCCAATTTTGACAGTGGTCCATTCTGAACTCCTGCAATGCTTAGGGAACAAGATAAACTTATTGGCAAGAAAAAAGAGCTAACTAAATTTCTCTCTTCTTTATTCCCGTGCATGATTAGAACATTCTTTTTATGTAATTATTGACATATTTTATAGTTTCTTTGTTCAGCCTTTGGGCTGGTGTTTGTGTTTCTTCAAATGTTCTCTGTTTCTAATAAGTCTACCATTGTAATTTCCTGAGTTCCAAGTACCTCCAGCATGAAAGACACATAAAAGATTGTATTTAGGGTTGGATTGGATGAATATTTTTTAATTGTAAGGGGAAACAAGAGAGTTGATGACATGCTTCAGGTTAAGTGTCTAAATAAGTTGTTTTAAATTTAAAACAAATAGTTTACCCTTTTGGCTGCTGTGGAGAATGACACCTTGCTGCTGTGAAGGTACACCTTTCCTACAGTTTTCATACTTTATTATCCAGATTTGTCCAGAGCACTTCTATGGTTACAATTCCATTCACACTTTAATCATAATTTGATATTTTTATTAGAGTAATGTCATTCAAGTGATTGTCTTTGCCACAACATAAATATTAAATTAATTACTTGTTCTCTTTTTTCTTCCCCACTGTCACTATTTTTCTTTTGATACTTTATTTTCCATTTTTACCACCTTCTTAACTTTTTCTCAAATTTACTTTTTTTTTTCCACACTCATTATTTTCGGCGATGATTCTTATCCACACAGATAGATGCTGTGAAGCTACTAGACATGAAAATGGAGGCCAGTCCCTGCAGCTGAATGCTGCTGGTTTCTCTTTCATTGTAGTCATAAATTTCTGGTACATGTTTTGATGCTGTTGATAAGGCAAGCAATATGCTTTCTTCCTTTTCCTCTTAATTTTTGTTTACAGGAAACAAAACAAAGACCTGTATATAAAATTGTGCTTTATTATAGCACTTCCAAAGTTTCCCCTCCTATTTGAAATCCTAAAGAGTATAATTACTTCAGTCTGTGCATGTAAAATTCTTCACTGGGCTTTTTGGAAACCTTGTAAGTTCTGTGACAAATTCAACACATGATGCTTGTCTTTCCTGTCTCAGAAGTGATCAATGTGATTTTATTCTATTTTCACTACTATATTTTGATTATTAACAAAATCTATGCATAGACCTTGCCATTGTGAGTCACATAGCTTTCCAGGTACACCATCAAGTATTCTTCAATGAGAACATTTTGATTTTGTGTTAATCTTTCTCACAGAATTGTGCTTATACTAGCTCATTCCATGATGTACTTAAAACTTTTTGCTTAATGTACACATGCTTTGTACTTTCTAGTGGATTTCAACAAACTTTTGTTCCTAATTTACAATGTATCAATTGCTTTAGTTTGTAGTATTTAATTTCATGTATGTTTTCTGTGCCTCTTAGAAGCCATGCTTCAGCATATAAAATAGGTGCCTGCCCACCAAACTCACTTCTTTTGCCTATAATGGTGCCATGTTCCATTTCACGGCACTTGTTGGACTTGAAGGTCCAGGGACTTTAACTCTGGCCTTTAGTAAAGAATGGGAAAAGTAGATTTCCCTATTTTAGACTTTAGAAGAATTACTTATGACCTCTGCAACCACAGCAATGTATACAAAATCTCAGAAAAATGTTAATTGGGTAAAGGTCTGCATAGTCATTTTACTGAATATATTTGTTTTTAGAATTTATGTAGTTGACTATGTTTGTAGTTCATTCCCAATAAATCAATGCAATTTAAAGCTAAGGTAGAATTGAATAGTTTTGGTGGGTTTTTTTTGGTTTTTGTTTTTTTTTTCCTGAGATACTTCCTTTCAAAGTGTTACTTAACATAGCAAAGATAAAAAATTAATAGTATATACTGGTTTCCCACCTCTCCACCCACTGACTCTTATAGTTAATTTCTTTCACTTCTCAATACTTTTATCTTACTACTTTGAAATTATTCAGTCAAATTTAAGTTTTTATGTCATTTCACCAGTCTAAGGGATATTCTTAGTTCTTAGAAACAGAGATTATGGTCAGTTTTGCCAGTTTCAAATTATTCTTGAAAGTTGTTTTTACTTTAAAAACTCATCAATAGAAACAAATAACAATTATTTAGACAACTGGCTTGTGTCACAAGTAAGGTGTCTTCAACATACATTTGTGTAAATCTGAAGACTTAATTTATTGACAGGTTTTTTTATAAAAAATTACATATTTATTATGATGAAGCAGCTGGAAATCGAGCAAATGCCATTCGAAAAGTGTTAGCTTCATTGTGATCTGTAGAAAATCTCTCATTGTGTTAAGTGGGGCCACTATTTCAGACAGTAATTAATGATGTGTGGAGATTTTAGCATAAGGTGTATCTTTTTAACTGAACATTTCTCACAGGAGAGTTTGTTAGGAGCACAGTGATACGTAAACACCTTGGAGGCTCCTCATTGGACTGAGGGGGAGAATAAAATTCTTTTTAGAGGCTGTTGTCTGCAGTCATGTCCCTTCTGCATTCAGATCCCATTGTAAGACGAGAACTGGGTGCATATAAGGAAACAAAATTTTCTTTTGTAGACATCACATACTGAATAATAAAGTAAATGCAATTGTAGACACAATCACAACTAGTAAGTACTTGCCTGGATTTAAAAGGTCTTGGGTAGATTTCTAGATGTTCTCATAGAATAAAACATAAAATAGAGTCTCATTAAGGTTGCATAGGCAGTCCAGTTCTGGCATTTCCTTATTTTGCAGCAT
Organism: Clamator glandarius; assembly: GCA_033459285.1. Lineage (NCBI taxonomy): Eukaryota > Metazoa > Chordata > Aves > Cuculiformes > Cuculidae > Clamator > Clamator glandarius. The sequence continues at coordinate 1,027,126 of JAUNZM010000282.1, read as the reverse complement.
TTTCCTAATTTTTTTAAGATCTGAAACCTTAAAGCTTTTCTACTAAACATTTTGCTACATATTTTTACCTCTCATATACTTGTCTTTATTCTTCATTTTTTAATAAAGCAAGACGAGAGACTACTACAAGTATGCATAAAAGTAGAAAAATGAAAATTTCTAAACTTCTGAAGTACTTTTTACTAGTTATAAATTTATTACCTTAGCAAGTCATTCTAATGTTGCAGATAGGTACACAAGATAGAAATTAGGGCACAAAGAGTGATCGACTCTGAACTCTCCAAACATATTGTGACAGAGATAATGAAAGCCTTGAGAAATTTTAGAAGCTAAATATGCATTATAAATGACAAGCTGGCTTTTATCCTCAGCATCACAATGCCAGTGGGATAAAGAGACAGATTTGGTTCACTTATCTTTTTTCCAACTAATGGTAGCTTCAGCTGGAAACAACGTAAGTTTCCCCTGTTAAATGAGAAACATTTTAGATCTGCTCCGATATATATTATTCTGCGTTATGCATTTTGAGGTTATCAGGTAGTTTGAATATGATCCTTTTCTTTTGGCCCTACTGCTGACATCAAATTCCAAAGAAGATGAGTTAAGACAGTATTATAGGGATTTTGTGACAGCAGAGCCAGGCAGTTCTGGGCAATGTCCCAAAACCTCTGTAATGGGAAAGAAAAGGAGGAAGAGAATAATGTCCTTGGTTATCATATGTCTCCTGAGATGAGTAACTAATACAGTTTTGTTTGTATTTCTCTTCAAGAAAGTTTCATAAATGTGTCTTTAAAACCAATAAGAACAAGATTATTTTACAATATTTTATACCACCCTAGGGAGATTCAGAAGATTTTAAAATCTTGTCTTCCTAAAGATGAGAATGAGGAAAAAGTGAAGAGGCATATTCAAATTAAATTATAATTGGTAGGTATAGACTGAGCAGCTTTAAAATTATAGTTTAAACTGTATTAAAATGATAAATATGTCTTCATAAATTGAATTTAATATTCTGCTGTCATTAGTACTTATGTTAGATAAGTAAATTTGTTCCTTTAAATGTAGTAATTGTAAAGGGGATTTGAGTTCTTTTGATTGACAGTGTAAAATGTTACTATTTTTTCAACATTGTCACATATTTTGAAATGCTAATTCTCAACTGTCTGTAAGGCTGACGTCCTAAAATGTTCTATGCTGAACTTATACCTTAAATCAAAATTGATAGCACAGAAACTTTAAAAGAATAATGATTATTCTGTCATATAGCAGTATATATCCAACAAAGAATATTTGTAAAGTGTTTTGATTTACAACTTTTTGAATCTAAGGATGGCTTCTTTCCTAATCAGATTTGAATTGCTGTCTTTCCTGTTTCCAGAGTTTTTACAAATGCCTATCATTACCAATTATATATTTACATAATATGACTTCAGATTTTATCCTTAATTTATTACAGTAGGGTTAGTGGAATATATATTGCTGTGTGGCTAAATAGGAAAAATATTGCCCAGACAAAGGCATGTATATATATTGGAAATAAAATATATCCATCTGTATGGTCTTATGAGTTGTGCAAAACATGCTGCTACCAATCAACGTAACATTCTAATTAGAAATATAAGGCATTGATGTAAAAAAACCCCAAACTATGAAGTGCATATTAAAAATAGATACTTAAAAGAGAAAAAGACATAGTGGTTTAATTAAATAAATAAACAGATGACCAATACTCAGTTAGATTCCTGGGCCTTACCATATATTATCTTTCCAGCTTGCAAACCTTGTTCACTGAATTTAATAGCTCCACTGATGCGTATGCAACTATAAACTCAACTAATTAAGTCTGAAAAAAAATTGTATTTTTTTTAAAAACGAGTAATGGAAGATTGTATACAATTTCTGCTTGTGCTAATAGTTTTCAATCTTCTACTCATTATCCAGTAGGGTGATGATTTCTAATTGTTCATTTTTTCAAGATTTTTAGGAAAAAGAAAAAAAAAACTTACTTTTAAGAATCGGTTTCAAAAATATCAAGACAAATGTAGCTTCTGAGGGCTCTAATGACATAAGACATGGCTACATTTAGAGCTCTTTTGAGCTTATCACATTGTACTTCATCCATTCGATTTTCTCAGGCACATAAGGGATCTTCAGTTTTCCTTTGGTACACGTGTATCAGGCTTAATATATATGTGATGGAAACTCACAGGGAAAATCCTGTTCCTATATCCCAACGACAAAGATGTAAAATACCAAAAGAATCTACCAGCTTTGCTTGTTTAGAAAAAGTAACTCTATGGAAGCTGTATGCTTGAGAGCTATATTAAGTTTGAATGTTTTACAAGAACTAGGATCAAGCAACTGAGGTAAGAATATCCAATTTTGTTCATTTTTTATGATCTAAAATCCTGATAAACTGTAGTAGCAATTCTTGCCACTGTAGTGCCATTACACTGTATGATATTCTTATTTTTATTTCTGAATATTTATTTTATGTTTCATTCTTTATAGATGCGATTTCTGACAAATATGTTATTTTTGTATCATGTTAGTTAAAATACATGTTAAGTGAGCTGTAATGTAAGTGAAGATCTTACTGAATGTGTATTTTCAACAGAATTACAGTTGAAAATATATACAATGTACTCAAAACTATATATATGGAAAAATACTGCAAGCACTGCAGCTTATGTAGGATTCTGTTTTCAAAAAGAAGACAAGAAAAAATCTGGATTCAAAGTAGTTTATCTTAATTTGTGAAACAATGCATATTTTTTCATCTTATTCATATCTCACCACCATTTTGCTCCACTGATTTCTTTCATGCATGCAGTACTTGCTGTCATCTCTCTGCTTTCTCCCTGAAGGATATGTTCATAGTGTAAATGTTATGTCCCTCAGCATCTTTCCAAATACATTGTCAGGAAATGTATGTAACTTTGCATCTTTCAGCTGTTGTTCACAGTTCATTTGAGCTTATGCAACTTCTGTCTTCATTTTTGTAATAAAGAAAACTGATTTAAAACATTTTTATCTGTATTTTCTTTGTTACTGATAAACACTGCTTTTCTTGTCTTATCTATATTGTGTTTTTAACTGAAGTAACTGATAAATATTTTTGTTTCAACTGTAAACTTCAGTGTTTTATCCAATAGCGAATACTAAAAAGCAAACAAACAAGCAAAATTAAAATTATAATTCCCCATTTTTTAGTTTTGTCCTTACTAGGTGGCTATCATGTTACTCCACTAAAGATGCAAGTATGTGAAATGTCTCTATAAATACATAGCGGGAGCAGTTGATCCATATTGATTTAATCTGACTGCTAAAAAACGTTGTATCCCAAAAGGCAGATGTTTTGTACTGGAAGAAACTGTATTGGTACACAACACTTTCACACCACGTACAAATCTGCTGACACTTGCAGTTATATAAGTACAATTCTCTGAAATAAAAATACACATAATATACTGGCAGCACTCATAATATTATTCTCTTTTTGTAGCTAATGCTGTAGAAGTGATATATTTAAAATATTGTTCCCAGTAATACTTCACAAAACTGTTGTGCTTGCCCTTACATATATCTTAAAGAGCTAAAAGAAAATGCTGTTGAATATGAAATATTTTACAAATTTGAACAGAATCTTAACATAGTTGGACTTCTTTTTTTCAGATCTCCCAACTACAGTACCCTGATTACAGCTGTTGCCCATTATGCCAAAAAATGTCTCAGGTCTCTGTAGTATGTGCCCAGCGTGATTTTTAATTGTCCCAAATAATGCAATTAAAATAATTTGACCTTTTATATAATGGCAGTACTGAAACCACATGTATCTGCATGTTTTCAGTGCACATGTCAATCTTAATTAATCTGCACAGGTTTTTAGAAATTCCTCTTAGAAATATGTTCAGCAAATATACTGTCAGTTTGACTGGAGGATTCTGGGACACAGAAATTTAGTCATTTCCTCGGGGACCACTTAAAACCTGAGCACAGAGCTGATGACACAAACTCCACAAAGCTGCCATCATGGCACAGCTTCTCTGCCCTCAATGCTGGCCTTTCTTTGCCCTTCCCATTAGCTGCTTTTTGTCAAAAGCAAAAAGCTTTTCTCTCCAACACATGTAAAGCGTTAGGGGTTTTCTCCCACTTTCTGCCTTGAAAGTATTTAGAAATGTGTATTGATCGGCTGGCTGACTGGAAAGCAGCTTGTCCTGGAAGTATATTTCCTCGCTTGGCCTTATGTGGCTGCTGCTTCCACAGAAAGAATGAGGAATTCTGTCCAGTTTTCGCTGAGTCTTCCTATACAAGCAGACAAACAAGCACTCTTTATTATGGTGACTGAGTAAATATATGAAAAAAGGGTCACTGAGGAAGAAAAAGCATTAAAAATCATATTGATTATAGCCTTGTTAGCAACTTTTTGTTTTATGGAACAAGATAGAAAGGACTTAATGTCACGTTCTCTTCTGCTTCATACATTTCCCCAGTAAATGTTTTCACAGTTTTTTTTTTTTCTTTTTAAAAAAACTGATATGCAGCTGTATTGATTTTTTATTTTATTTGAAGGTAGACATGTAGCTGTTGGGCACTTACCTGGCTCAAAAGTGAAGTTATATTATTTTAAATTGCTAAAAGCAGCTCATGCAGTTCTGGCTGTGACAGAAATATTATTTGGGCTTCTTTAGAAGGGAGAGAGAGGTCATTGGTTCTTTACTCCATTCTGCCTCCTATGATTTTTATCTCAGCAAGGTGTAGGAGTGGATAGTGACAGGATGCTCTTGAACAAAGCATATTAATGGTTCTGCTCCTAATTATTAAAGTCTTCCAGCATCATACCGTTCTCAATCACTAAAAAGCTGTGTACATGCTACCTTCGTATGCTACCCAAGATAGAGTTCTTTCTCAGTACCTGTAACTTGTAAGATTTGCTGGGTGCCACAGACACTTTGGACACTGATTACGCACACCAAAGAACCTGGAGCACACAACAGCTCCATTAAAACCCATGTTGGAAAATGAAGGAGGAAGACGTTTTTGCAAGCAGTGAGTAAAGTTAATGTAAGTCCTATGATCTACATATATCCATTTTTAGTACAAGAAAGTGCAAACCATTAAAAGGCAGTGAAATATAAAAATTTGACATAATTTTTAAGAGGACTCTTTTAGCTGCTATCAGCTGAGAAATTATTTCCACATATGATGTACAAATTTGAGTATGTTTATGTCCCCAGAGAGAGGAAAAAACAAGGAAGCATTTCAAAGCATCTGGAAACAAATAAGCAATTGCAAGGATAGAAATGAAGAGCTGCCTTTGGGTATCTGTAATACCCTCCCTCCAGCACACACCTGATAGTATCTGTATATGTTTTTATCTCTGAGGTGGACCTATATTATAGATGCATGTCTCTTGTCTGGCATTCTACAGTATTTCTAGTAAATCCTTTTGTTATTGCTGTAGTTTTTCCTCATGATGTGTTTGTGGTATGGATGTGTATTCCTTTTTCTCCTCTCTCCAGATTTTTAGCTTTGCAGTCCTTGTTATAGCAATTGTCTTGGCCTTCCACCTTAACTAGTGGAAAATCCTTATACAGCTGTTTAACTTCTTTGTACATCATTATGATTGATTGGATGCTCATCAATGCTTACTATTTTTTATGATGTATATTTTCTATCTTTTTAGAGGTTTGTATAAGTATATAAACCTGCAAGACTTTGATTCTAAGAAAAGTTACAGATTAGATATAAAATCAAAAACAACATTCATAGACAGTGCAGAAATAGCCACCGTGGTTGAACAGCCTAGCCTTTATAAGTCAATACAACAAGGGCGGTTGAAGACGTTAAACAAAAGCATGATTTTTTTCTGCTATTACCTAGTGTACCATTTTCAAATTCATCCTTTAGCTTATAATTTCAGTTACTTCAGGTTGACAGCAGCACCTACTTTAGCTTCAGACTGACTGGAAAGGAAGGACAAACTCATACGTAATACCTCTGCCCATTCATTCAAATTCATTCAATTGTAACTGCCAGGTACTGCCTGATGAGAGCAGAAAAGTGGTTTATTTCATTGCTTTTTTTTCCTTTCAATTGTAAATGACTGTAAAACATTAAGGGCTATGTAGAATCATCTTTCATCGTTCCTTCTACCCATGCCTCCTAAGGAGGAGGGAAGTCAGAAAAAAAAAAAAAAGAAGGCATAAAAAGGTGCTCATTTGTTGGTTGGTGGTTTTTTTTTTTCCTATAAAACTTAGAAACTCTGAATGATTGAGGTTAGAAGGGACCTCTGTAGGTCATCTTGTCCAAACCCGCTGCTCAGCGAAGTACTCCTAACACTTAGAATTCTTATTTTATTGTACCAGCAACTGAATGTATGCAGTGTGATGAGTACAGAGAAATTCTGTCACATCGAAGAACATATGTTCATGTAACATCAGTCTGAATGTATTGACGTTGCATATTAAGTTCCTATCTCTTTATGCAGAAACAATTGGTTTAGTGTTCTGTGTACAAAATGTAGATGGTGGCTTTCTCTTTAGACCTGCTTCCCTTTAGAGTATCTGATACAGGCTCCTTAAAGGAATTCACTCTGAATTTACATTTGAGGGTCCAGGAAATTTATCATTCCAGTTAGTTCTCTTCAATGGAAAATTCTGTTTCACTTGTCAAAGCTCTTCATTGTTCTTTCCCATTATTCTAATAACTATTTGTGCCAAAATGGTAAGTTATTTTATTCGAAGATAAAACTACAACTTATTGAATAAGTGGGAATTTGAAAATTGTGAATATTTTCCATTATGTTTATAGAAACATCCCTCCTTTTTTTAACTGCATTTCTGAAAGTTTTGTAATCTTATTACCATAAGTCATAAATAAGCAGTATTTGAAGAAGCAGAGAAATGAAATGATTTTGTTTAAAGTTTCCCTTATTATTATGGCAAGATGTATTATAATATTTAAGCCATATTCTATATAACAAAAAGTGTATTACTTTGTTCAGCATATTTTGACAAATTGTAATTAAAACATTCAGAACTATTGAACTTAAACTTTTTTCTAAATGCACAGCCTTTTAGAAGGTTTAAAAGCATTACACTACTAAGACAGTATACAATAAACCTTTTCACACAATTGTTAAAAACTGCTTTTTCACATTAACATTGAATTTTTATGATTTAAAATAAGTGTGTTTTCAACTAGAAAAAAAAAGATATGTATAATATATAAATACTTCATTGTTGTAGAACACAAAAGTGGAACTAGTCTTTTGAGTCTATTTAGTACATGCCAGAACACTGTAAAATAAAACATTTAAAATCATTGCTGCCTATAGTGTATTTTTTTGTATTGCTTAAGAATTGTTGCAGCAGAGGTAATCTCATTTTAATTTAGGGCAAAACTTCTAGGTAATAAAGTTGTTTTTCAAAGTTGATTGAAAAACTATATGTAGTATGATACAAACATTTCATGTGGTGACAGAATTAGTACTTCTGTTGATGTCATAAGGAATTAAGACAAAATTTCACATTCTTTTGATACCATAGGTATATTAGGATATGATTTTTGAAAGCACTCAGGACAGGCCTAAGTCTACTCTAATAATAGTTGACATTAGTTGTAGAGCTAGTTGTAAAACTGACTTTTATGGGTGTATATAGACCAGTACAAAGTCCCAGTAATTTAAGAAATAACAGAATTAAGCCAAAGATGAACTCCTTAAAAATTAATTTTATATTTTTTCACTGATATTAAAAATAAACTGTAACAGAGGTGCTTTTAAGACACAAGAAGGTCCAAGTACCCAAAGAGTCTAAGACATCAGAGAAGGTTGATGACAGCCATGATTCTTGCCCTGCTGAAGGATGTGTTCCTGTCACTCTTTGGCGTGTGGGAGATAAAGGAGAGAAATGTCAGAAAAGTCTTGGCAATCATAAGAAATCAAACTTTCAAATGTTGTGAAACAGAAACCTGTATGAATAATAGGAAAAATAGGACTTGGGACAAGTAGGGCAGTAGTAAGGAAGGGGAGTGCTGAATTAAATGGAAGTTATCACTTATAAAGAAACAGAATAATATGCAATAGTCAAATACTTAGGTCTCAAGTGTCTTATCAATACCAAGAAAATTAAAAATTAAAGCCAAAGTCTTCCCCACAACTATGGCAAATGATATGAATATCATTGTACAAAGGAGCAATATTGTGACTGTAAATATTCACTTGCCAGTGAAAATATTGTATGGGCTTTTCTGTCACTGGATCATTCAGAGTAGGAAGCTTGCCATGTCACAATGTTCCAGTGACACTGAAAATACTGTTTACATCAGTGAAAAATGTATCTCTCCATGGTAAAGGCTTCTGCATTAACAAAAAGAGAAAAAAATCCCAAAAGAAATTAACAGCAACAAAACAATCCTGAATCCTTCTAAAGATGTGGACTAAAAGACCCTAATTTTTCCCATCCACAGTTCTCTTCAGAGGTTAAGAAGGTATGGAGAAGAAGACTTTGCTATGTAAGACAAAGAACTGGACTCTGTGGAATTTATTGCTATAATATCTGTTGAAAAATATGTAATTTTCAGTAAACAGTAATTATGTATCTATTTATATCTCCCTGATAATTCAGACTCGTAATTACAAATTACTGAAATTTAGAAAGGAAGTCATCAAACAGATGGATTGATGCATGTATAAAGTAAGTTTTGGAAGAAGTATCAGAAATTATTCTTGTCATATTTAAATAGGAAAATTAAACAAGGAAACAAATTCAAAGAAAACTAATTCATGTACAGTGTCAATTTCCAGTATTACTGACAGGCTAATGCATAAATGAATCATCATTTCATCCCTGTGTCACTATTTTAGTTATTTATATAGTCGTTTTTAAGTCTTTCTATAGAAAGATAAATAATTTTGAAGTAATATCTGTTTAGCCACCTGTCCTTCCATGTAAACATGTACATTGAATTCTGGTTTATTATATTGTAGCATTCCAAAGAACAGTTCTATAATAAAACAATGAATACAATAGGCAATTAAATCGATTGCATAAGAAGTAAAATGTTCAACAGATAATGGAGGTGGAAGAGAAAGAAGATAATGTTTATAGTAGTAAGCCCATTAAAACTTTTATATTACATTACAGTATACTATGTTTTGGTGTCTGTTAGAACTGTATTCAAGTAATCTACTGCCAGAAAAAAAAACTTGACAAAAATTTTGGCAACAGGCATAGGTACACCTGAATGGAAATGTACCATTGCACTGCTCAATCATGCATCACTCCAAGGCATGTTAACACTGCATAAGCAATTCAGATTTGCATTACCTATGTGCAAAAGAACCCAGTTCCACTCCCCTGTGGAGATTGCTTAAGACATGCCATCACACCAGCCAACTTCTGAGCTAGACTAACACCTTCTTTAAAAAAGGAGGTACACGAACCATTACCGAGGTGGCTTTTTTTTTCATTAGCTTTTGATCAGATACAAGTCCTCTCTACAATGGTCATTTGAGTTCACAAACAGAATAGTTTTTCTCCTCAGAATCACAGTGTTCAAACCCATTTGTAGTATTTTTGTCTATTATGGAAATGTCAGCTTAGTCAAAATATAAAAATATTCTTTCCGAGAATTGTTAATGGAGTAAAATTAGCTAAGCATCAACTTTCATAATACAATTACAGAAAGCAAGATCAGATGTGGAATGTATTTATTTTGAAGTGTATAAATGTGTTTTCCAGGAACAAGACTTCAAAATGAGGTCCTAACTCTACAATGATTTAATAATATGCATGGTTATCCTCATGCTAGTTGATTTAGGACTGAATGTGTGCAACTGTTTGTAGAGTTAATAGCTTGCTCTAACTTCTTTGAAGACTTGTTCATTCTACTTCAATTAAAAAATGACCTTTACAAGCATAAATACTGCTTTAGCATTCTCTTAAACTTTCAGTAATTCTTGCTTAGTGCCACTGCTAATTAATTTTGTTTGAAATGTGGAAAGCGATAACTTACATCAACTATTATCATGTTGAACATTTAAAATCTTTTTCTTAGTCTGCATATTGGTACTGTCAGTCCTGAAATGTTAAGATGTGACGTTAGTTGTTATTAAATAATGTCATTTATGTTCTGTGACTATATTGGAATTTTGACAATAGGCAATAATATCTAGAAAAGGGTTTTTTCTGGGTTTTTTTTAATCAGATTGTTTACATGCTTGCACTTCAGGACTGTTTATTTCCTTTAATTTCTGAATGATTCATTTCTAAATGTCCTTCAGCTTCCTGGCCTACTGCTTTAAAGCTTTGGAAAATACTGTTCTTTGGGGCCTATTTTACTAAAAAATTTTAATTTTGTTTCTTTCAAGACACTCTTTTTAACGGTCTTGGACTTGGTGCTGTCATTGGCCTGGGAGTAGCAGCCCTTTTGTTAATCCTGGTTGTGACTGATGTTAGCTGCTTCTTTGCACGACAATGTGGCTTGCTAATGTGCATCACCAGGAGGATCTGTGGGAAAAAAAGTGGTTCAAGTGGCAAAAGTAAAGAACTGGAAGAAGGAAAGGCTGCTTACTTGTGAGTATTAATCACATATTTTGGAAATATCATTAAAAGAAAAACGTTGGCTGTCCAACGTGTATTAACTTCATAGACATTTTGTGGTGTGGCAGAGGGAATTAATAAAATGTTTCTATTACTTGGGAAAGCGTTCCCCTGAAGTGTATAGAAGTGTTCATGGTCAAATACAGCCTTAAAAGAAAAATGTGCACAAAACAACCGCATTTGGCATACCTCACTTTAAGATGACCTCTTTGCACAGCTTGACACAAAGGAAATCAATTGTAATTCAGTAATATTTTTAGGCTCATCTGTGGTCCCTGAGGAACAGATAACAGATCATTGTAACTACCTTTCTACTAATCCATCTTTGAGCTGCTAATACCCAAAACCTCAGCATATAGTTGTGTCGGTACCAGTAAATCTGGACATATTATTATGGAAGAACTTGAAATAGTTTTTCTTCTCAGGTATAGCACTTGATGGAAAATTCTGTTTCTTGCCCATATACTTTGGGAATAAAAAGTATAGATTTTGAAAATTAGGAGTGCTGAATTAGATGTGGGTGAGATGCTAATTGGTGTGATTGTTCTTTAAAGAAAGACTTAATGATTGCTAAGCATAAATATTGAATAAACCAATCCTGAATCTTACAAATACCCTTGTGTGGCAGCTACTTCATCAGACGAGTGCAAGCAAACTGAGCAAGTATGTTTCCTTAAATTAGAAGAGTGGATATTGAAAACTCTGGCAAAACAGTTGAAGTACTGGTTAAATAAAATAATAGTGCTTTTAAGACCCAATATTTAAGGGGATTTCAAAAGGTAAACTGGAGAGATGGTTACTTATGGTCCCTCATTTTAGACAGTTCCTCTTTTTCTAACTAAAAAATGTATCATTTCCTTATTATGTTCATCCCATAGACTTCTTGTGCATACACTGTTATTGCCTTTGAGAATGCTGTCTTTGTGTGATTTAAATAACATTTACTTGTCCAGTTCCTGTGTACTGTAGCTCTCCCAGTAGTTAGGCCTTGCAGTTCATTCTCCTGCAGCTTCCCAGATCCTGTTCTTCCCCAGATGCCTGTAAAGAAGATAAGATCTTACTGACCTCATTATTCATAGCTGTATCAGGCTTCTTCATTGTCAGTAGTGGACGTGTAAGCATTTCTTTTTTGGTTTTTGTTCTGGATATTGCGACTCAGAGACTGTGTCTTTCTTTCATTATATTTTTTGGTTGGGTTCTCAACCCTTTTGGATACATCTCTGTATATCAAAACCAATTATAAGCAGGCACACAGTATTTACATCAAATAATGCATATGAATAGAAATCATGCCTTAAAATAGCTATTTCCTAATCCTCTGCAGCTTACAGTAAGAGAAAGAATAGCATGATTTTTTTTTTTTTAATTTGTGAAGCTGGTGTGTCCAGGTCAATAAAATCAGGAGGTGAAGCTTCTGGCCCTGACTCAGCTGTCCTTTCTTATTGAGCACAGCTTTAATTTCACATTCAAGAAGTGACCAAGTATGATTTGGTGTGCAGACCATTTCTAAATGGGAAGATCTTAGGGAGCTAAAGTTGCAAGTGTCACTTGACAGCTGTTCATACCTTGCTATCAGCATCTCATACCAAAATACCATTCCATTTCTTAGAAAAGCATAAAGCTTTTCACATAATATTGATTACTTAATGACCCTTCTTTTGCAGGAATAACTGTCTTATTTAATTATATTTCTTTTCCTTGTTCAGATGATATTCAGTCAGTCAGATCTTAAATGTTTAGGACTGTTATGGGCATAAATAAGCAGTCAAACTAAAATTTCAAGACAAGCATGAAAAGTTAAAATTTGAATTTCTTTCATGCCAACTGCTATTTCGTAAAATACACTGGTATTTCTGTCTTTTAAATATGTCGGTTTACATTCTAGATTTCTGATCACTATGTGGTATGATCCTTTGTTATATTTTGATTGTAGGATATATATAGTCATTAATTATGTTCCATATGTAATGCATGTAGATGATCTTATACAATGCATGTAACATACACACAGCTGCCCTGTACAGACATAACATGATGTGTTTCCTACAAAACACTTTCCCACCTGTGAAAGTTTTAATTGTTATGCGGTTTGTATTTTCTTTACAGAGGAATTCCTCAGTCCTGTGTGAATACGGTTAGCTAATAACATCATTCTTAGGCTTTTAGTTATGATTGGTATGTTTATCTGTAAGACAGAAGATGAATAGCCAAACCAAGCAGAACTTAATGATTCCCTTCACCACTCTTATGATCCATAATCGTTTTAGAGTTTTGAAGTAGCCATGACAGATAAGTGCTTCATCTACAGAAATAAGCACTGCATCTGTTTGTATATCTTAAAGTAGAATTTCACTTGCAAAGATGAAAAGCACAAATCATGTGTTTTAATTTTTGTTAAGCAACAAGAATCCTATAGACTTCTATCCAATAATCTTTCTAGTTGACTTTTTGGCTACACAGTTATCTGTGCTACACTCTTATTACTGCAAAAAGAATTTCCTTAAGAATTCCTACCAGAAGATGGTAGGGTGTTCCAGGTGATTCCTGAACAGATGGAGTATTGCATTTGTGACAGCCTGTTTAACAATTACCTTTTAAGGAATGGTACAAGAAATGTGAGATACGAATTAGACTAGAGTTTAACTGGATCTTTGCTATGGTACATACCTTCTCTCTAGAATAACTCTAACTTCTCTCTAGAATATCACAGGTCCAGAAAATTTAAGTATAAAAGTGATTGTTCATCTGCAACTCAGTTACCTTGTGTTTGCAGACTGCATCTGATAAAGTTCCACGATACAGTTTCTGGTCTGATAGCAGGAATATTGGGGAAATATTTGCATGGAAAGAGCTTTTATTTTGGAAATATCAGGTATATCTTGGGCATCCTTCATTCTTTCTTTCAGGAGTAAAATTATATTCAAGGATTTAATTAGTACTCGTGTTGTTAATACTTCTGTAGCAGTGAACATTGTTTTCCATATCATGGCTGTATCATCAAAAGAAGTGTAATGACAGTGCTTACTGCTTCATCTTCCTTACAACTCATTGTCCAGTTGGTACAAATGTTATCCATTTTGTTATAGATGAGAAACTAGCATTTTTTTTCTTAAAACAGAGGCAATTTGACATAGAAACAGAGTTCCTTCTGTGTTAACGGAAGAAGCTAGGCTTGTGTCACAAAAGGGCTCTTTACTCATTCTGGCAGTTGGGATGTTCACAGTCTCAGGGGATTAAAGTGTACCTCAGCAGTGTCTATACTAACATGAAGGCTCTTAACACTGTCAGAAAAATTCAAGCGTATCTAGGCATCAAGACCTATATTTACTATACGATGTTTGGAAAGTTTACATCTATTACCATGAGGAGGACATAGTCTTACTATTTAGTCATAAACAAAATGCTCTTTTAAGATGCTAATCCATGATGTTTTCAGAGTTAGGTAAGTAACCATGGATACAGGATGCTTTGAAGACTTCAAGAAACTGGGAACACACTGTTAAATACATCTCCATGGTGTTAGTCACTGATAATTAGTTCCACTTTTTCTTTGCTGACTTGAGAAAAGGGCTCTTGGTAATTAGTTATGTGCAAAGCGTGTGGCTAATGTGATGACATGAGACTAAGACTCTTAATATTTTTTAGGAAAGATGGATCAAAAGAACCGATAGTGGAAATGCGAACAGAGGATGAAAGAATTACCAGTCATGAAGATGGGAGTCCAGTAAATGAGCCAAATGAGACAACTCCCCTTACAGAGCCAGAGTAAGTAGCCTGACATTCCCCAGCATTTCATGCAATTTCCTCAAGGCTATGAGGATGGACTGGGTTTCCTGTGTTCTAGGAGGGAGATAAACAGCATCACCAAAATAATGTGCTGCAGCAATGCAGTGTAGTATGTTGCTTGTTATTTTATAAAATATATATACTTTTTTACACTAATCAGTCTGAAACATGGGACCCACATACAAGGGATGAGGTTATCACTAGACATTTTTCTCTTCTTTCTGTGACCCAGAGTACAACCATACCTAGGATTCATCCATATGGCAACACCAAAATAGTGGCAATCCTGCACCACCACTTGTTTGAAAGTTAGCTAGTATCCAGCAAAATTTTCTGGTCCTCCCTGCTGCCCTGACTCCTAAAGAGCTCCTCTTGTGCTCATGAAAACATAGCTTGTATTGGGATCAGGGGCCACAGGCAGCCCTGCTTTGCCCTCTCTGGCCCATCCATTCTCCCTGACCAGAGAGCAGGAGCCCCACATCAGCTCCAGTCTCATCAGCAGCCAGTGTCTAGCCCTGGATCCAGTGGGACATGGACTCAGATCCTGCTATCACCCAGCTCTCCCTGATACATTTATGCACTGGAAGGTGAGTTCAGGGCAGCTCCAAATCTGGTCCTCATGCTTCCCTGCAACTTGCAGTTAACCTCCAAACCCTGCAGGGCACCAGAGCTGGCAGAGGCAGGTCACAGCCCTGCCCACTTTTCTGTCAGCCCCTGCATCTACCATCACCACATCTCCCCCACCCCAGCCCCTTTGACCCTACAGTGGTGGATCAGCAGGAGGATGAGGATCTTTTATTTTGGTGCAGCTGATGTTTACCACATATCCAGGGCTCACCCAACAATTATTAACCAGTCTGCAGGAATAACTGGACTCACAGGAGAGGCCTTAGATTTGGTCGCACACACATACACACACACACACACTCTGTGTGTAGGGCACAATTATTCCATACTCTGGAAACTCAGCTCCTCCTGAGGTGGTCCCTTCTTGCTTTCACTCACATAAGTAAAAGCCTAGCTCAGTATTTATGTTTACAGGCTTGCAGGCTCTGTCTGCCTCCTTTGGCACCGGTACCAGCCTTCTGTTCAGGGAACCCAGCTGCTGGCAGTCAGGTACTCTGCTCAATTTTACCATTGCAGCCCCTGGAACAGATTAAACTGGGTAGAGTGGCCGGTGTTTGTACCTGAATAGCACTTTTTGAAATGTGCGTGGAGATTAAACTGACAGTTGTGATGGGGCACAAGGAAGCTGGTATTTTGCTAAGCTTACTATCACAAAAAGAGCTTCTGTTGTGTTGGTTTGTTTGTTTTTTTTTTTTCTCCTGAAACTTTAATTTGAAGAGAAACTAATATTTCAACAAAGGTGATGACAATACCATTCCTTCTACTAAGAGCCCACCTAGTGGTGTTAAGGGACATGAACTGTGTGTTCAAGAGTTTTATTCCTGAACCTCAAAAAGTTGATTAATTTGAAATTATTAAAGCTTCAAGTCTCTATGGCTTGAGCCCAAAGCTTTTCATGTGTTGTGAAAAATTCCTACCTCATAGCTTTCAGGACTATGATGACACTTCTGCAGTAAATATAGAAACTCACCTGTTGATTTTTTGATGCATCACAGTTTTTTTCTGAGAGGCAGGGATATTCTTATAGAAGTCTTCTTCTACAAAAAAATTACCTTCCTTGCTATTTGCTAGAACTGCAAATGTCAGAACGTTTAATAGGGTAAAAGTCTGTGTTATCGGCTGTCATATGCATTTGTAGTAAATGAAATGGGGGGAGGGGGTGGTGTGTGTTAAGTAACTGCACGTTAACCTATATACTTCTTTAAAGAAACTGCATCTGAAGACTTCAAACTTGTGTTAACAAAAAAAATTGTCATTTGTTGCATGCCTAAAGATGTGTTTGCAATTCTCATTAGAATTTATACCAAGAGAACCCACAGCTATGTAAGGAGTTAGGGGAGTGTAGTTGTAAACATTGTACAAGTCCAGGGAGCCTTGGATGTGTTAGTGGTAAATCACAGGGCAATATTTTGCCATTCTTCAAGACTGTTGCACCAGATCTTGCAGATACAAATGAGATGCATCTACCAAGCAACGTGATACAAGAAAAGATTAAGTTCAGTTCTTCCTGCTTTTCTCAGTCAAGAGAACAGCTGACAGAAGTGAAATATGGGAAAGTTAAGATTACAAATGTTTTATTATCCTAGGGGAGGAGGCAAGGATCAGTCACTGGTGCCATGAAAAAAAATTACTAGGTCATGGGAACAACTGATAAGAGGCTTAGTATCCTTGGGAGGATAGGACTGCTAAGAAATATTAATAATAATGACAGATACATTTTTGGAAATTTCTTCTCTGACAAGCAATGGCTAGAGGCAGCAATCCAAGGTACACCTGCATGGGTGTCAGCTAAAGATTCTACACAGCGTCACTTAGGAAACCTCAAAGGACACTGGTACTAAGGGAACATGGAAAGGTCTTCTACTCAAACATAAGTCATAGCAGATGAAATAGAGAAGCTCTCTAAAGTACAGGTGTACTGCCACTAAAGGAAAGGAGGATAAAATTGGGTAGAATTACGCGTCTCAGTAGGGATAACACAAAATCACATTGCCAACAATAGGAATTATCATCTGGAAAGGTACATGCTGGGCAGGGTAAAGATGTCCAGCAGAGATCTTGCAAGGAGGAGCTTAGTTTACAGGATGGTAGATTTTCAAGGTCATTCCTGGCAGGCAATGTTCATTTAGAGTGGGATTCATTCAAAGTAATTATGGCTGTCTTAAATGTATACAATATAAGCTTTCAGTTTTAATTAAATTAAATATTTTGAATAATTAGTCGAATTATTTTGAATACTACCAAATTAGACTCAGAACTTTAAATGCAAAAAAATAATAAAGAGATTACTTCCTCTTACACTAATGGGGTATTTTCATTATATTGCTCATTATATTATTCAGGAATCTACATTTTACCTTAACTCATGTGATTCCTGTTGAAACCATGTTTGGAAACCATGTGTGACAGATGAGCACAAACTACATACCTATTGGAAGTCAACATGTTTTAATAATACTGGCAGGAAATCAATATAAGCCATGAATTTCATATTATAAAATATGATTAAAATTTCATATGTAATGTGGTACTGTATTTACATTCCTAGTCTGACATGTTGTGATTCTAGTAGTTGTTGAATTTTTCTTACTATTAATGAAGGTGGGTGAATTCCAGTATTAAAATGGCTAGGGACCAGTAAAGTAAATATTCCTGTTAAAGTTTTGTCTGCGTAATATCAGCAGGCTATTACAGTTAGACCACATGCAGTGCTGGAGGAAGTCAATATTATTTATGACTGATAAAAGCCAGTATCTGTTTAAAGCAAAAAGGCCTTTTAAAGTTCTGCAGTCTTTTTTTTTTGTCAAAAAAGCTCTTAGAGTTGAAAAAATAAGTCTGTGCATCTGAAAAAAACAAAATTATTTCAAATAGATGAAGCTAAAGAAAAATTAGATGTAGCAAAATGTGTGTAATTAAAATATTTAAACTTCTTTTAGTTAATTGAGAGAGGAAAATAATTGTATTGATTAATCAAGATTAAGTGTGACTTAATATTTGAAACAAATGAAGAAGAAAATTCCAAAATATTAAAAATGTCATAGTCAAAAAGGGCAATATCTAACAATAACAGAACTAGTAAGTTCACATCATATCCAAAAATCCCTGCAAGTTTTCAAAGACAATAAGATCAAAGAATGATGGATGGACTTTTTTTTATGAAAACTCATAAAACAATTTATTTATTTGTAGTTCTATATTTTTCTTTTTCTTTGCTTGCACTGAAAGCAAGGCTAATTACATTATTTTCATGATCATGATTTCAATGGTATCAGATATCCTCCAACAGAGTTCTAATAAATATTCCTGTTTCAAATAATTTAAAATCGTTGTACTGTACTTAATCCACTTATCCAAAACCAATTTATTTATATTTTCACACAGTATATTCTGTCAATCATCCACTTATTACTTTGACTAAATATTTCCTTCCTTTCAGCACCATCTTTTGCAAAATTACTCTGCCTTTCATAAAACTAGATTAAATTAGGTACTTTTTTAATAACAGTTTAAGTGATTTGCATTATCAGGCCTTTAGCACACTGTAACTCATAAGACATGCTTTCACTACCCCAGATTTTTATCCTTTTAAAAACAGATTTGTGTTAATTCTGCTTCAGGCATTTTGTTGTGGCCTGAAGTCTGTTTCTTTTGAGTGTGCCATGTGAAGCACACAAGTACTAGAGATTTCCCTATGTACTCAAAGCCAGACAGCTGATTTATATCCCACATATTTTACTATAACAGAACAAGTTAGTCCACTCTTTGATTTCTCTCAGATGTAGGTTGAGCTCATTGTTTAACATTTAGATAAAAAGTAACTTTTTTAGTTCATTTCAGATAGCATAAATTTCATAATACTGGGGATGTGGGTATTGCTTTGGTTTATTTGTTGTTATTGAACACTGTCATTACAAGGGGCATTCCTAAGGGATTTCTTAGGTTTTGAACAGTATATTGCTCTTTGGGACATCAGAGCAATCACAGTGGAAGTTTACTGAAACATTTAGCAGTTATTATGAATAAAAAGAGGTGTATGCACACTATTCGTTATTTAAAAATCAGAAAACAAATCCAAACTGGAGTCACGATTAACAACTATTATGCCCGGGAGGCTTTATTACAGGAACATCTGAGTAAACCATACATACTTTTGACAGCTGTATTTTTTGATATTAACTACAGCAAGGGATTACTAATTTTTGAGAGCTTTTTGAATTAAATCAATGTTTTGTCTTTCCTATAAAGTAAGGATGGGGACTCTTTTGACATTGGAATTAAGGATTATACAATCCAAAGGAATATTTAGACCATTTCTGAAATAAAAATACCTTCTGAAGGTCCCCTTGCATTCAAATAAGAACAGCTGCTATCACAGGGAGGAATGGAAGAAGCTGGCTTCTTATTGTACCATTTCTTCAGAGTTTTCATTGTTAGTCTTGCTATAAAAAAACACAGCTAGACTGTGTGCTTTAGCAAAAAATAATAAAGTAACTTCCATTGACTCTGTGTAGTATAAGAATTTCTTTTCTTTACCTACTTCTTGGCATAACCTCCAATTACAGATGTCTTCTTTCATATGTAATTGAATTTATATGTAGAAACAGACATTTAAAAATAATAGATCCTGGATTCAGAAGCAGGCTTGACTATAAGCATTTCATGATATCCTTGTGAATGTACTGTCTTGAGTTAGGATATTTGGCATTCTATTGTTTCTTTTGTCTTATTGAAGAAACTGCATTTTGGGCAGCAGCAATGTTCTTATGTGCCATTTAGCCCTACCAGCATTGTAGAAATAGAAAGAGTTAGCATGCATTTTTAAAAGCAAAGAACCTCAGTAATTATACATTATTTTCAATAAATTATTGGTTTTTTAATCACTGTAGACTGTGTAAATAATACATACGTTGTAGACTTAAGTTCCAGATTATATGTTATTCATGTGCTACCATGATTCCTCTTTTCTTCTGGTAGGAAGCTGCCACTAAAGGAGGAAAATGGGAAAGAAGCTTTAAGTCCAGAAACCATAGAAATCAAAGTTGCTAATGACATCCAGTCAAAAGAAGATGATAGCAAAGCATAATAAGATGAACTACAGCTGTCTGGATAATGCATTTGGATTCAAGTAAACCCAAGGCCAAAACTTTACAGCTGACCTTAATTTCTTGGGAAACTTAAGCTTGGGGAGTTAGTACATGTGTACATATGATGAAATGTTTTCCGATGACAGTACCTTTCTATTTTTGTGTTAATTATTTTAGTATTTAGTTTTGCTGACATGAAGTCCCATGGTATGGATTTGAAGAATTTGTAGAATAAGATCTGTAATTTATTGTATGACAAAGAATGTCTATTTAGAAAAATACTTTACAGAGCATCCCTAACCAGTGCAATCTACATACATAAAAGTGCCATATGCTACTGTATTTGTTTCCATTTAAGATAAAGGAAAAATTTAGGTTGCCTTTAAAAAAAAAACAGTCTCAGTATAATGTTTAAGACCTTAGTGCTGGCAAACACTTATTACTCATTCCAGCTGTGCTTATCACTTAAGAAAATTAAAAAGACATTCCAACCTAGAGCCAGGTCTATCTGCAGTTCCATCTGGGTCTTTTGGTATAATAAAAAGTCAATAAACAAATTGCACAGATTTAAATAAAATTGGTAACATATTTCATGGCAGTATATTGGCCTCATCCTAACTACATGAGTATGACGCTGAAAGGCCCCAGGATTTTCAGTGCTTCAGTGTATTAATGTGTATTAATACAGTGTTTTCTGTATTAATGTTTGGGAGGCTGCATGTAAACTAAAAGGCAGTAAAGGTGTGAAAAGAAGGCTCATTTTTGATCATAATCTTGGCTTCAAGTGAAAAGTTACACTAAACACAAACTCAAATTATTTTTCCAACATATTGATACATATATAGTATTTATTGTTCATTTAGTTCTAGCCATTTTAGTTAAGGGAAAAAACTGCATTTAATGTAGTAAATGCACTTTCTTCATAAATGATTACATAGAATATTAAAAGTGGGCCTTATTAAAGTAGCACTTTGTCCTTTATGACATCATAGAATCATAGAATAACCAGGTTGGAAGAGACCCACCGGATCATTGAGTCCAACCATTCCTATCAAACACTAAACATCATACCCCTGGTTTTAACAAAAGGCCCCATAAGAATACATGGAAAGAAGGACTTTGGCTAGATAGTTAGGAACATTTTAAAATTATTAATTAACAACATCTTGTATTAGAACAAATACATTTTTTTCTGTCAACCATTCCTTAAGATAATCTTTCTCATTGTTCTAGTTAGCATCAGCACTCTGAAATTTGGCTGATTTATTTGATGAAAGATTCGTTCTTATTTATTATCTTTGATTAGTATTGCCACTGATTGGAGCAATATATTTTATTTCCATGCCAACATAATGTATCCACACCTACCAAACTTTTATTTTGGAAGAAGTAGGTAAACCAAATAGAAAAATAGTTTGAAAAATTCTACTTGTCAAGAGTAAATTGTACAGTACCTTGCAGATTTTCTGCATCTAATTCATAACTGAGTTTTAAGTGTAGCTTTACTCAGTAAATGACATCCTCTTCATGCTATATCTGAAATTTTTTTTTATGTTTGAAGTCCTTACACTTCCTGATTGCTCACAGAATGTCATTAACTCTTAATTGATATTTTGTAGTCATTGCAAGGTGGTTGACTTTTATGCAATGAAGTCAAAAGTGAAATGTAAAAGAATGCCCTTAAATTTGGGGAGAATGGTAGGTTAACCTTCCTGTCCATCCAAGCTACAGTGCATTTGAAAGAGCTGAGGAGGATATATTTAATTCATAGGTCTTTCTTATTTTTCAAAACCAAGTCATTTTATGGGTTTTCTTAGGACTTTTCCTCACTTTTCAAAATACATACAATGAATCAATTAGTTGAGGACAGAGGCATACCATTGGTGCGTGTAGCATAAGAGGCCAAGTTCCCACAAAAACAGAACCAAAGTGGGTAAGAAGAGATAGCAATGTGATATGAAAGTCATGAAAGAGAATAATTTAAACTGCTACAAAGAAGTCTCTTTAAATGCCAAGGCAGGCACTACTTCTGGGAGAAGGAAAGATGGAGATGTTCCTTTATGACCTCACACTGTCGCTCCTGTATACTTAACAGGCAGTACTACCAAGTAGCTGCTTGTCTATTACATTTCTGTCTTGTTTCTTTCTAAGTACATAACAAACAGGAGTGTCCCCTAACCTATAATTAAGAAATATATATATGAACATTCTTGCTATAAAGTATGTATTTGCAACTGAGCTTTCTTTCTCTATCAGAATGCAAGGAACGGACCTGGAAAATTCAAGCAGTTAAGAATAATGCAGATAGTGTGGCTGGAACATCTGCACTTCACATCAACTCATGCCCAATGTGGGCAGGAATAACAGTGTCTAGGCTGAACTGTAAATTCATTTAAAATTTTACTTTTTATTGCAACTTACACAAAAATCCTTCATGACCTAACAGCTGTATGTTAGGGTTTGGGGGTTTGTTTGGGTTTTTTTTTTTCCTAATATGGCCTCTAATTAGAATGAGAAGAGATTAGAGGATTTAAGAAGTCGTCAGCACATTTATTAGTAGTATGCCTGTGATACTCTTTACAAGTAAAATATACTGCAAGATTATTTCAGTATTGGAAGCAAAAACATTTCCCACTATATTGGATTACAAATCAAAAACTGTTTCCAGAAGTATTTACTTTCTTCCTCATATTAAGTCTGTTGCTACTTGGACTATGTGAGGGCTGAGAATTACAAAGTTTTAAATTACTGATGGACTCTTCCAAGCATACTCTTTTTTCTTTTGATTAATAGGTTATCTCTTGTGCTTTGGCTTTATGCTGTGCAGGAGAGAGCCAAACTGTAATTGTGAAAGAATTCTCAAAAACACTGATATTTGCAAATATTTCCAAACAAGGGACAGCATGTAGTAATTTGTAAGATATGTGTAGAACTGGAATAACATCATTTCTTTATTTTCTTTTACTATTCTAGACTAAAACAAAACTGAGTATCTGTATAAATGTCACTTTTACTGTCTAAAAGTAATTTTAAGTGTTAGTATGAAATGTCAGAAGAGTTGACAGACTATAATTATTTGTAAAAGTATTCTGAATTGTTACACTAACATACTCCAGGGACAAGGGTGGGAGGGAGCAACTGAAATTATTGACAATATGGAATGTGGCAGTGACAATCTCTCTTCAACAAAAATAAGGAGTAAAATTAAGTAAAACGACTTAGAGCTTCTTGTTATTATTTTGTTTAGTAGACATGCATTCTGGTTTACTATGATAATATCAAAATTTTTAATTCATGTTTTACAATTTAGTATGCAAATGTACTCTGGAGTTTTATGGTTTTGTTTCTTTATTTGTTTTTTCAGCTTCTGAGATTTTTTTGTGGTTGCAGAACAATTTGCTATTCTGGTGATGCTAATGTCTAATGTGACAATAATTAATTTATTTAGGCCTCAGTCTTGCGAGAACTCTTGTGTGACTCTACCCACACCTCATGTAGCACCCCACTGACATCAGTGGTGTTGAGCATGAAGATGGATGTACATTCATAGGACAACTTGCAGGACTGGGCCTACTTTCTATCTCTTCATAGATATAAACAATGTAGTTATATGGTGGTAATCATCTACAAAGGCTGTTTGACAACAGTCATACAGTGGTATAGTAAATTCCACCTGCTGTCTTCTGCCTCTGCATTGATGTTCATCCAAAAAAAGTGGCTTTCTTTTTATGATGGTAATTACTTTGGTTATTTATTTAAGTGCCAATCATCAAACTGTAGTATAATAATCATGCCATTTTTCTGTTTCCTAGACTGGATAATGGAAATGTATTTGTGCCTTTTGATAGCATGCCACTCTGCTTTATTAAAGGAAAATCTTCAATAATTTGCCTACAAAGCCTGTTTAAAATATTTGAATGCTTTATCATTACATACCTTTTTTGCTCAAATATAAAGTAAACTGGAGATAATATTCTCAAGTAACATAAATGTTTTGAACGAAATTTGCAAAAATATATTAAGATCACAATTCTAGTGAGGGTCATAAGGGATTTATTGCTGCTGAAAAGAACCAAGTAGATGGAGCACATGGGTTGGGGGTGTATTGGGGTGTTTTGACCCATTTATCAAGTTGAAGAGTCAGGTAGAAAGTTTTCTCAGTTCTGTTTAGTTACTTGGACCTAAATCATTCACAGCTTTTCTCAAATCTGAAAGATGATGTAGAGCATCTTCCCACCATTTTAGCTCTGGAGTAAAAATGCAGTGAATATTCATTTTGCAGTCATTTGTGGCCTCACCATCTCTGTGTAAGTTGTCATAGGAAGTAATATCTTTGTAGAGTAAGTGTTGTGTCTGTTGGGTGACATTCACTCCTGATTAAAGGGCCTCCAAAACGACCAAAAAAAGCTCAAGACCCCTGTTCCAAACCAATCTACAGAGGGGTGCTGAGAACACTGCAGGGAGGACCACAGTGGAATCCAGGTCTCACTGGTACAAATTGACTTCAGTGAGGCCTGAATTTCAGCCATCCACCTCAGGGAGGCTCTGCATGTCCTTGGCCGATCAAGTCGCTTTTGTGAATCAGACGTCTAGATGTAAGTGGAACTTAAATGTCCTGCCAGGCTCCTGCAAACACTTTGCACAGAGGAGATTTTCCTGTTAGGAGCTCGTACTGATCAGGAAATAATGCTAAAAAAATCTTTTAACAGTTTTATCCTATAAATTACTAGATGCCCAGAAATAAAAGAAAAAAGCATCTCTCTAAATAATTAATTGTGATTGTGATACTTCTTTAGGTGAAGATGAAAACATTCTAAGTATCAATGTTTTTTCTTGAATCCTCTTGTTTAACTTCAGATATTTATATTGATATAATGTGAAGCTGCTATGGTTAAACAAATCGTTTTAAAAGGATCCACCCCCTTTTTGAATTTTTTTCATGTAATTTCCTGGAGTACTCAATCCCCTTGACAGCAGTTCTGTATGATGTGGGGGGAAACAACTCACTAAGTTTTAAGTGACCTTCAGAATTTCCACTGGGCATATAAATCTTTTCATGCATCATTTTATTTGAACTTGAGCCAAAAAGAAGACTTTCTGTTACAAATTTGGTTTTGGATCAGATTCTGAGAAATCACAGTTTACCAGTCTATCTTTCCTCTTAACAGGCATTGTGGTTCTCATGATGTTTGACTTTCAAACTTATATATTGGCCATTTTTAGCCCAGAGAAATTAAGTAAGTATTTATTGCCAAATTTGTATTGGCAGCTTTTAAATCACAGGTGAGATCAGGAGCCTGTGAGATGACCGGATACAGTGCCAACAAAATTCAGGAAAGCCACTGCCAGAGAGAATAGGGGCCAAAGAGTGAGCTGAGAGAGGACTCAGATACTGGGAGCATCTCTTGCTAGCTGTGACAAGGAAAATGGGGAGCTAATGAAATGAAAGAGACTGCTAGAGGCCATTGCCAAAACGCATGGTACTGCAGGCTGTGGAAAACAAAGGAGGAGCATTAGCCCTTCTGTATCCTTTAACTCTGCTGTGTAAGTAGGCTATGTTTTTAAATCTAAAATGCTGGGTTGGGAGAAAGGAAAACAGACCCTCGTAGTCTCTGTAGATCAGGGACAAATGTATAAACCAGCCAGACCCTTCCTGGAAGACAGAGAGTAAGGTAGTATAGGGTTCTCACTAAGAATTTTGAACTAGTTACATACTAGTTACATAACGTTTAAAAAAAAAAGAGAAAAAAAGAAAAAAAGCTTTCCTGCTACAATAAGCACTCAATATGTATTTGTATGCCATGTACAGTATAAGCTGAAGCATACCATATATGTTTTTTCTTATTCCATGCATTCTTAACAGCCCACTTGTGATATATACCACCTGAATTATGTATGGATAAGTTAGGTACCACTGGAGCTAGTTTGTTTATTGTTTTGAAATCTTATGTCCCGAAGAAATGCTGTGTGTATATATATCTCTATACTGTAAAAAGAAGTAATATCGCAGATGCTGGTTTTGTATTTATGAAAGACATTGAAAGTATGGCTTAAAGTATATCAATTATTTGTCACTCTTCACCATTTGTATATTAATAGTAAAGATACTTTTACTTTAATGAAGTGTTGTAGTTACCTTTATTTTTGCTAAGTGTCTTTCTATCAAGAATCTCTGCTTCATTAGGAATCTTATTGCCAAAAAGATACATATCAATTATTTTTTGCCTCCATTATTTGGTGCTGAGTAATGCTCAAGCAGCCTTGCAATTTTATTATGCTCTTTTCTGTCAAAATACATCACTGCTGTTAAAAAGTACTATTGTAGCATCCTGAGTTTCCAGCTGAGCTTGAGGCCAATTTTGATCAGCCCCCTAAATGTTAGTGTTGAAAAGCAGTCTTTTGTTTCCACAGAATATTAGTGCAACATTTTAAAATGTTTAAAATTTATCTGCCAGCAAAAGATATTATCAGCAGAAGGCAGCCTGTTGTGACAAACTTTGAGCCTTCCAAATGCCTTGTAACCCTGTTAGCACCATCAGGAATTGGTCATAACAGGCCAGACAACCTGCAATGAAATGGGCTTCTACTTCTCTGTTGTTTTGTATTCTGCCAAAATAGAGGATAGGCAAAGCACACCCCAGACAACACAGCTAAGTCCCTTTTGTGAAATAGCAGAGGAACATCTCTAACCTCTTTTATTGCCACCAGTAAAATGAAGTTTCCTAAGAGGCTCTGTTCCCATGGAAACTTGCTAGATTGTGTATTCGTGCCTAAGCATCAGCTTTCTGAGTTACACCTAAGCTTTAACAAACCTCAGCAGCCAAAGAATGGAGCAGGTATACCTAGGAAAAACAATGATTCATCCAGCTAAGTCTTCTCAGCTATATGTCCTTCTTTCCACAAATTCTTAAGTTCTGATCCTGTAGAGGACTCAGACATAGTTTTTCACTAAATGTCAGTGGCAGCATCAACAATTAGCAAAAAGGTTTCCTTGTGCTGAAAAACTGAGCCTAAGGGAACTGTTTCAGTGTCCTGATAACATCAGTGCACCACTGAGTTTTCCATTTAGTCACATTTCTTGGTCAAAAAAAAAAAGCCAGATTTCATCAGATGCTGCATAAGTTTATTTCAGATATCTCAAGAGTCAATCGGTTCACTGTGCGGGCCACAAGATAGGCTTCACTTTAATTTACAGGTGAGCAATAAATACAATTTTTGTGAATTACCAATCACACAAAGACAGTGTATGATATTCTCAGAAACAATCTCAACTTTTAAAAATTCAGCATTTCCCCTACATGTCATGCTCTGATATCTTTCAGATATGTTACTCAAAATAAATAAATAAATATAGAAATAAATAAATAAATATATTCTGATAACTATATAAAGACAATTTATTTACCTGTGTCTTTTCTAAATTAGACATAGATGACACTAGAGCAAAAAAAAAAAAAAAGCAAAACAAAAAATGTGTCACTTAAAATTTACATTATTGGCAAAAGATAAATAAGTTTCTCATTTGGGCCCTAGCAGATCCTGATAAGCTATGTTTGTAAGCTCATTCTTATGTGGAAAATGCTAATGTTTGGGGTTGTGATTAACCTTCATTGGTGATTCATTAAATATTTACTAAAAAAACGAACAACCCTCCAACCTTAGTGTCATACTTAAATTCCTGTAAAAATCTTTCATGTAGTAAAATAGGAACCTCTCTTTCATTCAGATTAAACAAAGCAAGAAATATGTCCAAAGTCAGTACCAATATAAGGCAGTGTCAATGGTGTTGCGAGAAAAGCAGAATGAACCCTATAGCAGCAGGTTCAGGAGGTCATGCAATAAATCTCTAAAATTCATTGAGGCACTCTGATGATAAGATGAATAAAAAAACTTCAAATTAAAAAGAAAAGCTTTTTTCTTCAAAGGAAATGCCATATTTCAGGACTAAACCAGTGAGGAACAAATTGTATCTTACTATCCTCAAATTAAAAAAGGAGTTTCGATGTCTTAGTACATGACATGACAAACTAATTTTACTTTGGTGTTTATTTTTATTGCAGAGCTGGGAAAAAAGTAATCATCCACTTCTGTGTGAAGGACAAAATCATCTTTAACCACAAAAAAATAGCAGGATGCTGTGTACTGCTATAACATTTTCCAAAAAAAAAAAAAACTTATGATTTTTTTAAGGATTGCTTTCAAATGCATTTGCAAACTTCAGATATCTTTAAAAATAAAAGAATTTTGAGAATGTAATGACTCCTTGCATGTAGTGTATGTTGAGCTTAATTGAAAGGGCATTTGCAATAAAATTCAAAATACTGTGTGCTAAGCAGGGCAGAATGGAAGTGTGATGTATATTAGAGGTTTCCTATGCAAAGCTTTTCATTATAGACAAGATTTTTTAATGAGGCCGTTCCTTAATGGGACACAAGTGTTAATTGTTATACTGGAGTAATGGTTCTGTCCTTCTTGGTATTCATGACATGCCTGACTGCAGCTTTTTGTTCTAGCCTTCAATGCATAAAGTATATATTCAGTAGGAAGTAGTATAATTTGAAAAAATATTAAATACATTTAGAATGTAAAATGCAATTTTTGTTTCTGTAAGTAAAGGAAAACAAATAAGCACCACATGCATAATCTATTGATACAATAGACAGTTATGGTATCACTGCCATGTACACTGACACTTTTATTCTTCACCAAGGCAACATAAACTCCTCAAGCTGAAACACCCTATGTCCATCTGAAGGATCCACGTTGTTCTCAGGCTGAAGGATGGGGACTTGAACAAGCTGCATGCATGACCAAGGAGAAAGTTCCATTTTTTTTCTGTGATTTAACTCCAGCATCAGTCCAGGATTTCTGAAGATACGCTCTCTGTCTGCTGGATAAGACCATGAGAGGGAAGCAGTAATTATGTGGTGTAAGAATAATTGAAGCCATTCTGTCTGTCACTGATGAATTTACTGCTAACTCCAGTATGTAAAAAAAAAAAAAAACAACAAACCAAAACCCAACAACCAAACAAAAAAATTCCAAACCCCAAGAAAGAGAACAAAACCCCCAAAGCAACTAAAAGTTACTATTTGATTTCTCTGATCTTATTGAAGCATAGCTAGTGCCAAGGTGCTGTGAGCACTGGGGGACCAATGTGGGGTCTGGCTGGGCTTGGCAGTCAGGTTGGTCCCACCACCCCTAGCCTGATAGGAGGGTGGCCAATGGGGCAGCTAGGACAGGGTCAGCCCCAGTGAGCCCATGATGGTGATGCAGGGCCAAAGTCAGGCTAGGAAGTTAGCATCAACTTAGTCTGTGGGTGGAGCTGAGATGGGAAGATGTCCACCTAAGCTACTGCTGGGACAGAGGCTGATGTGGGGTCCTGCGTGTGGGCAGAGTCAGAGGAGCTCCAAGGCATGGGCACGAACAGTGAGGAGTGCCAGGATTAAGCCAGTCAGAGAGAAAAATTCACAGAGAAATAGAAAGTTTATACTTTCCCAGCCTTCCTTAAAGGTTTAGAAGTCAAAAACAAAAACAAAAAGCCCCAAACAAACAATGACAAAAAATACCCCCTACTCCACCACCACCCCAAAAAAAACCCAACAAAACCCAAAACAAACCCCAAATCCACAAAATGTTTTGGAAATGGAAAGTGTAAAAGTGTCCATCATCAACATATTAAAGCAGTAAGATGATGATCACTCAGGCAATTCATGTCAAGCATGTTTCTCAGCTGATAAAAGTATAGTACCACAAGTAGACTAATTTACTCTTTGCAAATTGATTTTGTTGTATTTTGAGTGAGATTCTTGGGAGATAAGGTCCTTGTATTTCATAATTTTCCTTAAGTGGGAGAGCAGAAGACTGACAGAGAGAAGGTCTGAAGCACTTGGTCAGAAGATCCAATTTCCATATTGGGTGTTGGTTGCGTGGACTGAACAAGTCAATTGCCAGGAGAGAATAATATTTCTTTTACTCTCCTTGTCTATTTTGTACCAAAGATTTATGTACCCATTTATCTTACTGACTTCAGTAAGACCACTTGCAATAAATATAAGAACAAGCATAAATTGTTTGCAAGATTTAAACCTTAAATAAAAAGTGGGGGTTGTTTGGTTATGTGGCAGAGAAATCTTTTTGCGTCTACTTCATGCAATGTTAGTATGTTTGTGTTTTAATGTATTAGACCATTCAGTTCTTGCAATACAAATATTACTCATCACTGGTTTAGTACTTGAGATGTCACCTTTAGCTGAGCATTAAGGGCAATAGTCAAATCCTGGGCTGAGGATGTGTTCTCTATATGAGAACTTCTCGACTGGCAAGCTAGACAAAGCAGATCTGTTATTCATAGTTATGATATTGTTAGCTGTAACCCAAAGAATTCTGAATTATTTATCAAATTATGAAAAAAATTAATATCTATGCTTAGCTTAAAAAACTTAATCTGTCCTGACAGATTATTCTGTCTGTAAGACATATTGCTCTCAAGCACAATGAGTTCTTTCTGTGTGAAAGGACAATCTCTAATTAGTGTATAGTTCAGAAAACAGAGGCAACTTCTCCCTTATGCTAAATATTTAAAATACTTAAAAATTCTTAAGTAATATAACAGACAATAAAGGAAACACTAAGTTAGTAGCAGTATTTCCTGAAACATCTTTCTTGAGAACATTCTTAGCTATCTATAACTGCATAATTAACCTCTTCTAGAGTATATATATTTTTTAAGTGGGCCTTTTTGAGGGCAGCACTTTAACTTCAAAGAGATTAAACAAGTGCAGGTGAGGTGTAGCCATTTTTCAAATGGCTAGTGCTTGCACCTTCTGTCTTTCCTGGAGGTAAGCTTCTTTAGGTGTTTTTATATCTTCTTCTCGTGTTTCTAAGAAAAAGAGTTATTGGTAGAGGGACTGTAACAGTCAAACTTGTTTCTTGTTGAAGAACACTCTTTGTTGTTTAAATACTGCAGCTTGTACTGCTGCAGAATTAAAAGCTCAGAGCAAACTCAGGTGGTGTAGGAGCAGAATTACAGTCAAAACCAGTTAAAAGTCAAAAAAGAGAAAGCAGCAGAGAGGAAGTTGACAGAATAAACAAATAGAAAATCTTTACTGGGATCAAGAATTATAAGTTTAATAATTTTTTATTGCATTTTATTCTGAAGAGGAGTAGGAAGAGTGAGGTGATTAGCAGAAAGACTTTAGCAAAAGAGTGTGAAGTTAGGCAAAAGATGTGTTAGAAGGTTAGGTAGAGAAATAAGAATAAAAGTGTAGAAGTTTAAATGAAACAAAAAAATGTAATTTGCTGGAAGAAAAAAGGGCTTTATTAACCTTTAAAAAAACAAGTGAAAGAGAGAGGAAGATCTATTGTGCTGATGTGGAGAAGAGTGAAATATTATATGAACACCACAGAAAACTTTAAGTCCTTGTGCTGATGTGTTTGGGGCTGAGGAGATGTTCATATAAGTAATTATTTTGTGGCAGTGTATAGAATTCTTGATCTGACACTTTTTACTGATAACCATGGTTAGTGACTAGAGGAGGTTTATCCTAATTCTTCGTAACTGTCTGGGTATACATTGCCAATCTTGAATGGGAACAGGAGGCTTTCTTACAGTGGCTCTACTTCCTGCTTAGCTGTTATGATCGCCTTAGTGTGGAGCGATGCTATCTCCAATTCTCAGTGAAATCCTGGTTCTGCCTTGCTTTTGTATTCTGGTGAAAACTGACAGGCCAGCAGCATGATTTATTAAAAACAAATTTCAGATAAAAGGCAGAGGAGGGTAAACCTTGTGTTCTCACCTTTTCTATTCTTCAGCCTTGATTAACTGTGAAGCCAGTGAAAAGTATGATTGACGGAATGTACTAAAGCAAGCTGGTTTCTGTGCAGTTCTTTGATTTTGGTGGGGTTTTTTGTTTATTTGTTTGGGGGTTTATTTGTTTTGCTTTTTATAATGTATTCCTTCAGGATTCTGACCTGCATAATGTGGGCCTATTCCTATAATACTGAACATGGGACTGTAACTGAAAGGTTTTCTTTTTTTCTGCAAGCAATTTGTTCCCTTCCTCTCAGATTGTTTCTCTAATTTTAATGTCAACCATGTAGCGTCTAGGTGTGCCACAAAGCCCTGCCTGAGGTGCAATTCCTGCAGAGTTCAGAAAAATTACATTTCCTGCATCATGAATTTATGGAAGTTTTTCAGAGTAGCTCTAGAGATGGATTCAGATCAATTTTTGTAATTGACATTTATTCCACTACACAAGTTTTCCTCTGTCAAACTTGAATTGTATAAAAGGCAAACATGAGAAGCATACTTCTTCTTTCTGCCTCTCTCTATGCACAGACCCCTTCTTGGGGCCTTCAGCCATCCATGGACCTATCATTCATGACGCTATTGCATAACTTCCAGTTCTTACCATACTTGTGGTCCTAACAGCTCCATGGCTTTGACTTCAAAACTGCATCAGGCATGCAGATTGTGCTTGAATTTGTATTTTTACTTCAGTCATTTAGTTGAGAAAATAGGTTGATCATAGCAACGTGCTGGGAAACAGAGTATATGCATCATTAGAAGATTTTTTTTTTTCTGAGCAATTACTACCTCAGAGAGAGGTGCCCTTTTATTGGAGTGGGCTGGGAGAGGACTGGATGTTGGGTTGCCAGGCTGGGTAAATTGTTCCTCAATTTTTATTTCTATGGAAGCAGTTTAAGACTACTAGAAGTATATTTAAACGTTGTCTAAGGGTACAGGCACAGTGTCTAGCTGTGATAGGTTAGGTGAAGAGTTTCTTATGCTCCTTCTATTTGCAATGAATTTTGGTTGGGTGGGGTTGCACTGTATTGTAGCCAGGCAGCAGAAAGCTACCTGAGTGCGTTTTGAGTTTCCCTAATAATATGGATTAGGCATCTAATACAGAGGGGGCTACTACTGTGATTGTGGGAAGCCGTAACAAAGGGGTTAAACGATTTAATTTGACTTACCATTTCTACAAGGACAGATTTATTTACTGGAATAGGGGTGATTTATTTTTAATTTGATTTCTACTTACTTGGCTCTTCCTAGACCTGCTTACAGAATCTTTACAGGTCCCTATTTAAAAATGGCTCATTTGTGGACCTTTGATAATTTATACACTTCCTTTTGTTAACCATCACCTATATCATGTGAGTTCAAATTAGGCTGTTATTTTCTAGAAGGAAAATGGCCTGTGAATATCTCCTAATACCCTGAAAACATTGCAGGAGATAATACTTATAAGATGATAATGGAAGTTGCTGTCTCCTTGTAACCAAGGGTAAAAAAATCTAGTGTACTTTGTAAAGAAAACTACTCTCTGAAAATTAATTCCAACTCACATTAAAATTAATTTCTGTCCTGTGTCTTATTTATGACCAAATTGATCACTGTTTATTTGCCTGTTATGCGATGTCTGCTAACAAGAGATTGTCAGTCTCAAGGGTGGCTGCTAGCATGTGCTAATCAGAAATACATTAGAATATAGCAACAACTTGCAGGGACATTTGCAGTCTTTTCTCCTTTCTGCCTTTGTGCCACTGCACTAGTATGCAAGATGCTGTAACATCATGCTGTATTTAAAACTGCAGGGAAGGATAATTGTCTTTCAAAGATATTTCAGCTTGTAAATGAAGATATGCTGTGTATATGGTTTTCACAAGTTATTTCAGTTAAGCTCAAAATATAATAGCAGTATAATTTAAGTTTTTATTAGATCTGAATTGGGATAGGTGCAGATTACTTAGACATAGCCTCTGGCCTTTTGTATTTTTATGTTCCACTACATGATATTCTATCGTAGTATGAAGAGACAGAATTTTCCCAAAGCAAAGGTTTTCAGCTTGTTATATGCAGATAGATATACATGGATTGTTTGTTCCAGGTTTTTTTCTTAACAGTTCAATTTCTTCAATGAGAAAAATCTGTACTTGCACATGAATTAAAATAGATTCATGAAGTGCTACAAAATGTTTCAGATATAAACATCATAATTGCTTCCTTTTCATGACAATATTGTACCAGCTTGACTCCTTTTGCTAGCCAGCCTCCTCAGACCATCCAGAACTGCCAAAACATCTGAGATAATAGACATTCAATTACAATATTATAAAGATGAACCATCTGTTCTAAGATTTTCTGTGTTCCACAAGAATGAATATAGGAATATGCAAAATCCCAGAAAGCTTGTTATAAGTCCTGACATGACATAAGTGAATTGAGTTAAGTCGGTCCCTAGCATTGTTAAGTAGCCATCATAGATTTTACTGCCTACTATTAAGACCAAAATTAAAAAGGCTTTGTTGGTTATACCAAGGAATCGTCTGAGAGTGACAGGAATTAAAGTGCTTCAGTGTATTCAATGAATAGTAGTAATTTTATCAAAGATGCTTTTTTCTACTGGAACCAAATTAAAGGCACACTTAAGGAGTCTGGAAGTAGGCTTTCTTTCTATCATGTAGTACTCCAGAGGAATAGGTGGCATAATGAACACTGTTCACTATCAATATTTATTTGCAGTAGATATTTGTTCTTACGTCTTGCACTTAACATCGGTAGATCTGTCTTTATACAGGTATAACTCATTCCTTATACTGTAGTCTCTCTAAGGCTTCTCTCACATTGATAGGAAAACAGTTACGTGCAGAAGATGAAGTGCTGCATGCCCCACAGTTGATGCTTTATATTAATTAATGGTTTACAAATAGGTTTACTCCTCAGTGCAGCTCTTGCCTAAGATCTTTTTATGTACATATATTTTGAAATGTGTGCTGTATTTGCTAAGCTAAAATAAATTTACTAGTATGCAAGAGTTAGC
This sequence comes from Clamator glandarius, assembly GCA_033459285.1. Classification (NCBI taxonomy): domain Eukaryota; kingdom Metazoa; phylum Chordata; class Aves; order Cuculiformes; family Cuculidae; genus Clamator; species Clamator glandarius. The sequence goes on along the minus strand of JAUNZM010000282.1, from coordinate 992,194 downwards.
ATATAGAAAGTGTGCTAATTTAAACCCACTTAGGGGTTTTTTTGAAAGTTCATCAGAATTATTTTTAACTTTTGTTAAAGATAACTAACATCCTCCACTTGTGCAGCAGCATGGAGGGAGTGAATAAAAGGCAGCAGTAAAGTTTTCACTACCTCATTAGTTATAATCCTAATGACATCCCCATTGACTTAAGTAGAAATGCAGTGTATATAAAATGTTAGCTAGAGACGCAAAATAATTGTTACATGTCTACTGTGTTATGTAAAATGTGGAGCAAGAAGGCAGAAAGAAAAGTGGGATAGCGGGCTGCTGGGAAGGGAGCTGTTAGATAAGAGTTTTGTTTTCTTTTCTTTTGTTTCTTTCTTTCTTTCTTTCTTTCTTTCTTTCTTTCTTGAGCCCGAAGTAACCTCGTCTTCTGTGATCCAACAGTAGCCTACATCAGGATTTGTACACTTGGTGTGTGATTTAGTATGTTAGTGGAGAGAGAATAATTAGATGCCACAGCCATTAGATCCATCCTTCTTTGAAAGGATAAGAGGACTCTAGACAGAGAGCCAGGGTGCCTCAGCCACTCTCACTGAGCTTTGTTTAGTTGGGAACACAACTTTCTCTGTCTTCATCTGAACACATTGACTACAAGATAATAAACAAGAATTCTCTCTCTTCTCACCCATTTCTTTAGCACAGCTACTGCAGGATCTCTGGACAGTACTAAGTTAAGTTCTTTGTACTTGTCAGGTTGCAGGGAAGGTGGTTGATAATAGCTGCACACTATACTGTGATGCCATCTCTAAGCAGGAGAGACCCAACCTCTGAAAAGACTACAGAATAATACAGGCTGAAACTGAAAAAACTGCTCCCCAACATGCTGGGTATTTAAGACATATGTCCCTCTTTACACGGGGTATATTGAAAGCTGGAACATTGTGAACCCTGCATCCCATAAGTTTGCTTTCAGACTGTTTTAAGGCAAGGTTTTTGTCCATTCTCATTGGTGATTTTGACTGCTGAAAGGTTAACTAATGTTTGGAGTAGAAAGATCTGAAATGTCTGTTTTATCCCTAAACAGCTGCTGGTGTGTGCTAATGTAGTCCTACCTAAGTCAATCTAGATCCAGCTGACTGCCTGAAAAAGGGTCAGGCATTTGCAAAACTTAATAGAGGCCTTCTGTTCTTCTGTCACAAAATTTCATACCAAACTTAGTTACTGCTATTTCCCTGCTGCAGATAACATAATGTGATTTTTTTCATAAAAAAATGCTAACAAGCTATCGTGCATGAAAATATAACTGTGGTGTTGTTGAAGCACGAACTTCTTAAACTGGCTTTATATTTGAAAAGATCAGTTAATAATATCTTTTATGTAATAAGAACTAAACTATACAGGAGAGAAAGCAACAAACTAGTAGCTTTTGAAGTCATATGTTGATTCTACCACGTTAAAGAACAAAGATTCTGAAAAATTTTATAATTCTTCACTGCTGTAAGATTGGAGGTCAAAACAGGTGTGGCTCTGGATGAAGACTCAGAACCTTTAGTTCTATCTATTTATTTATTTATTTATCTATCTATCTATCTATTTATTTATTTATAGTATAAGGCAGTTTATTTAAATCTCAATCCATTAAAAAACACACAGTTGTTTGTTGTTTGTTTTCTTGATGTCTTATCCTGTCCTTTGCCTGTTGTATCTAATAAGGTTGAAGCTTTTGACTTTCCGGTTCTTATATGGCTGTGCATAGAATCTCACACAAAGGGGCATGCAATTCGTTTGAGCTGCACTATAGTTCAATGTAATAAAGCAAGACTTACATACTGACAAGTTATAGTTATGGACAAGAAAGGATGCACCATATAAAAGAGAGGGAGAACAAAGTATTTATCTTTAACCTAACAAAAAAAATTGTAAGACCTAATCAAAACATTACGGTTGTTACTAGTCCAGCAATACACAGTCCAAATGAGTACAGAAATGCCTCCTTAATAATATTCCCATTAAAATTGTTAAGTAAGATAACTTTTTTTTGCTATTATGCTTGTCCATTTAATAACTAGCTCATCCAGCTCAAGCTAAGGCACACCTTGAGATCTGGTCTATGACCAAGTGAAGACAAAGCCTGTGGAATTTCACAACAAATAACAAAATTAAGTTTATCTGGCTTAGATGTGAAAAAGAATACTCCTGTCTGAGTTTATGATGAGAGTATAACCATTGTTACTGCTGGTTTTAAATTGATTTGACTGACCCTTCTCTCCCATTTACAAAAATACTTTTGTAACAGGCACATCCACACACTGCTGTTGACTTAGGAAGCTTTCAGAATGAGGCAGTGAGCCTTAATATAAAGATGTTTTCAAAAGTGATTGAATCCGCAGTATGACTTTGAGGTTTTCAGCATCATATATCAATATGCAATGGTTAATATTAGGCTATGAATCTACATGCAAATTAAACATTGGCTGATAGGTCAGGATAATCATGTACATTTCTTACATTTAGATGTATATTCTTTGCTGAAATGCAGTCAAATGCTGAGTCAAAGCTTCAGCATTGTAAAATTCACACATTATAGTATGATAGTAAATGCTGAGCTGTGCAGGTTACAATGTTAACTGTTTATTTAAAAGAGAGTTTAAGGAGATGGAGGCTGATACTCCATTATATCATACCAGTTCTTTTTAGATCCAATCAAGCAGTGCTAATATAATGGATGAAAACTGTAAGAGTTATAATTAGTTCTCATTTTTTCTTAGGCAGTGTTTTGTGTACTCCTATTTATGTTTAAGAAAGTATTATTAATTTTTTGTATGTCTGTTATTTTAAATTGTCTTTATTATTGTTCTTTCCCTTAATGGATGATCTTGCTAAGATACTTTATTGTATGAAGTAGCGGATGTTGGCTTGTATCATGTGAAATGGAAACCTAAACTATGTATTTTTTTAAGGTATGGTAACCATAGGTGGGTTGGAGGTATTGGACCCTCTTGTGCTAGTTTTGGCTAAGACAGAGTTAATTTACTTCACAGTGCCTAGCTTGGGGCTATGTGATTGATTTGTACTGAGAAAAATGTTGGTTACACAGGGATGTTTTCATTACGGTTGAGCAGTGCTTGCACAGAGCCAAGGCCTTTTCTGCTTCTCACCCTGCTCTGCCAGTGAGCAGGCTGGGGATACACAAGAAGTTGGGAGAGGATAGCTGACTGCAACTGACTAAAGGGATATTCCACACCATATGATGTTATGCTCAGCAATTAAAACTGTGGGAAGAAAGAGGAACGAGAGGGGCACGTTCATCTTCCCCAGTAATCATTATGTGTGATGGAGCCTTAATTCTGTTCCCATCATGCTAGGGGTGAGTGAATGGATGTGTGGTGCTTTATTGCTGACTGGGGTTAAACCGCAGTCATCTTCTTCTGTATGAATAACTAATACTTTGTTGCAATACAAAGTGTGGTACAGAAGAAATCACAGAAGTTGCAGTGATTTGTTTCTATTTATTAATCAGATAACTGAATTTCAATTCCCTTTCCAACTGCAAAAGAAACTGCATACTAAACTTTTGTTTATACTTCTGTCTTTGAAACTGATTAACTCCTCAGATACGAAATCAACCTGAACTAAAAATTCTAAGCATGGAAGGGCATTTCTGGGTACTTTCGATGTGCAGTTTCTGGATATGTTTCTATGTCTTTTGCATGTCAGAAGAAGAATTTTCTTCTCTCTGAATGTTATTTCTTTTCTTCTCCTCATGGAGAAAAGAGAGAGAGGAAAAAGACTATCTCTGCATTGCTCTCCCACAGTACTGCAAAGAAGTTCTGCTAGGGAAAGAGGCAGTCATGTAAGCCGGTGCTGTGATTGTAAGAGTTGTCAGGCATTGTCAGCATCTTCACTTTTCAAAGAGAGGGTTTTCAGTGGGCAGCCTAAATCTTAATGCTTAAAGAATTTCCAGGAGTATTTCAAGTTTGGAGAAATCTTTTGTGTGTATATGTATATCATAGAATCATAGAATGACCAGGTTGGAAGACACCCACTGGATCATCGAGTCCAACCATTACCACCAATCCCTAAACTATGCCCCTCAGTATCTCATCCACCTGCACCTTAAACACCTCCAGGGAAGGCAAGTCAACCACCTCCCTGGGCAGACCATTCCATTGCCTAATGACCCTTTCTGTGAAGAATTTTTTCCTTATGTCAAGCCTGAACCTCCCCTGGTGGAGCTTGAGGCCATTCCCTCTTGTCCTATCCCCTGTCACTTGGGAGAAGAGGCCAGCACCTCTCCACAACCTCCCTTCAGGTTGTTATAGAGAACAATAAGGTCTCCCCTCAGCCTCTTCTTCTCCAGGCTAAACAACCCCAGCTCTCTGTCGCTCATATATATATGAGGATGCAAATCGTCTCTACCCACTTAAAATTCTGACTTTGTAGTGAGACCCTTAGTTAAGATGACATAGATCCTTGTTCATCAAGGTGGAGAAGAGAATGGCAGGAGAATCTGCAGGCGGGTTATTGTATATTTTTTCACCCTTTTGACATGAATACATTTTACAGATAGCACTCTCTCCGAAAATTAGTCTGTGTTCACTTCAAGGGAAAACAGTATTTTCAAAATCAATCATCTGTAAAATTTGACATAACTCAACTGCACAAAAATGTTTCATACTTCATGTTGTTATTTGTGGGCAGAGCAGGTAAACTGGTTAAGGATGCCAATGAGGAAGAAACACGAGATGTGACCGTAGAGGGTAGGAACCGCCCACGAAGTAGGGCCTCTTGTGGGACAGAGCTATAAAGGCAGACTGCGTAATCAATAAAGCCGTCATTTTGAGCTTCCTTTATATTAGCATCACATCTGTGTCTCAATGGTCCTCACCGGGAAGGAGCGAGAGTCTGGTACAGGGGAATTTTGTGGAGATGCAACAAGTGGTGACCCCAACGTGATACTCGGATGGCCCCAACTGGAATCGGGAGTGTAAGTATAGCCATGGCTGAGAAGATGTTGGATACGGTTGGGCCCTGAAGGAGTATGGATGTTGTACGGATATGCAGGTGAAGTCCCTGAAAGTGCATTCGATCATCCTAAGGATGCAGCTGGAGGGTTGGAGTAACCAACTGATGGATATATTTAGCCTAGTTATGTGGGAGGCGGCGAAGAGGGAGATGTTGGAGATAGCACTGTCAGGTTCTGGGGAGGAGTCAGAGGATATAGGAAAACTTATGAAATTGGTAACAGTAATGAGAGAGGAAAAGTTGGTTATACAGCAAGCACAGGCTGATTTAGGGCTGGAAGTAACAGCCGCAGAGAGGCCACAGGCACGAGCATGTCAGTGTGAAATCCACCGGAGGGCTGACAATCCCTTTGATCTGGGCCCGAGAGGCACCGAGAAGGAGCACGATCCACCTCCCCCCTGTCCTTCTGACCAAGGAGCACAAGTCAGGAGGGAGTCACAGCAGCAGGGAGAAGTTGAAATACTGCAAGGTTTGATTTGTGCACCTGGCAGCGGTCTGTGCTGGGAGCTAATTAGTTACAAAGTGATAAAGGAGATTCCAAAAGCTACAGAAGAGAGTGTACTGGCTGCTCTGGAGCGGAGCTGCCTGGCTGAGGGGTTCTGCCCCCACCCCTCCAGCTCCCGCAGAGTGGCTCGCCATGGGGGGGCCGCTACTCTGGGCTGAGGGGGTGCTGCTCGCCGCTGCCACTGCCACCACAGGGCCCAGACAGTTTTGGCATTGCAGAGAGGGACTATTGGCAGATGCAGTGGGAAGTGGCTCAATTAAACAACATTGGTAGCAGTTCAAGAATCAAGACAGTTTAAATAATGTAATTTTACAACAGATGTGACTATCTGTTTTGTCGAACTCTTATAAAGATACTGGATGTTGGAAAGGTGAGACAGGCATGACCCGTGTATGGTGTTTATAGATAGATCAAAGGATGTGCTGAGCAGTTACAGAAGCCTTAATTTTGCAATCTGTGACACACAAAAAAAAAAAAATCCTAAGGACAAATATAGAAAGATACGCTGCGGTCTGAAAACTCCTACAACAACAGCTGGGATCATTTACCTACCACACACAGCTGGTAGCTGCTGCCCTGGCTGTAATCTGGGACAGAAATACGTTCTGTTAGAGGCGCGGCAAGAAAGTACATTTTAAAAGAGACTGCCACACACAATGCCAAGGTAGAGGGCCTAAAATCTGTCCTCGGTGTGGAAAGGGTAAACATTTTGCCAGTTGGTGTAGATCAACATGGGATAAGAATGGGACAGTGTTGTCAGAAAACCAGGAGCAAAGCACAGTTCAGAGGCATGTACCACCGCAGATGCCTCCATGGCAAGCAGCAGTTCTCATCTCAGAGCAAGAACCAGAGGCAGCACCGAGATAGACGTGATCACCACTATCGCAGTAGTGCTGCAATCGTCTGCACTTCATACAATAACATGGAACGTAGCAAGACCATTGGGGTTGGCTTTACTGCTTTGTAATTAGAATGATTATCAATAATTTGGTTGGGAATCTTTGTTTTACCTGGGGTCATTGATACAGGCTGTACTGGAATCATTCAAGCAAGGGTATGCATGCTGTCTCCACTAATGTTATGAACACCATTTCCACTACCAAAGGATAGCTGGATAGTGTATTTAATTTTGTTCAAAGTGGCTCTGTTCCAAGCTGACTCTGTAGAGCATGGCTCACAAGGATTTGAGTCCATAAGAATCCCTGAAATGCATTTGGCTTAGTCCCTACAAACTCAGCCTCTTATGTTGAAGTGAACAATAACACAACAGAGGAAAGCCAGAACATCTTAAAATGGCTCTAGTGTAACCCTTAGTTGTGCATGTTTCACTAATCTTGTGGGGGAGAGATGTGTTAAATGCAATGGGAATAGGCATCGGAACTATGAACGAGTGAAACACTGTGTACGTTGCAAAGTTTAGTGGAGGGGCAACTAGATCACAGACATATAGTCCCATTTAATAGTCCTTGGGACACACCTGTATTTATGATAAAAAAGAAAGACACAGGAAGTGGCGATTGCTTCACGATCTCCGAGCAGTGAATGCTCAATTGGAAGATATGGGAGCACTGCAGCTGGGACTGCCTCGAGCATCCATCATACTGGAAGGCTGGCCGATCATCATCTTGGATGTACAAGACGGTTTTTTCTCAATACCATTACACCCTGCTTATTCAGAGCGATTTGCCTTTACAGTGCCCAGTACTAATTTGCAAGCCCCGGCTAAACAGTATCAATGGACGGTATTGCCACAAGGCATGAAGAATTCCCCCACCATCTGCCAGATAACAGTATCTTGTGCATTAGACAGCATCCAACAACATGCATTTGATGCCTATATCCTACATTACATGGATGACATTCTGCTGGCTGCCAAGGATAAGGGAAGAGTAGAGCAGCTATATGAACAGGCAGCTCATGCCTTGGAGGATCGAGGTTTACATATTGCAGATGTGAAGACTCAGTGAATGAGAGACAAACAGTATTTGGAAGCACTCATCACCGAGACAACGGTGAAGATACAAAAATTAAGATCTCTCCAGGCATAGCCAAGAAGCACCAGATGCCAACAGCTGGTGGGAGCTCTGCAGTGGGCTCGTCTGTTCACGCCTATTCCCGAAGAAATCATGGACACTTTCTACCGACATCTGAAAGGAGCTGACCCACACCCAGAACAGAAGTGCTCTTTGACAGCTACAGAGCAAAAGATGCTACAAGAAGTGGAGGAGATTATCCAAAAGTCTGAATTGCAGAGAATTAGGACAGACCTTCTTGTAAACGCCACGTAGTGCGCTACTAAAGGGGCTGTTTTAGGCATGCTATGCCAAGAGTGGTCACTCACTGAAATTAGCCCTCTGTTGTGGCAAAGTCAGGCCCCTAAGATGGCAGTAGTCACCATCAAATTACTCTCAGCACTAATTATTCTGTGTCTACAATGGGCAGCACGCATGGCTCTTGGAAAAGATCCAGATGTCTTGGTGTCTCCTCTTACTCATCACCTTTGGGACAACCTCGTTGCGCTCTCACCAGAACTACAAGTGTCCTTGGAAGGATACCAGGGAATGGTCCAATGTGGACAGAATCTGCAATGGCTGCGTCATCTGCAGATGCTGCAGCTGCATGTTGAGACAAATTTTTCAAGTACTCCAGTAGATGGGCTCATGATCTTTATTGAAGCATCATCCCTAACACATAAAGCTGTCGTGACTTGGCAGCAGGGATCCAATTTAACATTATGACCCACAGGCCTTGTTACAGTGGCTGGAGGCAAAAGGGGTAGAACTGGCGCTCCTTGCCTTCCCAGATCAACCAATAAGCATAGTCACGGACTCACTGTATGACTTTACCATCTGCCAGAAACTTATCCATATGTATTTCACCACTACGGAAGCGGCCGCGTTACTAAGCCGAACAGGGCAACTTCAAAGTGAAAAGGGGACAGTTATACATACTCCTTCTCATCAAAAGCTCCCTGGATTGTATAAGGCAGGAAATGACCGAGCAGATGCCACAGTGAAGGTCTGGGCATTGCAGGAGGCAAAGCGGCTGCATGATGAGCTGCATCTGGCCGCTGATACATTGGCAAGGGCATGTAAAATTCCAAAACCATATGCGCGAGAAATTGTTCAAGCTTGCCCTTATTGTCAAAACGGTCCCCTCTGGGCAGCAGGTGTAAACCCCAGGGATATTGAGGCAAATCAAATTTGGCAGACTGGTGTTACAGAATTTGCGCCCTTTAGGCCTCGGTGATTCCTGCAGGTCACTATTGACACGTACAGCACAGTGAGCATGGCCAACTCACATGTGAGAAATACCGCCAGAGCCATGATTCTACACTGGTTAACATGTATGGCGTGGCTGTGTAAACCAGAGGTTATAAAAACAGATAATGGGTCCAACTATACGGCACTTTTAACCCATCAATGGGCAGAACGATGGGGCATTCAGTTGAAAACTGGCATTCCCGGGAACAGTCAAGGGCAGGCGATGGTGGAATGAGCACACAGGACACTCAAACATTTACTGCTGTGGCTAGAGGAGAGGGAAGGACACCTCCTTGGAAGGGTAATTCCCCGGGCACAGCAGGATCTCCTTCTAGCAAAAGCCTTATACGCTCTCAAGCATCATGAACGTGGCAAACACATCCCGATTTTTAAACATTTTTCCCTCTAGCGGGCAGAGACTAACTATCCCCAGGTGCAAGTTCGATTCCCGGGTGTTCTGATATGGGAGCGGGGGCGGAAATTGCGTGTCTTAGGGTGAGGATATGCTGCGATAGAGAGACATGGAGAGATTAAGTGGGTGCCCGCATGCCTGGTGCGCCCAGACAAGACCTTGGAGGGTGGGACACCTACCACCGCGTCAGAAAGGAAACAGGCAGTTGACTAACCATGACCTCAGGTGTTTTGTAGGTTGGAACCTAATTGCGGTTCTGCACTATTTGCCGGAAGCACTGCAAGGATGGTGGGACCATACCTACTGATATATGGCCTGGATCTGATGGCTGGGAACCTTTTGGAGCAAGACACTGGTGAAACCCGATGGGTGCAGTGGGCGCGTGCAAGGAATTTGACTCAGATGTGCCTATATCTGCCAGCAGTTCGTGCAGTAGGGCAAATGTGTGCCCTTTTCGTATCACAGCCGCGTACAAATCCTTCAGAGAATGACCTTTCTTCTAAAGAAAAAAAAAAAATTAGATAGACCATGTGCATATTTTAAGTGTTGTATGTTCCTGATACCGTGTGGATCCAATAGTGATAACCAACATTGTATGAAAGTATTTGGCTAGCTGAGAAATGAGTGATTGTGTGTGTGTGTGTTTGAAGTACTTCAAACCTTTGTGAGACTTAAAATTGGTTTTGATTCATCTTGAAAATATATCTCTGGGACCTTTCAATCTCAAACGTCCACTAAGCCGGCAACCAGGTAGATTTACCTGGGGTTCTTTGGAATGAAAGTCTTCAGAAGGAAAAAGTTTAAAATACCTAGCAAAACATACAAAAAACTGCCTAACCTTGCAGCTGTATGTGTGTGAGCCTCCTACCACCCCCCCCGGCCCCTCCCGCCCTTCTCCTTCCTTTCTAAGTTTTTTTTCTTTTAGCTTTGAAGAAGTCCAGAGGAGTTAATAGTGTTATATCTCTCCGGGAAAGCCAATTTGCGAGAACACTCTTCATTCCAGGGTCACTTGTCAGCAACTCCTGGGTCCTGGTGCAGACAACCTTTAGGGATAATTGAGCCAATGATACAGGAAAATTCAAATGATTCATTACAAATTATTGAGTGGATATTTTACCACTTCAACCTTAAAAACAAGCAACAAACAAAAACATAGTCACTAGATCTAAAATTATTACAATGATAATCACCAAGGGAAGAAAAAGAAGTATTCAGTTACTAGGTCAAGGCTCGACAATCGTTTATATCCCAATGACAAAATATGCTAAGTGCTGCATGGCAGGAGGGAATCAGGAGAGACACTACAAAAAAGATTTATGAAGGTGCAATATGCAATGAATCTTTCGTGATTAACAGGAGATGATAAAATTGTGCCAATGTTGAAGCGTATGCAAACCATGTCATCAAAATTAGAGCAAGTGCAAGACAATGTGAAAGTGCTATTGAAAAACAGTCATTATGGGCACTGGACAGGTCTGTATAAGCTGCTAACATGGGACGAGGTTATGCTTGTGTTTTCATAGATACAGGACCACTTTGGGCACCTGCAGGATGGATCAAACAACGTTGCTGTGTGACAACTGTTAAGCCTCCATCACAAAAGCAGTTGATAAGAATGAGGAGGAATGTTATTTTTAATGGTGTTCATTGCTTTAATAATTATCCTGTGTGTTACAGTGTATACAACATCAAGTCAATCCTATGTTTCACCTGAACGGTTTAGTCATCAAAAAACAAAAAGGGGGAATTATGGGAATATTTTGCAGAGAAGGAGGCCTTGAAACAGAGAACTGAAAGATAAACAAAGGCCAGTTTGGTGAGGAGAAAAGACAGCCTTCTGATAAGCAGCTGGAAGGAATACAAGAGCTGGTTCAGTGGGAAAGAGTACCAGCTGACAGAAAAACAATTGAAGAGAACTATCAACATCGTTCATTTTACTGTTTACTTGGTTTCTTGGCGTGTGCAGTCGTTTAGCCAATAATGCCATAGTACTAGCTCTATGGACAGTTACCTCTAATTAATAATACACTGTAGAACGGGGGCCGGGTGTGACTCTGGCTGTTGTGGCTTGGTGGCCAGGGAGTGATTTTGGCGAGGGGGACGGGATCCACTGGCTGATGCTTTGCAGGGTGTATGGGACTGGTTTGCATTATTTAGTTTAAAGGAATGGATCCTATGGGGTGTTGCAGCTTTTCTTCTTCTATTATTGCTTGCAATGATTTGAGTTGTGCATTTCAATGTCTCCTCACATGCATGGCTTGCAGCATGCCTCTGCTGTTCAATGTGCGCTGCTCCCGCAAGGGGTGGGGGATTTGTGGGCGGAGTAGGTCAACAAGTTAGGGACGGCGATGCGGAATAACACGGGATGTGACGGTAGAGGGTAGGGACCATCCACGAAGGAGGGCCTCTTGGGGGACAGGGCTATAAAACCAAACTGCACAATCAATAAAGTGTCATTTGAGCTTCCTCTATATTAGAGTCTGTGTCTCAATGGTCCTCGCTGGGGAGGAGCGAGAGTCTGGTACAGGGGGGTTTTGTTGAGACGAAACATTATTGCATAATTAGAAGTAATATACTACTGAAATTTCTAAAGCATAGTGGTATATTTCTCATCTTTAATATGTGGGAACATTATTATTTCCCCAGGCATTCAGTCTCCCTTTTCTACAATTTTGATCTGTTTAATTAATTTTTTTTTTAATTTTTAACATTGGTGGTGTAGATATACATTTTGAGGACGTGTCTATGAGACACAACATGTCAGCTTTGAATTCAGTATGATTTCCCCGAGTCCTTAAATTTGCTCTGCCCACAGGTAGAAATTATATAGATGACAGAAGTGTGGTATTTTGCTCTTTGGATTTCAAAACACCCAGTCTGAAAGTTGCCTGGAATGTGCCTTTAAAAGCAGGCAAGGAAGGACCTCTGAAAAGGTGTTTGTCTTCTCCATATCAGTTTGCAGTTCCACACAAAATGAAGTGTGTTGTTCTACACAATAACCTTGAGTTACTTATAAGATGTTATTGACAACTGCAGCCCTTTGCCAAATCTTTTTTTTTTTTTTTTTTGCACAACTTCTGGCTGTCCTTGTTAGAATACATTAGTGTCAAACTGAGGAATGTTGATTAGAAAAGACAAGTCATGTACCATACACAGGCGTGCTATCACAGTTACATTTAAATGAAGGTATAATGTCTTCTGGCTCTGTGGACCAGATATAATTTTAGATGCCTTCTCTCCTCCTTCCCTCTTTCCTTCACTCCCTTCTTTGATAAGCAATACTTTCTTCAACCAAAGGTAATAGTGAAAATTAAATGTCTGCCAAGGTTAAAAATAAATAAGTGGCAAATCTAGGCTTGGACTCAAAACAGGACAGCAAAGAGATATAGACTTCTGGAAATGTGCAGTGACTGAGTCTTAGACTTCTGTGAATAGTTCTTAAAGGAGATGAACTAAAAGCTTGTAACTGAACAAAGGCCTAAGCCTGAAGGTCAGAGAATTGTACTTGAAATGTTTTCTCCATGAAATAATCTGCTAGTTTTCTGACTTCAGGTTTTACTCAGCACTGGGTGGTTGCTCTCTATTTTAACTCTTTACTAAGACTGTTCCACAAAGAACATCTGTTGGTGTTTGTGTGTTCATATATGTATATGTACATACATGCACATTTATACATCTGATTTTACAGTGCACCTAAGCCTATGATAGCAGTGTGTTAAGGCTGAATATAACCCCAAACCCAACCAGCAAAACTCTTGATGAACAAGACCTAGAATAAAAGAACAATAATTATGGTTTTCTGTCACACATTTTTTATTACATTTTGCTTCTAGATAAAACGAATTATACTGTCATTAAAGGTGTGTGTGGACATTCTCATTTACATAATTTATAACATCTCAAGGTGAATGATCAGCAGTGAAAGCCTTTAGAAAGTTGTGTAGCTTAAGCTCGCTTTATAGATGTCATGTACTGTGAATGCTGAAGGAAAGCATAGCTTGTCACACAAACTGTCTTAGATGAAACTTGCAAAACCACAATTTCCTGAATGAAAGGGGAACTAAACAAAACACAATTACATATATGTAAACAGTAATGTCCACTACTTTTATCAAGGAGGAGGTATAAAGCTATTGACACTAAACTAATATCACAGAATTGGCATAAAAAGATGAGAAGCGTTAAATTAATTATAATTTTGTTATAATCCCGAACTAAAAGTAGGAGTTGTGGGAATGTTGATTTCTTCCTATTTGTTGCTCCATGGACACTTCATTGAAGTGTATATGAAAACTGGAACAAGTGAATGTACATAATCACAGTATTGGATATGGACTTGTTATTGTAATAGTGCTGAAATGGTTGTAGGTGATTCTCTCTTTTCAATGTTAGTTCTACAATAGATTGCAAAAGAATGCTGACAGAAAAATTATCAGGAAAACCCCCAAAATATTAATGTTTTAAGTATGGAGAAAACGTTGCAGTAGCAAAGATCCAAGATTGTATAATAACAATGTTCTCATGTTTTTAAAGTTTGGTAGAATAACAGGAATTCAAATTTGTGGATGTCATCCAATGAATGCTAGTATATGCAACTTCTTCCTCCAGTCCTGCAAAAGCTTACAGTGGTAAATTTTCTTGGGCTGAAAACCTCAAAAAGTAGATTTTGCAGTTCATTGTGTTTTGTGAAGGGATTCCATTTAGTTCCTTTCATAGTCACATTTTCTTTTTCCTTTTATAAATACACTTGACGGAATGATATATCTTGTGTGGATAATTTTAGTAATAAGTTAAGCACTCCGTATCAAGTCATCAGCTCTTTGTGATACTGATTGAATTCTGAAGTTTAGAGGCCTTCCAGCAGTTATAGTTTTGTGTTGCTCTGCTGTATGAAATAGCTTATCAGAGAAACTGCTTCTTAACAACTCATCCGCAGGTTTTGGTGTAGCTTTTTAGCTTTTCACTTTTTTTTGTTTTTTAAATAGCTTTCTAAGAAGATACAGGATGCCGTTGAAAAGTCACACAGCTGTAAATGATTGAGCATTATCTGTACAAGAGTAAAGAGCCCATTTACAGAATCACAAAATAGTTGATGTTGAAAGGCACCTCTGGAAGTCCTTTGGCCCAATCCACTCATTCAAGCAGTGTCACCTAGAACCACCATGCCAAGGACCACATCCAGATGGCTTTTGAATATCTTCAAGGGGGTAGAATTCGAAGTCTCTCTGAGCAACCTATGTCAGTGCTCAGTCACTCTCACAATGAAAAAAAGGGTTTCTCCATGGTCAGACGTGGTGTTTCAGTTTATGCCAACTGCACCATTGAAAAGAGCTTGGCTCTGTCCTCTTAACACCTTTCCTTCAGGTATTTATATATACACTGATAGAACCCCTCTGAGCCTTCTCTTCTCCAGGCTGAATAGTCCCAGATCTCCTGGTCTTTCTTCTTGGGAGAGTTGGCTCTAGTTCTTTATCACCATCACTGGATTTTCTCTAGTTTATCCACATTTCTTTTGCAGTGGGGAGCTGAAACCACCTACAGTACTTCAGTTGTGGCTTCGGCAGTGCTGACTAGAGGGGGAAGAATTGCCTCCCTCCAGCTGCTGGCAATGCTTTGTCTAATGCAACCTAGAATCCCATTAGCCTTGTCTACTTCAAGGGTATATTTCTAGCTCATGTAAATGCCTTCCATGCCTTCTTGCCAGCTGCATATTCCACTTGTTTCTTTTTCCTATCTCCACAATTGGAAAAGAAAAATCTTGCTGATTTTCTTACCTCTGAAGAATCAAAAGTTATCTGAAAAATGATAAAGCTTAAACTCTTACTCAGACAAGACAGAAATCAAAGGTAAAATTTTGAAGATGTTCATTTCACTTTTTTCCATGAACAGAATTATTACAAATACAATTAGAAGTCAATTAAAATTGTTCAAATTACAAAAAATATTTAGTCATTTTTAAAAAAAAGTAGGGATGACATAACAAGATCCTAAAAATACTCAGAAACTGGTTCAGAAATGCAATTGTATTGGTAGCTTTTCTCTTGAAAATTCATGTTTATAGGATAGTTGTAACCTTTGCCATATATAATGTAATATGCATATTGTGTAATGTCTATAGTGTAATGTAACATGTATAACATATTATGTAACATTTGCCAGAAAAATAAAATAATTAAAAATGAAAAATGAATTAAAAATAATGAAAATTAAATATGGGAAGAGGAAAATGAGAGAAAATTGCACTAATCTAATGGCAATATTAACAGTAGTCAGCTTCCAAATCACTCTGTGCCAATGATGTCTCAGTGATGAACTTTCCAGAATAATTCAGGCAAAACTTTTCAGGAGCATCTCAGTTGCATATAAGATGATTTATTACTACAATGTTTCTGCAGATAACATGAACAACATCAGAAAACATTACTTCCGTGACCATACCTTTGGTCCTGCTGCTATCTTCTTTGGTTTTGACAGAGTTCAAGTGGGCTGCCAATGTGTTTACTACTCAAGCAATTTGTTAGTTAAGTGTCAAAATGTAAAAACATTTGTACATAATTAAAAACATAATATATAGAAGACTTCTTCCTTCACTAACTTAATATTTAGAACTATAATTGGCAACTGTCTACAGATTGAGGCATTAATTGCAAAGTGACTAAGAATTATATGTGTCAGAATTCATTGACATGAATATGCAAAAATAAATTTGGGCTTGTAGTAGTAGTTTCAAACTCATCGTTGCTTCTTGAATGCAGTATTTAGAGCCTAAGTCTTTAAAGGAGAACTACTTCAATGCCACAGTCAAAAATTAGTAACTTTTACTACAGTCATACGTTTGTGCTCTGATAGCTGCTAGAGTCTAGACAACCTATGTTAGAGGGCCCCATTGTATCACATATTTCTTACACATTCCTCAAAAAAAGTCCACCTCTTGAGAGTTTAGTCCAGTTTTGACAAGGTGTAGTTGTGCATTTTATTGCTAAGTTTTCATCCGTACATTACTAGTCATTGGAAATCAAGTTCAAAAATCTGTGCACTAGCTGCCTTTTAATATTTAAATGACATGTTTTTAAACAAAAAGGAATTCATGCCCCTTTTTGTACTTTAGGAGTTTGTTGAGACAAATCCTGATGCTACTGAGATTTGGCATCTCAGCAGGAATTTTACAAGAAATTATGAGAATTCCACAGTGTAATATAGCAAGTACTATTGCTGTCATGTTATACCTCGATATAACATATATTTGTATCACTATAGTAAATATACTTCATCAGAACTGGCACAGAGATAAATTATCTTCTGTTGTTGCTGTTCTGATACAGTACATCTTAAAATGTGATTGGATTTAAGTATCTTAAAAAATAGTTATCATTTCCAATTATTTTTCTAAGACGCAAACAAACAAAAAAACTTTGCTCCTGCAGATGACATGCTACTGAGCAGTCTTAACAAAGTAAGTATTATAAAGAAAATTTTGCAGAACAAAGAGCTACTCCCCAACTACCATGCCCAGAGAATCTTCCAGCCCTGAATCATATTTACTTTGAAGCTAGTTAATTTCTATTCCTTGATCTCAAGTGTGCTAGTATCTCTGAAAAAGATAAACTCTCAGGTTATTGGATTCTGTATCATTATATTATTACTTCCAGGGACTGATAGCTTATATTCATTCAAGTAAGTCTTTCTGGCCTTGTGTCAGTCTTTGTCCCCATATAGTGACTCTAGAATAAAGACATTTCAGGTGAGCATGAATTTTAAAACTTTGATCATCGAGACCATGATAAATACTGACAGAATTGCATTTTTCTCTCCCTATATACTACTTTAATTAGTCATAGGTATTTGTGTAGTGCTGCAGTTCTTCAAATATGTGATAACTTTGAACTGACTTTCATCTCTGTTCAAGGAAGTTCATCATGGTAATAACATTTTATAGTCTTTCCAGGTTTTCATTTTCACCTGTTTTATGAACACCTTCATAACAATGTAAAGGGCTCTTCTTCTATGCCAAAATGCTAATAAAATACCTCTTTTATTACTGATCAAAAATGTAGGATTTTTTCCTCTTTGAATGAAGCTTTTGTGTATATGCATGTACATATAACACATTTCCTGACAACACTGTCAGGATAAGAGATCACAAAACCTCTTCTAGCTTTTCAATTTAATATATCAAAGAACATGAAATCTATGCAGTAAAGCATGCAGCATATGATTATAGGCATGTGTTTATTTTCCTTTCTCTTCAACACAGTGTTAAAATAATGAATTCAAAATCAAATGCATATTTAAGAGTTTAAATAAATGCTTAATCACTGTTCCCATTAGGGGTGCTATTTTGACAGACGTGCTCTAATAATTAAACACCTTGCTGAATTAGAGTCCTAAGTATCTGCGTAATTTAAATGGTGAATCCTATTGAAGCCGGGGGGACTTATCCTGATTAAGTCTCTTGTTCAACTACGGTGAGAGACTGATAATCCTGAGTGACCTTAAAGTCTGGCAAGCAGGCATTGAAACTACTTCAGACAGTGAAATATGAATTACAGTTCCCCAGGTATTCATGTCTAAAAGCACAAATTTCAAATGGTGCCAATCTCTTTATTTAGCAGATGAATCAGACAGCTCTAAAATAAATCTGTTAAAGCAGGTAGCTCCATGTAATGTAAGCACATTTAAGTTTTTGACACCATGTATGAGAGGAACCTTGTTCCCAAGTCACAAGGAAAGTGAGGAGAAACCCTGCAAATTCAGTTTAAAGAAGTTGAAACTGAGATGATTAATCCATTGCTTTACTTTGGAACTTTTTGGTGTCTTGGCTTTTTTTATTATTATTATTATATGGTAAAGATGAGTATGCTTCAGCTGAAAGCTGCAGGAGTCTATCTGCCTTATGGAATAATATTGTCTATAGATGTGTTGTTATCAATATAGAGTTCCCAAGGAACTTAGGATGTAATTAGAAGACAGACTTTTTAGGCAGCTATTTCTCTTTACCTCTGTTCTCTTCTCAGAATGACATTGACTGCTGTGATGTCAAAGTTTTTGGTTTGCATTTTTTTTGCAGGGGTGTGGTGGATTTTTGGAAAAAAATCCCATAACTGGTTTTTAGGGTAGATACTGTGTTAACAGTATTTGTAAAGTATCTGTAGATGCTGGTCAGAGAATCCTGTCATTTAAATGGCTGGCTTCAATGTTTTAAAAATTTTATACATCCCCTTGTCTTGCCCCAGCACAAAACATAGTGTCTATTGGTCATGGAGATTATTTTAACCTAGATTTTTAAAATTACATACCCAACAGTACAGCCCCATAAGGAGCTGGGGTATTAGGAGCTTTCTGTATAACGATGCAGAAGAAGATGTGGTCTTTTTTTGGACTGCATATTTATTATTGCTTCTGTAATCTAGAGTGTATAGAAGTTCCTAAAAAGCTTGAAAAACTGTCAAGTAGAAATTATTTTGTTCTATTGAGAGAAGTAAAGGTCCCTCATAATCTGGATTTGGGTCAAGAACTTTTAACTTGCGTGCAACAAAAAACCTGGGTTTCAAGTGTGTATGCACTCCACCATTCCCCTGACAATTGATTGTTCCCATGTTTTAATTAATACCACATTTCCCAACAGAAAAATTTAAAAGAGCAGACTTGTTTCTATTTAAAGTTCTGTATGGGTATTAAGAGATAAAGTAGAAAAACATATAAATAAATAAATTACCCAGAAAAAATTCATAACATCTTTTGAGGAACAGTGAGAGAATACCCTGTTAATAGCTTATTTGTGTGTCTTCCCAATAGGGCTCTTGGAGGAACAGAAATATCCTTCAAACAATTTATACCTGTAGAAGTTTCTTATACAAGCTTGTTTTGGAATTTTATCATGATCTAATATGTTACATTTTCATTTTATGTGTGGTACTAAACTTTGGAGCCAGTTCAGTATGTGTTTCATTTTTAGCATGGCAGTACAACTGAAAGGTGGGGAAAAATCATTGGTTTCAAATTAGAAAACTTGGAGTTTTTTTCTGTCTTAATTGCATGTTGAAAGAGGCTCAAGGCTAACTGACTTTAGGTACAATAATACCAAAAATACCACCAACTGCTAGGTCAGGTGTAAATGTATTAATTCAATAGCTAGCTGTTGGTTTGCTTTTCTTCAAAAACTGAAATTCATTCATGTTGATATGTTTATTTCCCACATTTTAACCTGTTCTATGGGAAATAGCAAACAAAGCTTCCTGAACTCAGCTCTTTTTCTCTTATTGGAGGCTTCCATTTTGATGTGTCTCACTGTCCTTGGGTTTTTTTTGTGTACCAATAAAATCGAATATTATTTCCCAATTAGACAGAAAAAGAACAGCTGAGCTACTGCAGGCTTTTCCTCTCCTCGGAATTAGTAAACAGGGTCCTCAATGACTGTAGCAGATGTCTCTGATTTGAGCCTTTTACCTCTTTCCATGGAGTAAATGCTAAGGATGCTTAAAACCTGGAGATGAGCCCGCAGATACCAGGAACGATGTATTATCATGGCTAGCAGCCATAGGAATTCAGCCATTCCCAGCAGCTTAATTTTCTCATCAACCATGCTGATCGTGTGTCTTTTTATTTCAATCATACATTCTGCCATTCCCTCTCCTGTCCCACTGCTTTCCCTTCTCCAGAATTTTATTCATTTACATTTGAATACACTTTTCCCTCAGTCACTGGGGCTACTCACCTAAACACTCACGGTCTTTGCTGGGGACATGGACAGTGGGATTCAGTGCATCCTCATCAAATTTGTAGATGACACCAAGCTGACTGATTTGGTTGATCCTCTAGAGGGAAAGGATGCTATGCAAACAGGCTAGAGAGGTGAATCTGTGTAATCCTTATGAAGTTCAACATGATGCTGCCCCTGGGTCAGGGCAATCTCAAACATCTATACAGATTGGGTGACACATGGATTGAGAATAGCCTTACAGAGAAGGACTTGTGGGTGCTGGTGGATGAGAAGGTCAACATGAGCTGGCAACATGCTCTTGCAGCCCAGAAAGGCAATTGTGCCCTGAGCTGGATCAAAAGGAGTGTGACGAGCAGGTTAAGGGAGGTGATTCTCCCCCTCTACTTGGCCTTCATGAGACCCCACCTGGAGTAGTGTTCAGCTCTGGGACCCCCCCAGCATAAGAAAGACATGTTGGAGTGGGTCAGGAGGAGGGCCATGAAGATGATCAGGGGCTGCAGCATCTCCCCTGTGAGGACGGGCTAAGAGAGTGGGGATTGTTTAGTTTAGAGAAGAGAAGGCTTGTGTGAGACCTTATAGCGTCCTTCCCATGTTTAAAGAGGACCACTAGGATAAATGGAGAGGGAGGCTTTACCAGGGAATGCAATGAGAGGTGAAGGTTTTAAGATGAAAAACGTGTACATTTAGATTAAATATTAGGAAAGAAAGTACTTGTTGTGAGAGTGGTGAGACAGTGGAACAGGTTGCCCAGAGAGACGGCTCTAGATGACCCAACCCTAGAAGTGTTCAAGGTGAGGCTGGATGAGGCTTTGAGCAACCTAATCTAGTGGAAGATGTCCCTGCCCATTGCAGGGGTGTTGGATTTAGATCATTTTAAGATCTCTTCCAAAGCAAAAAACTCTACAATTCTATGACCCTGGTGCCTCTCTCTAACTCCACAGCATGGATGTCTGCTTCCCACATGACAATTCAAATGCAACAGAATGCCCTCCCGCAGCCACTTGAATAATTCATGTCTTATCATGCTTCAGGATCTGTTTTGCGGCAAAAAGGAGGGTTTGTGTGAGCTAGACTGGTGCTAAATGTGAATGTGCTGGTGCTGTTCATGGATATTGAATCATCAGCCACTAATATGATGAGAGGAAGCACGTCTTGTACATGATGCCTGTAAGAGAGCTGACAGGAGGGGCAACTGGGCTTACGGTGCTTGGCTATGGATTGTATAGGGCACATTTACTCTTGGTTTGGTGTCTTGGGCAAAAAGACAAAAAAAAAAAAAGGAGGTGAAAGGTTACACTTATTACTAGTGAGATTTACCATAACCTTGTTTATGCCACACCCTACTTCTCCCTCTTCCCAAATTCCACTCATTTGGCAGCTTTCCTGGTGTCAGGCATCTCTGTTCTGTGTGAGAAGGCAGGGCATGTAGGGCATAAGCAGTGTGGTGTTTGGTTTGCAGAGATGGTGTGATTTGGAGGTTTTTTTGTTTGTTTTTCCTTTTGTAGATGTTGCACTTGGCCTCTACCTTGGTGAGGTTGCTGTATTGGTTTGGTGGTAAGCTAAGCATGGCTGCTCAGTCTTTACTTATGAGGCTTTTGTTCAAATAAATATATTGGTGTAGGGGAAGGAACATGAGAGTGGATAGATGAATAAGAAGACAAGAAAGTACATGTATATGTATGTTTGGAATATATGAAAGGGAGAGAATGAAAGCATGACATACAGAAAGTCATGATGGAAGCTGAGGTAGAATAAGGGTCAGATTTACTGACTGGATTGAGTCTGATTGTGAGAAATTTGTATTTTATGGTGAAAAATAGAAAGTACATATAAAAAGAAAGAATTTATATAAAATGGGTAAGGGTCAAAGAAGCCAGACGTCATAGGAGAGATGCCAGTTTACATTCTCTAAGCCTTTCTTGCTAAGCCATAGAAATCTAATTGCAATCCCTATGTACAATCTTTTATTGATGTTTCAGTAGCAACTGTTCCAGGAGGATGAAAGCAGAGCACATAGACTCTTAATAAATTTTTTACTACTTTGAAAATATTTTCCCTCACTGTTATGATTCAAACATTGAATGGTGAACAGCTATGAACTCAGATTTACCTAAAGTTCCTAGCAATTTTAGCTCTTTGGGCCAAAAGGAAATGGCTTTTGTTTTTTTAACATCACCTTGTGAAACTGAGTCTTTTTTTCAAAGAAGGAAATCAAACTTTCATTTGTTTGTTTGTGGGATAGTTGAAGTCAGGTTAACATTGACTTATGCTTCTGGTTAGGTTGCTGGCTTTTGCAAGTGAAACACTGCCTCTCCTATGAAAGAAACCTCAAACAGAGGGTATAGTAACTAACAGTTGGTCAACACAGGCCCAGAAGTGTGTGGTGGTGGCAGGGGTGGGGGTATGTTTCACATGACTGATCAGGTTGATGAAGACTGACACTGAATAACTGTACTGAGTGATCTTCAGTAGAGACACTAAAGGATTTTATCCCCTGGGAGAGCCTTCAGGAAATGTAACAATGTATATGTCTTAGTATCCACTGTTTACAAATTAATACACCATGTAAGCATACTAAATTCTGGCAAGGCAACTCTTGCATGTCAAGTATCATGAAGTCAGCTCTAGGGTTTTGGCTTTGTTGTGAACTTGCACCAATTGTAGGTAGTTCACTGCTGATCTTCTGGTGGGCCTGGCAAGCTGGGCTAGATGGAATATGAGACTCAGCTATGAAAAGTACTAAGTACTGGTTTGCAGTAAGTTTCTTTGCCAATCTCCATCTGTTTATTACTGATATTTGACTGGATGAAACTAAAACTCTTGTTCCAGGTTATTGTTTTTAAGAATATAACAGCCATTCTTCAAGCTGATGTGCCTTTAGAGGAACGATAAATGTACCATTGGAAAGCTCACATGGGGCACATTTTTTTCCTTTCACAATACTGTATAAGGACGTGCATGCTCATTTGAAGATTGCTTTCAATTCGGAAATTTCTGGCTTCTTTGTATTATCTGAGAAATATAATCTTTTTTTTTCTTCCTTTGATCATTAGACTTTTGAAGCATCAGATTTCCCAACTAGTAGTTATTAGCTGCCTTGAAGGATTTTGAGAGACATACTTTTTTGGCATGTTCATAAACTTATGTGACTTCTTAGGGAGTATGTATTGGGCAAAAATAATCTAAGTGTTATTTCTGCTTCAAGGAGCAAGGATAATGAAAATGTACGTTTACTTTTTTCTTCATTAATATCTTCATTTGTTTTATTTTGGTTTTTTTCTCTTCTAGTCATATGTTCCTTGTTGACTTGTTAGTATTACCATAGAACACTTCCAAAGAAATGAGCGGGGTATATAAGAGAAAAAGAGAAATGATATGAGTAATAAATATAATGCAGAGAACTGAATTATAGGTCCTTTAAAGGGATTATTCTTTTTAAGGTTGTTAGAAGTAGGATCATATGTGTGCCACTAAGTATGACTAAAATAAGACAATGAAACATCCCGGTGTTTACTGTCCAAACTCTTTCCCTATAACTTTTTCTGTTTCCTATTTTTCCTGTTTCTTTTTCTGGTTTTAGGATTCATGTTTTCTTAATGAAGTCCATAATGGAATTCTAGAGTCTTGTATCTTTTCTATTTCCTAAATTTTGCATTAATTTAGTTCCTATATGTGTACTGGGAAATAGTGGTGTTTGTCTTAATTATGCTAAATATTCTCGATAGCGCACATATTCATAAGAAAGCTTTTGCTTTTTTAGCCTGCTTTTAAGATTTATATTGTGCAAGTACTTACAACATATTGAAATAAGAATGACTAGTGATACTTAATATGCTCATTGTACTGAACATGGTTATAAAATGTTAGAGGGGTTAGATGAAATATCTACCTGGTCTAGTGTGCAACTACTGTGTACATTTAAGTCACGTACCTCCTATACTATTGCTAATTTCCCCCCTCCAACCGGCAGGTTGATCTGGAGATGAATTAGCTACTTTGCATAGATTTGGATTTTTTAGATTAAAAGGGAGGTATTCCTAACAAACTGAGATTTGAGGTGGCAGTATTTTTTCCTACTGATGTTATTCGAATGTTGAGGATAATAGTGGAGCTAATTAGTGCTGTGAATTTTCCCAAGTGTTTCTTTACAGAAAGAGACAGATAGTGCCAACCTGTTAGACATTGAGTGGTTGCAATATATCACGTTGTCTGGAATGCTTCCCTCTTTCCTCTTGAATTGGTCTGAGTCTGTCCAGAATGGCATGAGGTGAATTTATATAGGAATTCTATAATTTGGAAAATAATCAGGAATATGGTGGAAAGCATCATATTACTGGCAGTAAAAAAATATTTTCATTACGTACATCGTTGTTCTATGTGAAGTTGAAGATAAAAGGGAAGTAAAACATACATCTGAGTGACTGTCTGGAATGGTAATCTGGAGAAAAAGGGGAGGCTATAAATAGCAACTCACAGGGCTGCTTAGGTGAAGGAACACTGCAGCTGTTTGCTTTCCTTTGCCATGCTCATGATGCATAATGTGACAATGCTATGTTGTCTCATGTAGGTGATGTTTGAAAATTGTGTCAGTAGATGCAGCTTCCAAAAACTGTCATCATCAGTGCTTTCTCATCTGTCTCCTCTGTGATTTTTGAGATTAGATGTAGTTATCAACCACCTGTAAATTTATTTATCAGAAAAAAAAAAAAAAAAGTATCCAAGGAACTGGATTTTTCCTTGTTTTGTTTGAGTTTGCTGGGTTTATTATTTGTGAATGGTTATATATCATGTTCTTGGATATTTTCTGTGAAGTATTGCATGGAGAGACTGACATCTGAGTGAATGCATGGTTTTGAGTACTGGACTTCAGGATGACATTATCCAGATTGATAAGTTCATTTTTCCAAACATAGTTTTAATGAATCTATTTTGCTCAATTTTTTATCCTACTTCCTCTGCTGAGGCAGGAGACGTATATATATATAACAGAATCACAAAATCACCTGAGTTAGAAGGGCCCACAAGGATCATTGAGTCCAACTCCTATCTCTGCGTAGGACAATCCCAAATTTACATCATGTGTCTGAGCGCGTTGTCCACATGCTTCTTGGATATTGTTAGGCTTGACACTATGACTACTTCCCTGGGGAGCCTGTTCCAGTGCTTCACCACCCTCTGAGTGAAGGACATTTTCCTAATATCCAACCTAAACCTCCCCTGGCCCACCTTCCTCCTATTTCCTCAGGTCCTTTCATTGGTCATCAGAGAGATAAGATCAGTGCCTGCTCCTCCTCCGTCCCTTGTGATGAAGCATTAAATTGCTATAAGGTCCCTCCTCAGTCTTCTCTTCTCCAGTATGAGCAGACCAAGTGACTTCAGCCACTCCTCATACAACTTTCCCTCTACACCCTTCATCACCTTTGTGGCCCTCCTCTGGACACTCTCCAGTAGCTTGATATCCTTTTAATACTGTGGCTCATGAAACTGCACTCAGTACTCAAGGTGCGACTGCACCACTGTGGAGCAGAGCTGGACAATCAACTCCCTCAGCCAGCTAGCAATGTTGTGGTTGATGCATCCTAGGACACAGCCGACCCTCTTGGCCGTCTTGATTAATTTTGCATCATACAAGCATCTTGCTTCATTGGTGTTCACTAGGGTAGAGGTAGCTAGTTCTATTTTGTAGATAGTGACTAGATTATTTCTGAGTTCCTGTGATCATTTTACATAAAAAGGTGGTGAAAGGAGGTCTATAAACATTATTTTCTTGATCTTGAACATTTCTGTTCAATGTCTTACCAAAAGCTAAATTTTGCTCTTCCAGCATCACGACTTCCATTATTTATGGGTGCAGTGATGAATAAGTTGAAAGGTGAATCAAATTCATAAATCCATGACATGTAATTAAAGGAACTTCTTGTGCTGTAGGTATAACAAAAATTGATAATGGGAATATAATTCTATGTAGATTAATTGTTGAGGATACGTTGTGAAGGATGAAGATATTTCTACAAATTTCAAATGTAATATTGGAGCCTCCAAAAAGTTGAAAGATTCTGAAATGTACCCTTTTTTTAGGAAAAAATTAATTATGCCTTCTGTAACTCTGACATGTTTGAAAAAGACAGGAAAAACCTGCAGATAAAATACTAATGGCTGATATAAAAATGACTGATAGTAAAACTTTACTTGATAGGAAAACCTTTTTTTTCTGAAATGACAGGTTAGCCATATTTGTAACAAAAGGAATATTTGCTTAGAAATTTTAGAGGTTTTTTTTTGTTTCAAAGCCAAAATAGAGGCATATTTATTTTTTTCCCTTGTAAGGGAAAATTGCTTTCTTTCAGATGTCTTCACAACTGAGTGGTGCACTATGAGATGGTGGTCTACCATATATTAATACAATGAAAACTTGACACAATTGTGATACTTCTCTTGTTTCCTCAAACATTTGGTTGCAAAATGGAACTATATTATGAAGAAAAAAAATTGCTTGTTGACAAGGAGCTTTCTGTTGAAGAGGAGTGGAACATAATAAAGATGAAAATCAAAGAATAGAACTATCTGCAATATTTGGAGGAGAAATTGTGTGTGTTTGTGTATGTGTTTATAGCTCTGTTTGAAAGAATAAAAAGTACAGTGAGAAAAGAAGGGGAAGGGTGAAAAGGCTGATATATGAAAAGGAAAGAATGCATTATGTTTCATGAACCATCACTTATTGTCTGTTAGATATCACTCTTTGCTTGAAGTATTTCTTCAAAGGGAATTTTAGCTCCCATTGGCAGTGAATTTTTGTAAAGAGGCTTCTTAGATTCCCTGTGGAAACACAACTAATTTTAATTGCTCGGGTAAGCAATTGGTTTCATTTATGGACTTTAATGCAGTATGCTTTATGGGTCCAAGCCTTTCTTCCTCTTGTGAGTTTTGGCTGGGTTAGGTGAGAGGAATTAGGCCCTAAAAATACCATGCTACTCAGGTTAAGGGAGTTCTAAATCATACAATAAAAGCATTTAGAAGTTCATGCTCTCCAGGGCATGCATATGTAATTCCTGTAGACATTAATGGAAATTCTTACCAGTACTTCAAGGTCAGAGTTGTATTAAATGTTGAATTGGAGCCTTTCGAGTGCCTTTGCACTTCAGTGGTAGCTCTGTGACTGAAGCCAAAGGCAGTTGCTGGGAGGGCAGAAAGTGTGAATTACAAGGGTCAGTTCAAGCACTGTTGAATTGGGTTGTGTGTAGATTTTGCTTCTAGGCAGATACTCTTCAGTCACTACCATCTATAGGAAAGCGAGAAGAACTTAAGATCATTCCCAAGGATATCCCTTTATTTATGGGGTTGTTGGACCTTCTCTGTAGCCTGTCTTTATGTAGGATAAGCTGCTTATGTAGATCTTCCTAATACTAGCTGAATCTGCCTTTTGAGTTCTGGAAATCAATTCAATGCTCAGCTAGATCAAGGGTAAAAATTTCTGGCTGTGAGTATTACGCTTGTGAATAGAAAAAAAAATAAATCTAGGAGATGGTACATTGAAATAATTTATTTGGGAATTCTGTGTTGTGTGTTTTAGAAGAGAAACACGCAGTGCTATCAAGACTGTTGCTTTCTACCAGAACCATAAACCTTTTATCCCAGTTTTCTGGTATAACAAAGTGATGTGTTATATCTGCAGTTGTTGACATTCAGGCTAAACTTCTTTATGTTACCTAGACACATTTTCAAGTAAATATTGCTTACTGTTGACTGACATTACCAATTATACCTACGCTGCTGAAGATGGCTTTTATTGTGTAACAAAATGTATTGTACATTGTATTGTTTCCATTAGGCTCCTGAGGGTAATACCACAGTTCCTAATGTAATGCAGAGAAAATACTTATGCAGTCAAAGCACTTTGTTTAGAGGCACAGAATGAAAAACAATGCCATTTTTGTGACAGTGTTTTAATTTAACACTGGTGTTTCTGGGTAAAGTCATGTGTGTCCTCATACCTCCCCTCCCCAGCCATGTAAAAAAAAATTAATCCTAAAAAAATGAACATTACATGTCAATATTTTTATTGCTCTACAGCAGTTTGAGTGAAGAAGAAATAATCTTATTGTTTTGGCAATAAACTGAATATCGCCCAGTGACCACCTGGGAAGCCTAGGCATAACGTTATGGTTAGTTGTATAAGTCATCATAATAAAATATCAGTTTGGAAGGTAAACTCATAGAACTGAAAATAATTTTTCAGTATTTATTATATTTAAGAAGTAATTAATTAACATCATATGCCATTGGCAAAAATGAGCAACGATGTGTATTTTTGAAAATGATTATTTAAATACTACATAAACTGCTTCCTTACCCCCTTTCATTACAGCATCTTCACAGTAATTGTCAAGTGGATTCTGAAGAAAGTTCAGGCATGAGGTGAGATGAATGAAAAAATGTTTGATTTATCAAGAAGTATCTCATTATATATGCTGCAGGTGAAGGGTTTGATGCTGAAGACTGTACAGACAGTATCGCCATGGAAGTTATTAGGAGGTTAGTCTGTGTAAGGACATGAGAAATCTGTATCTTGAGTTTTAAATCCTGTCTGCTGGAATTAAGCTGATGCAATTGATGGCAGCATGAAAGTTGCACTGTATCTTCCGGAAGATGCAATGTTCTTACTTCACAGCATGAAAGTTGCACTGTATCTTCCGGAAGATGCAATGTTCTTACTTCAGTCTAGTCACTGAAAGTTAGTGATTTTTCACACTTCAGCTCAGATATAAAATCAAGTACAGGAGCATAAAATAAGTTTGTCTTTGTGTTTCTGTTCTATCCACCAGAGCGCCTGAATATTTTTCAGATTTTATGTAAAGCAGGGGGCATTATTCTCTTAACAGTCTTAAATGGCAGTAAGCAAGTCTCACCCATGCATTTCACTTAGAGAATAGTTAAGCATGTTTTGAAATATCCCATCTCAGTGATTTACAGTCAGTGTAACTGACATATTTGAGATTAGTTAGTTTTGGATAAGGTTCTGAAATGTGATATATTCTGTGTGAATGTGTGTAATGTGCTTTTACATTTTTTAGCATGCACTTACTCTTTGGGCCAGATTCAGTTGCTTGTATTGCATTTGTGCTGGACATATTTTAGAGCCTTGATTGTGTACAGAAAACCCAGAAAATATTTTTTTCTGTGGTTCAGCTACAGCAGAAGAAGCAGAGCATTGCTTCTGTACTGAGGCTGTTGACTTCTGACAATGCTTTTAAGAGCAAAGCTGCCAAAATGTTCTTCTGAGCAGGAAAAATGCAGACTCAGCAGGATAAATTATATGATGTAGTACTTTAAATGTCAGTCGAAGAAAGCGTTGCATATACCTTTTGGTTTGTACTGTGAAGGTCTGGGAGCAGTTATGTACAGTATTTGAAAATTACTTGTTGTTAGGTATTCTGTTTATTGGGGTCAGGCTGCAAACTCCATTATGTATGTTTGTTTTCTGCCATGTCTTCTGTTTTCATACTGAGCTAAATGCACAGAAGGTGCCAGGAAAAAAATCTTGTACCTGGCATGGAGCTAACAATAGGGGATAGTCTAATTTTAACTGCCTATTCAAATGAAAAATGCTTTGGAGAAAAAGATGACTACTGCCCTTCCTAGTTACTGCATAAGGTAAAATTTCAGGTCTAAACTTGGAAATCAAGGTAAGCAAACATTTTATCACCTGGCAAGAAGATGTGATTTCTTGTCTAGAGATTTTCTGATCAACTTTGACAGGTCAGCTGGAAAGTTTTCAATAGCCATATTTTATAATCAAAATAAGGATATGTTTAGATGTATATGCATGCTATCTTTAGTTTAGTTTGATTAATGTAAGTAACATTTACACTGGACTTTACTGACACACTTGAGTTTCTGCTAGTGGTCAAAATTCATTGTAAACTTTGCACAGCATCAAGGGCTCTCACAGGATTAGCACTCAGAGGAAGATCAGAAGTAGTATCTCAACTGGGGCAAGGAAATGCATTAGTAGTTCTGAAAATCATCTGACCTAAAGTTATTTTGATCATTTGTTGTGTATTTCTGTGCTTATTTGCTTTCATTGGTGCATATCCCCCAAATGTTTGTAACAGACAGCTTTAGACAGCTAAGTGACTGAGCAGCAAAGGCAGTTGGGTTTTGGTATTCATCTGAATCTTTGACAGGTGGAGAACCTATGTCTAGGAAGGCACCTGGGAAACAGAAACAGCAGGAAGGCTGCAGCCAGTTGTGATTGATGGAAACTAATCACACAAGAGTCTCTGATGGAATAGTAGTAACACTGGTAATGCTCACCACAAGTACATTTGCAAGCACGCTGGCACGATGTGGGGAGGAGAAAAATGATTGTGCTCAGACAGATTTTTGTTCTTGTCTTTTTAAATACAGGTCAAACAATCTGAAAATACTTACTCCCTCAGTGTTCAGAGAAGTGCAACAGCATGTTAGAATGAAACTGTAGGAAATAATTTTAAAAAGAAATAACAGAGTGCCCTGAGTTTTCTAGTTATATTGGGGGGGAGGAATATCAAATAGACTACACTATCTAGCCCTTTCTTATACATGGAAGAAAAACATGGTTTCTGGTTGTTTTAGATTACTGTCATTGTTTTCTTTTAAGGTATTGATTAGACGAAAACATTTGTGGTTGTTATGTAAGAGAGCTGGAGAAACTGTCTGTCAGGGGATGACATGCGGTTCAACATGGTCTAACTAATGAATAATTGAAATGCATACTTCTGACTGTTGCAGAATGACCTTTGATTGGAGGTCGGACTAAAACACTGAATGACAAAATTGGATACATTCTTATAAAATAATATACTCCTTATGTCATCTGGCTTGTCTGGGACTGTTATTGCCATATCTATTTTAAGATGCACTCATAATGATATGATTGTGGACTCTCAGTTTTGCTTTTCAGCTTTATCCCCTTCAGCTTTTATGCTGTCTGCTGATCCATAAGCAGCCTCTGTTTGAGCTTCCTGGCTCTTCTAATGAGGAAACACAGACAGATTGGCATCACCTGGATCACTAATAAGACTCAGAAGGATCCAGACAGACTTCTGTTTTTCTCATTGCTGGTCTGACACACCCACCCACTGCCTCCACACCACATTACCCAAAGGAGACTGTCTCCTCTTTTTAGCTTCCTATTTAAAAATAAATCTACTTGTGTATGTAACTAAACAATCTTCTGTTTTCTTGCGCAACTAATGAATCTTAACGTATTCAGAGTGGATCTGTGTGTAGCAGTGAGAAAATTGTATTTCTCATCTGACTAGTGCATGTGCAACTTTACTGTTGACTGGTTTTAACATAATAGACAAATACTTTACATTTTGAAAAGGGGAAAAAAATCCCACCTGTTTAAATCCACTTAAACCTCAGGTTGTGGCTGGCCTTTTAGAGCAGCATGCCAAACCTACTTTTGTGTAAGGACCTTCAGGATCTGTTTTAAATTTGTCCAAGACCCAGGAATGTTGTATGCTGCTGGGGTTATGTCTCAGAGACTCTTTTAAGTCCAGTGAGCCTTAGGAATGAGGATAATCATTTGCATGGTGGAATTCCAGAGCCCATACTTAACATCTGCAGGGATTAGAGAAAGAGTAAGCACAAAGTACACAACCTTCCTAAATGCATTAGACACATCATCTGTTGGATCAGAAACACTGTCCAGTGAGTTATCCATGTGAATACTCACATTAGTTGGAGAGGAGGAGAACCTGAGGAGACTGATTCAAACATCTTGTAAATTTCTGTTGCTTAAAAGGCCAAAGAAGGCTTATTTTCCAGAACAAGAATTTTCTGCTTCTCAATTAGAATAAGTAACAACATCTGTGATCACAATTTAGTAGTATTTTTTTCCTAAGATAATGTGTTAAGATATGGTATCCTTAATTTTTTTTTTCATGTTAGCCTAATCTATTGCTTCATTCCTCTTCTACTCACACATTTGTTGATCCTGAGTAATTCTTTAAAGTGATACCAGCCCACCTACATCTTCATAGTGGAATTGTCTTTTAATGCATTCTGTCGTTTATCTTTGAGCAATAATGGTATTAAGTGGTCATGTAAGAAATACACATTTCCTTTGAGTGGACAAATTCCAGCAACCTTTCTTCAGCAAAATAGTACATTTCAAATATCAACTACTATGCTCAAGATCTTTGTGTCTTGAGGACATAAGTAATGCTAAGTAATCTCATGCACCAGAGTCAAACAAGTTCTACATGTTGCAGAATTTTCAAAGGCGTTATCAGTTCTTTGACAACAAAGTGGTTTTTAATAGTCCAAGTATATTTACTGAAAGGGGGTTGGTGGTAGGAATTGTCTAGAGGGAGAACTTGAAATTTTATCAAGATAAACATTTTTCAGCTTCCTGTGTACTTACTACAGCAGCTGAAAAATGGCAGCATACATTTTATGTATATAAAATTTTATGTACATACATTTTATGTAATAAAATATAACAGCATGACTGTGAACATATGCATGTATTTTGAAAGACTGACTTAAAATTAGGAAGGATAAGCATGTGAAATATGGGTAGCAAGTTTTTTTTTTATTATTTATGTTGCACTATAATTGTCTCTCTACTTCATAGATTGTGAATGTGTTTAAAGTATGTATTTCAGAGCTGCCTTCCCGGAAAAATTACCCAAACATGGAGACTCTGCATGATCACCAGAGAGTAAGAGAAATATCTGATTGAAGGTGATTTATTCTATTCTCTGACAGGTATTTAAAGATACATAAGTTAGGTGAGATGACTCGTGTCCAAACAGCAGACATGATCAAAGATCCATGGTTTGTCATTTTTGTTTAGACCTTTACAGAGACTATTTTACTCTTGCACCTGTAGTATGTCACTGGAGTTGGAAGCTTGAAGGAAAACAGAAATGGTGCCTTGGTGTTTGGAATAAATTAATACAACACAAGTTAGACCTGAGCTAATATTTTAAATGAACCACCATGCTGAGCAAATGTTGGACCTATTGTGCTATGATGCTTAAGACATGCAGTAAAAATATTTAAAGTATTGCACTGGCACAGGCACTGGGATGCTTTGAGACCTTTTGACTGTTGAAATTTGCCTGTTTTTGCATGCCAAAATGGTTACCTCTTTTTCTTTTAAGAATTATTCTTTGCTTATCTTTTTACATGTATTTGGGAAATGTTTTGATATTGCGATTTAGTAAAGTACTTGAATTCCTCATGTCTGATGGGTATGTGGTAATTCTGATAATACTGGCTATGATTTTACACTTCCTTTCTATGTACCCTGGGTGGTAGAACTACCTCTAAGTCCACAAATGACTGGAATGCTACAAAACAGAGCAATTACTCTGTCTTCAAGCCTCTCTTGCAATAAGGCAAAGACAGGTTTCCAACTTTCCTATCAGAAATAGACAGATGAATATTTTTCTTACCACCTTGTCAGGCTCATACCAAGAGTACCGTGTCTTGCCATTTTCCTCTGTTTGTCTGCATTGTTAGAGGGGTTCTGGAGGTTGAAGGAGGCAAGCCCAGTGCATATTATCCTCCCCTTTTCTTGGGTTATCCTGCTGGCTCCTGGGGGAAATAAGTCAACCAGTAGCAAATAAAGGGCTACATTAACATCACAGTTTCTTGAAGTTTTTCTGAGGGTGCAAGCCTGCTTTATAGACACTTCTCAGCTAAGCTGCAATTCTGATACACGTAGTCCTATCTTTAAATAATTGAAATATAAAGAGAAATGTTTTCTCATAGTAGGACTGACATAGTCGTCACTGACCTGCTAAAGACTGAAGGAGGGCTGTAGGAGTGACTTATTTTCTGTGTTCTCAGAGGCCATTTGTTCTCAACCCCTACTTGAAGATGAGAGTTTTCTTTATATGAATATAGGACAGAGAGACCTATGATAGATTCAGGGCATTCACAGCACATTTAGAAGTGAGCAGTCAAATATCAAACTGTTTCAAATGCTATATTGTGGGAGAGGTTTTTTTTTTTACTGGGGAGCAGTTTCTGAATTACTGAAATTCTTAATCAGTTGCATGCATTACACTTTTAGGTATTTAAACTTACTGCTTTTCAGTTGTTTCTCATAATATTTTTTATTACTTGTAAATTCTTTTTTTTATCATTATTTTTAGAAGAACAGAGACATCTGAGGTTTGAGAACCTGGAAAAAAATGCCATTATTTTTAATATTCATTAGGAGGAGACTTCCTAGATAACCTTAGGAAAGATTAATTTCACTGACTTAGATCTCCTTAAATGCTATTTTAAAATGCAGCCTCCAGGTAAGGTAAGAGGCTCTGTTTCTTTCAGATAACCTGGTTTTGCTACCACTTAGGAGAGCTAGACATCAGGACCATCTGTTCCATGAAATTTATCTCTACTAATGTAGCGACCTTCATTTCATTGCTAAACTATTAACTGATTAACTATTTGGAAGTCTATCCTTCTTTAACATTTCCCTGAGTAGCACAGACATGCGTTGTATATTCACAGATGTTTTGTTACACAGAAAATAATGCCCTCTTCTCCCCCCTTATAAGCCCTGAATGCACCTCAGTTTGCTGAATGTAGGATAGAAAATAGTGATGTATAATCTTGTATTATGCTCTTGAGAGTTTAGGAGAAATTAATGTAGCAGATGTGCAATAAAATGTGGAAGACCACAACAAATCAGGTAGTGTAAAGGATGACGGGGGAAAAAAATGGACTGTATACATCAAATTTGCAATGTTCTGAAAATTAGGAGCAACTTCAAACTAGTTTGACAAGGTAGCATTCTCAAAGTACTTCAGAATAGTGTAAAGCGTCTGAAGTATTAATGTAGCCTTAAAGAAAATCTTAAATGAGTAAAACAATATATTTTTCTTTCTTTGCCTAGATCACTGGCTATAATAGCTACCTGCTGTAACTCCTCAAGAGCTGATACCAGTGTTGCTGCATTCAGCTTGCCACAGCAGACCTGAACCTTGAGATCATTTTATGTGTACGAATAAGACATCAAGTGTGATCCTGAGCACTTACAGAAGTCCCCCTAATGAAAGAAATTGTGCCCTCAAGGGCCACATGCTGCAGAGATGGCTTGCATACCTCCTGTTGGATGAGGGAACATGTCATGTTTGTAGCTACTCCAAAGCTTGGAGCTGAGGAGCTGAAGAAGGACTGATTTTTAAAATGTTTCTTCTCCTTTCCTTTCCTATTGCATTCACGGTATACTATTCCCATGCCAGTCTAACATATGTATTTTGACAGGGTAGCATACATATTTTGACATATCTGACACAGAGTTTAGCCTCTTCAGTTGCATTACTGGTTGGTTTTTATTTATACCTTATTTCTTGTTGAATTTATTAGAATGGCACATATTAAAGCAATAACCAAGTGAATAGTGCTGCATTAAAAAAATGACTGAAAGCTGAGGTAAAACTTAATGATCCTTTGATGGCTTGTTATGCTTGGATTGCAGTTTCTCATACCCTCTGCAACATATGACAAGTTCTAGGAGTGCGAAGGCTGACAAAATTAATATTGTCAATTAATTGATATTAAACATTATTGCGGTGTCATCCAGAGAACAAATTCTGAAAGGATTTTAACAGACTGGGGGGGTTGTTTATGAGGAATTTTATGATTAAGCTTTATTAGTGAAAAAGATTTTCAAATTATTCCTGTTAGCTACAAACGATCATCACTGGACTGGTTTCTGAGATGCATATCAAATGATAGGCAAACTTGATTAACTTCTATTATCTGACTATGCATATTGAAATATCTTATTTCAACTATATGAGTTAATGAAACTTAGCCATATACTAGGAATGTTTTTATCATGGCACTCAGTATACAAGCCTTTGATTAATGAAAGAACTGGCCTTCAGCCCATTTCTAGAAAAAAGGGTGAGAAGAGGCCAAAAAACTAAGGAAAAATTCAGAAATATTCCATGGAAAATGGTTCCTTCAAGAAAATGTTTATTTGAAACTCAAACCATCCATGTATTTCACGAGTTGCTAGAGCCCACCCTGACTGACCTGTTTGGCAGGGGAAGTAGGAGTTGGTTTCTTTTAGATGTTTGAGTGGCAGTTTAGAGTAATGACAAATCACTGCCAGTATATGCTCATATCCAATATTTACTTTGAACACAGCCAAAGTTACAAACATATCTCAATCTGCGCTTTGAACACTGTCAAAATCATTCACAGTCCACAAGAACAGTATGTGATCAAATCCACCTGAAACTGCCAAGTGAAAAAAAAAAAATTGTGGTAGAATAAGGGGAGAGAATAAGGAGGCAACAAGGTAGAGAGAGAAAGAAGAGAATCAGCAGGAAAAGAGAAAAACAATCACAACCCAAATAGAGTCCAACAGCGGTTTCCTCAGGAAATGTGGTCCATGGGGCAGAGGGTGCACGTACATGTGCTTCTTGGCAGGGATTATTTATGGAGGAAGTCCATCCTCCATTAGCATGCAAGGAGTGGTCTCACTGCACCTGTGCTATTTCTCTGTGTGGAAAGCTGTTGCACTAGAAGCCAACACCATGGGACTGAGGGGTGGGCAGGAGAGAGCAGTGCCTGCTTGCACACCTCCCCCTCTCTTTTCTGCTACTGCCAAACTGCACAAAGAGCCTAGGCACACACATCCTTACACCCATACAATGTTTAAGACATAAAAAACACAAATAAAGAACTTGATTTTTACAACAGTGATCTGTGCAATACAGTTATCTAGCAAATAAAATGTGTTTTTGTATTTTTAACTACTTAGAAAAGACAAGATTGAGGGAAAGAGGTCTTATTTTGGTTCTGTTTAACATCATGGTGGATTGATGTGAGTGCAAACAAAAGCATTGACTGATGTGTAATTGGGTGTGAGGTTTTCATGAAGATTTGCAGCCAAGTGAAACTCACTATGTGATTCTGATGAGCATTTTGGTGGGATTGTAACAAGTGTAAAGATTTTATCATAATAATTAAAACAAGGTATAGGCAAGGTAGAACTCCATTCAAGTGTGTACAGAAATTGTTGTTCCTGTTGCTGAGATAAAATGTTCAATTTGAGTTGGATAATTGTTTACATGACTCAGAATTAAGAAAGCAGAATGCTGCAATCATACTTGCATTGATTATTGTTTTGTAAGTCCTGATCTGGGTAAGCTCGTGTCCTATGCCCCTTATGTAAGACTTTCTTAAATGAAACAGCTGTAAAAATGACATATACTGTGCTGTTTATCAGTGATACTTGAAAAACAGGAAGCCCGGTTGCATCTGGATGATGAAGTACCCACATATGGATAAAACAATGTAAGCACTAATCACGCTATTGCAGAAGCCATTCTGTACTTTCATGCTGCAGTACTATGTATAAGGTTTAATATGTTTTTCTTTTCACTTCTACTCTTCCTCTGCTACACGTAGGGTCTAAGCTTTGCTGTTGTGAGTGGTTGTGGAAAGATGTGCTGAACTCTTCCTTCTTGCCTTGATATTGCCCTAGTTACTGAGTTTTCACTTGTAACCTTCATTCCTTTTTTATCTTTGCTTATTACCTTTGTTCAATAAAACATTGTCTTCAGCCAGATTAAGAGGTAAGCCCATAAAGGGTATATCTGACAATTGGTAGTTGTGTACTAGAACCTGAAATCCAGAAAAAAACCTTACATATATTCAAGAACAGCTCTTTTAGAAAAAAAAAGGGCAACTAGCAAGGGTTTAGTCAAATCTTAGGTGGTTTTGCTGGTAACTCTTAAGTTCTTGGGAGAAAGCCTTGTAGACAACTGTCACCTTTCTGTGTGAGGTTAGTGTTTGTAGTGGCTCCATTCTGCTCCTTGTGAGTATGGTAATGTCAAACATCAGAAAACAGTGTTGTATGCTACTGTTTGCACTGAACTGTACTTCTTTCTAATTCTTCATTGTGAAAATAATTTCTTATTTTTGTATGCACCCTTGACATTCCTGAATATTTTCATTAGATTCCTGTTTCATTCCTCCTGTGGAATGTTTTCAGACTGTGAATACATACTAATAGACATAAACAAATCCTGATAGTTTGTATAACTGTTTCAAGGCTTTCTAAAAAATATTTGTTTCTATCATGTCCTGGATGTTATTTTGGATATCTCACTTCTTTTTACTTGAAAACATTTATACCTGCATATCAGAAGCACCCATATCTGATTTCCAAAGCTGTGCATGAACTGTTGTTTCCATCCTATGTGGTATCAAGTTGTGGTCAAGGAGGATTTTCGTTGGTTTAGCCATATTTAGCTTTTTTTATTACACAGTGTATTGAGTGAAACCCAGTGTGACAAGTAACCTTCCCAGACATGTCTTTGGCTACTTATTGAGAAACAGCCTAGAGAGCAGGAACATAGCTGAATCTTGTAATTTAAAGTTCATAAAATACCAGAATGGTTGAGGTTGGAAGAGACCTCTGGAGTTCATCTGGTCTGCTCTAGCAGAGCCACCTAGAGATACCACACTCAGGACAACATCCAGATGGATTTTGGATATCTCCAATATGGGAGAATCCACAATCAGTGCCATTGCTGAGCTACTCACACAGTATAAAAAAAGTATTTCTTTGTTCCAATGGAACCTCCTGCATTTCAGTGTGCTTGTTCCCTCTAGTCCTGTCACTGGGCACCACTGATAAGTGCTCAACTCTGTCATTTTTATAACTTTACCTACAGGTATTTGTATCCGTTGAGATCCCCCCCTGGCCTTCTTCAGGCTTAACAGTCCCATCTCTCTCTGCCTTTCCCTATAGGTGAGATGCTCCAGTCTCTTAATCTTCTTAATAGCCCTTCATCGGACTCCCTCCAGTCCATGCCTGTCTTGCAGTGGGGAGACCCGAGCTGAACTAGCACTCCAGAGGTGACCTTACCATCAGTGCTGAACCAACAGGAAGGACCACCTCCCTCAACACTGACAACACTTTTGTTAACCCAGCCCGGGATATTGTTAGCCACCTTTTCGGCAAGGGCACATTACTGGCTCATGGTTAACTTGGTGTCCACTAGGACCTTCAGGGCCTTTTCTGTAAAGGTGCTTTCTAGCTGAGTGACTGGTAACCATAAACTGGTGACTAGAGTAGTTCCCTAGGTCTTCACACTTCCCTTGCTGAACTTAATGAGGATCCTGTCAGTGCATTTCTCCAGCCTGTTGAGGTGCCTCTGGATGACAGCACAACCACTTGGTTTATCAGTCACTCATAGTGGGAATTGAGAAGGCTCAAAATATTTCAGAACTAGAAATGAAAATATGAAATGTCTTGCCCAGAAATCTGTTAATTGTTGCAGCAGCTTATCAGAGGGTATTGAGTAGACTTGGCTCAGAAAAAAATGGGTCCAGTTTTTCAAGTATTGGTATCCAAATCTTTGGTTCCCAAATTAATCACTTATTTTCATAAAAAGTGGAAGGTAGCCCCAGTGATTTCTGAGACCTACTGCTTTAAAAAACACAGGAAAAATCCTTTGTTTTGTGTATTTGGGAAAAGTTTTGGTTGTATCAGGAAGTTAGGAAGTTTTGAAGTCGTCTTCACAGGATGGAAGCAAAAAGATACCTGTCTGCTCATAGTCAGTGTCATAATTCTGTTTGTGAGCAATTGCTATAAATTATGAGCACAGTTTTCACTCTTATTTTATTTTTTGGATAATGCTGAGAATTATTTACATAACATTGTGATGTGTATGACTCTTTAAAATACTTAGAGTAGGAGATAGGAATCAAAAAAAGCAGGAAGTGTTTCAAGCAACTTGCAGGTAACTCCAAAGCTCAAAAGAGTAAAAGTAAACTCAATAAACAGATGCAGAATGACTGTTAATGCTGGACTACATTTTATAGCACATGGATTTTGAAGATAGGGAGTGTGGGGCTGATGACACATTTTCTGAGGCAGGCAATTTCAAATTGAGGCCTAAGTAGTGTCTGGCCAGTACCAGATTATCCAGGGCCATCCATATGAATAATAGTCTTGTTTACTTTTCTGATTTATCCTAGTTGTTCAAGGAAGAATAATTATCATAATACCTATGATCTGAGGTGTAAAAACATTAGATTTCTTATTGAGGTAACAAGAAAAGAAAGCAAAATAGTCTCATCATAATTTTTTACCCTTCAAAAATTCGATCACTGTATCAGCAAGGGACCTTTTGTGATTACGAAACCTACAAGATTGAGCCAAGCAGCTGGTGTGGTGCACTGTACGCCTGAGTACAAAATACTCCAGTGGCAATTTCTGCCCTCACCTATTCAGATGTAAAGTTAAATGTAGGAAGGATTGGTAGCAACATCTGAAATTTAAAGCCAAAGTTGTTGAGTTCCATATAAAGAAAATGGGTTTACAGATTTGATTGTAACGGTAAAGCGTAAAAATTTTAATACGCTTGAATCTTCAAATATGCAAGAGTAGAAAAGATCAATTTTTTTTCTCAGATGCATTAGTCTGTTGGAAATTTAATTGACTCCTGAGAGCAAGGTTTGCTATACTTTGGAAAAAATGTTGTCAGTGAGGTTTCATAAAATCACATCTTAATTCTATTATTAAAGATATTAATGTCTGTCTGTCTGAAGCTTTTAAAAATTCATGGAGACCAATTTAAATATTTAATTTAGTGACATTGACCCAATCATTATAAAAGTACAGGAAGCTATTTAGTTCTTGTAAATAAGGAACTTGTTCTCACATAAGACTCTAAATCTCACTGTCTCTGAGGAAAGAGATTCTATAGGATGTAAGGGCTAGAATGAAGTAAATAAAATTGAAATTACTGAATTTGTAAATGCTGTAAATGCTGTCTCCTAATGGCTTATATTTTATCATAGTTTTTCTTCATTTTGTACAACCTTATCTTTGTCCATAGAGACATTTCATTCACATTTTATTTTTTTAGCATGACTACTACCCTGTTAATCACACTAGTGCAGTATCTAGCAGTCTGTCATCGGGATTGCTTCCTGCCATTTGCAAAAGTTGACTGTGTCTACAACAGTGATTCCAGCTGATTCTTTCCCTATTATTTGTTAATCAGAGAGTAAGCATGTAGTTAGAAATAGGAAAGATGGTAACTCTGGTTGAGAGAGGAAGCAGTAGATAAAGTTTAACTGAGGAAATTCATAGTGACTTTTTAAAAGATACTTCTCTGAAACTTGTAAATATATGGTTTTCTGATAGAGTGTGTTATTACATTGTAACAGGTAATCAAATAGCTCTTTTCAATGATGTACAGACATAAATACATTCTACAAATATACAATATGGTTTTTATATATTTTTTACACATACTCTATATGGTTGAACTAATTGTCTTGCTGAACTAACTGAAAGCCTACAAAGGGTTCCCTGCTCTTTGTAATTTATCTTTTTCAGGGAAAAGTACTTTTTTCCTCAGGCCCTTCTTGGAAGCATTGTCAGGCTTTGTGAAGCCTATCCCCAGCTATATGCCTAGTCAGAATGGAGACTTAAACAGGGAATAAAGGGTTAATTAACAGAGGCATTCTTCAAACAAGGTATTCTTCAAAACAAAGACACATTTTCATTTTCAGAAATAGCTGGTGCCCAGGTAGAAGCTCTGCAGCTGTGCTTCAGTAAGACAAATGCTGACCTATTCTGTGCTTTGAAACACAGCCGACTCTGCTAAGGTGAAAATGATAATGACAAATGATAATGGAATAATGGAAATAATTGTAATAGTAATGTCCTTTTAGTGAACTAATTGTGATAGTCTAGCCCACATTAACGAATATGTATGTCTTTACACTACTAGTAGCGGCTTGTTAGACAATACGGTGTGCAAGCTAGGAGGAGAAAGCCCCCTTGCACCCTAGCTGGCAATAAACATACCTGCTTTATAACTCCCCGGAGTTGTGAAGTGTGTTTCTGCACGTCAAGAGAAAGAGCTTATTCTTTGTTGCTCTTATTACTAGTGTCTAATCAGCTTCCTGTAAGGATTTTTCTTTTGACTGCTGCTGTTTGCTCTAGGCAGTTCCAGGCTCCACATGGGAATCTAGCGGCAGGCTTCTAGATTAGGTCTTTGTGCCTACAGAATATTGTCAAAAAAGCTGTAGCTATCAAGGCATGTGCATTCTGTACTACCTCTGATGCACAAAGAGGCAGTGATGCACTTGAGTCCTTGTAATTAGACTTCACCTTTTTTCTTTCTTTCTCATTCCTAGTGTGAGCAATCCTAGAAAGAGTAATAACTTCTGTTTTCACTCATTTGAACTCTACTAAAATCTTTCTTTGCTGAGACTGCAGGTATTCCTGCCAGGCCAGCATACAGTTGTTACTGTGTCCCAGGAAAGACAAAACATTACTGCTTTTCTTTTCATTGGCTACCTGCAGATGAATGGGTGTTTTCTTGGATTTACTGTGCTTTGGGAGCTCAGAATCAATATATTCTGGAAAAACTCCACACTCTATCTTGATTTTCCTCACCAGGAAAGCTGAATGCAGGTTCAGCAATTCTATATTATATCTAAATTTCTCCACACTTTAAAGTGCAGTATTGATATAAATTGTATGTAGCAATAGATATCCTGGGAAGATCTGGTAGTGCAGGGGAACAAGCCCTATAGATGACATTACATGCATTACAAAATGAACATAACTTATTGTATTCACTAAAGAAATCCAATTAAAAAACATTGTGCAATAATCAGATATAATAGCTCAAAGCATCTCCTGCTTGGAGAAAAACTTGCAATTTTGGTACTGCTTTACACATGAGTCTTACTCTATGTATTAACAGAAACTTTCTATAATATGAAAGGAAAATACACAATGCTTGGATTAGTTGTGGGTGTGGTGGTAGCAGAGTCTTTGATTAAGTGTACATTTTTTTTATGTTAGAAGATCTGCTTCCCAAGGGATCTACAGCTTATTTGTAAAAATATTTCTAACTGAAGGTTCATAAGTAACCTATTAGCCTCGGAGCATGTGTAATAAATTATACTTTTATGAAAAAAAGAAAACATTATAATACTTCCACTTTATGTTAATATTTGCCTTCAAGTAATTATCATAAAACATCAATTTACAAATAACTGTCTAATAGCTTATGACAGTTTTGTGGCATTAGGATTTTTTTTGGAAGGTTGGAGAGAGGAAGCAGTAGATGATGTTTAACTGAGGAAATTCATAGTGAATTTTTAAATGATACTTCTCTGCAACTTGTAAATGTATGGTTTTCTGATAGTGTGCATCATTATATTGTGACAGGTAATCAAACAGCTCTTGTTAATGATGTACAGACACAAACATATGTTTATACATATATAATATTCTTTTACATAGTTTATGCACATACTCTATATGGTTGAACTAATTGTCATCGCTGAACTAAAATTTTTATGCATGCATATATGAAAGTATGTGCACACAACACGTAACACATATGTGCACACTTAAGACAACATACGGAAAAACTACTAGCAAAATAATATGAGCTTTTAAATGAAATTTGGCACAAATTGTCTTGAAATAGTTGCATGGAAATTAGATTCAGACACACAGTGCTTGAAGATGTAAAACACAAGAGCTCATTTTGTAGAAGTGTGAACTTTGTGTTTCCATATCATTGTTATTCTCACAGGAAGAGTATTCTAAGTTGGCATTCATAAGCCATATAGACAGTCTTGACTCATACAATGAGCTTTATTTTTTGCTGGGCAGTCAGTTTTTTAACCCTTAATCAATTCCTTTGGCTTCCATGTTGAAAATGGTTTTCCAGCATTTTTCATCATTTGTTGTTTCATACACTTATACAGTGTTGTACACTGAATGCAAAAAATATTTGAACATATTTGTCTTCATTACATGAATTAATGACCAAAGTTATGGTGTTTTTGTAATTTTAATGGCCTATGTAATCATTAGTGTGCAATGCAGAGAGGCAATTCAGTTTGAAAGTTACTTAACTACTAACCCTGAAGGGGATGCTGGTTTTTGTTATGCTTTTTGTTGACAAAGGTGTCTTTTGAACCACTGTGATATCTGTTCGAGAGGGTAGTACACTGGGATGTAAAGGAGAGGGTGGTGGTAAATGGAGTTAACTCCAGCTGGAGGCCAGTTACAAGTGGGGTTCCCCAGGGCTCAGTCCTGGGTCCAGTCCTGTTTAATGTCTTTATCAACGACCTGGATGAAGGCATTGAGTCCTACCTTAGCAAGTTTGCAGATGACACCAAGCTGGGTGGAAGTGTGGATCTGCTGGAGGGTCGGGAGGCTCTGCAAAGGGACCTGAACAGGCTGGACTGCTGGGCTGAGACCAACGGCATGAGGTTTAACAAGGCCAAATGCCGAGTCCTGCACTTGGGGCACAACAACCCTAAGCAGATGTACAGACTAGGAGAAGCCTGGCTGGAAAGCTGCCAGGAGGAGAAGGACCTGGGGGTGTTGGATGACAGTCGACTGAACATGAGCCAGCAGTGTGCCCAGGTGGCCAAGAAGGCCAATGGCATCTTGGCTTGTATCAGGAACAGCGTGACCAGCAGGTCCAGGGAGGTTATTCTCCCTCTGTACTCGGCACTGGTGAGACCGCACCTCGAGTACTGTGTTCATTTCTGGGCCCCTCACCACAAGAAGGATGTTGAGGCTCTGGAGCGAGTCCAGAGAAGAGCAACAAAGCTGGTGAAGGGGCTGGAGAACAAATCTTATGAGGAGCGGCTGAGAGAGCTGGGGTTGTTCAGCCTTGAGAAGAGGAGGCTGAGGGGAGACCTTATTACTCTCTACAACTACCTGAAGGGAGGTTGTGGAGAGGAGGGAGCTGGCCTCTTCTCCCAAGTGACAGGGGACAGGACGAGAGGGAATGGCCTCCAGCTCCGCCAGGGGAGATTTAGGCTTGAGATTAGGAAAAAGTTCTTCACGGAGAGGGTGGTTAGGCATTGGAACGGTCTGCCCAGGGAGGTGGTTGAGTCACCATCCCTGGAGGTGTTTAAGGTGAGAGTGGATGAGGTACTTAGGGGCATGGTTTAGGGATTGGTGGGAATG
This sequence comes from Clamator glandarius, assembly GCA_033459285.1. Classification (NCBI taxonomy): domain Eukaryota; kingdom Metazoa; phylum Chordata; class Aves; order Cuculiformes; family Cuculidae; genus Clamator; species Clamator glandarius. The sequence goes on along the minus strand of JAUNZM010000282.1, from coordinate 947,284 downwards.
GTTGGACTCGACAATCCAGTGGGTCTCTTCCAACCTGGTTATTCTGTGATTCTGTTTTTCTGTAAGCTGTGAAAACATTTCTGGAGTGCATTGGTGATACCTTCCTGACACTGGTGGCAAATAAGCCATTGGGAGAAGATGCACTCCTAGAATTGGTACTTAAAACCAAATAAGGATTGTTTAGGGATGTGGAGGTTGGAACTAATCTTGCTGCAGTAATCATGAAACAGTTGAGTTCAGGATCCTGAAGAGCAGTAGCAAGGGAAATCACACTTAATGAACCAGGTAAATTTATATGATGGTGTGATTGACTCTGTGGATGAGGTGAGAGCTATGGACGTTACTGGTTTCAGCAGTGGTTTCAGCACTTTCTCCCATCATATGATAATCGGCAAACTGATGAAGTGTGGACTTCAGAATAAATGGACAGTGAAGTGTAACCAAAAACTTGTTAAACTGCTGAGTTGAAAGGCTTGTGATCAGTGACAAAGTCACAAAAAGTTCCCTTTCTGCACAAACCCCGGAGCCAGAGGAGCGACATGAGGCCCCCGTGGTCCAAGAGGAGATGGTCAGAGTCTTGCTAACCTGGCTAGATGCCCACAAGTCTATGGGGATGGATGAGATTCACCCAAGGGTATTGAAGCAGCTGGCAGATGTGCTGGCCAAACCCCTTTCCATCATCTTCCAACAGTCCTGGAAGACTGGGGAAGTTCCACTGGACTGCAGGCTGGCTGATGTTGAGCCCATCTACAAGAAGGGTCGCAGGGAGGATCCAGGGAACTACAGGCCTGTCAGTCTGACCTCAGTGCCAGGGAATGTCATGGAACAGGTGGTCTTGAGTGCTATCGTGAAGCACATGCAAGAGAACCAGGTGATCAGGCCCAGTCAACATGGGATCACGAAAGGCAGGTCTTGCCAAACTAACCTGATCACCATCTGTGATAAAGTGACTTGTCTGCTGGATGAGGGAAAGGCTGTGGATGTGTCTTCCTGAACCTCAGTAAAGTCTTTGACACAGTTTCTCACAGCATTTTGCTACGGGAACTGTCAGCCTCTGGCCTAGACAGGCGCACACTCTCCTGGGTGGAAAACTGGTTGGCTGGCTGGGCCCAGAGAGTGGTGGTAAATGGTGTTAACTCCAGCTGGAGGCCAGTGACAAGTGGGGTTCCCCAGGGCTCAGTGCTGGGTCCAGCCATGTCCAATGTCTTTATCAATGACCTGGATGAAGGCATCGAGTGCACCCTTAACAAGTTTGCAGATGACACCAAGCTGGGTTGAAGTGTGGATCTGCTGGAGAGTCGGGAGTCTCTGCAAAGGTATCTGATCAGGCTGGACCACTGGGCAGAGTCCAATGGCATGAGGTTTAACACAGCCAAATGCCGAGTCCTGCACTTGGGGCACAACAACCCTCTGCAGTGCTACAGACTGGGAGGAGTCTGTCTAGAAAGCTGCCTGGAGGAGAAGGACCTGGGTGTGTTGATTGACAGCCGACTGAACATGAGCCAGCAGTGTGCCCAGGTGGCCAAGAAGGCCAATGGCATCCTGGCTTGTATCGAAATTGCATGACCAGCAGGTCTAGGGAGGTTATTCTCCCTCTGTATTCGGCACTGGTGAGACCGCTCCTTGAATCCTGTGTTCAGTTCTGGGCCCCTCACCACAAGAAGGATGTTGAGGCTCTGGAGTGAGTCCAGAGAAGAGAAATGAAGCTGGTGAAGGGGCTGGAGAACAGGCCTTATGAGGAGTGGCTGAGAGAGCTGGGGTTGTTTAGCCTTGAGAAGAGGAGGCTGAGAGGAGATCTCATTGCTCTCTATAACTACCTGAGAGGAGGTTGTAGAGAGGAGGGTGCTGGTCTCTTCTGCCCAAGTGACAGGAGACAGGATGAGAGGGAATGGCCACAAGCTCCACCAGGAGGGATTTAGGCTGGACATTAGGAAAAATTTTTTCACAGAAAGGATCATTGGGCACTGGAACAGGCTGCCCAGTGAAGTGGTTGATTCACCTTCCCTGGAGGTGTTTAAGGCACGAGTGGACGAAGTGCTAGGGGGCATAGTTTCGTGTTTGATAGGAATGGTTGGACTTGATGATCCAGTGGGTCTCTTCCAACCTGGTTATTCTATGATTCTATGAAAGTCCAGAATCTTGTAGTGTCTTCCAGGGATCAGTGCTGGGTCTAATATTTCTTAATATCCTGATTAGTGAAATGGGTGATGAGACAGAGTGCACCTTCAACAAGCTTTGTAGATGACCCCAAGCTGGGATTATAGACCAGCAAGGTAGATGTGCAACCTTCCAGAGGAGCCGTGATCGGCTAGACAAATTAATGAAGGGGAATGTTTAGAATTTCAACAACAGGAAACAATGTCATGTGCATGAGGAAGAATAACCTGGTGCCATAGTATAGGCTGTGGTGGAGAGGCAGGCGTAGGGTGGTAGTGGCAATATCCTAGTGGGCTCCAAGTTGCCATAAGCAACCACTGCACCCGTGATGCAAAGAGGAGTATTAATGTCCTTGGAGATGCTCACAATTAAACTGGCCATTATCCTGGGCACTCTTCCTTGTGTGCCAGCACTCTGAGACAGAGATTGGACTACGTAACATCCAGAGACACCTCCTAACCTCAGCCATTCTATGAAGATGCTTAAGTTTACAGGCTGCTGGCTCAATTTTTGTCATAGGTTCCTAAATGCTTTCTGATAAATAGAGCCTTTGCTGCAGTGCTCTATGTGTCAAAGACTGGAATAAATTTTTTTTTAAACTTTCTCCTGAGGACAGATACATACATATCTTTAAATATTCAGATGCAGTAGTAAAGGTATCTCTGAAATATATCCCCCTTTAAATATGATGGTACTTTTTGATGTATTTGATTACAAGATGTGGGCAGAGCAGGTCAACAGGTTAAGTATGCCAATGAGGAAGAAACATGGGATGTGACGGTAGACGGGAGGAAATGCCCACGAAGGAGGGCCTCTTGTGGGACAGGGCTATAAAGGCTGACTGCATAATCAAGAAAACCACCATTTTGAGCTTCCTTTATATTAGCATCTTTGTCTCAATGGTCCTCACCAGAGTGGAGCGAGAGTCCAGTACAGGGGCATGTTTCTTGAGATGCAACCAGTGGTGACCCTGATGTGATACTCGGACTGCCCCGACTGGAATCGGGAGCATGAGTATAGCCATGGCTGAGAAGACGTTGGATATGGTTGTGTGGGCCCTGAAGGAGTACGGTTGTTGTATGGAAGTGCGGGTGAAGTCAGCAGGAGTGCGTTCAATCATCCTAAGGATGCAGTGGGAAGGCTGGAGTAAGCAGCCGATGGATATAGTTAGCCTAGTTATGTGGGAGGCAGTGAAGCCGGAGATGTTGGAGATAGCGCTATCGGGTTCCGGGGAGAAGTCAGAGGATATAGGAAAACTTATGAAATTGCTAACAGTAATGACAGAGGAAAAATCATTTATACAGCATATACAGGGCTGGAAATAGCGGCTATAGAGGGGCCCCAGGCACTGGCATGTCAGTGTGAAATCGACCGGAGGGCCAACAATCCCTTTGATCCGGGCCCGAGAAACACTGAGAAGGAGCCTGATCCACCTCCCCCCTGTCCCTCTGACCAAGGAGCACAAGTCAGGAGGGAGACACAGAAGCAGGGAGAAGCTGAAATACTGCAAGCTTTAACTTGTGCACCTGACAGAGGTCTGCGCTAGGAACTAATTAGTTACAAAGTGATAAAGGAGAATCCAAAAGCTGCAAGAAAGAGTGTACTGGCTGCTCCGGAGCAGAGCCGCTGGGCTGCCGGGTTCTGCCCTCACCCCTCCAGCTCCCACAAAGTGGCTCACCATGGGGGGGTGCCGCTGCCCTGGGCTGGGTCTGGGGGGCTGGGCTGCTCATCGCTGCCACTGCCACCACAGGGCCCAGACAGTTTCGGCATTACAGAGGAAATTATTGGCAGATGCGGTGGGAAATGGCTCAGTTAAACAACATTGGTAGCAGTTCAAGAATCAAGACAGTTTAAATAATGCAATTTTACAACAGATGTGGCTTTTTGTTCTGTTGAACTCTATTTATAAAGATACCAGATGTTGGAAAGCTGAGACAGGCATGATCCATGTATGGTGTTTATAGATAGATCAAAGGATGTGCTGAGCAGTTACAGAAGCCTTGATTTTGCAATCTGTGACACACACACAAAAAAAATCCTAAGGACAAATATAGGTCTGAAAAACTCCTACAACAACAGCTGGGATCATTTACCTATCACACACAGCTGGTAGCTGCTGCCCTGATTGTAATCTGGGGCAGAAATACGTTCTGTTACAGACACAGCAAGTAAGTACATTTTAAAAGAGACTGCCACACACAATGCCAAGATAGAGGGCCTAAAATCTGCCCTCTGTGTGGAAACGGTAAACATTTTGCCAGTTGGTGTAGATCAACTTGGGATAAGAATGGGACAGTGTTGTCAGAAAACCAGGAGCAAAGCACGGTTCGGAGGCATGTACCACCACAGATGCCTCCACGGCAAGCAGCAGTTCTCATCTCAGAGCAAGAACCAGAGGCAGCACCGAGATAGACGTGATCACCACTATCGCAGTAGTGCTGCAATCGTCGGCCCTTCATACAATAATGTGGAACATAAAAAGACCATTGGGGTTGGCTTTACTGCTTTGTAATTAGAATGATTATCAATAATTTGGTTGGGAATCCTTGTTTTACCTGGGGTTATTGATACAGGCTGTACTGGAATCATTCAAGCAAGGGTACGCATGCTGTCTCCACTAATGTTATGAACACCATTTCCACTAGTATTAATAACAAAGGATAGCTGGATAGTGTATTTAATTTTGTTCAAAGCAGCTGTGTTCCAAGCTGATTCTGTAGAGCATGGCTCACAAGGATTTGAGTCCATAAGAATCCCTGAAATGCATTTGTCTTAGTCCCTACAAACTCAGCCTCTTATGTTGAAGTGAACATTAACGCAACAGAGGAAAGCCAGAACATCTTAAAATGGCTCTAGTGTAACCCTTAATTGTGCACGTTCCACTAATCTTGTGGGGGAGAGATGTGTTAAATGCAATGGGAATAGGCATTGGAACTGTGAACGAGTGAAAAATTGGGTACATTGCAAAATTTAGTGGAGGGTCAACTAGATCACAGACATATAATCCCATTTAATAGTCCTTGGAACACATCTGTATTTTTGATAAAAAAAAAAATCTGGAAAATGGCATTTATTACATGACTTTTGTAGACAAACTACAAGAGGTCTTAAATAAGCAGGCAGACAATATCGCTGCTAGATAAGTGTTGCTTAAACAATTAGCCTTAGAGAATGCAAAAAAGGACTTAGTGCACTGTTAATTGCATGCTCACCTGTTACAAAGATTGTTTGTTTTACCAGACTTGACTGATGCCAACTTTACGAGAGCGATGCAAGTAATAGCTTGGATGCCTGTGCCTTCAGACTTTATATCAAAGGGCACTAGAATCACTCAGCCGATTTATTTTTCAGCAATTGTACCCCATGAAGGAAATCGCATACTGGGAGACAGAACCTGTGGTTCAACTGACCAGTCTGTGATTCTATCAACACAGAAACTACAAAAAAAATAAAAAAAAAAAAAGGGGGGGTTTACCATATGTGAAATCGATATAAGCCTTATTAGATAATGCATGTGCATATTTTAAGTGTTGTGTGTTCCTGGTACCGTGAGGCATTATAAAAGAGTGGACCAATTGTATGAATGTATTCGGCTAGCTGAGAATTGAGTGTTCGTGTGTGTGTGTGTGTGTGTGTGTGTGTTTGAAGTACTTCAAACCTTTGTGAGACTTACAAATTGGTTTTGATTAATCTTGAAAAAATATCTCTGGGACCTTTCAATCTCAAATGTCCACTAAGCCAGCAACCAGGTAGATTTACCTGTGGATCTTTGGAATGGAAGGCTTCAGAAGGAAAAAGTTTAAAATACCTAGCAAAACATACAAAAAACTGCCTAACCTTGCAGCTGTATGTGTGTGAGGTCCATTCCCCACCCCCGCTTCCTTTTAAAGTTTTTTTTCTTTTAGCTTTGAAGAAATCCAGAGGAGTTAACAGAGCTATCTCTCTCAGGGAATGTCAATTTGGGAAAACATTCTACATTCCAGGGTCACTTGTCAGAGACACCTGGGTCCTAGTGCAGACAACCTTTAGGGATAATTGAGCCAATGATACAGGAAAATTCAAATGCTTCATTACAAATTATTGAGTGGATGTTTTACCACTTCAACCATAAAAACAAGTAACAAACAGAAACATAGTCACTAGATTTAAAATTATTACAATGATAATCACCAAGGGAAGAAAAAGACGTATTCAGTTACTAGGTCAAGGCTCGACAATCATTTATATCCCAATGACAAAATATGCTAAGTGCTGCATGGCAGGAGGGAATCAGGAGAGACACTACAAAAAAAGATTTATGAAGGTGCAATATGTAATGATTTTTTTGTGATTAGCAGGAGATGATAAAATGTGCTGATATTGAAGCATATGCAAACCATGTCATCAAAATTAGAGCAAGTACAAGACAATGTGAAAGTGCTATTGAAAAACAGTCATTATGGGCACTGGACAGGTCTGTATAAGCTGCTAACATGGGACGAGGTTATGCTTGTGTTTTTCGCAGATACAGGACCACTTTGGGCACCTGCAAGATGGATCAAACAACGTTGCTGTGTGACAACTGTTAAGCCTCCACCACAAAAGCAGTTGATAAGAATGAGGAGGAATGTTATTTTTAATGGTGTTCATTGCTTTAATAATTATCCTGTGTGTTACAGTGTATACAACATCAAGTCAATCATATGTTTCACCTGAATGTTTTAGTCATCAAAAAACAAAAAGGGGGAATTATGGGAATATTTTGCAGAGAAGAAGGCCTTGAAACAGAGAACTGAAAGATAAACAAAGGCCAGTTCGGTGAGGAGAAAAGACAGCCTTCTGATAAGCGGCTGGAAGGCATACAGGAGCTGGTTCAGTGGGAAAGAGTACCAGCTGACAGAAAAACAATTGAAGAGAACTATCAACATCGTTCATTTTACTGTAACTTGGTTTCTTGGCGTGTGCAGTCGTTTAGCCAATAATGCCATGGTACTAGCTCTATGGACAGTTACCTCTAATTAATAATACACTGTAGAACGGGGGCCGGGTGCGACTCTGGCTGTTGTGGCTTGGTGGCCAGGGAGTGATTTTGGCAGGGGGGACGGGATCCACTGGCTGATGCTTTGCAGGGTGTATGGGACTGGTTTGCATTATTTATTTAAAGGAATGGATCCTATGGGGTGTTGCAGCTTTTCTTCTTCTATTATTGCTTGCAATGATTTGAGTTGTGCATTTCAATGTCTCCTCGCACGTATGAGTGGCTTGCAGCATGCCTCTGCTGTTCAACGTGCACTACTCCTGCAAGGGGAGGGGGATTTGTGGGCAGAGTAGCTCAATAGGTTAAGTATGCTGACGCGGAAGAAACACGGGATGTGACAGTAGAGGGTAGGGACCGTCAACGAAGGAGGGCCTCTTGCGGGACAGGGCTATAAAGGCAGACTGCATAATCAATATAACCACCATTTTGAGCTTCCTTTATATTAGAGTCTGTGTCTCAATTGTCCTCGTCGGAGTGGTGTGAGAGTCCAGTACAGGAGAGTGTTTGTTGGGATGCAACACAAGTTCTGTCTTGCTGCAGCAGGTGTCAGCAGGATTTCAAGTACTTGAAGGAAGAATCTGTTATGCATCATTAGCATGTGTACAAATTTGAATATGTCAGAATAATTACATAATTGCTGTACTGTATTATTCTTTTTTTGCTTTGAATATTTCAAAATAATGTAATCAATAATATTACTTAGCATGGTTGGTTTTACTACTATTCGTGTTTCTGTTTTGCTTAATAACCTGTGTCATGCACTACACTCCTTTGTCTCTATGAATATTTTTTGTGTAACTGGGGATAGACCATATATTGCTTCTTTGTCTCAGTTAAATTTTCTATGTTGATATACTGGGAAGGTGAGAGCACTGGGTTTTTTGGGTTTTTTTTACAGAGGGAGAAACTAGTGATTCTGTGTTTGTTAATTTCTCTCTGTGATAGAGTGAAACTCAATGCATGGATCATTGAGGAACAAGGTGCACTGGATGACAAAGTAACAAATGTGAATTTAAAAAGTAAATGGCTAACACATGGAGGACAGGGAAATGATTCTATGATGCTGTAACCACATCAGCAGACATAGGAAAGCCAATGGATGTTATCTATTTGGACTTCTGTAAATCCCTTGACATGGGCCCCTGCAATATCCTTCTCTTTATATTGGAGAGATATGGATTTGATGGGTGGACCATTCAGTGGATAAGGAATTAGTTGGATGGTCAGATTTAGAGAACAGTGGTCAACAGCTCAATGTCCAGATGGAGATCTGAGGTGTCCCTCAGGGATCTGTACTGTTTAATATTTTCATCAATGACATAGACACTGAGATCAAGTGCACCTGGACTAAGTTTGCAGATGACACCAGGCTGAGTGGTGCACACCTTCTGGTATCATTCAAGAAGGACAGGATGTCATTCAAGGGGACCTGGACAAGCTGGAGGAGTTGGCTTGTGTGAACCTCATGAGGTTCAACAAGGATAAGTGCAAGGTCCTACACCTCTGGGTTGGGGCAACACAATTTCAATACAGTATGGGGGCTGATCTGATTGAGAGCAGCCCTGTGGAGAAGGACTTTGGAGTGCTGATTGATAAGATTCTCAAAATCAACGTTGTTCTTGGAGTATGAAACTGGTTTTGGCTGGTGCAGGGCTAGCTTTTCTTTAAAGTAGCTTTTATGGGGTGATGGTTTGGATTTGTGTTGAAAACAGTGATGATAACACAGTGCTTACATAGTATCAAGGCCTTTTCTGTTTCTCACATCACCCAGCCAGTAAGTAGGCTCAGGGTGCAAAATAAGCAGGAGCCACAACTGGGAGAGATGACACCAGCTGATCTAAGGCATGTCCTATATCATACCATGTCATGCTAGGCAATAAAAGTTGGGGGGTGAAAGGAAGAAGCGGGGGACATTTGGAATTATGTGATGTCTGTCTTCCCAACTAGCTGTTAGACACGATGGAACTCTGCTTTCCTGGAGATGCCTGAACAGCTGCTTGTTGATGGGAATTAGTGAATGAATTCTTACTTTGACTTTGCTTGTGCCTGCAGCTTTTGCTTTATCCACTAATCTGTCTTTACCTCAGGCCAAAAGATTTTATACCATATCATTCTGATTCTCTCTCTGTCTTTCTGGGGAGGGAAGGAGAAAGTGGCTGTGTGGTATTCAGTCACCTACTGGGGTTAAACTACAGCACTGGTCATTTATTTTTCTTTTCAAATATATGCAGAAATCAAAAATGTTCTCTGGACTGTGTATATATTCCAAGGTGTTGAACACTTAGCTCTGCCATCTCGTGTAGTGGCACAGCTGTTTAAAATATTCCTTGACTTATCAGGTCAATATTGCCCGTTTGTCAGAAGAGTTACCACTCCCACTTTTCAATCAGTGGAGCTACTTCTCTGCATGCTGTCTAATTTCCTTCAGGCAGGTTAGTTTAAATGGCTTAAACCAGTGACTTAAGTTAAATGAAAGTAGCAGAAACAGAATAGATTTCACATGATTATCTCTTTCATCAATGGAAGAACGTAGGTGGTGAGTGTGGTAGGGAAGGAAATTATTTAATATCTGCTGCTGTGATAAGAAAAGTTGTGCTAGAGTTTTCTGCCTTTTAACTAGCTTTCTTGTGTGCAGGTTCCTATCCTTGCAGCCTTTTAACTTCTTCTATGTAAAATCAATTATAGCTTCATTCTTTATTCCCACAAGTAGAATAGTGTCATGCCATCAAGGTATAGAGGGATCTACTGATCTCTCAATCTTGTCTTAGTCCATATGGCTTTGGCCTAACAGGATGTTAATGGTGGAAGAGGTAATCCAGAAGTTTACTTTAAACATGGTTGTTTTTTTTTTTTTGTCTAGGAGGGCAGGGAGGAATTACTATAAGTTATTTTCTACTGAATGACTCTTATCTAACATGGAATATTCTGTACCCATTTATGATAAAACTAATTATCCTGCATATCACAAACATGTCTGTCTGTATGTGTATGGGTGTTAATAACAAAGTTGATGTAAAGTTATCATAGCCACAGTGTTTCTTTCTATCAAGACACACATCCTGTTTTGTTGGAAGTTTAGCTTGCACTAGAAAATGTGGTTGTGCATAGGAAGTTGTTAATAATAGTTTATTATTGCAGCAGATAATCAAATAGAAAAGCAGAATTAAAAATCTTTAGCTGTGATTATATATGTAAATAGCAACTTTCTGCAGAGAGATCCTTTCCCTCACCCTACTTACCCATCTTGGTTTGAAATAATTCCTATATCTCTTCTGTGGTATGCTGTTCTGGTAACTTAGGTAGGAAAGTTGGGAGGGAATGAGTAAGCATAAGGAGTAAAGAAAATACGATGAAGCAGATGCATTAACCACATTTTTCCTGTATCTTCACAACAGGTTTTGTGTCCAGTAATGGAAAACTTTCATAATTCAAGAAGCTTTTAGTAATCTTTTATATTCACTTCAATTATCCCTCATTATACTTATTAGAAATTTTCTGGTATAACCCTTTAAAAGATAGCACTCAAAACTAAAGGCAGACAGATTCAATAATACTGTGATACTTTTATTCTTTCAGGAAGGAGGTGAACAGCTCAGGGGAAACATATTTGGCTTGACAGTTTCTCTTAATCTCAGTGGATCCCATGACTATGAAAATGCCTACCGTATCTTTGTTCTTGTGACAAGTAAGCAAGTCCAGGAAAGAGTTAAAAAAAATATATTTTTTTTTTGTTCCCAAAGAAGTTTCTCATCTAGCTGTAGCTGGAAGTGGCATAACTACTTTTGCTGCTTCAGTTAATTTCCTCAAAAGCTTCTCAAATATAAAGATTCAAAGCCTCATTGGAGGAAGCATTAGACATCAAGTGCCCCCATGACAGTCATTCTGGTTCAGATAATGGCTTTTTTATGGGGAGGGTTCTTTCGATGTACAAAAGGTTGTTTTCCATCTGATCTGCAATTCCTTTGGCATTGCCGCAAAGACATTTTTGCAGTGAGTAAGCATCTTTATGAGCTATTGCAGGCTCTTTGGTCTGACCTAGTACTTGTTCACCAGCCAGACTAGGTTCATTTACTGTAAATCACAGAATCATAGAATGGTATGGGTTGGAAGTGACCTTAGAGATCATCTAGTTCCAGTCCCCTGGCCATGGGCAGGGACACCTTCCATTAGATCAGGTTGCTCAAAGCCTCATCCAACCTGGACTTGAACACTCCAGGGATAGGATATCTGTGACTTCTCTGGGAAACATGTTCCTGTGCTTCACCACCTTCATGATAAAAAAATTCTTGCTAATATATATCCTAAATCTACTCTCTTTCAGCTTAAAACCATTACCTCTTTTCTTACCACCATGCTCCCTAAAAAAGACCTTCCCTGTCTTCCATGTAGGCTCCCTTTAAGTACTGGGAGGCTGCTAGAAGTTTTCCCCAGAGTCTTCTCTTCTCTAGGTTAAACCAACCAAATTCTCTCAGCCTATCCTCACATGGGAGGTGCTCCAGCCCTCTGATTGTCTCTGTGGCTCTCCTCTGGACTCGCTCTAACAGATCCTTGTCCTTCCTATGCTGAGGACAGTAGTCCAGTTGAGTTCTCACAAGAACAGAGTAGAGGGATAGAATCACTTCCCTCAGCTTATTGGTCACACTTTTTCTGATGCAGCCCAGGACACATTTGGCTTTCCGGGCTGCAAGTGTGCATTGCTGACTCATGCTGAGTTTCTCATCCACTAGCACAGCCAAGTCCTTCTCTTCAGAGCTGCTGTCAATCCATTCTCTGCTCAGCCTACACTTGTGCTTGGGGTTGTCTCAAACCCAGTGCAGGACCTTGCACTTGGCCTTGTCAAACTTCATGAGATTCTCATAGGCCCACCTCTCAAGCCTGTCAAGGTCCCTCTGCATGGCATCCCGGCCTTCTAGCATGTCGACCATACCTCACAGCTTGGTGTCATCAGCAAACTTGCTGAAAGTGCCCTCAATCCCACTGTCCACATCTGTGACGAAGATATTAAAAGAACAGTAGACCCAATACTGACTAGTGCAGAATACCACTTGGATGTTGAGCCATTGACCAAAGCTATTTGAGTGCAACCATCTAGCCAATTCCTTATCCATTGGGTGGTCCATCTGTCAAACCGATATCCCTCCAATTTAGAGACAAGAATGTTGTACGGGCCAGTGTCAAAAACTTTGCAATCTTATGGTTCCTGAGAAAAAGAAATCATGATAAAGTGAAAAATGTATCTAAAACTTAAATTTCTTACCTCTTTTTGCACAGATTGCTTTGGCTTCATTTATAAGATTTCCTAACATTGGAGGAAAGAGGAAAACACCTATGGTTATAAGTAATTTCCCTGTAGTGTTCCTGTCTCAAAAATCTTAATTGACCTTCTTTTTTAGTCTTAGTTGCACTTAATGCTTTCTGAGAGGAAATAATGGTGTGCTATTCCATTTATGATTGGAAACCAATCCTCCAACCTGTTCCCTGAACAGTATATTAAAGGACTACTTCCATGTTTCTAAACAGTATAAGAACCTTAATGATCATCATCTTCCTGATATGACTCATCCTTTCCATAGACACATTTGTGTCTCCTGAATTGTTTACTGCCCCTGAGTTCCATTTGTATTGGTTTTGATGCCATGAAACTACACTGTAGTATTTTATGTAACGTAAATCATGTCATTAGTAAAAGTTGAAACTAACTTTATTTTTTGTTTCTGCAAGATATTAAGATTCTGTTGAATCTTCAAGTACCACAAAAAGAAACAAAAAGTCAAAGTTATCCATAAATTGCAAAAAAGGACAAAATATATTAAAAAAAACTTAGAACCCCTGTAATTTTAATAATATACAATAAATCATGCTTTGGGATATAATTGTGATGTATAACCTTAATTTGGGATAACAGTGAAACTAAGGCAAAAAATATGCTGTCATTTGTTTCTCAAGGGTTTGTTTGAATATAAACATTTCCTGCAGAAAGTAGATAATTAAAAATGTTGACAGCTAAAGGTAATACTATGTAAAGTAGAAATGCAACAGAATGAGAAATGATGTTGCTACACAAAAACTATATTTACTGTTCAAACTATGAGTCCTTTAACATGCCACTGAAAGGTCAGTCTCCAAGAGTAATGGAGAAACTATTAGAATGAATGCTAGGAAATAAATTGCAAAGAATGTACTGTGAATGCATTCCAGCTCTAATTTGTTCACAAAAGGGTGCTAAACTAGTGGCTAGATTTGCTTATTTTGTTGGGTGTACTTTTTTACTTTTTTGTTGTTATTGATCGGTTGAGTTGTTTATAATAATAAATAAAAGTTAAGAATTTTCAAAATATGTTATTTTCTCCAAAACCATTGGTGAGTTTTGGAGTTCCTACATGTCCTTATATGCTTTTAATTAAAATATGCTTATATTTTATAATTTAATTACATTAGAAAAATGCAGTATGAATGTTTCTTTACTCCTTTTGCCAACAGGGGAGAGCACAGGTAACACTTCCTGAGTTTTCCCAGTTCATACCAGTACCGGAACTGATAAATTTGGTCTTAGGTTCTCCACATAACGCTGTGTCCTTCTGTTTTGGATTTCTGTTGCCAGTATGCGTTATGTAAAGCACACTCTACATTAGTGGTTCTGACATACTCATGCAAAGACCTATTCATTTTTATTCTATTCATTAAGGTCAGTTATTTTAGCAGCTATTAAATAAGTTTGCAGTTTTTTCACTAGATTGACCAATCAGTACACATAGCTCCCTGGCTATTGCTAATAGGGAGTGTCCAGCTTGTCAGCTTTCAGTAATTTGTAATAATCCAGGGACATGGTAGAGACACAACTGCATGAAACTTTGAAAGCATGTTCCCTCTACTTATTCTCTAAGTGCACCAATGGACTCTGGGAGTGTTTTTCCTCCTACTCATGTTAGAGTTTTGCTGCTGGTGCTCGAGGTCAACTTTGGTATGCTGCAGCTGTGTGACACTGGATATAAAAGATTTGTTAATGTGTGTGAATACCCGGCAGGGTGGCGAGTAAGGCAACAAAGACAGAATTTTGTCAGTGGTTTTATGTGGCATGATATGAGAAGAGGCAATGGACAAGAGGAAATGAAAAAGAGGAATAAATAAGAACTTCCTTTTTTATGATGATGGGGTTTGAATAGCTGAACAGGTTGCTGTAAGAGGTATTTTCATCCTTGGAATTGCTCGCAGTCTGACTCACTACTGTCCTGGGCATCTTGCCTCATGTGTCACTACTCTGAGCAGGAGAATTGGACTAGGTGATCTCCAGAGATGCCCTCCAGTTTTAATTGTTCTGTGGTTTTGGACCTGTGGACACTAGGAAATGGCCTGATCAACAGTTAGTATACAGTGAAAAAAATGATGTGATTCAGTCAAAACAAGTGACAAACATAAAGCATTTTTTCCTGTTAGGTTCTACTTAAACAAAAGAGAAGGAGATGGCTGGAAAATAAAATACACAGAAAACACACAATTAGTTTGGGGTAGTGCAGGGTCCACTTCTGACTGGATTCAGAGGCATGAAACATACAGCAGATGTTAGGTTTTTTTTTAATTAATGTCCAAAATATGATTCCATAACACACTCCTGCAGCTGTAATTTTGTGAATGTTGAATTTATTTTCTTTCACAGATTCTCAGATGTTCTATATTATTCCAGAAACTGATTAGATAGAGAAATAAGGATTACTTGGAACAAATTACACTGATTTTTTGGCTTACAGTACAAAGAATTCAGCTATTATGAAGTGCTCTGCCAGTAAGCATCTAAACCACTGAAATACCTTTTAAAATGAACACTAATGATTTTTCAAGCCAGTTGGGGAGGTAGAGCATAACTTCTAAGCTTCTCAGTTGGTGAGACATTTAGACACTAGTGATATCCACAAAATGGGATTTTTGGGAGGAGCAAGGAGATCTGATTTTTTTTCTTAGCATATTTATACAACATTTTTTATTTGTTATATTTGCTCAGAGAATTGTGGTGTAGATCTAGGACTAGAACTTATATAGTATGTGATTTGGAC
Organism: Clamator glandarius; assembly: GCA_033459285.1. Classification (NCBI taxonomy): domain Eukaryota; kingdom Metazoa; phylum Chordata; class Aves; order Cuculiformes; family Cuculidae; genus Clamator; species Clamator glandarius. The sequence continues at coordinate 932,062 of JAUNZM010000282.1, read as the reverse complement.
TTTTCATTGTCCTTCCCTTGTAAAGATGGAAGTCTGTACGTCTAAAATGCCAATTATGACGTAACAAATTTCATTATACTGAGAAATTAATTTAATGTTTTCAGAAATTGCAAAAAATGATATTTCTTCATTGCAGTTCTTACTCTGGATATGGAACCAAAGTGCAAGGTTTCTGTTCCTAGTCTTCTTAGTGATCTTTTAAGTGTTTCGTAAATTTCATACATGATGAAAATTTATTTTAAATGCAAGCCAAATATTTTAATTATGTTAAGCAGTCTCAATATTATATTGCTAATATTGATGAACTGATGGCTGGCTTTGGTAATGGCTCCATGTAATAAAAGAAAGGATTTGATTAAGAGTTCTAATAAATTCTCATTTTCGAGTTCTTAAAACCTAAACATTTAAATATACTTAAATTAATTCGCAAAATAGAAAAGTAGAATAATCATCTGAAGAACAGGGCTAAATCGTAACACATCATAATGCTACAGTCTTAACATTCTCAAGGGGTGGTAGGGCAGCAACTGAGGAATTAATATCAGTTAAATAGTTGAACGCCTTCATTTCAGTCATTGAAACAAAAAATTTTGATGAAGCGCGAAGTTTCTATAAGTTTTGAGATATGTTACATTTAGTGGCTGAAACTATTTCGCAGGAATCACATTTCAGGTTATAACCTGAGTAATTCTATGCCAGGTTTTTCTACATCAAAACTTCAGGGCCTATGTGAGTTGGCACTGGAAAACATAACTGGAGCCTGGAACTACCCAGATACATTCAGTGGTTTTGTTCAAATCTAAAAGCTGGGCAATCTCCAGTAAATGTATTTGCTGTTTCAGACTAGTAGATGGTCAAGAATCTTTTTACCGTGCTGAATGCTTTAGTTAAAATTTCATTAGCAATTTTAGCATATCAACTATCACATCTACCTTATGTTCTTAATGGTGAAATACAATCAAGTTCAACTTAACACAACTTGAACTTTGTTCTCTAAAGAGACCTTCTGCTATGGTATATTTTTGGAGTAAACATGATGGACATAAAACTTTCGAAATGTCTCTCCCTAGACATCTGAAATGGCAGAAATAAATCTGAAAGCTGCATCTTGGACCTAACAGAAGAAAATTGCTTCATTCACTCATATTAATGGATGCTTTTGTAATGTTGTTATACATCTGTCCTCAAAAAAACTCCTAGCAAAATGTCATGGGTCAGACTGACCTATTTTTTATATAAAAAGATAATCACTAAATACTACTGCTGCTAGAGGCAGTGGATAGTCTATACGTGTAAGATTGTGCCAACACTACTGTGCTGTCAAAAAACTTATGTGATAGACTTGATCACGAAGTGCATTTCAGGCAGAATTTGAAATGACATTTGTCTTTTTGTTTCAACAATCTATGCTGTTCCCAAATTAGTTTCTTTGTGCCTCCTTAGTGCCTTTTTCCCAGCTTTTGTACAGTTTGAGTAATGTATATATAATTCTGGAAAAAAAATAACAAAGTGCAGAAGTTCACTTAGTATTGTTTCTACATAGAAATTAGTAGTCAACAAACTTGACAGGAGAAAAGTAGAAGTGACAGCGTTAAAGTTTATATTATGCTACACAACATGGTACTTCACTTTCAATTAAAATTCCTGTTTTCATCAAAAGAATACAGTTTTGTTATTTTTAGCTCTTTTAAGAACATGGAACATCTATGCTGTCATTTCTTTTTTATATGAAGCAGTATTTGCATATTCACAATATCTATATAAGGAACTGCCTTGTAATATCTCTTAGCACTTTTCAAGCTCATTCTCAGAGAAGACTGCAGGATATTAGTCTGATATACTGTACATTAAGGGGGTAACTTATGGACCTCCATTATAGAAGATTTACAGAGAAAAACTTTCCATCCAAATAATGTTAAAGGCTTACTTATATTTTGATTACACCAGGGTTTAGATTGAATTTAGATTTTCATTCATCAACAGCAGTCAAATGCATTGAGAGAGTTTTGTCAGCTTACTGACGTGTTATTTGGAAATGGGGGAAGATAAAACTTTTACATGAAGCTGTTCCAGAAGGAAAATATTCTTTCATTATCAGTCCAGAGATCTGCACAATGCAGCCTTTGTATTTAGTCACTGCTGTAAGATCTCACATACATCCCACTCTTAATGATGACTGCATGTAATACCTCATGTTTTACATGCGTAAACATAGCAATAAGGTAGACGTAAAAAAAGCCCTGACATTGTTTTGTATGAGATTTGCAATAAAGCAATACTGAACTTAAAGGCATATGGAAAGGAAAAATGTGACAAGATAAACAGATTTCTTTCTGCTGAGATGATGTGGAGTAGAATGAAAATCTTTACAGTGGAAAGAATTCTGGATATGTGAGTAGAATTAGAAGGTGGAAACTTAGAGATCTGACTCCAACTTCAATTTGAATAGTTAATGATGTGTTCTATTTATAATAACAGATATATGAAAAGGTAACTTCATAATTGAGTTGTAATTAAAAACAAGATCTACAGAAACTGGGTGGTTACATGATGGGGTTCCTGGATTTTAAAACAGTGAGACCACTAGGTGTAGTATTTAATATTTTTTAGAAGTTGCCAGGCTTCTCTCATATGCAGTGTGTTTAGAGTTTTAGTGTTTGGGTTTGGGTTTTGGCATTTTATAGAATTTTGGGGGGTTTTGGTTGGTTGTTTTTTTTTTTTTAGTAATGGGAACTTCTAGCTTATGCTTGCATTTTGTACTTCAATGCTGACATAAGAGTATCACAAAACAGGATAATCTCCAGGTTTTTATTTATGAAAAGATCTGCTGAGGTCTCCTCTGCATGTATTTTGAGCAAATACTTGTCTTTCACCTCATCTGTTTAAGTGTATGTGTAAGTACACACAAAAGGCTTTGAATATAGAGTGTGTTCATTGTGTAAAATGGTAAGGAGTTGCTTGTAATTGTTTATGTTCATCAGATCACTAAATCTTTTTTCAAAATGTGTGTGACTGAACAACAGTCAGATGATGATAAACTTTAATCTTGCTTTTGTAATTAGATTCAGACTAGTGAAGTCTAAAGAGTTTATGTAGTCAATTATTGATGTTAAGAACTGTCATGGATATTTGGAATCATTTTGTAATGCCTTCTTATGTAAATGGATGCTTTTCTAATGCTTTCAGTTGTTTAAATAGCTTTCTGGTCTGATTTAGATTTTTTTTTTTTTTGCTTTAAAGAGTAAGGGTTTATTGAGGTTATACTATAAGCCCGTACTGATTTCTTTGTATAAAATCTTCAATTTTTTTTTCTGCTAGAGTATTTACAATGTTTTTATTTGTCTGCATTTCAAAGGATGCAAACACAGTTTGGTAGTCTGTAATTGCTCAAGACAAGCATTCCTCATTACATAAATAATATGTTGGTAAACTTTTGCTTATTATTACATTATAAGGTCATTTCATTATTATGAAATATTTTTGAAAGCAATATTTTGATTATCTGTGCAACAGTTTTCTTTGTACTGGGCCAGTATATGATGAGTGTAAAATAGAATCATAGAATAGTTCGGGTTGGAAGAGGCCTTAAAGATCACCTAGTTCCAATCCCCCTACAATGGACAGGGACACGTCCCACTAGATCACACTGCCCAATAGAAATATTTCTTTGAAAAATTTGTCTTAGGATAAGAGTATCATTTCCATGCCAAAATTTTCACTCCAGTGCTGAAATTCCATCCCTTTACATGATCTTTAATTATAGATGAAAATTATAAATAGATTGAAGTTTTAGAAAAATTCGCATCCACAATTTTTTTTTTTAAATGTTATATGGAGCTACAATACAAAGTGAGATGTTTTCTGGGCCAGCTGGATTCTCTTATGAATTCCATTGCCTAGCTCCATGTTCTTTTTTGCAGTAATAAGAGTTGTCAGGATGCATCATGGGAGATGAGGACAAGCATTCATAAGACAAGGAGAGATAAATTCTCCATTTCTTTGTATTCAAGCTAACCCTATGGTGGCATTTTTGCCTTTTCAATAACAATAAAATACTCTTCTGGAGACAATTAAAACATTTCACATAAAAATGTAATGTTATAAAGTCTTTCATCCCATTGAGAATTGCTTTTCTAAACAATGAATGCTTACAGTAAGTGTTTAAGTCATTCCAAATTGCAATCCTCTATGTTCAAATGAGCATTCTAAATTTTCTAATGATGTTTGTGATGTCTTTTTAAATACATTTTTTTCCTGAATAGTTTTGCAGCATCTGAGTTTGATAAAAGTCACAATTTTTAGGAAAAAAAAAAAAAAGTGGTAATTATCTTATTTCTGAGAATTTCTGGAAACTAGTGTAATTTACTAGAATACTGTTCCGAACAGAAGGGTATTTTGTATGATCTTGTTAACAGGAAAGCATGTCGGTATAAGGTAAATTAGAAGTTAATGGAAACAGTATGCAGAAGAAAATTTTTTTAAGAACTCATAAACTGGACTTTCTCACAATTCTGGATTTTTCAGTCTGCAGTTCTATTAAGGCAACTGGCCAGGCTTCAGAAACAACTTACTGTCTGCAGTTTTTTACACTAGTATTTAAAATATATGATAATCATATTTATTTTGATATTCTAATGGAATATACTAGCTTTATGGAAGATAAAGTCCTTTCAGAGAGCTTAGTTATAGAGTGTGATGGACTTTTCATATTAGTACTTAAAATAATAATAAAAAAAAGTTTCTCTTAACTCTGAATAAGTTTACAGGAATATACCTTAGGTGACCAAATTTACCTCAGCATTCCTCTACTTGTAAGTGATATATTTCAGTCTGTTGTAGGAAGTATTGAATGTATTTCAGCAGCATACTACTTTTTAATTTTTTTTTACAATTCTTCATATAATGTAGCCCTTAAGCTAGCTAAGCCTATTAACCTTTTATACAAAATAATAAGCTTTTAGGCAGAAACAGGTTTTGTAGATGCCTTTGTAAAGTCTGTGACTTAACTAACAAAACTCTTTGCCACTGTGGGGTGTTTCAAAACAGGTTTTGCAGCTAATAGTAAAGTTATCCCCAAAAATAATTATAATTAAACTTCCTTGTTAGTTGTAGTTTACAAGCCGTTACAGGTGACCACTATGCAAAATGGAGAAACTGAGAAAAAAACTCTGTGAATGAATGCACTTGATGTATGTGGCCGGAGATGTGTTAGCATTCTGCTTTCTTAAAGGTTTTAACCAGCATTTTTGCTAAATCCTACACTTTGTGGTAGTAGTCCCAGAACTTGCCATTAGGTTCCCAAAATACTATTTGAACCAAACTTTTCCTGTGTCAAAAGGCAGTAACGAGGTTGGTTACTCACCTCTGTTCTCAGTCTTCCTATTGTTAATACCAAGTCAGAAATGATTTCATAAACGTATCAGGCTGTTTTACTGCCAGCTTATATTTATCTGAGTTTTACTTGCTCAAGACTATTGAGGCAGACATTTCTCTGCAAATGTGCAGCAGTCCTCCTCAAGACTAGCAAAGTTAAGTATATTGAATTGACTTACTGACACCTTGTTGCTGACATTCACAATAGTATTTAGAATATTATATTAAATAAATAACTTAATTCTAAGGGTTCTTTACAGTTATTATTCTCACTCAGGACAGGATGTTTGTGGTTATTTAAAATACAAAGAGGGTATTTGCTAATTTACGTTATTGAAAGATATTTAAGCATAGCGCAAATAATCAGGAATGGTAAGTTACTCCTACTATTATCAACTGTCTCATTATTTTTTGACTTATTCACATATAGACTGCTTGTATGCCTACCCTGAGCTTTTGTTGCTTTTATTCATATGGGACAAACATTGTCAGGTATGTAATTTAGTTGACTGAGGACTTAGAGCAAACTAGGATCAGGAGGAGAGTACTGGGTTTTAAAACAAATAGGAAAATCTTGAGAACATCAAACAAATAAGTGTTCAGTAAAGATCTGTGGTGTAATGTGAGAAAGAGAACAATATAAACAAAGTTATTAAAGTGTTGCAGCCATTTAAAGAATAAAAAAAAAAAAGCTTGTTTTCTGTATGCAATTTGGATCTGTCTAGCAGGACATCTGCTGAAAGGAGCCATGTGTTCAAATTTTGTTGTAAACTCAATGTATTCTCACAAACTCTTTGAACAAACTATTCTCTATCCAGTTCCATGGATTGGCCTGTGTTTGTTGTGAAGTTCTCTCTTTTTTTTTCCCTCCCCACTCAGCTCTATCTGTCCCAAGGAATAAGACTCCTATAAATCTTTCAGTACTTTTTTTTTTATTTCTTGTCCCTTACTGCTAAGTAGGATTTTTCATGAATCAAGCTGCTTGGTCTTACACCAAAGAATTTAAATAATTCAAAATCTTTTTTGGTTTTTGAATAGTAACTTAATGTTTGATGCTAGGTTTGATTGTTCAAGTTAATGTACCCTATCTAACAACAGCAGAGTCAGCATATCTAGAAAAACTTGTCAAGGGAGGCATGGTCTGTAAATACTCAATGGAATTCCAAATTAATTTGATAATCTATAAACTTATTGCTAAAACTTGGGAGTTATGTAACATGAAAATGCATTAAAATTTGGGCTTTGCTTTCTTATCATACAAACCAATTACATGATCTGATAAGGATCACATGCCAGAGGCTGGAATTGAAGCATGTGATTTCACTTCCAAGCTGAACAGGTGCAGCTGCATTTTGGAGTGGAGATCATTACAGCCTGCAGTGTGGACTTCTGTTTTATGTTCCCTGCATCCTTTCTAGTGATGCCTACTGTGTAGCTTTTTTGTCTGCCACTACACCTTGACTGAAAGGTTTCAGAGAACTGTTAGTGGTGGATCCAGAGTTGCCTGCTGGTTCAGAGTTCAGCATCACATAAGCACGATTCAGATAATTTACTCTTTTTGTTTAGAACATTGCACCTGTCTACCCTGAAGCTCATCTGCTATTTGATGCTCAAAGACTCAGCTTAGTGAGGTACGTGCCATTGTTATAGCATGTGTCTTCCTGGAAATGCTTAGTTCTGTCAGTGGACTTGCAGATCTGACAATGCATTTCCTCTTCTGTCATGGATGGTGAATAAAATGAGTCAATATCAGCACTGGTGACTGGAGGGCTCTGGAACTGGTTCTTCTCTGCACTGAAAAGGGAGCATTAATCTCTTCCTTTGCTTCCTCTCTCTTAATCAACGTTGTAGTTTATAGAACTATCCCTGGTCATATTGCAGTTAATTTTCTGTAGCAATTGTGTTGCAAAACCTTGTAAAATCTTCCTGAAAATCCAGATATGCTATGTCTGCTGGATGTCTAAGTGGTTATTAACCCCCTTTGGAGTGGGCAGGCTGCAGGGTCAGGATTTCCTTTCAGAAAGCCAGTTGTCCCTTTCCAAACAGGCTAAGTGACTATATGTCTTACTGTAGACTGTCCACCTTACCAAAGATGGAAACTGGACTCATCAGTAGGTAGTTCCTGCAATCCCCTGTTAATCTGTTTAGGTGGACAGGGTTAGCCTCGCAAGCCTAGTAGTCCCTTGGAATGCCAAGAACTTACACAACTTAATCTGCAGTCCTGCAACTGCTGAGTTCCCTCAGAGCTGTTGTGTGAGTGTTGCTTTTCAACATGTTTTGTGCACCTAATTGAGGAAGTCCTTTTCCTTATAGAAGGACCACAAGCTGATATAGTTTCTTTGCTCTGTCTTCCACAATGAATGTATGCACAATATCCCCATCACTGTAAGCTGTTAGAAGTATTGCATAATTTCTCTGCTTACTGTTCCTGAGCGTGACCCCTATAGTTTTGTTGTAGGTAGTTCCAACAGATCCTGTCTGCCTGCTTTTCAGGTATTTGAAACATCTTAAAGTCACTTTTCTATAGCCTATTATGAATTGGTTTAACTGTAGATTAAGTTGATCTGGGTTTATGCCCAAATCTTTGAGGCAAAGGTTCATCCAAGTAGAACTGAATGGATTGAGGCCAAGAATATTAGATTGATACATGATTGCAAGTATTGAAGCATTTGGAAGCTGCAAGAGTATATTGCACTCTGAATCACTTCTGATTTCCATTAACAATCTAAACATTTCTGGTGGCTTTGAGAATCACAGGTGGTGGTCTGGAAATAAACTCGTAAGCCTCCAACATTCACGCTTTTCTTCTCAAAGGTGAAAGCTTTGGAAGAACCAAATGAACACCATAAGGACCACTAGATAGACTAAACACTCAGGGCTGTTAGAATAAACAGAAAATCATATATTAATGATGAAAATTCAGCCTAAAGGATGAAGATACTTCATTAAAATTAGTTGACAATATATAATATTTGTCATGATTTTGCTGATTTTCATAAACAGCTTTCAACATACTTTCTTTTTGGAAGTGATTTTGGGGTATATATTAACAGCAAGTTAAACACATTTTTACAGTTGAGGACTCTAGATTACTTTCCCTGGTTTGCTTTTTTACCTTCCATAAAAGTTTTGATTAACTGCCATTTAAGGGTAAATACAGAAAATTCAGATCAGCAGTTCTAAACATTTGTCTTGAGCAGTATTTAGGATGTTTTATCTTCAGTGTTTTCATGCAGCTTTGTTACAGATGTTGGTTTTTTAAGTCCTTTAACATGTTGCACCAGCGCCTGAAGGAATTCAGACAGACCTTATGTTTGCTGAGAAACTGATGTTTCTGTTTCACTGCTCTGTTTCTAAATGTCACAAATACGCATTCTATACAGAAACTGTTCAGAATCACAATATGAACTATGAGTTCATATGAAACTTTCCAGAAATATCAATCCAAAGTATTAATCTCATTTTCATCTTATACAAGTTATTTCATCAATTCCTCATCTTAGCAGTGAGGACAAAAATCCAGAGCAGTTTGCTGAAGAGCAGCTATTAGATCACAGCAAGATTTAAGATGGTGGAGTCTGAAAATCCTGCATATATACAAGAATAGCAGAGTACATCACTGTAGCTGTACAGGACTGTGAGACACTTGTATAGATGTGTGGGGGTTTTTTTATTTTAATGTACTCATTATTTCTAACTTATACTAGACAATCTATGATAACTTTCACCTAATAGAATATAGTTATGTATCTAACTGCTGGTCTGTGTCTCATCTTGCTAGAAAATTCAGGTAAATACTGTCTTGCAAAAAAAAAAAAGGGTTTATTTAACCTTTCTTATATTTAGTGTACTTAAGTTTATCCTCTGCTTTGTTATCTTTTAATTTTTTCATATTTAACAATCAAGAAAATAAAGATTTTTTTTTCTCTTTAGAAATTCTGAAAAGCTAAGGCAAGGCCAGCACACTAAATCTGTGTAGTGGGTCTCATGTAGCAGTTGTACATTCAAGCTGGAGTTGAATACAAATGAACACACGGAAGAATTAAAATTTACCTGTATGAATTCTGATTCCTAGGAAACACTGCTATATTTGCTGAGCAGGCATCTGTCACAGGCAAATACTGCTTCGTTAATATAGCTAACTAAATCAGGATCAAAGGGGTTTAATTAATTAATGATTTATTAAAGATGCATAATTAGCCAGCAAACAAGTGAAATACACATTTGGGATCAATACAACTAATACAACAACTGAAAAAGAATACTAAAGACTTCTAAAGCATTAATAAAATTTCCACATTCAAAACATACTCATGTGACTAATCCTTGCAGTTATAGGCACTCCCATTCCCTGAGTGGTGGGGAGCAAGTTATAAGGGAAAACATTACCTGTGATGGTGAGACTTTTGTTCTTAAACCATTCATTTCACAAACTAATTGCAAAGTAATCTTCTAGAAAGCAATGTCCAGCAGAATCTCATTCTGTGAAATGTACACTGAAGAGACTGTTGTTACAGTTTGTCCACTTGGTTTTTGACCATCTCAATAACAATTTTGTGACCTTGTCAGGAAGCAAGAACATCTGTAAGTAGTTTCTGTAACTTAAATATAGCCCAACTGAATAGCTGAACTGTAGACCAATATGTAGCTTTTATAGGTCAGCAGAGTATCTTTATTTTTGGGCTGGTTTAGGGTGCTCAAAGCACAAGTCTACTGCTAATTAAACATTGTAAGTACACATAATTGTGTTTATGGACATTGCAAATTAAACAGAATTACCTCATTTTTTATAGTTCCTAAAGTCTCAAGAAAAACATCGGAATGTTTTATTTAAAGTATGACTGGCAGTTCTGTACCTATGAAACCCACGTTGAATTGGTTTGCTGTGCTCCGTTATAACAGCAGAGATATTTCTACTCTTTCATCTGTAGTCTCCTGCTGTTATTATAATAGAGCATTGAAACATATTTTCATGCAATTACTACATTTAATTTTAAATATGCCTTCTGACATTTTCTGCCTTCAATACAAAATAACCTCACTTCAACTATTTGGTTTGCTGACATGAAGTACACAAAATATATTAAATTTTCTTATCTGAACTTTTTCATTTATTTGCACATCAAAGGAAACACCTTAAAAGTGTGATTAGAATAACTCTGCTCAAGTGGGCAACAAAAGCTTGAAGACATTTGATGGGGAGTGAAAAATTGCATATCTAATGTCTAATTTAAATGTTTCCAATGCTAGTATTTCTGATATCCTGCTGCTTAAAAGTTATTAGATTTGCTATCATTCATGGCCAAGATAACAGGATATGAAATTGGAAGAGAAACGGAGTATTAAAGATGCAATAGCATAGTTCTGGATACATTTCGAAAAAAAAAAAATGCAAAGTTTCTTTGGGCTACTGAAGTGATCCTGTAAACACAGAGATGGCAGTTTAATGGATTTAGATAGGAGGTTGTGGCTGTGGAAAATCAAGACTGATGGTAGAAAACCTGAAGATGGATTGGGCTACTGTATCTAAAGATAAATAACGACAAAAAAGATAAACATATTTATAGTATCTAGGGCTTGTATAACAATAAATAATCAGAAGATAGATTTAATTCCCAGATGTATTAGCTTAAGAAGTGTATTTCTGTGAATAAAAGCTGTATTCCTATTTCATTCCTTCTGAACTACTTGTGGGTATCATTGTTTCATTAACTAAGACTCATAATGGAGCTTTTAATAAAACTTAGGTGGAAATCATTCAGAATATACATCTTCCAATCTGTGCATGTCAGGGATCTATAGGAGTAGAAGGAAAACGGTCTCAACTTTGCTCTGACCTCAATGCCTGGGCTGAGTTTGGAGAAGGAATCACAAGGTGCATAATATTTCTGATTGCAAAATAGTGCGTCTTCTCTCTTGCCAGGAGCTAAGGGAGGTGGGATCATTAGAGCCATAGTTTTTCAATTGTGACAAACTGGAAGGACTTTTCTGCCCTTCTATTCCTCTCTTATGAGAACTCATCTGGAGTACTGTGTCCAGTTCTGGAATCCTCAACATAAGAAGGATATGGAGATGTTGGATGGGTCCAGAGGAGGGTTGCAAAGATGATCAGAGGACTGGAGCAACTCCCATATGAAGACAGGCTGAGAGAGTTGGGGTTGTTCAGCCTGGAGAAGGCTCTGAGGAGATCTTCTAGTGACCTTCCAGTACCTGAAGGGGAACACAAGAAAGATGGGGAGGAACTGTTTACAAAGGCTTGTAGGGACAGGACTAAGGGCAGTGGGTATAAACTGTAGAGGGGCAGATTTAGATTAGACATAAGGAAGAATGTCTTCACTATGAGAGTGGTGAGACACTGGCACAGGTTACCCAGGGAAGCTGTGGATGCCCTGTCCCTGGAGGTGTTCAAGGCCAGGGTGGATGGGGCCGTGGGCAGCCTGCTCTAGTGGGACATGTCCATGCCTGTGCCACGGGGGTTGGAACAGGATGATCTTTATGGTCCTTTCCAACCTAAACTATTCCATGATTCTATGATTTGTTTCCAAGATATCAATATTTATTTCACTTCTTCCTGAGGTACAAAAGAAGGATTTTTAAAAGGTCATATTTGAAATAGTCCTAAGAATTGCAAGCTGTAATTTTTTAAAATGTTTGGGACTCTGCAGCAATATTAGTAGTGTTGCTTGTCTTTGCTCTTTATTTAAATGCAGGTTAATTTAACCCACTGAAGTACCTTCTGAAATTTGCTGTATGTGGAGTAAATCTTGACCTCTTTCAAGTGAGAGTTCTCTTCCTAACACTAGTAGGACCAGATTTTCATCCTCAGAATTCAAACCAGAATAAAGAATTTGAAATTCTTCGTAAAACTCCGACTGTATAACCTTTCAAGAAAGTTTTGAGTGACAGATTTTATGTTTTCTTTAATAAAAAAGGACATTAAGGTGTTAGGTTTTGGAATTAAGTTTTATCTGCCCATTTTGACAAAATTGCAATCTTCTATGTCATCTTCAAATTTCTTTATCTGTCTGTTTCCAAGAAGATGGTTTTATTAATGGGTATGATAAAGTAGCGTTGTTATTATTATTATTATTTTATATACGTACCATATACCACACTAAGTTTTGTTTAGTCTTTTATGGATTCATACAATCGTAAAATGGTTAGGTTTATAAGGGGCCTTTAAATATCATCTAAAGTAGTCCTCCTGCAGTGAGCAGGGACATATTCAACTGAATCAGACTGCTCAGAGCCCTGCCCAACCTGACCTTGAATTTTTCCAGGGATGGGTCTTCTGCATCTTCTCTGGGTGACATGTTCCTCTTTCTCACCCCCCTCATTTTAAGAAATTGCTTCCTTTTATATAGCCCAAATCTACTTTATTTTATTTAAAACCATTACACCTTGTCCTGTCACAACAGGTTCTGCTAAAATGTTTGTCCCTACCTCTCTTACAGGCCCCCTTTAAGTATCAAAAGGCTACCATAATGTCTTATCAGAGCCTTTTCTTCTCCAGAATGAACAAACTCAGCTCTATTAGCTTTTCTTCATAGGAGAAGAATCTCTAATCATCTTCTTGCCTCTCTTCTGGACATGTTTCAACAATTCTATGTCTTCTCTGTGTGGAGGGTTCCACAGTAGTACTCCAAATGGCTTCTTACCAGATCAGAGGGTCTGAATCGCCTCTCTCGGCTTGCTGACTGTGATGCTTTCACCACAGCCCAGGGTACAATTTTCATTTTGTCTGTGAGTACATGTGGCTAGCCCATGTCCAGTTTTTCATCCTCCAGTATCCTCAAGTGCTTCTCTGCAGGGCTGCTCACAATCCCTTCACCCCCCAGCCTGCACTGACACCAGGGGCTGCCCTGGCCCAGGTGCTCACACTTGGCCCTGTTGATCATCCTAAAGTTCTCATGGGCTCACCCCTCAAGCCTGTCAAGGTCTCTCTGGTTGGCATCCTTTCCCTCAAGTGAATCAACTATACCACTCAGCTTGGTGACATCTACAAACTTGTGGAGGATGCACTCAGTCTTCTATGTTGATGATGATGATGTTAAACGGTTTTGGCCCCAGTACAGACTCCTGAAGGACAGCACTCATTACTGGTTTCCAGATGGACCTTGAATTGTGCAATCCTTTGCACTCAGTCATTGCGCCATTTCCTTACACATCTAACAGCTCACCTATTAAAGATATATTTTTCTGATTCAGAAGTAAGTATGTTGTGGGGGGACTGTATCAAATGCCTTGCAGCAGTCCAGGGAGATTACATCTGTAGCTCTTCTCTTTGTCCACAGAGGTAGTCACTCCATCATAGAAGGTCATTAGATTGGTCAGGCAAACAGCTCAGTTCAGTTCTGTATTTAAGTTTTTTGACAAAATTACCTTAGTTCCAAAGAATTCTGCATAATCCAGGGATACTGTCATGAACTGCAAGTAAATAGAGTTCAGTCTGTAACATTCTTGCCTGAGTCTTACATGTATGTTAAGTCAAATTTTATAAGTTGATGCACAACAAATATTTTAATTTTAATAATGCATCTGTGTTCACTTTCAGCAGAACAATCTGACTACAAATAACTGGAAAAAAAAGTCCGTTTATCTTTCTGTATCCTCAGACACCAGTCCTACTTCAATATCTTAATTTCCATTGTAATGTGTATGCAGAAGTATCAGTGTTTGAGTAAGATATGTTGTTTTATTTGAAATGTGCATAATCATATTTTCTACAGCTAAGGCTCCCAAAAGATCAGCTCTGAGAGCTGTGTGGCTAGGCTACACCTAAAATGCCTAAAATGAAGAAAAGTTTTGGATTTACATCCCTTTTTACAATTGGAATTTTTTTATTTTTATCTCCTAATTTCTGGAAAGCTACCCTTACCTGTCAGGTGTACAGCTGGAGGGGTGGCCTGTGATTAGCATCTGTACAGAAGGAATGAAATATCATTCAAAACAGCTGGGCTTCCATGGGTATCCCAATGGTGTTTGTGTCTAATTGTGTCCTACATCATCTTCTTGCCCCTCCTCTTGTTTCCTTCCCTTGCAGTGCACACTGTATTCACAATAACAGTGGACATCTTGATACAAGCAAGACTTCGTGCACTATAAAGCTATTAAGAAAAACAACAAACAAAAACATATTAATTAAATACATTTTTAAATAAGAGATGAGTTTTGAGTTATCCATATCAATAATTCTATTTAAAAAACAGTGAACTTGGTATATTTTTATAATGATAAATCCCATATATTAGTTCAAGTAAATGGAGGAAAACAGAGCATTTTTAAAATCTACTACTGCTTTTGCTTCAGAAAAATCTGAAGATATTTTTCTCCAAATTTTCTACTTTTTTTATAAATTCTCTCAGTCTCATGCTAATTAACAAGAATTAATTTCCTTTTAATGGTTGCTTCATAAGGCAAGTTAAGTCAACATGTTTAATGTTAGAGTGTATATAAAGCGATTGAACTAACACTCATTAACCAGTTGTGTTGTAATGGAATGTAATGATTGGGCTTTAAACCCAGCTAGTTCAATTACAAACTGGTTATTTGCTTTGAGGATGGAAGCTTATTTGTGAGTTGGAAATAATGATCGAATAAATTCCCTTAATTGCAAATAATCCCTGCAAAATTGAGGAAATGAAATAAATATGTGTCTCAATGTGCACCTTTATTATTCAATGCCATACAGGCAAACTTCTACATAGCCCTCAAACCTTTGCAAACCATGCACTTTCTCCTGCTTCATAAGGTTGTATTACATTAATTTACTTTCATTGGTATTACTTTCACACACCAGTACAGTTTTTGGAGAGTTATCCAGCAACAAGACCTAAGAGTCTGGAGGGTTTTTAACTGAACCAAATGTGTGGTTATGAAATGTGTTAGGGTGGAAATGTATTGATATGTCTGGGAGACAGAGCAGGTACTTCTAAAACAAGCCAATGCAGTACTTTCAACTCATCTGCCTATTCTCTGTGATGAAGAGGGAAAGATAAAAATATCAACTGCTTTCAAGGATGTGAGATGTATTTAAAGGATGTGAGATGTTTTTTACTAGAGTATCCAGAAAGGTATGGTGATGAGCAGTTTCAGCTTATGAACTGGTTTTTGGTTTTTTTTTTCATGATAGTCAGTAATCATAAACACTTTGGATTTGTGGTCCAAAAATACTAGATATTTTGGTGTTGGTTTCACTTAGCAAGATTTTGAAAATATTAGTTTTACTCACTCAAACATTTTAATAGCAAGAAAAATCTGGTGATTTTTGAAAATATTAACCAGTGAGCACTTAAAAAAGCCATGAAATATAAAGATTAAATTGGTACCATAGCTATGATATAGGGAATATGCAGTTTGGAAAGCAAGCAAACAACAGAAGGGCTATAAACACTTCTTTCTCATCAGCCAGAATTAGGAAAGATTTGCAAGAAAACTCATGCAAATATTTATGTGAAAGTCATACAATTTCTGTGTGGTGCTTCTAATGAGGTCTGGAATCAATCTGGCCAAATAATAACTCATTCACTCTCACCAACAGTAATTAATTGAAACATTCCTTCTTCCTTAAACATGACATTGTGTCTTAATGTAGTGTCAGAGTACTATTTGAAGAAGCACAGAAAATTGTCAAGAGGATTTTATGCCTTTCACTCTAAGACTAATTCTTTTAGGTTTACTGCCATGCTTGTTTTTATAAGTCTACCAATCTATTTGGCTATTCAAATGGAATAATATTAAATGTACATATAAAAACAAGATCATGGAAAACTCTTTACTATAGAAGCTCAGATTAGGTATCAGGAATGTAAAAACTTGCCTTGTCTAAGGTGAAAGTGATGATGAGCAGTTCTCCATACAGGCAACTGGGTCTGTGAAGTGCAAGTCTCCTCCTAACAGAGAGGAAGAGCCACAAAGCTTAAGTTGCACCTATAGTGACATGTGACTATTACAGGATGAAAATAAACAGAAGACTTGAACAGTGTTCAAAGGACTAGTACTGGAAAATGAAAGAGTTAATGTTATCACCCTGGATTCTTCTAGTGCCTGGAGTTCTTGAGCTGTGGCTGTGCATAGTTGCCTGAATATCAGATTTGATGATTGCATTGTTTTTAACTAAAATCTGCCAAGGGGAAATGACTAGAGTGCAGCTACTTGGAGGATTTTAACAATCCCATTAATAAAAAGTTATGTGGTTTGTACAATCATTACATCTCTAAAGTTACACATTCTTGTTCAAACTAGCTTTAACTAGTTCTTCAACAGTACCTTAAAAGATTCCTAATACCTAGACTAAATTAATTCATTTAAGAGTTGAAGTTTTAGTTCAATGTAATTTAGATGTAATTAAATTATGGATCTTCTAGTTATTTATGAGAACTATTATACCTCTATTCAGGATAAAAAAAATTAATATGGAAGGTATTTTTGAGATGCACTAAGCAATACAGAATGACTGTCTTCTGTTTTCTTATTTTGCTTTTAATTTGGCACTTAACATCGCATATAAATATTCTGTATTATCTTAGCTTCTAAAAATACTGGCATTTTCCTTTTGTTAAAAAAGTTATGTGATTCAGGAATATATAGTCTAAATTAGAAGCATTAATTTTAATTCTCTGTTCAAATTTCTACTGTTTCTGTCATGGCTTATTTTCTTAAGGTTTTCAAGTTTTGGGGTGACAGTCTGTAATCTGGTTCAGAGAATGGGTTCTATTGGAATGAGAACATTATAAAGGCACCCTTAGTCTGAACTGTCACTACAAAATGTATCTACTTCCTTTGTTCAGAAGCTTGGCAGGAAAGGAGAAAAGCTCAGTTATGAAGTATGAGTATCTACTATTTTTTATTGCTCACCTGAGCTATGTTATTTTTTGTGTATAGCAGGACTTCCATAAAAATTGTGTCAGCTGACAGAGAGTTTGAGAAAACAAAATCAGAGAACAATAAAGTGAATTTTCCAAATGAGAAATACTCATCAATTCTAATTCAATTGACTTTAGTGTTTTGATAATGGGATTAGGTAAATCACAGCGTGATTTCTTTGCCAGAGTATATGACCTCCAAGAAAAGAATGCATAGGCTTTTTCAGAAATTTTTGCATGATTTTTAGGTTTCTTAGTTGGTCCAGTTGAGCAATACTCTTGTAAGGTTGTTGGAATGAGGATTGCGGAAGCACTTAAAGCAAGTCTAGTAAACCTCATTAAGTGTGTTTATTAAAGCGTTTATTACTTAAAGTTTAGTTAATAACTTAAGGACTGCAAGTACTTCCTCCTGATAGTTACCGTTGACGAACAGCATTAGGAATTTTTGCAGTTAGCTATGCTAACTGTGTGTACATGCTTCCTTAGGCCCAGTCAAACACCTGTTCTGTGTTAATGGGTGACTTTACTAATAAATAAAATTCTGTGCGGAGGTCCAAGTTCTATTGGAATTGGTAGGAGAGGAACCTTCATGCTCTATGCTGTCCTCTAAGTCTTGTATCTGTGTTGAGATAAATGTATTTGATATATGAATTCTCCCAACACTTGCAGCTGAGATGATTATAATATAACTGCCCAGGTTTGTATGTGTTTTCAATAACAGTATCAGTTTTTTTGTGGAAAGACAACCTTAAAATAAAATAAGTAAAAGCATTGACCCACAAGTGAAAACTTCTTTCTCTGACTACAATGCCAACATGCTTATTGCTGTGGCTTTTCAACGTGGCATCCTGTTTTGCCCTAAAGAAGCAGAAGTCTATTTGATAACTTCTTTTTTTTTTCCATCAAAATTAGAATTTTTCAACCTCGCTTATTAAAATTCTGATTATTGAAAACAAGGATTCAGAGAATGACACAGCTTAGACTTTGCATGGGGACACTGGGAAAAGAGAGGAAAATCTCCTAAACCTAATTTCTGTGGATATCCAGTATTGCTGTTAAGAGTATTAGAACTTCTTTTCCAATTTGTACCTTGTCAATATATCAATATACAGTCATACAGTCTTATCAAGATGATGGCATTAAAAAAAAAACCAAACCCAAACCCAAACATACAGAAGCAAAATGTCCCCAGTAGCAATATAGAACTATGCAATTCTAATAAAAGGAAGGTAGTTTCAGGTCTTGTATTTATGTGCAGAGTTTCTCTGTCCTAACTTACAACAAATCTAGGATACCAATGATGAATTTGTGCTCTGTCTTTACCTGTAGATGAAAGGAAAAACATTTCCCTTATGGATGTATTGAGTTAGGTGGGTTTTTTTTCCCCTTTACTGACTCCCAAATCCTGCAGGTGATATACTACCTGAGGCCAGGACAGTATCTCTTATCTACCATCACCATATTTCATAAACAGAACAGTCAAAGCCTTTAAAAATGCTGTGCATCTACAGAGTTTTAACACTTCTCTTCAGACTACTCTTGTTGTTTTCTGGTAACTTTCTTATTGATGGGGAACATAACTCAGATATAAATAGGATTTAGCTCTTTTAATTCCTATTATGAATGTATTTTGCTCTTCTATTAAGTATACAGTAGTATTTTTTATGGAGGCTTATAATCAGTTCTGTCATAAGCAAGTAAGTGTGTGCATCATCCACGTAGTGGGTTAGATTTGATGCATAGACTTCATCAAAATATTCAGACATCAAAAGAATTGAATAACGTTTTGTTCCAGCAGCCGATTGTTAATACATTTCTTCTTATAGAGGAAGAAATGTGTCCTACTATAAAACTATTTAGTTTTCCTGGCATCTGAAGCCATGGAGACTTTATTTCCATGAGTAAGGCCTATGTACCAAGTGCAAAGCTAGAATTATCATCCATGCTTCAACTGCTAGCACAGTTTGTCTTCAGCATTTTGTATGATTGGGGGAAGCAAATGTATAATTCTTAGCACTGACTCTAGGAGAAGTCTTTTGCTTTCTCTGGTAAGATAGGGTAACAATATGCTAGTCTAGCCAGCTTCCCGAAACTGTAATTTCCTCTGTAACCAGCACCATGAAGAATTTATGGATTGTTCTGGCTAGATTTTTGTTTTTTTGGTTTTTTAGGGTTTTTCTTAATGGTCCTGAGAAGAGCTTACATCTTTGTGAAATGTGCCAAACAAACCCAGAACAGTCTTTGCCTGTATTCAGAACTGTCAAGTCAGTCTTAATCATGACTAATCAATTAAATCTTGTGGGTCAGGCACAATATCCAACTGGAGTTTGAAGACTCCTTTGCAATGAGAATGATTAGATTTATTGTCAGCTACTGAATTATTTTCCAGTGTTCTAATGCTGTGTAAATTAATGTAAATGATATAGTTTTGTAGTGAATTTAAGGCTGTCTTTTTTTATGAAGCAATTTGACATTTTAGCTATGGGTTAACATACTAAATTATAAAAAGGAGTGTTTCTATAATTTTATTTAAATCTATGGCTATATGTTTTTCACAATTTACAGTTATTAGTCTTTAATAGAAGCATTCAGTTATGGATGGATGTTTTTGTGGTTTTGTTTGGTTTTGGGGGGTTTTGTTTGTTTTTTTGGGGGGATCACACTGCAGAAAACTTTAAAAAAAAGTCTTTATGATCTATGAAGGCATCTAGCTTTTTTGGTTCATGCATTTATTAGCAGAATCAATAAAGATCTCAGCCTGCTTACTCCTGAATCAATTGTCATAGTGTCAGATTCAGCCCTTAAATGTGAGGGCTGCTGTGATTTCAAAATGAAAGACAAGCATTATGATTAATGATGTAGTGTCAGTCTAGATCTGCTTTTTACTTTGAGAGCTTGTGGGACTAAGTTGCAGATTGCACTACTGTCAAGGATCTAGATCTCTCAGAGAGCTTGATAGGAGTTAATGCAACTGATGATTAGGACATCTAACCGTGCCACTTGGAGCACAAAAAGTACCATTTGGAGTCAGGTCAAAATGTGAAGGAAGACACTGTACAAGCAGGGGAGTTGTCTTACCATCAAGTCTTTTCCAACCTGTTGATTCTATGATTCTATAAGTTCATCTTTATAAATTTGAGAAGAAAAGAGTGGACTTTTATATAGTCAAAATTGCAATTTTGTTGGTGATTAGTAGCCATTTCTTTGTACACCTGGGGATTATTCCGGTCTTCCAAACAAAAATTTTAATGTCGTAAAACAGGTGTTTATTTCTTTATTTACTTTTAGGCACTTTACCGCCTCACACTTCATTAAAATGGACACAAGAATATGTGTAAAGAATATACAGTGAAGATCAAATGAGACTAAACCACTGAAGATATGTCTGTGAAATTTATTATATGTTACAAGGTATCTAGATGGAAAATTTATCTTAAAGAAAAAATTCTGCTTTTGTACTCTGTCTATGGTAGTCTTCATCTCTGGCTCCATGGCAGAAGAACTTCACTTGCTTTACTGGTACTGCCAAACAGTATTGTAGTGTAAATTAATATTGAACTGAAGTATTTATCATTGGATCTAGAAGGACATATGTGGATTTCAGCATGAATTCTTCTCTATTGATTGCAGAAGTTCTCTCCCCTTTCTAGACCTTGCAGATAAGAATCCCAGTCTGTGGGTCAAGCTGCAGGTAATAACCATCCTTCATCACATGTTACACTATTTCAGGAACTGATTCATTGTGTTTAGTTTATATGAAAAAAAAAAGATTAATGACTATAGATAAGAGCTAAATATAACAGTATTAGCTTGATAATAAGAAAAAATACAACTAAAATAAATGAGCTAAGAGAAATGCAGTTTTGTTTAACTGAAGGGTAGATAGGGTTTTTGTATCACATTAAAGTCATTAGAAAAGTGAAATTGGTTTATTAGTAAAATAAGTGATTGGAGTTCTTTAATGTTACATTTTCAGTTTGTCATCAGTTAAAGACAGTTCAGTCTGTTTATCACTACATTAATCTCATGCTAATGAGGTTAATATAATGAGTAACCTGGTATTTCATTATATTGCTTTTATTTGAATGCGCAACTTGAGTACATCATATTTAATTGAACTGTAATTGGGAGAAGGTTGTAGGTTAGAAATGAAACTGGAAAGGGAAGTTCCCTTGCATTTTATGTGCCTCTCAGTGATATCTGTGCTTGCCATAAATAGAGCTTTTCTATGATAAATAGCTTGCAATGACCAGCAAATACTGATTCTTGAGAGGTTTTTCTGCACACAAAGCTGTTAAGGAGAACAACGACAACAAAAATTTATTCTTGTCAAACACAAATTTATTTTCACACCACCATATGAAGCAGCTAAATTCAATGAGACTAATTTCAAAAAGGGAAAGTGAGGAAACAAGGGTTTAAACTGTGCAAGAAACTGCCAGAGCCCATTGAGAGCAGTGCCACCAATAATAACCATGGCCCATTGTCCCTCAGTTTTCTGAAATATGTGGTGCATGTCCTGTCAATGATACAAAGATGCTGAGTAGTTTACAAATTTTGGGTCAGGACTACCCGTTCTGTAGAGAAATATTTTTACTAAGTCTGGAATTCAGACAATATTTCGGGGGAAAAAAAGAAAAACATGCTGGTTTTGGAGTAAGTACTGCTATTTGTATTACAGTTACTAGTTATACATAGTGAATATATGCTCTAGGTTCTTTAATTTACCACACTAGATGTAAGTTAAGACTGTTCTGTGGAAACATTTTGACTAATAATTCATCTAATGACTTGTAGTTTTGCTATCTTTTTGACTCTGTGTGTTGTAAAATTAAAACAGAAACAACATGGATGAAGTGCTAGCTTCTGCATTCTTTTATTCTCTCAGTTTATCTTCTCTCCTTTGTTTAGCAGAGCAAAAGACTAAATGAGAATAGTGAAGTTGGAAGCAAACTTCATGAAATCTCTGGAGCCTCTTCTACAGTTATATAATCAACTACTGTGGGCTGTAATTTGTGCTAAAATGTGATGCTTTAATTTAAAATCCATAAAAACTCATTTAAATAAAGATTTCAGGAGAGATGTAGATGAAGGTAAGCTAGTGGAAGAATAAAGATGTAAATGTCTTGAGACCTTGAGGTGATTAGTACAGGAAAGTACAAGCTCCATCATCTCAAAATCTACAGTTATCAAAAGAGACTAATTCATAAGGAGCATCCCTTAACACTCATCCCCTTTGCCAGAATTTTTAGCATATATTGGCACATGTGCTTCTTGTCAACTTTCCTCTGAAACAGATTTAAAAGCAGACTTCATTGCAGTAATAGAAGAGTGGAGTCCTGAAGGGTCTGTGTCCTTAAAGGATGTCTGCTGATGTTTGTTCTTTCCATCACAACTGGTCATCATCATATTTTATGTATAAGGATGAGGGCAAGCTATTGGGTGTTATTAACCTTTCTAAAAGTCAGCCTTCTACATTTAGCTCTGGGAAACAGAGAAACTTTCTTGCTTGAAATGTTTAAATACTCTACAGTGAGATGTTTTACAATCAGCTTCTTCTTTTTTGCAGTTCCATAAAATTTAACTTACAGCTTTCATTAACATGATAGGACTGTAAGTATCTCTATCAATAATTTTCCTTTAAAACTACATTTTTAATTCAAGCTCTGAGATGATAATACTGTAAAGTTAAACACACACATCGAATTTCAGTGTCTTATTCTAGAGATCAGCATTTTTTTTACAGAAACTGTATGGGATTCTTCAGTTGTGAATTTGTCAATGTATGGTTTGTAGAAGAGACTGGATTAATTTGTCATTATTTTTTTTTAGGCCTGTACATCATATTAACAGCAGTTTTTCACTTCCATTTTTCTTTGTATTATTGATACACAAGTCGCTTTTGTTAAATTGAAAGTTAATAATCAGATGTGGAAGACTAGTTCAAGACTCATAGCCTTTTGTTTGGATTGTAGAAAACTCCATTAAATGCATTAGGGATTTTTTTCTCAGTTATTGGTACAGTAAGCAGAGGAGTCAATTGCTACAGTTATCAATTATTTCATAGCTTAGTCAGGTAATCTGTAACAGAATGCCACCTTAAGCTTTGTGTTGGTGGAGAGAGGAAGAAGATTGTGGAGAAGTGCATACAGCTGCTCAGGACTTCAGTGACTGGTGTTAGGGTAGGAAAGCTTGCCCTTGAGGAAATTTGATTTCTTGAGTGATTAAATGAAAGTAGAACCGTGGGGGGAAACAAAACCCCACAAAACAAAAAAACCCAAAATAACAAACCAACTAAAACTAGAAATAGATATTTGAATCCTAACAAAGTCCTGATTTAGTTATTTACATAACTAAATATATGACTACATATACTGTTCTGATTTAAGTATGCAAGTAGTTTTGTTGATTATGTTGCAATTACTTGGGTTGAAGTTGAAAATATGTTAATATATCTGTTGATAATAGAAGAATTATTTCTTAAAAATAATTACGGATCTTTTAGTAATATCTTGCCTCCTAAATGCTTGTTTTAATGATCTGTTTTATTTTTTACTTTCTCAGTTATAGCCAATAAGTAGAACATTACTGTAAACAAACATTGGTTTAGTAAACCATGGTAATTTAAGAGTGAATTATTAGACTGAAATGTTTTGTGCTTCATACTGTGATCTTTCCTACAAAATCACAAGCTGAGAACTGATGTGGTTTTTATAACAAGAGACGGCTGATGGATGTTGTGGTGAAAAGTTTGAGTAGGAAGGGTGCTGGAACTTGGCCAGAAGTACAACAGAACCATGTTGTCCACTCTGCAGAAAATTAAGGGTGCTCCAAGCTCTGCACCAGCTGTTACTGATGCAGCATCCCAGATGGGTGCATGCTGCCACCCAGATGCTGGGCTGCAGGGTGTACTCCATCTTGCACTGTTATCAGATGCCAGTGGGGAATTCACTTGTGGGAGTTGTGCTTAGGTAGAAGAACTCCTCCGCTTGGTGACAGAACTCAGAGGAGGCTGAGAACCATTAGGAAGTGTGAGAGGGAAATTGACCACTGGAATAACACCCTATGCTCCCTATCTCAGACACAAAAGGCAGGAATGCCTTGTATGGCAGAGGGTGCCCCATCATCATCTCTCCAGTCAACTGAGGAGAGAAATTCAGGGGATGGAAGCAAATAGCAGCAGGTTCCTTCCTCACACAGCAGGTGTGTCTCCCCTGTGCCACCCTCAGCTCCAGTGTATGAGAATTGGGAAGAAAAGTCAGACATCTCGGGAGAACTACAGGGATGAAGTGAGATGTAGAGAGAAAACCAGAAAACCAGCCCTTGTACTCAACACTGTTGAGGCCACACCTTGAATACTGTGTTCAGTTTTGGGCCCCTCACTACAAGAAAGACATTGATGCCATGGCGCATGTCCAGAGAAGAGGAATAAAGTTAGTGAAGGGGCTGGAGAACAAGTCTTACAATGAGCAGCTGAGGGAACTGACTTAGAGAAGAGGAGGCTGAGGGCGAACTTTATCACTGTCTACAACTACCTGAAATGAGGTTGTAGCGAGGTGGGTGCTGGTGACTTTGTCCAAGTGATAGTTGATAGGACAAGAGGAAAGGGTCTCAATCTGCACCAGGGAATGTTCAGATTGGACATTAAGAAAAACTTCACTGAAAGAGTTATTAAGCACTGGAGCAGACTACCCAGGGAGGTGGTTGAGTCACCATCCATAGACGTATTTGAAAGATGGGTAGATGAAGTGCTTAGTGGACAGATACAGTTGGATTTGATGATCTCAAAAGTCTTTTCTGACCTAGTGTTTCTATTATTCTATATCCTGCGGAGTAAACATTGTTAGGCTTCTCAGGCTTTCGGCTTACTCATAGTCATTGCCTATAAACTTCACTTGTGGAAACACTTATTTCTCCATATGTTTCTGCCAGTGTGCTTGTGACATCTAGGTTTGTGACAACCTTGTGCTTTGAGATGTGTCCACGCTAGGAAAACTGTGTGTTGGGGGTAACTAAATTTTAGGGGTCAGCTACCAAGGATCACTTAATTTCTCCTTGCTATTGAAAGATGTCATTGTGCTCTTTAAGACTAGCAGATTAAGTATGCAGGACATTACCACGGGCAGATATGAAGGGGTCATGCATTCTTACCTGACCCAGAGTTTAGGGTTCCCTTGGCATTAGTTTGTAATGGTTTTACAATATTATTTTGTATTTTATGCATTACACTTTTTGCATGCTCTGATTCATCATTTAAACTCCATATATTCCTTAGAAAATGCTTTTCATCTTGATCTTGCTACTGCTGCTCCACCTCCAGGAAAATGGATTAGTCTACTTTAATTTGGTTAAAGTTTAGTCTCTATATGTCCATGTGCTCTATTCAAGTCAGAATGAATTACGCAGTAAAAGTCAGCAGAGCTCCTGAGGGCATAATATATGAACTGCTTGAAGGAAAGAGAATTATTTATAGGAAGTCTACTTAATTTTCTCCCAGTCAGCTTGGAGGAGTACTGGTAAATTCCGTAGCCCCTTCAGTGCTTGTGGTCCAGGCCATGCTCACTATCCTCAACCCCAGGAGAACTTTCATACTTGCAGAAAATGAGACAGTCTTAAATAGACAAGAAAAAAGATTTGCAGGGAAAAATATCTTCACTGTTATGGGAAAGTGTTTCAGCTTTTGTATTGAGCCAAGGTGGAACAATCTCTTACCATTTTATGACATGAAACCCTCAAGCTCCTAATCACAATACTTTGCACTTATTAAAATACAGATCTTTAAATATTAGCGTAGCAAAACAAAAAATGCTGGAGGGTGTTTAGCTATGAGGACAAAAATATGGTGACTGCAGTGTCCTTAGTTTGTGTACTCTATTATTTTAAATAGAAAAAAAAAATCCAAGTGTTTTCTTTCATAAGGAGAAATATTAATGTTTGCTTCAAATAGAAAACACTTTCTCTGATTTATGCTGAGTGACACTAGCCCTCAGGGAAGCAGATGGTTAATTGCAGGGTTGGTTGATGGGGAGTTGCAAGAATAACAGTTGCAATTTTGGTCAGGTTTGGAACTTAGGGCATGTTTGCTGTTAAGCAGTTCATGTTTTGAGATACTCATGCAGGATATAAGTAATTTGAAAGAGACGGGAGACGGTAGAGAAGAAGATGAAAAAGTAAGAAGGAAATATATGTCCCAGAGAGTTTCAGTGGGAAGTGAAATGGAATAAAGATTATTTAGATGTTTATTTGTTCCCTTGTAATCCTATAATTGCTGAAAGGGTGGATGGCTTTTAGGAACAGGGGTTTACAAGGGATTTTAAGATTAAATTAGGGTTCAGCTGTATTGATAGCATAGAGAATTTTATATCCAGCTCCTTTTCTTTATAATTTGTTAATCTCAGCAGGAAGATGTGACCTATAAGAACCAAAAATTGTTTGGCTACATGAAAATTATATATGCATGTGTATATATGTGAGATTTTATATTAAGTCAACACTAAAGTGTAAATAAACAAAATAATAGATTCTGAAATGCATGCCATTTTCACTATGGCCAAAATAATGCTTTCCAGAACAAATCAAAATTATTTATGTAATATAGTAATCGTACTTGCGGACAGTGTCCATTTGTGGACATTGCTGAATTCAGTTTGGAAAATGTGACCACTTGCTGCACCTGAGGACAAGAAGAGGGCTGTGGGAAGCCTAATTGATTGACCTTATTGGCCCATTCTCAGTACTGGAAAGGAAAAAAAATTGTACTCATGGGTGTAGAAGTCATCTGAGGGCTAATATAAGCAAAAGCAGTGTGCAGAGCAATGATGAAAAGTATGATAAAATGCCTGAAGTTAAGACTTATTTTTCTCCCTCACCTCCTATCATTTCAATCTGACAATGGAAGCCATTTCACTGCCAGGATGGTACAAGAATAGGCAAAAGGAGAAGGAATTCAGTGGCTCTTTCATAGTCCCTATTGTCCCCAAGCAAATGGGATAGTAGAGAGTAATAATGATCTCTTAAAACATACTTTAAATCCCCCCAAGCCCAACTGGACCTTGCAACTACATGATGCCGTATATAAGGTAAACAGTCACTGAAGGGTTGAATGGTTGTCCCAGGATTACAGCATGCTACCCTAAAACCTCCCTCCTTACTACCAGGCCAACAAGGAAGCAGAAAATCCAGTGAATACACTTGTCGATCTAGGAAAGCCTGCCTTGGTAGAATTGCCAAATGTGGGATTATAACCCTTAACATTAAAAACACTCCTCGATATTTAGGCTTAGATAGCTACTGATGCACACATAAAGGATCTTAAGGAGAAATGTTTTGCTGTGAGGGTGGGAAGGCCCTGGCCCAGGTTGCCCAGAGAAGTGGTGGCTGCCCATTCCCTGGAAGTGTTCAAGGCAAGGTTGGATGGGGCTTTGAGCAACCTGATCCAATGGGAGGTGTTCCTGCCCATGGCAGTGGTGTGGAACTGGATGGGCTTTAAGGTCCTTTCCCACCCAAACTATTCCATAATTCCATGAACTCCGGGGCTCTGACCACACAAAGAGGTCAATTCACAACCACCATGCATGCAAGAATTGAATATCCATACTTGAGGGATTATCCCTTCCTTCTAACTTGTTGTATTTTGCAGAAATCACTGTCTCTATGTTGGCAGAAGCCCGCCATAGAAACCATGTTTTCAGTTGTTGAGTGGGTCATTTTTCACCTTGTTGGTAAGATTTTATTTGGTCTGGTTATGTTCTTTACTAGGGAAACTTGATGTGGAAAAAGTTTATGTTCTCACTATGTGAATATATAATCTTGTCCCAGTCAACTGCAAATCTGGATTTGCATGGACATCACTTTTAATGTCATGTGTCCCTGAATGAAAAATTGTCACTGTTTGTTTAGTTTTGTGTATTTTAACATTGACGTTGTTTGTTTAGTTTGTGTATTTTAACCTTGAAATTCTGGTGGGAAAGATCTTACGGGCAAAGATTGTCTTTGTATTAGGTAGCTGTAATGGTATAGTTATGGGAAATTTGAATGTTCTATCTAATCCGACCTGGGAGTTAAAACAAGGGTTTATGTGTATTTCCCAAATATACATTTGGGACAGGACTGATCAAGGTCTGTATGTAGCTGTGCCAGTTTTGGTGAACATTGATTTCGATTTGCAGTCATAATAGTCAACTTTTCAGAGGTTTTAGAGAAAAGAGTTATCCCATACAAGGTGTCGTGTACCCTGGAATCCTGCTCTGTTATACTGGAGTGTGGTCCCTTTCAAGGAATGCCATATTGGTATGATTCAAATGTAGGTTATTTTTTTTTGAATTTTGAAAATGAAACAGTTTGGGGAAAGTTAGCCAACAACACTTGTTGGAAATTCAACAACAGATGGAACATTATATGTGATTGTAATCATATTTCCTGCTGGCCAAGCGCAGTATGGGCTTTTCTGAACAATGCAGGGGCTGGCAAGCCCATTGAGACCACGTATATTCCTGACTTATGAAAATTTATCCATGACGTGGGGGTTATCCTGCAATTTTTTTTTTGAGTTGGAAGCAACCTACGTGTAATCAAATACTAGACTGAACGGATAAAGGTACATCCTTGGGGGCTTGTAGTATACCAACAGACAGAGAAAATTAGCCACTTGTTTTATTGCTAAATATGCAGCTCCTCAGGGTGGACTTTGAGTCTTCTCTGTGTATGAAATAGCAAGTCTTCATTGTACCATCAGTGTCATCTCAGTGTGACCCTCCAGAGTATTTGTCTATAATGACCATAAAAATAGCCGAAGGAAGCAAGATGTTAAGGCACCTCAGGCTACACCTGAATGGGTAAAAAGACTTAAACCATATAGCTGGGAAATGCACACAGCTATTATACTTGAAAATATATTTGCTCCATATGTAACCCTAAAAATAGACCAGTTAGTCTTAGAAAATTTAACCTGGGAGTTACATGTTTTAACCAATTGGAATGAATGTTTTTTGGTGAATTTGAAAGTTCAATAGGTGTTAAAGCTACCCCTGCAAAATCATCTAGCCTTGGACGTATTATTATTGAAAGACTATGAAGTGTGTGCAATGTTGAACTTGACAGAGAATGCTGTGTCACTATACACAACACCAACATCATCACAGAAGAGGTATATATGAAGATGAAAGATAGCAACAAACACAGTGGAGAACTCTTCCATGTGATGCAGCTGAGGAACTGGTTTGTTGGCAGCATTGGATCACGGATTACTTCATTGTTGGAGTCTCTCAAACTCAAGGGGTGGGGAAGATGACTTGAAAATATTATGATATTATGGGAATTTTTGTTTTTCGTGATAGGCCTTGCAATAGTTAGGTGTATGATCTCTTGCCTTTTATCTTCTCTTTCCTCTACGGTTCCTATTCTCTATGCACTGATCACAACAGCTGAAGAGTTCCTTGGAGTGTTTGAGCCATGGAGGGGTGAAAAGGATCAGCCTCAAGCAACTGCATGGTGAGTCCAGAGGTCCCAACTTGAGTCATGTCTCAGCTACACCAGGAGCTGGGGTGAGAGAGTTCCAGAATATTAGGGGAAGGGGCCTGGTGTCACTTCTCTTAATGTGACTTGTGTCTAAACCACTCCTGGAGCTGGGGTGAGAGAATGTTCCAGAACTCATAGGAGTGGGCTCTATATATATGGGCACACACAAGCCTCTAGGGGCTCTCTACACCAAACACTTCCCACAGCACACCCATTACTGGATCCAGGACTGGTGACTTCTCTTTCTCTTTTCTCTTAAAGTTATTTAAGTAACACAAGGCTTAGCTTGATTTCCCATAAAGCCACATAGCTTAGTTAGATATAGTTGCAGGATGGTCCATGTGTGTGATATATTTCTTCCATTTAAATCACTTACTGCTCACAGACCATTTGTTCCATTGAAATTTTCTATTAAAGTTGATTGTGTATGGTTCATGTGTGTCAATCACCTTAATCCATGTCTAAGGGGATTTGCAAATCTGAGTCACCTCTTCTGCTTCCATAGGTGGGACATGATAGTATAATGATTTCCCATGACTAAATGTGTATTTTTTAAACTATAATTAGTATTTTATTGACCTTAGTCTTCACTATTAACTTCTAACAGGTCGCTTCTTACATAAGCACAGGGAGGGAGAACACTCCCACAAAAACATGTCTGCATTTCATGAACTTATTGTCCAGCTGTTGTGTTGACCTGGACATGTTCTTTACTTTAACAGCTGTGCTAAAATCTAAGTCTGATTTCCAGGGATTTAAAGAGGAGTTAAGCAGAATCTTGGGACCACATTGTCTTGCATTGCAGCATATTAGCTAACAGAGCAGAGAATGAAGATCATTAAAAATCTACTTATCTTCTTGTTCTTTGCAGTCCTTTTTAGGCCCTAAATGATTGGGTTTATGTGCAATATAATCTGTGCATGACACATGAAGTGTACGACATGAATAATCAGAATTTTTCCATGATGTTCTGTTTATTCCTGAAAAGGGTAGAACTACTACAGCTACTGAACTGTCTGAAATTTGGCTTCTCGGAGCTTTCTACTGGAAGTCCATTTCTAACTGTTTACTTTCACCTAGTTCTCAGGCCATGACAAAGTCATGTCTTTTTGTGTTTCGGAGCTTCTGACCAAGCACTGTATTTTATAGAAATCAACGTTATCCATGGAGTAAAGTAATGACAGAAGAACCTGCTCATAGTTTTTCATGGTATTTAATTTTTCTCAATACATTAGATTTGAATAATTCTGTACCCACATCAATACAATATTAGTCAATCTCTTTGCTCAAATACTGCACTGTTTTGAGAACAAAATGTATTTTATAGGTCTGGCCATTTTATTCATTCCTGATTATTTTGCTAGTATCAATAATAATTTCAGGCTTTTTCATAGGAGACAGCACTCTTGATGTTCTTATAATTTAAAATAAAGATGGCTAATTTTCATGCCTCTGCATATTGCAGTTTGAAAAAGGAAGAAAATAGTATGATTTTTCAGTTTCCATAATATTAAATGCATTTACTGGGTGATACATTAGATATAAAAAAATTAAAACCAAACCAAACAAACACAAAAAAACCCAACTAAAAAACAACAAACCCAAATTCATATTGTTTTGCACAGTTATCTATGAAGATGTTATTTAAGTAAAAGGTATTTCTAATAGCTTGCTTCCTCCAGGGGAAAAAAAAAAAAAAGCTTTGTGACATGATAGTTTTTTCATTTGTACTCACTTCCCATGAGTCTGGAACAAACTTACATGTGGTATGAGTACTATTTCAACTTTAGGGGGCTAATTTACAGAAATTTTCCAAACCTCTGAGATTGTCTTAGAAAGATGATAAGTCTTGAGAGAAAAGAGTGATAAATTACAGAAGATAAGGTAATCAGACCTTTGACTTTTTAATAAAATATTTCACAGTCCCACTAGATCTCTCATTTATCACAGTTTTTGATATTTTGTTGATGTCAGAGGAAATAAATCATTAGCCTGTCACACTACTTCTCATCCACAGGTGCATCAGCAAGCATTGCACATCTCAGTAAGCAAGCACACAAGGAATTCTCAATCAAGAAGCTTATAGATGCAATGTTTTACTACTTAACATTCTGATTGATGGTGCCAGGGTAGCACAGACTTTGTATTTACTCTCATCAAGCTCAATAAATTTAGAGTAGACAACTGCAGTTTATCTGTGAAGTCTCTTGCCACAAAAAGTTTCTCCCTTTTTAAAAAAAAAACAACCCCACACACAGAAAAACAAACAAAATAACTCCCTGTCACTTTAGGTAAGCTGTTATACCCCACTATTTCTTCCAAGGTTTTTAAATGTATATGTCCATTTTATACTATATTAGTAGTATGCCCCTTATTTTCTCTAATGTGCATTGTTAAAATTTGTCAAAACAGATGAGAAACAAATTCAGTTCTATTTTGAAAGTTATGTATTCCTTTCAGTTCCTACAGTTCATTTCTTAGATTAAACTATTTGCTCTAAAAAGTGTGGTTAGTTATGACCAGAGCTCTCAGGACTCAGAAAAGTAAGAGAAAGGGATAAAAGTAACTTTAACTTGATCAATTGATTCTAACACTGCAGGTATGAGAGACTGTTATGTCTAAATGAAAAGTTCGTCAGTGTAATTCAGGTCTGTTGTACTGCCTTGAATGCAAAGAGTCTTAATGCAGGCAACCTAATGTGTCATCTATTCACTGATTCTGTGAGCTCTTCCACTGGCATCATTAGGATCAAGATTTTCATGCAGTTGTCTTGGTTGTATTTTCAATATTACTAATCTTAACAGCTGCATTGGCTTTTTAGCTTTAAAGCTATAATGATGTTGAATTTGGATGGATTTGGATAGATGCAGCGCCTGTGTATTTGAAATCTCTCTAGTATGAATGTTCTTCCAATATGGCTAGATTTTTCAATACAGGGGAACATAGAAAAAGTACTATAAGGCTTCAGGAAGCTCTCCTAGTACTTGCTTTTAACAAATGTACAGTTCTTAGGATTCTGGGGGTGTATTACTTAAATTGTAGTTAATATTAAAAGACTAGAGTATAGAACATTCATTTTACTAACAAATTCTCAGAAATCTCTTTTTGTTCTGAGTATTATATAATCTTGGTCCATGAGACAAAAGCAGAGAAAGAACTATTATTCCTATTTTATGCTTGGAAAATGGGCCCCTGGAGAAACTAAATAGACCAGTGTTTGATACATGCATATTTACATATTATTGTAACAGAAGTGAAATGTGTCAGATTCAAGAGCTCAATCTAGATGTTCTCAAATGCAATGCATTGGTTTAGAATTACAAAATCATAGAATAACCAGGTTGGAAGAGACTCTCTGGATCATTGAGTCCAACCATTCCTATCAAACACAAAACCATGAACCTGAGCACCTCGTCCACCTGTGCCTTAAACACCTCCAGGGAAGGTGAATCAACCACCTCCCTGGGCAGCCTGTTCCAGTGCCCAATGACCCTTTCTGTGAAATTTTTTTCCTAATGTCCAGCCTAAATCTCCCCTGGCGGAGCTTGAGGCCATTCCCTCTCATCCTGTCCCCTGTCACTTGGGAGAAGAGGCCAGCTCCCTCCTCTCCACAACCTCCTTTCAGGTAGTTGTAGAGAGCAATGAGGTCTCCTCTCAGCCTCCTCTTCTCCAGGCTAAACAACCCCAGCTCTCTCAGTCACTCCTCGTAAGGCCTGTTCTCCAGCCCCTTCACCAGCTTTATTGCTCTTCTCTGGACTTGCTCCAGAGCCTCAGCATCCTTCTGAACACAGTACTTGAGGTGCGGTCTCACCAGTGCCGAGTACAGAGAATAACCTCCCTGAGGTACAGAGAAGAATAACCTCCCTGAACCTGCTGTTCACGCCGTTTCTGATACAAACCAAGATGCCATTGGCCTTCTTGGCCACCTGGGCACACTGCTGGCTCATGTTCAGTTGGCTGTCAACCAACACACCCAGGTCCTTCTCCTCCAGGCAGCTTTCTAGACAGACTTCTAGTCTGTAGCACTGCATGGGGTTGTTGTGCCCCAGTTTCCACCAAGCTTAGTGTCGTCTGCAAACTTGCTGAAGGTGCACTCGATGCCTTCATCCAGATCATTAATAAAGACATTGGACAGGGCTGGACCCAGCACTGAGCCCTGGGGAACCCCGCTTGGAACTGGCCTCCAGCTGGATTTAACACCATTTCCCACCACTCTCTGGGCCCGGCCATCCAACCAGTTTTCCACCCAGGAGAGTGTGCGCCTGTCCAGGCCAGAGGGTGACAGTTTCCGAAGCAGAATGCTGTGAGAAACTGTGTCAAAGGCTTTACTGAGGTCCAGAAAGACACATCCACAGCCTTTTCCTCATCCAGCAGCCGAGTCACTTTGTCACAGAAGGTGATCAGGTTAGTTTGGCAAGACCTGCCTTTTCTAAACCCGTGTTGACTGGGCCTGATCACCTGCTCCTCTTGCATGTGCCTCATGATACACTCAAGGTCACCTGTTCCATGACTTTCCCTGGCACTGAGGTCAGACTGGCAGGCCTGTACTTCCCTGGATCCTCCCTGTGACCCTTCTTGTAGATTTAAATATGCTAAACTCTACTAATGTATCTTATCAGTATGTAGTCTTCTGGTTTAGAAGGTCTTAGTCTAGATTTTTTTAAACTTTAAAGGTGAAACCTACTTTATGCTTTTGATTTGATTCCAGTTCATGAAAATGTATGAGATCTAATAATCTCTAGAATGTATTTGCTTTGTCAGGTAAAAAGGTTCAGAGAAATAGGCTGTGGAAATTGTGTTACTGCAGAAGTTAAACACTCCAGGCTCCTTAATTTTATATTGCATTTGCAAGCAAAAGTCAGGTACTTCAATTTCAGCAAAACACTCAGTTAATTATGTATTCTGATGAAAGTATTTCCATTCTGTTCCTTAATTTTAAATCAGAGAAAATAAGCAAGAACATGGTTACCCACAATTAAAAACTGTGAGTATGCTGTGAAGCCACTCAGAGCTATGTAATTCTGATAGTAGGCTTTAAGACAGTTTTATTACTGAAAATTAGCACAGCTTTAGCATATGAGTATCTAGAATGTCAAACAAGCATAACTCTCATTTGTTTAATTCTTTTACCTTAAGCCATAAAAGGTCAACTTAACCCATACACTCTTTTATTATTGTCAGATACTCTTCGTGGATGTAGGGCTCAATCTTGTACAGTACAGTGAGTTTTAAACATGAATTAATTTGTTGAAATTAACTCTGAAAATCTAATGAAAATAATGGTTGTATTCTCAAGTGGTATATCACATCATTACAATTGCCACCCGTAAATTATGCTGCAATGATTTAATATGCGTCTGACTGGTTCTTTTTAGATATTCTTTTAGCTCAACTCACCTCTAATATTTTACAGTCAAAGCCCTTGGGAATGAGGAACTTAATTTCACAAATGGATCTAGGATAGTTTTTGTACGCTGCTGTTGCATGGGTTCAGCGTGGCATTGCATTAAAGGGATGGACGATTTTCCTTTTGGCCTAGGTATCTTGACTTTTGTAGGCAGTCAATACAACAGAACAAGTCTAGACATTCCTTACTTTTTAAGGTGGATTGACTGATCAAGTGTGCTATAGAAAAGGCTATATCTATTCCTTGACAGTCTAGAGTACCAGCCCAGCTGGATACAGCTGTAGTGCGAAAAGAAGGCTGAAAAAGATGTACATTTGTGACAGTTTCCTTTAGCAAAAATAACTTTTTACTTAGTGACTGCTTAGGTTTTCCAACTGTGAAAGCTTTGCTAACTCTTTACAGCTTATACCCAGTAATGTAAAGGAAGGAAGTAGCTGATAAAATGTAATGCAGTTATTACTATGAAATAAACATACTGTCATGGATGTGGCAATATGCTGTGTTGAAAGTAAAAGACCTGTTACCTCACCTTAAAATTTTGCCAGCGGCATGCATTTGGTATACAACATTAATGGCCTATTGATACCAACACAAACTTGTTCTCATCACAGATCTTTCTTAAGGATTTGATGCTGAAGTGACATCAAGCTTTGGTGCTCATTTTGGCTGGAACATTTCAGTCTCCTTTCTATTAGAGACAGCTGTTGACTTCTTGAATTCCAGAATACTTGAAATATGGCAAACTGTTCTAGTTTATATATTGTTGATAAAATATATTTGAAAGAACTTTGGTTGCAACCGTTACTTTTTAAGTACACTAAAAAAATATATTTTTCATAAAGTTATACTTAATCTTTATTAATCTACAAAAACTTGGCCTATAATTTCAGTCTTGTAAAAATAGACAAAAATATATATCTTAGAATATGTAATCAAAGGCACTTGTCACTTAATTAAGTTACAGATGTTTTGTTTATAAAATCAGCATTCTCTGATGTTGATATGTAGATGTGTAAAGTTTTTGGTTGTCAAAAGAAGTGCCTTATTTTTTAATGTTATGGAGCAGTTATTATATACAGAAGGCTCTTAGCCTTCCTTGCATAATACAGAAGTGTGAGGTACTGCACACAGGAACCGGATTATATGCTAAGGCTGCAGAATGTCTTGCAAGCACTGTAGCTCAAACTGCAGGCAGAATTACTGCAAAAGTATCATTCTCTAACTACAGTTAGCAATAACAAATACAAAAGTCTAAGCATGTCTACTGAACTTCAAGGAAGAACTGAAGACATAATGATAGTGAGGAGAAATACTTTTTTATAGGAAGTATAATGCCTTGTCATGATAATAAGTAATTAATTGCCATTATTTTTGTAACATGATCCGAAATTTGAAAATTATCAAGACAAAGCAAAGCACTAACATTCTTTTTGAAGAGATTGATAACAAATATTCTTATCTCTCCCAAAGCAAACCCAAAGGGAAACACTTGCCACTTCAGTATCTCTGAGCTTCAGCCTTATAATATTCAGATCAGTGTCATAATGTGCCAATGTCTTTCTGATACTATGGCCTAGGCTTGATTAATGGCATATGGCATGTGGACAGAGTTGAGATGACTCAGAAAAGCTGGTACCAGTTTTAGCTGGGAGAATAGCTGTCTGCTGGCTGAGAGGAATGTGTCATTTAGATGTATAAATACATAATTCTCCTGTGGCTAGATCTGAGCTGATTAGCAATGAAATTGCACTACCATGAGTAAACCTTTTCTATTATTGTCAATGGAACAGTGTCATAACAGGATGCTCATCTGTCTTCTATACTTCCTGTGGTGAGAAGCTTCCGTGTTTCACCCCATGCTGAAGAGGATCACTTCAGATCCTACATTCTCACCTGTGCTACACTGTGGCTTGTGTCTCATGCTTATGTTGTCCAGAATTTGTATAGAAGGAGGCTGAGCAGAGTCAAGTTCAAGAATTTGAAAGAAAAATCTCTGCTTAAGAAGCATAAATATCTTCTGGTGCTGAAGAGGAATAATGTCATGGAAGGAGCAGACCTTACTATAGACTGCCTGTAGATAGACTGAAGCTTTCTGGTGAGCACAGTTAGCAGACTGTAAGCAAGCATCAGGTTGTGCAGGTAATTATGGTAATAACCAGTTGTGGTGCTACACATTTAACTCACAAGTAGACTTTTTTTGAATTTTATGAAGAATCCACCTCCATTGCTGAGACAAGCCAATGGCGAAAGTCATAGCTGGTGCAAAAATTGTTATTAGTAATATCTGGTATGGCTACTAGACTATGTCATCTTGACAGTAAAGGATTAAGTCTCAGTGATAATGCAGAGGAGGTCTGTGATAAATAATGGGTTCAGAAAATCGTGATAATTTGTTAGACACAACTTGTGTCTGAAGCAATAGCATGGTCTAAAAGAATAGATTTCAGAAGTGGCACTGGAGGCAACTGATAATACACATTCACAGCTAATCTTCTCTTTCCAATAAAAAAAAAGAGTAGTTTAAATTTGTATTTCCAAAAATGTGCTTTGTCAGTGTTCAGTCTGGCCGAGTGCAGAGTTGGGTATTATATGAGGTATGTTAATTCATGAGGGATCGGGCATTTCCTTCTTGCACAGTGTCATTGCTTTGTAGAGATAAATGGTTATCAAATGTCCATATATTTCAACACTGCAAAGTTATAAAAACAGTTGTCAACAGAAGAATGGATCTGCCTAAGTCAAAAAGGTTTAGAATCTCATTGCTAAAATTTTATTCACCATTTACATATGAAAGAAAGTTATAAACAGAGAAAGGTGAATGAGGGACAGTAAATCATCCCTTTATTCTCCTTTGCTGGGGTCAAAATAAGAATGATCAAAGAACAGAAGGAAATTAGGAGCTCAAGTCAAAAAAGCAACCTCTTTGCTCTATAAGCACATTAGTAGAAAGAAGACTAATGAGCAAGGATTAAGTCCTGTCACAGTGTGGGACTGCAGAATGTGACTTCTCTTCGTGGGTAGTAGAGGGAAAAGCTGATGGTGTTTAATGGTGTTCTGCTTTGGTCTTCGCTAACAGAGATACTACTGGTGTCTAATAGAGCACCTTCTGGCAAAAAGCTCGTATCACCCTCAGCTAAGGAAAAAGGATTCAGAGACTGTTTAGGTAAGCTAGAGTTTTTCAAGCTAGCTGAAGCTAGAGATTTTCAAGCTAGCTGAACCTATTGAAGTTAATCCCTCAACATTTAAGAAACTTGTGAAATCTCAAAGGTGTTAGCAGTTGTGTTCAAAAATTTTCAAAAGATAATAAAATACCAAATAACTGTAAAGGAAAAGTGTTTTGCCTCTTTTTACACAGAAAAAAAAGATTTGTAACACCTTAGTTCTTCCCTTTCTCTAAAATGTCTAGTAAAATACCAGAAGAAACAACCACAAAATTGAACTGTAGTCCTAGAATGTAATGACAAGAATAAGACAACAAAATTTATTGAAGAAGGCCATGTTTCAGGTCATATGTGAAAGTTTTGAAAACAAGAAAATCCCCAGCATAAGCCATAAATGCAGAGTTCAGCATGACTTTCATGACCATATTCTGTTCAAAACTCCTGTAAGATGAGAAGAATATATAGAAAATTTATTTGAAGTAAAGACTCTTTGAAAGAGTATTATCAAGTGTAGCTTTGTGACAGTCTTTCCATAGTTCTCTTTTGTGTTACATTAATTAGTGATCTGGATGATGATGTAGAGTGACTTACTACAGTTTCAGATGTTACTGATGGGGGAGAACAGCAGTGTGGTATATTTTCTATTTGTCACAAGAAGACTCTTGATCTTAAGCTACTCCTGACTGAGCCTACCACTGATGTTACATCTAAACCCCAGAAATGTCTGAGTATTAAATAGTACAAAATCATGGTAACTTCAAATCAAGACTTTTGTCCTGCTGGGGATGAAGAAGTAGAACAAACTGCTGTTGGAGAAGAGAGTTGAAATAGCCTACTGGGAAAAACAGCCTTTAAGATGCTTTGAAATAAGATGATCCTGTCTCTTGATTACTGTGTGCCTTTCAAAATAAATCAGGCATGCTTCTACCAGAGCGAGACCACCTAGTCATTAAAGGGTAGTTATTACATAGACAGCACATCTGAATGCCCTGCTGGTATGGATAACATAAACTATTTTACCCAAAGTCTTCTGTAAGTAAAGGAAATGGAAGGAGGCTTAATCATTTTTGGTTCAGTAACTGAAGCCCACATACAATCTTTCTTGAACTGTGGTGTTGTTTAGTGTGGATGTAACTGTA
This sequence comes from Clamator glandarius, assembly GCA_033459285.1. Lineage (NCBI taxonomy): Eukaryota > Metazoa > Chordata > Aves > Cuculiformes > Cuculidae > Clamator > Clamator glandarius. Next base: position 892,602 of record JAUNZM010000282.1, on the reverse strand, counting down.
GTATGGTGGCAGCTGTGGTGCTGAGCTGCAGCTTGTGTGTTCCCCTCTGTCTTGTACTCAGATTTTGTACTGTATGGGAACTTGTGAGGAAGGAAACCTGCCATGATATTAAATCTAGGGTTTGTTTATCCTTGCGCTGATTGAGGCTAGGAGTTAATTGCATACTTTAAGCTAGCCTTCCTGTCAGTCAAACCCCAGAGTGCTCTGGGCCAAAGTCTAGGGCTTGAAATTTGTTTTAAGTGCAATTAATGCTTCAGAATCTCATTTGAATTCTCCTGACATAAGACAGTGCCTAACATTAATAGGGATGCCAGAAGCATGCCTTTTCTTCAACCGTTCTTCTGTTATTCCAAGTAGCAAACAACAAGAATGCTCTAAATCATTGTTGTATATGCTTTTTCTTCGTCTATATTCTTATATTTGCACATCCCGTGTTACAACACATCTTGCATCTTTCAGTGAGCATGATGAACTGTAGTAACCACTCATGTCAAATTTCCTTGAAATATGGGCAGTCCTGAGATAATGAGATACTTTTTTACTATGTCAAAGCAAGAGCTTTAACAAGTATTTTAAATGGCAATGTATCTCTATACTTTGTGGTTCTACATATGTATCAAATAAGTGTTCTGATGTCTGTCAGAAAAAACCACAAACAATTACCCAGAATATTTATATCAAAGTATATATGCAAAATATTTTAAAATGAGGCCCCACTATTTTGCTCTAATCTATAAATTAAATATTATTTTTTGGTGTTAGTTCCCATCCTACCTTCCCATTCATTTTTAAGAAGTTAACTGTAAAATATTAAATGTAGTTAAACCTGCAAAATATTCTGGTATCAGAAATCAAGGTGCTAGTGTACTAGGACATGATATTTGGACTCGTGGTGGTACTTCAAGTGGCAGAAATAAAGTTTAATATTTATGGATGCTTTTAGGTTGTATACATGCTGGTGTGCACTAACAGAGTTCCTTTCCTTTCTGAGTACATAAAAATAGTTAAGATAAATAAGTATGGTTTTGATAGTAGTTTTAGAAGCATGTGTATAACTTTGCAAGCAGCCAGAAATGCTAGCTTTGTAACGTGTAGGTTTCTACCCCACTGTTCATTGTAAAAATATTTGCTAAATCTGCAGTGACTGATGATAATTTAATAACTATTTTTATCAGATTACTGCTCAAAGCATTCAAAAAGGATGAAAATATTTTAATAAAGTCTGCTGTGAGTAAAGATCTGTTTGCCCTCTTGTGTTAGTTCACTTTGTTCTATGGAGAACAGATCTTTCTTAATTAGATAATTTAGATAATTCTTTTCTGACCTCAGTGCCAGGGAAAGTCATGGAACAGGTCATCTTGAGTGCTATCATGAAGCACATGCAAAAAAACCAGATGATCAGGCCCAGTCAACATGGGATCACGAAAGGCAGGTCTTGCCAAACTAACCTGATCGTCTTCTAAGACAAAGTGACTCAGATGCTGGACGAGGGACAGGCTGTGGATGTATCTTCCTGGACCTCAGTAAAGCCTTTGACACAGTTTCTCACAGCATTTTGCTACAGAAAATGTCACCCTCTGGCCTGGACAGGCACACACTCTCCTGGGTGGAAAACTGGTTGGATGGCCGGGCCCAGAGAGTGGTGGTAAATGGTGTTAACTCCAGCTGGAGGCCAGTGACAAGTGGGGTTCCCCAGGGATCAGTGCTGGGTCCAGCCCTGTCCAACATCTTTATGAGTGACCTGGATGAAGGCATCGAGTGCTCCCTTAGCAAGTTTGCAGATGACACCAAGCTGGGTTGAAGTGTGGATCTGCTGGAGGGTAGGGAGGCTCTGCAAAGGGATCTGAACAGGCTGAACCGCTGGGCAGAGTCCAATGGCATGAGGTTTAACACGGCCAGATGCCGGGTCCTGCACTTGGGCTCAACAACTTGGGGCTCAACAACCCTCTGCAGTGTTACAGACTAGGAGAAGTCTGGCTGGAAAGCTGCCAGGAGGAGAAGTACCTGGGTGTGTTGGTTGACAGTGACTGAACATGAGCCAGCAGTGTGCCCAGGTGGCCAAGAAGGCCAATGACATCTTGGCTTGTATCAGAAACAGCGTGAACAGCAGGTCCAGGGAGGTTGTTCTCCCTCTGTACTCAGCACTGGTGAGACCACACTTCCAATCCTGTGTTCAGTTCCCCTCACCACAAGAAGGATGTTGAGGCTCTGGAGCGTGTCCAGAGAAGAGCAATGAAGCTAGTGAAGGGGCTGGAGAACAGGCCTTATGAGAAGCGACTGAGAGAGCTGGGGTTTTTTGGCCTGGAGAAGAGGAGGCTGAGAGGAGACCTCATTGCTCTCTATAACTACCTGAAAGGAGGTTATAGAGAGGAGGGTGCTGGCCTCTTCTGCCAAGTGACAGGGGACAGGATGAGAGGGAATGGCCACAAGCTCTGCCAGGGGAGGTTTAGGCTGGACATTAGGAAAAAGTTTTTCACAGAAAGTGTCATTGGGCACTGGAACAGGCTGCCCAGTGAAGTGGTCGATTCACCTTCCCTGGAGGTGTTTAAGGCACGGGTAGACAATGTTCTGAGAGGCATGGTTTTGTGTTTGATAGGAATGGTTGGACTCCATGAACAGGTGGGTCTCTTCCAACCTGGTGATTCTATGATTCTTTCATAAAGCTACTTTTTGTGAAATTGCTCTAATAGTTGGAGGGGAATTAGTGATACCATGATGTAAAATTCACATGGAATTTGCTGTGAGGCTTAATCTAGAGAGAATGGCTACATGGTCATCTACAACCTGTAACTGACTTAAGTCATGGAATGGCAGGGTTGTTGGCAGGTTCTCTTTTTTAATTATAGTTGCAGCCTGCCTGAACCATGGTATGTGGTGACTTTTCTGTATTTAATTTCTATTCAATTTACCTATTAAATATGATTCCAGTCTTAAAAACACTTGCTAGGTATATTTTTCAATATGTAACACAAACTGAAATAACTAGACATAAAACTAGAAAATCAGAACATAAGTAGTTGTGATTCTGCAAATGAAATGTTGCATGCTGAGAGGAACATGCATCTTGACTTCATATATTCGAAATCTAATCAGCTTATTAAAAACAACATAGTATTTGAATAAACTGAATGCATAATTATAGGCTTCTGGAATTCTGAGGAGCTTTTGAATTTCCATGTCAAGCTTCAATTTTGAACTTTGGTCAAAGTTCAATTTACTGCATGAAATTTAACCTAATCCATGAAAATATTTGCTTATTAGGCATTGTAATTTATGCAAATATAGACATAAAATACAGAATTGAAGTGTAGCATGCAGTAAAGCAATATTGATTGCCATTTTTTAACAGAAAATGATCAAAAGAGCCAAGGATACTGGTAGTATTCCTTTATTCTTTGCAATTATATTTAAAAAAAAATTACTAGAAGACTTGGAATGATAAACAGTGATTCAATAATTTATGTAGTCGGCTCCTCTGCTTTTTGACTCTATAAGGTCCTGAAAGCTGCAAATGTAAAGACTAGAAGTCTTTGCACTCTTAAGCAGTTAAGTAGGCATAATCCTTTGTTTTCTGTGCTGGCTTTTGCTAAAGAGCTAGCAATGGTCATTGTGGGTAGTTAGTGTTAATGTGGCACTTCTGAGATTGTACTGCTACAGTTTTCTGGATTTTTTTTTTAATCCTTTTTACCTTCCTGGCTTCAAAACACTAAAACTCGAAGTGTTTCTAAATACGAAGTTAGGAAAAATGTTTCAACTGTCTCGATCTGCAAGCCACCCTTCATGTGTCTCTCTGGATCTCACAGTCCATGATGATTTTAAAATCTTCATGCAGTACTTTCCTGTTCATCAATGAACCTCAAATCTTACCTGGAGGAGATAAGATAGTAAGTCAGTTTGCTTAGAAGCTGAAAAATTTTCTTAATCTCTTTAAACATCTAAACCACAAAAATACTGAGTGATGACAGTGGATATTTTTCACCATTGTAAGAACAACACCAAAAAGATAATTTCAATTTTGTTTTATTGTTATTCTTTGCAGAATCTAATTTTATAACCAATTCATTTTTCTAGTAGTTTGTCCTAACTAAGAGTGTTGAATTTTTTAAGATTTTGATTAAGCCTGTAATTAGTTCTTAACCATGAAGAAGAAGACATGCTGTAAAGAGGAATAGTATGTTTTCTGAAAACACACAGTCTATACACAGTCTTCCCTAGTTGTTTAATGATACAATATTGTTTTCTCTGCTGCTGTTCACACAATACATAAAAAATGAAGGAACATTAATGTGACGTATTCAAGCATAACAAAATTGCTGGTATATGTGAATTCTAATAGCTTCTAGAAAACATTGAAAGTAATTTCTGAATTTACAGTCTATACCCTCCAGGTATAACTGTTTAATGCTGCTTGTATACATATTTCCTTTATGCAAATGTTTAAGGCTTATTTTATAACTTTCAGAATGTATTTTCAGCTCTGACACTTTTTTGCTTAGCTGCATTTTGAGTGTTAAATGTTATAGATGTGGATAAAATTTAGAAAACAAGGCAAAAATTAGGAAATATTGGGTTGCTTAGATAGTGTTGTTCTTGGAAATTTTGGCCTAGATGTGTTTCTTATTTTAGGAAACAGAGTAGTTTCGACAAATTTATACACAATAAAGTATCTGAACACAATACTTAGCACTTTCACAAGTGTTTGAGTTGCAGGCATTTCTTGTACTAGTTTAATACAGACATGATATTAGGCAGATGAAGATGAGGTAATATATTTTATTTATTCTAAAGAATTCTCACTACTTTCAGGAAAAAGGCAAAGTAAATTGAATAAATCAGAAAAGTTGTATTTTCCTGTTAACTTTTAAGTACTTGTGCATTAAATCTTCTTCTGTCCATAGTTTCTCACTTTGTTTTCTGTCTTTTGGCAAAAACTTCTCTATGTTAAGACAATAAAGACTGTTATTCCAATGCCCGGAGTGTAGTATTTAAAAATTGCCACAGCCATCTCCATATTTTACTCTATTTCAGCTTTCTGACAATGTCAGTAGACTCAAATTAGAGCATAAAATAAAAGCTAGTGTCAACAGTATATTTTTTATAAGGAAATCATCAATCAGCTTATATGTTGGGGTTTTTTGTGCCAGTTATGCTGAGAAGCTCACTAAAATTCAAAAAAGAACAAAGGCAGCTGTGTAATAAGTCCAATCAGTTTAGTAAAGAGACTGAACAAGAATTAAAATACTGAGCATTTTTTCATTTTCAACCTTGAAGGGCAGGAAAGCCCAAACAGAAAAAAATAAATACTGCCTCTCGGCCTATCTTTCAGATTTTTTTTTTCTGTCTGATGGTATTACTTAATAGACTTGTTCAGAGGGGTTACCAGTCATTACAAACAAGGTAAAAGTAATTTCCAAAGAAATCCTACAGCTCAAAAAACTGCTTTAAGGTGAGACTAGTTAACTGAGGTGCTATTGCAAAGGAAAATAATAATTCCTATGAGGTGTAAAAGTTATGTATGATTAGGCAATTCATGCTGTAACCCCTATTGATAAGCTTCTGCTTATAAAAGTCCTACTCACAGGTCTTTGTTGCATGGATGGGTACCTGCAGGACTTGGGTGGCTGAACTAATTTTAGACAGATTATTATCACAGTATTATTAAAAGTTGTTGCAGATCTTATTAGCTTCTTTCCTTTGCATATTACATACATTTTCTTTACCTTGCTACTACAGTTTATGGTAGTGGTTCACCATGATATGGCTTTTTAAGGATGTCATTTTTTTTGACTAAATTATTCTAAGAGTTTAGAATTCCTATCTTTTCCCATACTGCTTTCATCATCTTCCCATAAAAGGCTGTTACAAGTTTCTATTTCCTACCAACAATCTTAGTTACCTTGGTCTCATCTAATAGTTCTCTTTCTTTTTTGAATAGTATAGGTTTATTTGGGGGCTTATTTTGCTTCTGCCTGCACCTCATTTTAGGTATATTTTTCATTGCTGTTCTATTCATGTACTTGAAGTGTGTTTTCATCTATCTATCCCTGTTAAAGAAAAGGCAAAGACAACAATTCTGCTGGAATCCTCCTTCACTCTGTGTCCTCTGAGGTCCCTGACTTTCCTACAGTGAACAGAATTAACAGATATTAAAATACACTAATTTCATTTTCATTTTGTTTTGCTCCTTTTTAAAATATCAAATTGGTAAAATCCATCTTCATGATAACTTAGTACACCTTTTTGGGAAGAAATTTTACCAGCTGCCCTGTCCATAAGATGCCACTGATTGAGCAGCTAGATTAGGAAGGTTTGCTAAATGGCAGAACTAAAAGTATCTAAAAATAGAATAAGTAGAAGAAAGTTGCCCTTAAGGTGTAAAAGAGGACATGGATAATCCTTGTAATTTCTGACTTGTTTTTACAATATTTTTTATATTTTATTTGGGAAAAAAAAAGATTACATTTAATATGGTGATGTATAATGTGGATAAGGAGTTATTACTTCCTTGTGTTATGTTTGTGGTGTTATTATCATGTGCCAGTACACTGGTGACTTAGAATAATATTTTCTTCAAGATGAGTAGGTGTAGTTCTACTCCTGAACAGTTAGCTAGTACTTAAGTATGTATGAATTATATCAATCAAAATGTATGATTCTGGCAGATGAAAGGGCCAACCATGTCCTGGGGTTTATCAAGCACAACATAGTTAGCTGGTTGAGTGAGGTGATTGTCCCACTCTACACTGCACTGATATGGCCCACCTTGAGTACGCTATGCAGTGTTGTGCACCTCAGAATAAGAAGGGCATCAAACTATTAGAATATGTCCAGAGGAGAGCAACGAAGATGGTGAAAGGCATCGGGGGCAAGACATACAAGGAGCAGCTGAAGTTACTGCATTTGTTCAGCTTATAGGTTCCCCAGGGAAATAGAGATGGTACCAATACTGCCAGAGTTAAAGGGGTGTCTGAATAATGCTCTGAGTCACACAGTTTAGTTTTAGACAGATCCTTGAGGAGCAGGGAGTTGGACTCGGTGTTTCTTTTGAGTTCCTTCCAACTCGAGACTTTTCTATGATTCCATGATTTTATGATTCTAGATTACTGAATCTTTGGAATAAGCAAGTATAAACAAGGCTAAAATCAATTTTAATGGGACATATATGTAGTGCAGAGATTTCCATTCACATCTAATTATTCTATGTGAAAAGCCACAATACGTTGTTTTAATATTTCCCTCTGTAGCCAACACAATGTACAGTTAATGCTTAACTCACTGTTGTAAGCTATTTTTCCCAGGCTAGAAATAGTTAAATTGCTAAGTGCTTCATGAATACAAATCTCTACCTTTGTTTGCTAGATCAAGATTTAATCAGACAGTGTAAGACATCTCACGTTTTAAGAAATTATTTATAGAATCATCCAAACATTTCACACTTACCTAAAGAGACCAAGAAGAGCAGCCAAAATTTAATGGTACAACAGACTTACTTGAATGAATCAAGCCTACACTTATTTACTGCTAGTCTTATATACATTAGTATTGTGAGCTGAACTCTGAGTGACGTATTGACTGTATGATCAGATAATGTAAACAAATTCTGACAGCCACAGCTTTAGTCCTTCTGTGGCTTGCCTATTTAGCCTCATTGTTTGGGTTTGGGTAATCAGATACGATATAGTGCATCTGTGTTCCATTTTAAGTGGTAAAACTAGTTCAAGCTCAGCCTGGTTCAATGTAGTAATTAAGTAAGGATTATGGCTCCCAAAACTATTGGTACCTGACAATACTTGAATCAGTTGAATACATTTAGTTCAATATATGGGCACAGGATAGCAATTGTGGCCTTTGTGCACTAAGGCAGAAACCCCTATCTGGCTGACAGCAGTGGAGAGGAGTCCTAACAGGTGATGCTGTATTTAAGAGGTAGCCGCTGGTGAGTTCTGAAGTAGGGAAGATCTGTTTGGACCTCCTGACTTTCTGTCTTGTAACTATCTGTTGATGATAGAGTTGTGATAGATTGGATTGCTTTTTCTGTTTTCTTTCTTCTGTTCATGTTTGCCTAGCTAGTAGTATCCCAATTCCAGCTAAGTCAGCAGCAGTGCTCCCTTTGACTGCTTAAGTTTTGTTATGGTGAAACTAACTTTTGTGTACGAGCTTTAAGCCTCAAAATTCTGGTTTTGCACTGAGCTTGGAAAAAAATACTGCAATGTGAGGTGCATGAGGAAACAACAGAGAGGAAATAGTCTAGAAGGCTCTTGGAGTGTCCTGACATAGCTGATAAGTGAGCTTATCGGGGTAGGTGCCTTTATTGACCTGCTATTTACGAAGACAGAAGGACAGGTGGGAGAAGTGGTGGTCAGAGGCTATTTTTGGCTTAGCAACCATGAAGTTATAGAGTTTTTGATTCCTGATGAAGTAAGTGGGGAGGGGGATATAAATCAATACCATAGAGTTCTGGAGAGCAAACTTAGATCGGTTCGAGTCACTGACTGAGAGAATCCTTTGGGAGGCAATCCTGAAGGGAAAAGGGATCCATGAAGGCTGGACATTCTTCAAGAAGGAAATCTTAAGTTTGCAGGAGCAAGCTGTCCCCATTCACCACTAGATGAACTTATGAGAAGATATCTGGCCTGGCTGAACAGGGAGATTTTGCTGGGACTCAAGAAGAAAAAGAGAATTTACCACTTTTGGAAGAAAGGGCAAGAGTACAAGCATCTCATTAGGACATGCAGGGAGAAAATCAGAAAAGCAAAAGCCCAGCTAGAACTCAATCTGGCCAATGTAGAAAGAGACAACAAAAATATTTTTACAGATACATCAACAACAAAGAGAACAAAGGAGAATCTCCATCCTCTGTTGGATATGGAGGGGAACATTGCAGAGTATTGGCAGAAGTTGCTCAGGGATGCCATGGAGTCTCCATCCTTGAAGATGTTCAAATGTCGTTTGGACATGGTTTTGGGCAACTGGCTGTAGGAGGCCCTGCTTGAGCAATGGAGTTGGACCAGAAGAACTTCAGGGGTCCTCAGCAACCTCAGCCATTCAGTACTTCCATGTTTTAGTCTTAATCTGTAAAAAAAAATTGTGAGTTAATATTTCAATATACCGTGTTATATGGGAAAGTGTTGAAGTGTGACTGTATCTGAAAAAAATGGTAAGACTTTTACTTTAAATTCCATGAATTTCGTAAATTGTTGCCCCTCGTCATTCTGCTTTCAACCTCTAACAGATGATGTTCTGTGGCTTCTCTGTAAAGCAATTACCTTATTAGTCCTTTCTGTCAGCAATATGAAGGAGTTGTGCCAAGTACCACTAACCAGTAAATGTAGTATATGCCTAATGAGTAGTAGTCATGTACTCAGAAACAATGGTGATGTGAGTTTAGTGTGCCTGTTTTCTTGCCAGAAGGTGAACTGTACTTTGATGAACAGTGAAATGAATCATCAGCTGAAGTCTAACTAGAAGGAATGGATGGACAGTGTTTTATTCAGTACTGAACATCTGGGATAAGTGGAAAGCATAAAACCCCTCTCTGGCAATAAATAAATGATGTGATGAGTATATGTGTGTGTGCATGTAGCCACTGAGTGCATCTGACTGTTCCACCACTTCTTGTGGCTTTCACTGTATCATAATCACATCCACCTGTATATCTACTTCTGATCCTCATCTCCCTCTTCTTTCAGGAAGATATGGAGTAGGACAGCAGGATGTGTAGTGGCTGCAAATATCTTACAAAGAAGAAAATAACTTTATTATCTGGTTTATGATAAAACTGAAGTGAATATGGTTGTCTGATGATGATATATCAGAAAGAACAGGGCATGATAATTATTTACACCAGCTGTGAATCAGTGGTGAATGTGATTTGCGCTTTGCTTTACAGACAGTGACAGTGTGCTCCCATCATTTTAACAGCAGCTGTGGTTCTGTTCAAGACATGGACAGAGGAGATACATGCTTCTCCTTAGTTGCCAGTATGTTAGAGAAACTTGCTCAGAATTAAATGAGATATGATGATGTGGCATGTTAAATACAAATTGTGAGGTTATTTTAAATCAAAATGATCCCTTTGCCTTTCTTTTTTTTTTCCTAGAGGAACTTTCTTTCCTTGCTTAAGTATATAAATTTTCATGCTACCCACTAATCTTTTGTGCTCCAATTGTAGTTGCTACAACCCAATTCCTTAATATCATAAGTTTGTTCATTTTATGAGAGCATTTAACTTTACTAATATTTGCTGTGATTGTCTCTACTCTCCATGATTTTCAGTACCTATTTACATATTACACAGGTTGGCAAAACTTCCTGGGATTCTTTGATTCTTCTGTTACTAAAGCCCTTGTATTTTTGAACTCCTAGACAAATTAGTACAGAGAAAACAAAAGAAACATCTGTTCTCTGTGTGTTTGTAATTAGCAAACAAGGTTGCTGGGTTTTCTTCTTTTTGGTCTGTCCCAAGGTAAAATGAGTGGAATGTATCACAACCCAGCCTGGACAATCCAAAGGTTGCTGAGGCAATACTCAGTCTCCCTGTAAAATTTATGGATTCAGTGCCCACCAGGCTAAGTGAAAGCAAAACGATGCCAAATGATTAATATATAAAGGAATTTATTCGTATAGGCAATCTCAGGAGTGCAATAGGCATTAGCTTGCTAAATCTCTGACAGGGGAAAAGAAAGAAAGAAGGGGAAAAAAGGGGAGAGAGACATGAGTACACAGATACAAACTGGGCTCCAATGCTCTTCTTCTTCCAAGGTGGCAGGGTGCCCCTTGACCCTATCTTATGTGTATTACTTATAGATTGAGGTCCCAAGGGGCAGGGATTCCTGGTGAATTTGCATACTGCTCCCTCTGCAGGGTTCTGGAACTGAGTTTTAGGGGTGGTCCTTCTAGGGGGAGAAGTCTCAAATTCCATTCTACCCCTGCTCCTCCCACTAGCAAGATTGCAGTATGGCTGCTGGGTGAGGTCAGCAACAAAAGATACTGCCACTACACCCCCCAAAAAAAAAAAATCTAAATGATCTAAGGCAAACCATAGTTAAGTAGCAAAAATCAGTCTCTGACACTGATCTCCAGCATGTGTTGATGACAGGCAATGGTTAAGATTACTGCTGGACACTCAAATTTTCAGTGTCATTTGTTTCATAAAATAACCCCTGATCTGACTGTATGATTATAGTATGGAGACTTAGCTAAATCAAATTTAAAACTCACATTTTCTTTTACCTATGTATTTATTTGGATTTAGTTACATGTGTATTTTCCTAGTATTGATAATTTTTCACCCTATAAGTAATACATATTTAAATTCCAGTACAAAATAACTCCAAGCTTGTTTTGCAGTTGGCTCTTAATGACTGACTAAGCTTTCTTCTGCTAGATTCAGTTGATGATAGACTAGAGAGAACAATCTAGTAGTATTCATACCTGGGAGAATACTTGGGAGAAGTACAATATGTTTTCAAACGCTAATATTTCATACACACTAGGTAAGGTCATTCTAGGAAAGCAAGGAATTTAGCACAGTTCTCAACCTGTGTTTTGAAAATGAAGTGCAAGTTCTTGGTTGTGGGACTAAACAAACACATTTCTGCCAAGTGAACTGGAGGAGTATGACATGAAAGCCAATTTGCTTCTCTTCCACTAGGCATAGTGGAGTGTAACTTTCAATAGAAATAAGATTCAGTTTCTATTTAAGGAGGTTGAAAAGAGAAATGTGATTTGGGAATTATAAAACTAATTACGTATGAAAATTAAAGTAATTTAAAGTAAAACAGAGTTAATTGACAGCTGCCACTCTTCAGAATTTACTTTGTTCTACCCAGAAATTGCAGGGACTAAAGGCAATGGATAAAATAGCATGTCCATTTCACAACACTAGCTGACATGACTCCCACCAGAAAAGTACTGCTGATAGTCATGAATGCTGTGTCAGCTAATTCATCAGAGGAAATCTGATTCATTGTATTTAAATTTTATGCAATATATCTATTGTGCAAAGAACAGTCTCCCCACACTTTTTTAAAAGTTGCTATGTTTTTATTTTCCAGTGACAATCTTGCTGACCTGGAGTGAAATAAAAATGTAGAAATGACATTCATGTCACTTTATTTTTGTCATTAATCATTATTCCACCATGAAAGAAAAATTAATAGTGAGTCTTGGAGAGTACATTACTCATGGGAACAGAAATATCGATGCTTTATTGAGATTATAGTACTGTTACTTTCTAGACAAGACCAGTCAAAATTCAAACCACATGACTATAAACTACTGTTTTTGAAAAAGCAGAGAGTGTATTTCTGTCTGAGGGGAGGAGCTGATGTAGGATTGCATCTCACAGGAACCTAAGTATGACACTTGCCAGAAAAGTAAAAATGCATGTTAAACCTCTTTTCCGAGGACTGTCTAGAACATGAGTCTTCTCAGGTGCCTAAGGGAAAAGCTTGTAGATGACTGCAGTACTCCAAAGTCAAGTGAAAGACTTTGAATGACTGCCTAACATAAAAATTCTAGGAGTTTTTGGGAAAGCTCTTGGTTCTGAAATGACCCAAGTAAATTCGTAACTGTCTGTTTTTAAAATGCCAATGTAGATTCTGCTGGAGTAAGGAATAATAAGCTGAGAGTATAATTTTCTATTAACTTTGAAATATTTTAAATATGAATATTTTAATTATTTGAGACTGCTGTTGTGGTGTGCGTGCTAATTTAAATATGGCATTTTGGCAAGAAATGTGCTAAGCGAACTGAAATTCATGGATTACAGAACTTTCTCCTGTATAAAGATAATGATTTAATGTGTTCAATAAAAGACATCTGAAGGACATATACCTTCAGATAATGACATTGGAGAGAATTCTGAGATCCTTTCTTGAAGAGGTTGGTCATATTATCAGTGCTAATAGGGTTAGTTCAAAACATCAGTGGGTGCTGGGTAATGTGACACACATTATACAGAAAAAGAAATGAAACTACTGAAAAGTGGCATAATGAACTTGCATGACAAGCCTAGGGTTGTGTTGAGAATGAAACTCAAAATTCTACTTGCTCTTTGAAATGGTGGCTTTGTTCAGTCATACTCTCATTGCTCATATGTATTGCTGTACCTATGGCAGATGCTTTACAGACAGCTGCATTGTTAAATATATATGCACTCTAAACATTTTACTATTCATTAGCAAATTGGGAACTATGATTGCTTATTCTTATTTTACATAATTTACCATATATATCTCAGAGACCTTAGAATATGCCTTATATCTGATAGAGTATAAATTTTTCTATTGAGTTGTTGCACGTATTTAGAAATATTATGTGAGAAAGTTGATTTGTTTGTTTGTTTGTTTTTAAACTAACATATTGCATGCAGAATTCTTGAGGGAAATGTAAGTCTTCTGAGATTAGCTGCTCATAAGATGAAGGTAAAAGCATGAAGCCTGAATGAAACACTAATGTGATAATTAAAAATATCAAATAAATCAGGTGCCATTAGTTTTAAATTGGCAAGAGTCTATTGTGATCATCCTGGTTGACTAACAGTAGGTTTGTTCTCCTCATATACTTCCCCTTCTGATCATGCTATCTTCCAGTAAAAATACATGAAATCTCTGTTTGACGGCAAAAGAGATAGATTATATCATTTAGAAACTTGTGAAAAAACAATGTGAAAGGTTAGGAAAGTGTGTCCCCCCACCCAAATCCCCTCCATTGATTTTCTAAGAAAAATCTTTTAATAAGTCCTCTGTTTTTCATGTTAAGATCAGAACTGAAAGATCTGTATGTTCTACTTATAGGATTATTTGCTAAATATATTTCTACTTTATGGAAGATACAGAATAGCTATTGAGTTTCTTCTGGAATTCCTGAGATTTCATGTCTACATCCCAAAATTTTAAATGACTTACAAAACCAAAAGAAACTCAATATCTTGTTGAAAACCCATAAGACTGAGTAGCACTACAAACTTGCTGGGTTTGTCACTTATTCACAACTGCTTCAAGAGGCACAGAAATTGAGAACAATACTGTATACAAATGGACAAGGTGTAAAAACAAATTGTAAGGCTCTTGAATTTCTAGTACAGCCAGTAGCCATGGGATGGAACAGTAGACTTGCTAAAATTATATGTTCCTGTGGCAAATGACTGACTAAAAATTCACAATTACAAAAATCCCCAAAACGAGTCACTTAGGAATTTCATAGAAAAAACAGTGAATGGAAAGGTTTTAATATTTTCAAGAAGCTAAATCCATGAAAAATGAGTGGAAAGATATTCATGTTAGAATACTAATAGCAAATTATGATAATATTGACTGTCCAACACACCAGTTCTAATGATTTAATCTAAAAATGAACTACATAATTAGGTGGGTATTAGTACATGTTAAATGCACTTTAATAAAGTGATAGGTTTCATTCCAGTCATTAGGAGCAACATGGATCTTGAAGCATAATTATAATGCTTATACTTCACTGATGATAATTGTTGATTTGAATATAAAAATGGATTTTTTTATATACCTGCACCTTTTTCACATACCATTTTCTCAACTTCTTGCCTGTTTTGGGTTTCTTTTCAGCTGACCATTTGTAATCTGCAATTTCTGTCTTCTCTGATCCTTATACCGTTGATAGTCCATAGACTTTGTAGCAACATGATCTGGTGGCATAATCTTGTATGTATTGGCTACAAGAGCAAATGACTTAAAGGTAATAAAACCTAAAAAGTCAAGTTCTGAGTCTTTTATCAGATCTTCTCCATCTAGTGCAATGCCTTTACAAAAGCAGAGTGTGTTATTTATTTAACATATGTATTAATACACCCAAAGCTGAGTGTCTGGATGAACTGATAGTTTTCAAGTACCACACTGCCAGAGTTAATTGAAGCCATTGGCAATATCCCTATTCTGGGTACCTGAGAAAGAAATTATTTCATTATAGGCACATGGCTTTTCTGTTTGAATTTCCAGGGGTTTTTCTTGTTTAATACTTCTATAGTTGATCTTATTATGCAAGAAATATTTAGGGCTTTTTTCTGCTTTTCTGTAAAGGGGAAAAATGTATGTTTTCTTCCATCCAAATTCTGCTTGTACAAATGTCAAAGTTCAGCACTTACTCAGCTGCCAAATCAAACCGAATTTCATAACTGGGTGTGCAAAAGAGCCCTTTGAAATGGGAAACAAATGAATTTTTGAATACTGCATGTCACTCAGTAATAATGAAAATTCATAGTGGAAAATGTCACTGAGCAGCAAAACTTGAAGGTTTTGTAGAGATACAGGCATGTATTTTACCTAACATTAGTTGCTCATATTTTCTAAGCCAGGCCAATGACTGTTTTGACAAGGAATCAAACTATTTCTTATTTTTCAAAGGCTTGCATCAAAGATCAGATCAGCCTCTATACCAGGACACTCAATCAGAATAGCACTTTTAAATTTGCATGCAAAATACATATTGCATACCTTAAAAATCCTCCTGGTAAGCCCACTTTTGTTGTGCATATAAAATTAAAAGATTTTCTTGTATTTTTGCAGACTGATGAGAATTCAAGAGGAATTGTATTCCTATGTTAATTTATAGGACTGCACCAAAAGTAATCATAGAGAATAATGTTTTTCTGTGATCAAAAGAAACTATATTTATTACTGGAACAGCACATATCCTAGGCATGGTCAATATATTATAGTATTTTTGGTGGTTCTGGCTAATGAGATTATGATAATTCTTTCTAGTACTTATTTTTCAACTGAAAATAATTGTGATTTCAGAAAAAAACTCTCAACATTTAGGATTTTATTGTACCAAAAAATAGCTTGTTTTAGAAGTTTCAACATATGATGTATCCCTTTTGTTCTCTTTGAAGTTGTTTAAGCAAGAAGCTATTTATTGTTCTTATATTCTTCAAATTTATGTGTAATAGAACGAAAAGATCATTTGGAGAAGTACATAAATCTATACTACTTTGTTCCTAAATATACCAAAGGATGATTGAACAATGCCTTGATTGAGAACAGTGTACAGAAGATGACACATCATGTAGCTTGACCTTGCAGAAATGTAAAGGCTTTCAATTCGTACTTCTTTCCAGCTTGTTTCACATGTTTATCATGCCCCAGGAGGGGGTCTGTGCATCCCAGATTGGTGTGAATATTTGAAAAGCTTTATAAGAAGAGTACATGAAAACTGAGAGCTGAGCAAAAAGGCAGACGTGCAAATAGGCTGAGTAATATATTTTTGATTTTATTCCGTGTGCTGAATATATAACAATTGAGGTAGAGGCTAAAGAGAAGCTGCTATTTACAATGTAAAAATAGGGTTACATTTTATTGCTCTGTACAAAATCTAAAACCATGCTGTATAATCCTCATCACCCTGTACTGGTTTTGTAATTATTTACACAAATAAAATAATGAAGTAAAAGCTGAGCAAAGAGATAAGCGGCAAAGGAAAAAAAAAATTCTATCCAGATTTCAGTTATGAATTCATTCAGGCTTCTTCTTTTACATCTACAGAATACTCTGTGTCTTTTCAGTGCCTTTGAAGTGAGGCTCTGTCTAGGTGACCTAAGCCATCTTTTTGAAGAATATATTTCTGTCCCTCTGTATGGTTTTATGGAACACTTGCCACTGAATATTATGCAAAGACCCGTCTAGGCAAAGATAGATTTCTCTTCAGATTGGTAATTCTGCTAGTTAGGAATCAGAGGAGTTTTGCTGCAATTGAAAGCAGGCTGAGCTCCTCATTAAAACAAAGGGTAATCAGACTAAGACAATAGCTGAAGGGCTCCTGTGGCTTTAGGTAGGACTAGAAAACTGAGCACAGGAAAGTTCTAGAAAAAACATTTGTCAAAGTAAAATCTGTTCCACCTCACATTTTCCAACAAGAAGCTTCATATCCTCTACTTTTCTAATTTATAAACAACATATATAATTTTCTACTTTTGCTACATGAGACACTGATAAATAGCTCATCTCTGTAGTCTGTGTCATCTGTAAGAAAAGCCTGATAGCCGAATACCAATAAGTCAGAATGAAGTTGCAATAATAGTGGAAAACATTTGCTCAGTTGAATGTGAGAAAAAATTGAGAATATACAGGATTTTTTTGTACTGCTGCAAATATTTTTAAAAAGGCAGACTGCAAAAGTGTTAGAAAGTCAAAAGGCAGCTGGATCATAGTTCAGGATGCCACTGGGTCTTTGTATGTTGATGGTCCTTTAAGGGGCAATACATGGATGGTTATTATAAGGAGTGATAAAATATTACTTCATTGTAGCTACACATGGATGTGTGCATCCATATATCAGTATATTTTAGTGGTAGAAGTTTCTCAAGTCAGAATATGAAGCCTTTCTCATTAAACCAACAGAAATTATAGTTGTAAATATAGATAATTATGGATTTGATTTCTGCAAAATAAAAATGTATGAACTGTGTCTCAAAAATAGGAAGTTAGTTTCTTTTATAAAATTTCTGCACTAAAGCATATATTTCAAATTACTATATCAATTTCCATTTTACTGTATCAGTATTACTGTTCTGTGATTTTACCACTTATTTAAGGCTAACATTTTAAGTAATGCTTAAATGTCTGAGAGCAATTTGTATATACTATAAATATAAATAAAACCAAATTGTATACTGGAAAAGTATGGGAAACTATTCTACTTTAAAATGGGTTGATGAGACAGAATATTGCAACTCTAATATACCGGTTATGTAAAGAGAGAATTACACATCAGAAAGATAAAATCTTCATTGTGCTGAAGCAAACGGCACTGGACTAGCAATCCATCTGTCCTTGTATTGTTCAAATATAAGAATTTATTACTGCAGAAAATAATAGCTGTTAATTTTCTAACCAACCACCTGTAAAGAACAAGTCATTGCACAGCTAAGACCTGATTTTCCTCCTATGTGCTGTTTCCCAACTTCATTCCGTTTGTTAGAATGAAAGCATATTTCAAGTGTAGGGCAATTAATTTGTAATGTGGCACCCCTGTGTAGTAGCTTTTTTGTCTATGCTGAAACTATAGGCCTTGGATTTGGCAGAGAACAGTGCATTGTCCGCCAAGCCAAGCTGATTGTAACTGAAGGAAGTAGTTATTATTTCTTTTTATATCATCAAAAATTCACCTTATTATTTTCTTTTCAGAAATACTGAAAAACAGAATTACTTCTTTTACCAAAATTTTGGTCTAAACTTGTCCAGAGTAGGTGTTTCGCTCTTCTGGTTTTACACTTAGGGACAGACTTGGGGTATATAGATGAACCCCTGAAGAAACCATCAAAACTTATTAGATTTAATTAATGCCGCTTTAGGAGGCAGTGAGGGTTGTTAGAGAGACAGTTATTCTATTTGTCAGCAATTTCATTAGAGAGTCTTATGATGGAAAATTGTAATATCAAGAGCAGGACATAAATGGCCACAAATAGATTTAAGAGATAAAATTTCTCAGGTGAGACACCATTATCAGAATTGGAGAACAGTAAGGAGGGACTCTGACCTTCTGACAGATGCTCTGAAAGTTCCAGAAGGCTTCTTGGAAGTTTAAGGAAATTGTGGGAATGATGATAGCATTTGTTTTCTTCTCTAGACTCCATAGGTTTTTATGCCAAAATAAAAGTTTTTAATAAGTTTATTATTGAATTCTTGCATTATTTGCACTGACTGTTAGTTTTCCCTGTAAACGTTTAAGTGTTTATTAGGGAGACTGCCAGACAACGAGCATTCACCTCAGAAATGGAAGAACACTGAAGATAGGTCTGATTATCACTCCATCCTAGCAGGTTTTGAAGTTTGTTGTATCCCAGCTGGTTTCATCCAACAAACTAATGACCTTTTATATGAACTCAGGAAATGTTTTTTAATCTGAAATATGCTTTTAGTCTAGCTGACTACTTTTACTACCTCTATATTAGAAATTTAGGGCTGTGAATAATTACCTTTTCACTTATCTGGGGAAGGATGAGAGTTGTTTACTCAAGAATATTTATGAAGTTCTGTCACTCTGTCAGAAGTAGTACGGGATGAGCACAGATGGTAAAGGCATTACTCGAATGATGAATCCCCAGGTGATATATAACACCATTTTATTTTCAAGGATGTCAATAAGGAGCTACCAGTTTCTTAAGGTGATCTTGTTAATTTTGTATGCAGGTTTTACAATTTATCTCCTAGGCTCTGAAGAGCAATTAAATTCACCTATGCTCATCAAAAGACTTAATGAGTATCATAAGTTTTGATGATAACGCTGTTCTTTTATTCCTTAGGTAGCTTCATTCACTTAGAGTGCTGTAGACTTTAAGCACATAAATGTCACAACTTCAGAATGGGATGGACTTCTTGAAGGAGGCCTTTCAATTTCAGTTCTAACTTCATTTTGCATCCTATGTAGGATGGTTTTTTTGCAGGCAGAACATCAACTATGTATCCCAGATATAGTCTGTTCTGATTCCTGCAAGTACACGTCATGTACTACCATAGCTACTTAAAAAAGGCAGGCCTTTGTCTGGTACTTGCTTTCTACCTAATATATCAATAACATCAATAAAGCCGTCACAAAGGTATTAAAATTCAGTACTACAATTTTATAGAATAAAACTCTCTAAAATTCTTAGGATGCAATTCATGCATATTTTCACAATAGTCAACTAAAAACCAGTTGTTAACATGTGAGTTCTAGTATAAGAAAAAACAGAATTGTACTCATTTAGTGTGGAATATTGGCGCTGTTACATGAAAAGCTATTTAATAATATTCTATTCTATTTTTTTGCTGTATATGGATAATGAATAAAGTCTTTTCTCTCAGTGAATCCAAGTATACCTGGCTTTGTGGGAAAAGGTATTTTTCTCCTTTGAATTTAGGATTAATTTCTTTCATATCAATGCAGTTTTCATGTCAGTCAATAAGAGCATAAGTATGAACATAAATAATTCATGTAGTGTTTTAAAATGTAGTAGATATGCTCCTGAACTGCCCAATTCATGCTGAAAGTCACAAAAATCTGTGCTTGTTAGCAATGGTAGTCACTACATAACAAAAGCCACCAAGTAGCACACAAACATTCCTGCAAGATTTATGACTTGGAAGAAGGTTTATGTTTGGGGGAAAAAATGACTTATTTGTTGCTTTTTGTATCACTGTTCTAATTATCCTTTGGTACAGGTGAAGGAATACTTCATTTTAGCAGGAAAGAACAGATTGCATAGAGTACTTTTAGCTAGTTGACTTGACATACATTCTCATACCTTTATGTATTTTTTATTTCCTTGAGGTAACATCTTACTGCTGCAATAAGAAAGTACATCAGCATTGAAAATCAAAAATTGAGCATTCTTCGGTAGGCAGAAATAACCCCCCAAGATTATTTTTCATATGGCTTTGGTACAACACAGAACAACGCAAAGATTGCTTTAGATAATGCACCATCATCTATAAGACACAATGTCTTCAGAGAGATTAATGTCTTGTCCACTGAAAATACAAAGTATATGTAGTATTATCTGTTCATCCTGATTTCTGCTTCTTCGACACAGTAGACACAATTATGTGTGTCTCTCCTGTCTTTTCCAATGATGCAACATTTCCATGATCCTTGCTATGATACACGAAATCCTGTATCAACTCATGCATATCTAGAAGTATCAGTGTCTGTTACCAAATATTGTAGTTACAGATGTTTTGGGAGCATATGCATTACATTTACAGATGTGTGGAGGATTTAGGTGCACTTTTATATTCTTACTGACTGACGCTGAAATGTCATACTGGGCAGTAGAATTTAAGATGTACAGTATGAGTAGATAACTTCTAGAAGGTTGTTTTGGTTTTTGTGAGTTTTTTGGGGTTTGGGTTTTTTTAATTATTTGTCATAAATTAGTAATGGTATGTATGCCTAATTTCTACACCTTGTCTCCAATGATCTTGAAGGTGGTTAAGACAGACATGGCCACTCATGTAATAGAAGCTTATCTTCCCTAATCTAGTATTCTAGATGTAATGAAATCTGTCCAGCATAATTGGAAAGGAAATGAATATAATCTGAGCATCCTATAATGTTCTACACTTTGTAACTATGTTTTCCCCTTCTGCATGATAGGAATGTGTATGAATTCTTATGTGTATGAATGCAACTGCTTTGGAGTTACTACAGATAAAATTTTTTTATACATCTCATATCTGAAAAGAAAGAGTATTTGCATTTCCAGGAGGAATGCTGACAGCAGTGCTAGTTAGAATAGAGTGTAAATTTCTGCCAGTATCTCTGCAGTGAAAGATAAACCAGGGAAAATAGAAGAATGTTATTTTATGGAATTTCTTGAGTTGCAGAGGGCAAAAACTGAATGTTATTGACCTTTCCAGAAGAAATGTTTGCAACTTAGATACTTGAATGACTTTCCTTTTCAAAGCTTCCACGTTTTTAAGTCATTGACTCCAAAATATCTGTTGAAGTACCTCTTGATATTAGATGTGCATGATTATCCCCCAAACCATTGTCACTCTGAAGTGGTTAATATTTTATCTTGGGAACCTGAATGAAATACCTTTAACCCTCTGAAAAGTTTTTACCAAGCATGTTTGTTAATATACAGACCTATGTGAAATACAAGGCCCACCGGAGATTCGCTTTACACTGTAGAGTGAATGTGGAGAGACCTCATGACTGTATTGTTGTAGGCAGCTGTTGATTGAGTACAGTATGGTACATTATGGTACACTTCATCTGCTAAACATTTGTATCACCAAAGAATTAGTTTATGTGTATGTTAGAGAAAGAGGAAGCTATTTCCTCAATGAGTGTGGGGGGTTTGAGTTTGTTTTTTTAATTATTTTGATCAAAGGAAATATTCATAAAATCATAGAATAACCAGGTTGGAAGAGACTCTCTGGATCATCGAGTCCAACCACTCCTATCAAACACTAAACCATGCCCCTCAGCACCTCATCCACCTGTGCCTTAAACACCTCCAGGGAAGGTGAATCAACCACCTCCCTGGATAGCCTGTTCCAGTGCCCAATGACTCTTTCTATGATTTTTTTTTCCTAATGTCCAGCCTAAATCTCCCCTGGCAGAGCTTGTGGCCATTTCCTCTCATCCTGTCCCCTGTCACTTGGGAGAAGAGGCCAGCTCCCTCCTCTCCACAACCTCCTTTTAGGTAGTTATAGAGAGCAATGAGGTCTCCTCTCAGCCTCCTCTTCTCCAGGCCAAAAAACCCCAGCTCTCTCAGTCACTCCTCATAAGGCCTGTTCTCCAGCCCCTTCACCAGCTTTGTTGCTCTTCTCTGGACTCGCTCCAGAGCCTCAACATCCTTCTTGTGGTGAGTGGCCCAGAACTGAACACAGAATTCAAGGAGGGGTCACACCGGTGCCGAGTACAGAGGGAGAATAACCTCCCTGGACCTGCTGGTCGCGCTCTTTCTGATACAAGCCAAGATGTCATTGGCCTTCTTGGCCACCTGGGCACACTGCTGGCTCATGTTCAGTCATCTGTCAACCAACACCCCCAGGTCCTTCTCCTCCAGGCGGCTTTCTAGCCAGACTTCTCCTAGTCTGTAGCACTGTATAGGGTTGTTGTGCCCCAAGTGCAGGACCTGGCGTTTGGCCGTGTTAAACCTCATGCCACTGGACTCTGCCCAGCGGTTCAGCCTGTTCAGATCCCTTTGCAGAGCCTCCCGACCCTCCAGCAGATCCACACTTCCACCCAGCTTAGTGTCGTCTGCAAACTTGCTAAGGGTGCACTCGATGCCTTCATCCAGGTCATTAATAAAGACATTGGACAGGGCTGGACCCAGCACTGTGCCCTGGGGAACCCCACTTGGAACTGGCTTCTAGATGGATTTAACACCATTTACTACCACTCTCTGGGCCTGGCCATCTAGCCAGTTTTCCACCCAGGAGAGTGTGCGCCTGTCCAGGCCAGAGGGTGACAGTTTCCATAGCAGAATGCTGTGAGAAACTGTGTCAAAGGCTTTACTGAGGTCCAGAATGATACATCCACAGCCTTTCCCTCATCCAGCAGCCGAGTCACTTTGTCCTAGAAGGTGATCAGGTTAGTCTGGCAAGACCTGCCTTTTGCAAACCCGTGTTGACTGGGCCTGATCACCTGGTTTTTTTGCATGTGCTTCACGATAGCACTCAAGGTCACCTGTTCCATGACTTTCCCTGGCACTGAGGTCAGTCTGACAGGCCTGTACTTCCCTGGATCCTCTCTGTGACCCTTCTTGTATATGGGCACAACATCAGCCAGCCTCCAGTCCAGTGGAACTTCCCCAGTCTTCCAGGACTGTTGGAAGATGATGGAAAGGGGTTTAGCCAGCATATCTGCCAGCTCCTTCAATACCCTTGGGTGAATCCCATCCCTCCCCATAGACTTGTGGGTGTCTAGTAGGGCTAGCAAGGCTCTGACCACCTCCTCTTGGACCATGGGAACCTCATGTTGCTTCTCTAGCTCCGGGGTTTGTACACAGAGGGAACAACTTTCTTTACAAATAAATACTGAGGCAAAGAAGACATTAAGTACCTCAGCCTTTTCCTCATTCCCTGTCACTGTTGTTCCTTCTGCATCCAATAGGGACTGTATGGTCTCCCTAGTCCTTCTTTTATTATTTATATAATTTATTTTTTTTTTCTTTCAACGACTTAGCCAATCTGATTTCTAGTTGAGCCTTTGCCCTTCTGTTTTTTTCTCTACACAATCTCACTTCCCTCCTCTAGCCCACCCAAGAGGCCTGTCTCCTCTTCCAGAGCCCATAAATATTCCTCTTCTTCTTGATATCACTCAAGATCTCCCTGTTCAACCAAGCTGTTTTTTTCCCCTGCCGGCTTTTTTTCTTTTTTTTAGGAACATGGGGATGGCTTTCTCCTGAGCTGCTAGGATCTCCTTTCTGAAGAGCTCCCAGCCCTCATGGGCTCCCTTGCCCTTAAGCACTGTCTCCCATGAGACTTTGCCAACCAGCCTTCTGAAGAGTTCAAAGTCTGCCCTCTGGAAATTTAATGCTACCGTCCTGCTAACCACCCTCTTCACTTCGCCTAGAACAGAAGACCCTGTCATCTCATGATCACTTAGTCCTAGGCGTCCTCCTACTGCCACATCCCCCACAAAGCCTTCTCTGTTCACAAACAGCAGGTCCAGGAGGGCACCTTCCCTTGTTGGTTCATTCACCAGCTGGGCGCGGAAGTTGTCTTCCACACACTCCAGGAACCTCCTAGACTGCTTCATTTCTGCTGTATTGTACTTCCAGCAGATATCTGGAAGATTGAAGTCTCCCACAAGAACAAGAGGCATCAATCTAGAGATTAACCCCAGCTGTTTATAGAAGAGCTCGTCAGCTGCTTCTCCTCGGCTGGGTGGCCTGTAACAGACTCCCATCACAAACTCTACCTTCTTATGGGCTCCTCTGATTTTAACCCACAGGCACTCAATCTCCTCATGGCCACAATCCATCTCAACAGTGTCCAAGTCCTCCCTTACAAAGAGGGCTACCCCGCCTCCTCTCCTACCCTTCCTGAAGAGTTTGTACCCCATCATGTCTATACTCC
Source organism: Clamator glandarius (assembly GCA_033459285.1). Lineage (NCBI taxonomy): Eukaryota > Metazoa > Chordata > Aves > Cuculiformes > Cuculidae > Clamator > Clamator glandarius. The sequence continues at coordinate 868,051 of JAUNZM010000282.1, read as the reverse complement.
AGTGATACGAGTCATCCCACCACGTTTCAGTGATGGCAACATCATAGGCTCCTTGCCCTATGACAGCTTCCAGCTCTTCCTTCTTATTACCCATGCTGCATGCATTGGTGTAAATGGACTTCAGCTGAGCTGCCAAGCCTTCAGCCCTTTTAGAGGGAACAGAGTCCATTCCAAATTACCTGGTAACATGAGTAGCTAAGAGCCAGAGTGCCCGTATCTCCCTTACCACCCCCAGGTGTGTTCACCCCCACTTTCTGTGTGGTGACGTACTGGTGGTCCTCTCCAGCATACCCTCTCTGAATCACTAGCGCCCCACGTCCAGGCTCACTCCTGTCTAGCCTGGTCTCAATCCCCTCCCCCTTCACATCCAGTTTAAATCACTCCAAACTCTATACAGAATATTAAAACTAGATTAACTGTAAAAACTGGTCTGTCTTCAAAATAAATATTACTGATGATGAATGAGACTTGAGATGTGTAATATTCTGGCAGAACTGTTGATTACAAACAGGGTAGAAAGGAAGCCTTCTACAGCGAGCTAAGTACCGACTTTGAAACTTCATGTTGAATGTAGAGTAAATCTGCTTACGTTGTTCAATTTTTTTCAGCTATAGCTTAGATAATTGTGTGTCATTTTTCTCTTTTGGTTACTGTAAACAAAACTGTGAGCTTTTACTTTAATCTAAGTTGAGTGATTTCAGAACAAATGCTGGTTCTCTGTATACCAGTTCTCAGGGCAACTGATTCATTTTAATAACTTCTCACTCTTCAGTATCTTTTCTGGACTATCCTGAGAGTGTCCTCTGGATATGATTTATGAGCCAATTTGGAAACTGATACTCCAGAAGCAAGGAGCAATGGAAATACTTCTCACTGAGCAGGGATGGTTGTGGAGTGCTTTAGATTGTAGGAAGCACTATTGTATTCTGCACCACCCCAGAATGTTTGTGATGCTTTCCCCTCCCTACACTAATAACAATATTTCTCCAAATAAAAGATTGTCATTGGGCTTCGTGTCTTTGCCAAAATATGATTTTTTAATTTTATTTTCACAGAACATAGATTTGAAACATTTTTCATTAAAAATGTATTGATGAGTGAACATGTGTAAAATTCATGCAGTATTTATAGATGAAAAAAATGGCAAATACATTTACACCTCTTTCCCTACAGATTAATATTCCTGTTGTACCATGCTGACTACTGAGTTATGGTATAAATACGATTTTTTTTCTTATCAATGAAGTTAAATTCAGCTGAATCATACTATATTGCAGTTTATTCCAGGTGCAAATCTGAAGACTGAATGTTGAATATATAAAGTAAAACTTGAGTTTCCTCCTCTCTTACATATTCTAATTGTTTTAAAGCATATTCTTAGATGAAAATAAAATCAGAGTTGTAGGCTTCAAGCTTAATATTTTTAGAAATCTTTCATTCTAATTTGTTGCAAACACCTTAGACAAATAGAGAGAAACAGATATGTAGGAATGATAAAATTATAAAAAAATAAACTATTTTAGAATTGGTTTGTGTTGCTTAAATCAGTTTAGAAGAGTTGAAAACAAAAGGAAAATCAGCATAGGTTATGGACAGAATAAAATCTAGAAGAGAGAATACAAGGAATTTTTTAAATATAAGAAATTCTTCTTTTAACAATCAAGAGTAAACATCATTTTTTGAACTTCATGTTATATGCATTCATTAGCTAGGAGAAAATACACTGCATATCTTACGTGGTATGGAAAAAATTCTAGTGTTATATGGAGTGTGAAAAAAACCAAAAGAAAAATGTGTAATGTCCCTTGTTAAATACAAAACTAGCCTTACTAATTTAATTAAGGCTTCTGACTGTATGCTTAGGAAGTCAGCAAGAAATTAAATGCAGGTTTTTCCAGATACCAAGGGGTAACTGGGCTATTCTTTTTTTAGATAGTTTCTCTGAAATTGTCCTTTTTTTCCTTCATATTTCAGTGTTTGTTTTGAAATTTATACCCATGTAGTTAAAACCTGAATACCAGTCATTCTTCCTATTTCCTGACAGAAACTCAGTATGTTTGCAATCACACCAAACACAAACACCACTATAATACCAAGACACTTTCAAATATCTGACTAAAAATGTTATGTTAAAGAGGTAATGTAGTTGTATTCTACAGCAGCAAAATTTAGAAATTAATGAAGTTTGTTTTAAATCGTTGAACCACAATATTTTCAACAATCTGAAATTACCCCCTCCCTTGATATTCCCTACTCTGTTGTAGCTTGAATTGTTCCCAGTATCCCCCGTGCAAGTATACTCTGTTGAACAGGGGAATAGTTGATTGTGCATGTTGTGAGGTGAGGGTAATGTCTCATCTTGGCTCAGAGGTTTGAACTAATTAGGAAAAATTGATGCTCATCTACTAATTATATCAGCCCAGTCTGTTTACTGAACAGGAAACGCATGGGTTTGGAAACTGGATATAGATATCCACCTGTTGAATATAAATACTTGTTTTTAGAGGTCTTGGGAGGAAAATGGACAGCCCATTGTTCTTGTCCAAAAGCAGCTCAAAATATGGGATTAAAGAATTTTATCTAAATAGTTGTAACCCATATTCTACCACATATATATTTGGTATGAAGTTTAACACTTTCAGCTAGGGTGAATGCTGTATTTTGTGGTGGAAGTGCAAAGGAAATTATAAGGTATAAAAAGCAGTTACATCCTTTTAAAGCATGGAGGGGAAAAGGAAGAAGGGAGAATCATTCTTTCATTACCACTTAGTTAAGGGTACTGAATGTTATCAATGTTTCTGCTTGACAGTATCAGGCACTTCCTCCCCTTTGCTGGAAAAAGAGTATGTCTCTCTGATTTGTTCTTCACCCTGTGTCCCAGGCTAAGTAAACATATGTAAAGGTTTAACTTTATTAATGTGTAGAAATACAAAGAATACTATGTGTGTGTCCTGTGCTCTAACCTTAATGCACAGGATAAGTGATGATACTTCACTAGGAAGTAAACTCAAATACAATGCCACCCAAGAGACAGTTTTGGAGTTAGTGAAGCAAGACAGTGGTCTCTGGTTTGGCTCATATTGGAATTTGCATTGAAAGCAGAGAGGGCAGGGCTGGGTGATTGCACAGTAGTTTATTAGGGTTGCTGAAACTTTTTGCTTGCACTGAATAAGAAGTAGGTAAGTAAGTTCTTAGTGGTTGATATTGGAAGGGACACGTGGAGTTTTTCTAGCCCAGCCTTCCTCTTCCAAACAGGGCCAGCTAGAACAGGTTGCTGAGGATTTTATTCATTGGGATTTGAATACATCCAGGGATAATTCACTGTGCTAGAGCTTAAGACTTATGTCTGCTTTTAGCAGATGCGTTATAATAAGAGCTACAAGTAAGAACTGGTATTCATGTCACCTGAATATAAGCCATAAATTACAGGCTTGATTGAAAGTGAGATAACTTCTCTTATTGAAGCCAAGGTCATAGAAACACAGAATGATAGAATGATAGAATCATACAATGTTTTGTCTTTGAAGGGACCTTAAAGATCATCTAGTTCCAGCCCACCTGCCATGGGCAGGGACACCTCCCACTAGGTCAGGCTGCTTAAGGCCCCTTCCAACCTGGCCTTAAGCATCTCCAGGGATGGGGCATCCACAACTTCCCTGGGCAACCTGTTCCAGTGTCTCACACCATTATAGTAAAGAATTTCTTCCTAATGTCTAATCTAAATCTTTCCCCCTCCATTATATAACCATTCCCCCCATCCCATCACTACAGGCCTGTGTAAAAAGTCCCTCATAGCTTTCTTATACACAGCCTACAGGTACTGGAAAGCCATTATAAGGTATGTCTGGAACCTTCTCTTCTCCAGGCTCAACAACTCTAACTCTCTCAGCCCGTCCTCACAGCAGAGAGGCTCCAGCCCTCTGATCATCTTTGTAGCCCTCCTCCATAATTCTGCCAAAAAGGAAAGAAAATCTATTTCTTTTCTGTGATTCTAGTTCTCCTTTATTATGCTTGCAGTCCAATTTGTTTAATAGGTTATTCTTGCTGTATATTGAAAGAAATAATATGGATTACATCCTTAGCTTAACAGTTCCTGACTACTATGACAAATCTACTGAAAGGTTAAAATGAAAGACTGCTGTGAAAAGGATTCTTATGAATTAGCTTTTCTCTTCTTTAGACTTCATAGAAAGTTAAGAGGTGACAATACAGTGTTCTTTGGTTATCTTCTAAAATAAACCAACATGTTCTCCATTCTCAAAAGGTCTGTTTTATGCATCTGAGTTTTAGACAGAGACACAGACTACTGTTTCCAGTTTTACATAAGCAATGCATTAGAAATACTGTCAAATTACATCATCAGAATGGAGGTTGTACTTTAGAGATCCAAGCAGGCAAAAAGTAGTACCAAAGTTAAGAAATTTCTGTTCTCAAGAATCTGGCAAATGAAAACCACATTTTAGGTTCTTGAATTTCTTTGTGCATTGTGTATGTTGCTTAGATGTTTTAACATGGTTTATTATTAAAGAGAAGGTGCTCCTCAGCCTTGTCTATCTTTGTTTTTGAATTTAGTTAATAATTGCTTTATGAGGTCTAGTTAAACTGTGAGTGGTACTAATTATTCTTAAATGTTTAATTTAGAAATTATGACATTTGAGAGGTACGTGTAACTACCCATAGTATCTAGCAAAAATGATGTACTTGTTACTTAATACATGCAATAGAATTTTACATCTTAATGATGAATATGCTTAGAGTATAGCTGAAGTTCCTTATCCTAACATGAATGTATGCTGATGACAGCCTAAGAGAGAAGAAATTGTGTAAATAAGAGCATAGGCAGTGTGTATGAGGACAGTCAGCCTTTAGGTCTGCAGCTGCTACATGGCTCCTTTCCAGTGTTTTGTTGTTTTGACCAGCAACAAGCTGCCTGTTTGAAGATCTGAATGAGAAAGAAAATCAAGCAATGATTCTGATAACACATCAATACTACAACTGGAGAGGCTAGGAACCTCTAGGTAATGGGGCAGGCAGACAAAATGGGCAAGAAAAATATCCCTGTACTCATCATTACATGCAGGAATAGTAAGAAAACTACAGATGCATAGTTAAGCAATTACATACATCTTCAAAAAATCAGGATTTAATTTTCAAATTTAAGTCTCAGTAGATTTCCTAAAGTTTCTACAGCAAATGGAAATGGAAAAAGTATTTTAACTTTTCTTGAAACCAGTGCTTTAGGCCTACACAGATCAGGTTTCAAATAAATACTTCTGATTTGAAAAGCATGAATGGTTCCTAAAGCTTGTCTCAGATGTCCTCTTCTTAAATTTAAGTAGAAATATCCTTAATGTATTTCTGTCATAGTTATGGCAGCCACTAATACATCATCCAGCAATGGAGTTGTAATGATGCATTGCTTATTCTATATACTCTATCTTGTTATGTGTGATAGTTACATGTACAGAATTCTAAGACACTTAAGTCCTTAATACTCAAGGAAAACATTTGCTAAAAAAAAAAAGAAAAGCAAACAACAAAACAAACACCTACATATTAGTTACAGAAAATTATTAGGTTAGATAAAAATTATTTATGCACTTGTATAATTTTTCTCATTAGAGTAGTACATTCATTTTGTTTTATTTATTTGAATGAAAAAAAATAGAACAACCGTATTGAGATTGGTATTTTGTTAGTATTTGTTTTCCCTTCTTGCAACAATGCTGCTTTAGCAATATTATTATTTTCTTCTAACTTCCTTTGAAAAATATAATGCAAATTAAAAAGGTTTTTTCTACTTTTTGAAAGCATCTTGGATTTCTTTCCTGAACAAGTCCACTACAGAAGGATCCTCATTTATTTGGTTTCCTAGTTTTTTCAGCTCAGGTCTTTCTAATCTCTGAGAAAGCACAATAGACTAGAAACTGAGAAGCAGAAAAAGTAGCTTTTCTGTATACACTTGTAACACAATACGGCAGCTGAAAGTGCTCTTAAGTATTGTGCAAGTAAGTACTTCAAAATGCCACATGAAGCCCGATAAAATGATCTCATTTAAATCTTTTATTGTCAATGTTTACATCTTAATATTTTTATCCTGTTTAGCATATTTAAAAATCTTTCTCCCTTGAAGGAATCTACTGAGGATATATTGTGAGTTCAAGGTCCCTTTGAGGATGACTAGGGGTTTAGTGTCTTAACACAATCATGCAGTTGTCATTACTGAAGATGAAGTCCTTTCAATTTTTGTGTTAAATTTAGTCATACGAAAAGAATTTTCAGCATATGTATTCCAATTCTGGGTTTTCAGACTGATGCCATTTGCAGGTCTGCCATATGTGGTCTTTATGGACCAACTAGATGGGTTTCTTGAAAGCCTTTTTCAGTAGTGCAAACAAAAATTACCTAGAGAAAAAAAAAACAAAACCAAAAAACCCAAACAAACTTTAATCCACTCCTGGCCTGAAAAAACACGGTAATGTAGATGTATCTGAAACACAAGAAACGACTAAGAGGCAAACTCTAGGTTTCTGTGCTTATGAAATATTGGTAGGTTTTTGTCACTGTAATATATTCTTCCATGTATCTGTTTCATGCAAGTATACTGAGGTTGTGTGTGTTCCCAGGTGCTGGTGCTTAAACCATGATTTCATTTGCAGTATTGGTTACTGAGAAGTACCAATTATTGTGATGGTATGAAGATAAAGCTTAGGTAAAACCTAGTTCATTGATCTGGATACAGAAATTCCAAGTCAAACCAGTAGCAATTTACCCACTTAAGTGGAGGCAGGAATTCTGACACAGTTTATTATTTCAAATGTTATTTTTGTTAACTGCTTCTGTTTCCTTCTCATTTAATAACTAATATGCATGAACTTGAGGTGCAACATTTATTTGTTTAATATTTGACTAGTAAAACCAAATGTTTTATCTGACATAGGAAGTTTACTAGAGGACAGTTTCAGATAAGTGAAATCCATGCTTTCAATACAACACATCCAAATTTTGCCTTCATAATAATAATAATTAAAGTTTGTAATAAGAAGTATGGGTAACTGCCTTATTAAATGCTTCCTACTCCTACCATCACCTTCTATTATGATATAAAATTGAGCATAAAAGTATTAATGAGAAATCTTTAAGAGAGAGTGATATACTAATACTAGTATTATTTTTTCTGCTCTAAAATTGTATGGTTTAATTCACAAGAGGAAGAAGGAGTTGATACTCCATTAATGACAATTTTTTAAAGCAATTTGATAAAATGTTTCTATGGCAATTTCCTAACCAAAAAAAAAGAGAAAAAACACAGGAGGGAAGTTTTATATAAATAAGTATGGATCTAAGGTATTTCTTTGATAGTCTTGAAATGTCAATGAAGTATTTTTGTGCATTTTGAAGTTATTCTAGTACCAATGTCGATTAGGTATAATGACTATATTGTGGGAAGAACTGAACACTTTCATATTCAGATTTACAAGGCTTATAAATAGTGTGTTTTGTATTATCAAAGCATTTATTTCTATAGAAATGGATATACGAAATCAGAACATCTTAAATTCTGTTTAAATTAATAATGAATAATAGTAAAAAGAAATACAGCCTGTAGATATATTTTATGCAAATATGGATGAATATATTGTGTTAAGCTGAACATAAATAAAATTAAATGAATTTCAAGCTTAGCAGTTTACAGAACTGAAGTCTGAATCTTTTTATTGATACAACTAAGAAATACCAAAACCAATTAAAACAACTTGAGGCATGGTAACAGAAAAAGAGAGTTTACCTCTTCAATTTGAAAGCAATTCTAATTTCTGCACTTGGAGGAAGAAAGAAAAGGAATGTTCAATGAATATCCTATCTGTGCAAAATAGATTTCACATGCAGAAAAAAAAAAGAGGGAGAAATAATGCGTTCAGTGATCAATTTTTAATTGTCTTGAGAATACTGAAATGAAAGTTTACATATTTGAGTAGAACATTTTGTTCATAAATATCCTATCACTGCATATCACAAACTAATCCATTTCAAATAAAGACTTGAGAACTCTGCCCGATTCTTTTACCTGTCACAATTTAGGAAACCTCATTCTGTAAGAAAATATATTTGAAAGACAGTAGCTTGATTACTGTGTGGCATCTAAATTTATTTCCCTTAACAATTATCGTCCCCAAAGACATAAGCATGAAATTATTACTTTCAAATTAAACTGTATTATTGGCCTATTTTTAACATTGCCATCCTAAGGAAATGAGGTCCCTTGCTGCTACTGTGGAAAGTGGACTTCAAAATTCTGAGGTGGTCTGGCTGATTATGACAAATTAAATATTTTTTATGAGACTAAGTATTTCTTGCTTTAGACAAAACCAGACCAATAAAATGGTGTGTCACTTCTGTCAGTTTACTCACACCTAAACACTGTTCATTTTCATTTCTGAATAAGTGGAGTAAGTTTTAGTTGATGATTTGTTAGTTCTTCTACTTACTGATATATAACAACAGGTAGAATTCAAATATCTCAAGAACTACATGGAATCTCAGCAGTGCAGTGACAAAACTTAGTATTTTACCTCAGTGATACAGGGATCAAACTGGAGGACCTCTTCATTCCAAATACGAAGGAGAGACCTGTGTGGGCTAAGCTTCCTGACTGATGTGTTGGAGATCTGTAGAGTGCAGCAGCAGAGACCAGCATTCACCTTCACTGCCATGAATAACCATTCAGCTTGGCACATCCTACACATTGTTCACAGGCAGATGGGTGGGGTTTTTTTGGCTTGAAGTGAACCTAGTGCTCTTAAAACTCATCTGGAATTAAAAAAAAGGACGACTAATCTTGTTTGATTGAAGGCAAAGGAAGGTCTGAGAACAGCTATTTCTGAGGTAGGCTATTATTTTCTGAATTAAATTTCCATCTATTTTTTTCCAGTTCTCTTTTATCTTGTATTCTTTTATCATTAACAAAAAGAAAGTCCAAATGTTGTAGCAAGTTCTGTAATGAGACTGAAAATACTAGTGCTGAAAATTCAAGATATACGTGGTGAGAAACCTCTAGATTATGTGTCTGTCTGGCCAAAATCTTTGGATTATTTTACACATATCTAAATGTATGTATGTATGTATAAAACCTAACAACAAAAAGTACTAGTAACATGCTAAACAAAGACAAAGAAAAATCCCTGGCAGCAAAAAGGTGAGGTCACATTTCATAAGCTTCTTTATGTCTGAGAGGTGAAGCCTGGTTTAATCCAGTCTCTAGAATCGAGTTGTATTCTTGCCTCAAATACTTGAGTGCGATTGTAATTGGATTGGGTGAGAGAATTTTGACACTATTGGAATTCTTTGACATATGATGTAGTGTCCAGTACAACTGGTCATCATGCCAAATGTGATTATGTCCTACAGCATTGAATCATAGACTCCTGGCATCATAGAATGGTTTGGGTTGGAAGGGATCTTAACAATCACCTAGTTCCACCCCCACTGCCATGGGCAGGGACACCCAAGACCCCATCCAACCTGTCCTGAACACCTCCAGGGATGGGACAGCCACAATTTACCCAGCTAATGAACTACAGCATTAGATTATTAATGTTGCCAGAAAGGCAAAGGTGTTGACTTAAGAATATTTAACTGCTCAGAGGGTCAACTTTTTCAGCAGCTTATAGAAATATATATTTGAATGCTTGCAGCTAGTGTGGTGATAGCAGAGGGCTTCTTACTTGCGAATACTTAAGGATTCATTTAGACCACTATCCTTGCATGGTAAAGTTCCATTCCAAGCAATTTGTACTTGCAATGAGAGCATTCATGCTGCACAAAAGATAGTCAATCACAAATCATAGAATCATAGAATCAAAGAATCATAGAATCACTAGGTTGGAAGACACCTACCGGATCGTCGAGTCCAACCATTCCCACCAATCTCTAAACCATGCCCCTAAGCACCTCATCCACCCTCACCTTAAACACCTCCAGGGAAGGTGAGTCAACCACCTCCCTGGGCAGATTGTTCCAATGCCCAACAACACTTTCCATGAAGAATTTTTTCCTTATCTCAGAGCAATATGACAGAGCAAATAAGAGGCTTGTTTATTTTTCTTTTATGTAGCGTAAGCTCTATACTTAAAATCTCTCTGGGTTTTGCGGATTAATTATGTTTGATAGCTACTGAAATGGAACAGTGTAAGCATTAATCACAAATCTTGTAATCAAGAAATATCAGCTTCCTTGATTTCTCTCTGTAATGTTGCATAATTAATTGTCTGAAGTATTGGAGGACAAGTTACCTTAATTCCTAAGTTTAAAAGAGAACCAGTGGCTCAGAATTCTTAGACTGCAAGTACAAAAAACCAATAACTTGGCTCAATACTGTGTATGTAGTTGTCATGTGAATGGTGCAATAGTGGTCATGCAATTGTATATTCTCAGCCTCTCTTTGGCATCTTCTTGAGTTATGGAGGAGTTGTTATCGGAAAAAAAGTGATATCTTGTTTGGTTCAGTGACCTTCCACAATTCATAAAGCTGTAAAAACTCACAAACAAATATGTATCCATATACATGTATAATTAGCTATCCAAATGTTTCAGTAAGAAACAGGAACTATCTGGGAGAGGAATGTTTTTCCTGGATATTATGGATGTTCCCTTTATGAATGGTGGGAGAGCTACATGAAAGTGTAAATACAAAACGTATTAGCAACTAATGGTTTTCAAACAAATATACAGCATGGAGGGTGTGGGGTATGTACAAAAGGACTTTAATTGCAAAGCAAATTTCTCCATTCAGGTGCACTGACTGCAAAACTTAAACTGCAGGGAAAGGTGGCTCAAATTAGGTTTGGTGCTGAAATACCTTAAAGATATATGTCTCATCCTTTCAGAATTGTCATGTTAACAGATGATAGTTCTTATTTGGCTGAATGTTCTTAAATTACTCTTCAAAACTTGTGTGACTAATGTTCTCTCCAGTAAATAGCCTAGATTTATGCCACTGTAGGGGGCAGGTGTCAGGCTGTGACAGGTCCCAGTTGGCTGGGATGGCCTTGCCCTGAGGGGCTGAGCTGGGTTTACCATGTGCCCCATGACCAAGTGCCCATTGCCCAGCCTGTCTGAACTCCACCTCTGTGAGTGCTGTCAGAGAAGGTCCTGACAGCCCTAGTCAGTCCCTGCTGGACAAATGGCCCCTGTTGATGTTGTGGGGCTGTGGGCCAGCTTTTATGTCTTCCCTGGGAGTACAGGGGGAAGGGAGTAGACTGGGTTATATGAAATGAAAATACATGAGAAGAAAGTCAGAGACTCCAGGGCTAAGGAGGAAGAGAACACACCACCACTACCACTGAATATGTCTCCACAAAGACTTGGAGATGCCATGTCAACCTCCTTACTGTACTCTTCCTTAGAAAAATGAAATTGCCTTAGGACACAGATGGATATTAGGAGGTTGAGTGTAACACCAAAGAAAAGGTTAATACTAAATATTCTATTGTGATAATATTAAAGATGGTTTCATTTATGCAGATCTTCTGATTTGGATGATATTCTTGTAACTGACCTTACCTTAACTGCCTGTTTTGTTTTAATTAGGGTATTAAGATTTTAAATAGACTACCAACATATTCATGGTTTCCTTTTAACCCACACCGGCTCTTGATGTAACTGCGTTATCCCTAGTTAGAATTAATTGAAGATAAGATACAGCCTTTGATACTGTTTCTCATAGCATTTTGCTTCAGAAACTGTCGGCCTCTGGCCTGGACGGGCGCACATTCTCCTGGGTGAAAAACTGGTTGGCTGGCCGGGCCCAGAGGGTGGTGGTAAATGGAGTTAAATCCAGCTGGAGGCCAGTGACAAGTGGGGTTCCCCAGGGCTCAGTCCTGGGTCCAGCCCTGTTTAATGTCTTTATTAACGACCTGGATGAAGGCATCGAGTGCACCCTTAGCAAGTTTGCATATGACACCAAGCTGGGTGGAAGTGTGGATCTGCTGGAGGGTCGGGAGGCTCTCCAAAGGGACCTGAACAGGCTGGGCTGCTGGGCTGAGACCAACGGCATGAGGTTTAACAAGGCCAAATGCCGGGTCCTGCACTTGGGGCACAACAACCCTAAGCAGAGGTACAGACTAGGAGAAGCCTGGCTGGAAAGCTGCCAGGAGGAGGAGGACCTGGGGCTGTTGGTTGACAACCGACTGAACATGAGCCAGCAGTGTGCCCAGGTGGCCAAGATGCCATTGGCCTTCTTGGCCTGTATCAGAAATGGTGTGACCAGCAGGTCCAGGGAGGTTATTCTCCCTCTGTACTCGGCACTGGTGAGACTGTGTTCAGTTCTGGGCCCCTCACCACAAGAAGGATGTTGTGGCTCTGGAGCGAGTCCAGAGAAGAGCAACAAAGCTGGTGTAGGGGCTGGAGAACAAATCTTATGAGGAGCAGCTGAGAGAGCTGGGGTTGTTCAGCCTGGAGAAGAGGAGGCTGAGGGGAGACCTTATTACTCTCTACAACTACCTGGAGGGAGGAGGGAGCTGGCCTCTTCTCCCAAGTGACAGGAGACAGGACGAGAGGGAATGGCCTCAAGCTCCGCCAGGGGAGATCTAGGCTTGAGATTAGGAAAAAATTCTTCACGGAGAGGGTGGTTAGGCATTGGAACAGTCTGCCCAGGGAGGTGGTTGAGTTGCCGTCCCTGGAGGTGTTTAAGGTTAGGGTGGATGAGCTACTTAGGAGCATGATTTAGGGATTGGTGGGAATGGTTGGACTCGACGATCCAGTGGGTCTCTTCCAACCTGGTTATTCTGTGATTCTGTGATTCTGTTACCCAAATCCTGAGCTGGACATTAACCCTTCTTGCCTAACTTGTTGCTAGGCATTGACGGTGACATGTGACAGACTTTATTCATCTGAGCATATTCTGCTTAAATTTCTTAGGCTTTTCTCTGAAAGAGAACTTGCACATAGAGAATTGTGAGTGTAGACTGCTTGGAGATGTGGCAGGTACTGTTTTAGGAGAAAAAAATCAAACCACAATTTAGAAGAAAAGATCTTCTGTAAAGGGAAGGATATTTGAAGAACATTTGTTTTCACAGATATTTTGGAGAGAGGCAAATAGTTCCAGCTTAAGAAGTCTGGCATGGGGAAGTGTTTCTCTGAACAGTTTGTTTCCCATGTATTTTAAACATGAGACTTGATTTAGGAAAAAAAAATGCATTAGCAACATCTGTGGGTTGTTACATGTGTGTTAACTCCTGCCAGTGACAGCAGTGAGAAGAATTTTTTCATTAACATCAGTCTAGGGGGAGAGGCTGTGACAAAATGAAAAGGAATTATTTGGCTCAGAGTCCTGTCTCACTATCAATACACTTCAGGCAGCTGATTTTAGACTGAGAGATAGCTGTGTAAGAAGTTGCTTGTGCAATTAGTTGATTGCTAAACCCTGAAATGCTTTTGTGCTCTTGTGTTTCTACTCACTTTGTTTTTGAGAGGAGAGGGCATGGAAGAGGAAGTAAAGGTGTATATTTGTGCACTGAAATATGGTAAAAAAGTGGAGAATTAGGGCTTCGTTTGTAATCTAAGTGTTTTCCATTAGATTTACAACAATAAGAAGAAGGTATTATAGTAGTGAGAATCCCAGCTGCTAAGTTCATTTTCCTTGTGTGTTTTAGATAATGTAATAACCTTATCTTTTACCTCATAAATAACTGGCCTCTTAAGCAGTGAGTATAGTAAATATCACCTTTAGAAATTTATTCAAGTTAACTAGCAAAGCTCTTTAAAGAAGTAGAATTCATAGTTAGATGGAAGCGATCCTTTCTAATATAGTTGGATTCAAGGATCACAGAAGGTCATTTCCAACCAAAAGATTCTATGATTCTATTAATATTTTTGGTAATAGTAATAATATTTTAGGTTAACACTACAATGTTTCCTTTTTAAAGTGTATTAAACCCCCAAGATTTTGTTAAAAGCCAGGCTTTAAGCATGTAAAACTTGCAATTCAAAACTATCAAGTGTACTCATGCAGAAGCTCTAAAATTTCATATTTTGATTTACTGAGATCATATGTTATAAAATAGTGATTGGTATGGACAGTGAATTATAATATTGGCCACATGATGTATGCAATAAAATAGTCAATAGAAAGAGGTTGTTTTTTTTTTTTTTGATTTAACTGTATTATTCTTTTTTTTCTCATCCCATTCAGTGAAGTAGTTTTCAGAAACATGATGGAAAAAAGATAATAGTTTCATTATGAATTCTTGGGAGCTAGATATTAGGTAAAAATAAATAATACATTAAAAAAATCCTCTCAAAACCATGTTGTTTGATTCTTGCCTTTGAACCACATTCAAATCATAACGGGTATGGAATGTTACAGTTCATGTGAACGTTTTCACTAAAGTTTTCTTTGGAATGTTAAAATCAAATTACCTTAATTTTCAGAGTTATTTTGGTGGTGCATCAGGCTTTTAGTTGGTATTTTCCTGACTAGAGGCCATAGATTTTTATGTCACTTTTTAAATAAAGTTTGCAACTTTTGAACATAATTTTTGATTTTTCACAGCCTTCATCTAAGCAATGTTGGATAGCAAAACCTTTGTGCGAGTATGTTCAAACAAGAAAAGAATGTCTAAACTGAAGCTGTCAGAATGACAACAGATTGAGGGTTGAAATTAGTGCTTTATTACCTTTCATGAAACATCAGTATGTTAAACTGTGGTATGTCTTGGGTACCTGACTTTTCTTCATTCAGCATAACAATACTTTCAAGGGCCTAACAAAATCTGTATTTCTTCACCTAACTGGACATTTATTAACACAAAATCACATGATTTGTGCACTATGATCATAGAATCCCTAAGTTTGAAAAGACCATCAAGTCCAACTGTACCTGTCTAATACTAAATCATATCCATAATCACTTCACCTACCCATCTTTTAAATACTCCCAGGGATAGTGACTCAATCACCTCCCTGGGCAGATTGTTCCAGTGCTTGGTAACCCTTCCAGTGAAGAAGTTTTTCTTAATGTCCAGTCTAAACTTTCTGTGGTGCAGATTGAGGCCACTCGCCTTCATCCTATTGCTTATCAGTTGGGCCAACAGAAAAGACCAACACCCACCTTGCTACAACCTTCTTTCAGGCAGTTGTAGAGAGTGAGAAGGTCTCCCCTCAGCCTCCTTTCTCTAAGCTAAACAATGCAAGTTCCCTCAGCTGTTCCTCGTAAGGCTTGTTCTCCAGACCCTTCACCAGCTTCATTGCCTTTCTCTGGACATGCTCCAGGATCTCAAAGTCTTTCTTGTAGTGAAGGACCCAAAACTTGACACAGTGTTCAAGGTGCTGAGTACAGTGGCAGAATCACTTCCCTGGTCCGGCTGGCCATGCTGTTTCTGATACAGGTCAAGTTACTATTGGCCTTCTTGGCCACTGTTGGTTCATGCTCAGCTGGCTGTCAACCAACACTCCCAGGTCCTCCTCTGCCATGCAGCATTCCAGCCACTTTTACAGCCCAAGCCTGTAGGACTGCATGGGGTTGTTGTGTCCCAAGTGGAGGACTCTGCACTTGGACTTTTTAAAACTCATCCCGTTGGTCTCAGCCCGTTGGTCCAGCCTGTTCAGATCCCTTTGCAGAGACTCCCTACTCTTCAGCAGATCATCACTTCCTCCCAGCTTAATGTCGTCTGTAAGCTTGCTAACTGTACATTCAATCCGCTCATCCAGGTCACTCATAAAGATATTGAATAGAACTGGGTCCAGCACTGAGCCCTGTGGATGACCACTTGTGAGTGGTCTCGAACTGGATTTAGCTCCATTTACCACAACTCTTTGGGTCTGGCCATTAAGCCAGTTTTTCACCCAGCAGTGCGTATGCCTGTCTGGGCCAGAGGCAGCCAGTTTCTCAAGCAGAATGCTGTGAGAATCATAGACTCACTAGGTTGGAAGAGACCCACCGGATCATCGAGTCCAACCATTCCCACCAATCTCTAAACCATGCCCCTAAGGACCTCAAAGGCTTTACTGAGGTCCAAGTACACTACATTCACACCCTTTCCCTCATCCATTAAGCAGGTCACCTTGTCTGAGAAGGCGATTGAGTTAGTTTGGCAGGACTTGCCATTCATAAACTCGTGCTGACTCGGCCGTACCACCCAGTTGTCTTATTTGTGTGGTGTGACAGCACTCAAGATGACCTGTTCCATGATCTTCTCCGGCACTGAGGTCAGACTGGCAGACTTGTTGTTTCTTGGATCCTTCCTCTGGCCCTTCTTGTAAATGAGTGTAATATTTGCCAGCCTCCAGTCAACTGGAACTTCCCCAGTTAGCCAGGACTGCTGGTAGATGATGGAAAGAGGTTTGTCAAGCACTTCAGCCAGCTCACTTAATACCCTCAGGTGGATCCCATCCAGCCCCATAGACTTGTGAATGTCTAATTGGGCAAGCAGTTCTTTAACCATTTCAACATGAGAGCTTTGTTCTACTCTTCTTCCCTGTCTTCTGGCTCATGAAAGCCAAGAAAATCATGAAATGAGCCAAATGGATGGGTACACACATTTTAGGAAGGAAAAGCAAGAAAAGTCAGGAAGGGAGCTGCCCTGAATGTGAGAGTGCTGCAGGAATGTATCAACTTCTCCCAAGGATGGTTGACAAGTCAGTTGAGAGTAGATGTGTTGGAGGACTCTGTATCTTTTTGCTACATTAAGGCTGAACTCAACTTCTGCAATAACCACTACTGGATAGCTGTAAAAATCTATTCCAAATTCAACCTTTTTTATTTTAATGTGACCTTGATTCTTCAGGTAGTAAAACTGTATCTGGATTTGTATTGATGGTTTATAAATGTCCAAATACATATGACTCATTTGCCTGAAAAGTTATTTCAGGTGCAACTTGCATGCAAATCTCGACATACATGAATTTTGCCCTTTCGAGCAGGAGCAGCATGTAACATATTCAACAACAAAATGATCCTTAATCAGTGTTCACTTCTCCAGAAAGCAGATGTTTGTCAGTTAGAAAGCATGAAATAGGGAATACTGTACCTCAGTCATACTGCTTTTGGTACAGACAGTTAAGTCTAAAGACAAGTATTTTAAAGTTTAGTGTATTAGAGATACTGCCCTTGAAAGAACAAAGGATTCATGAATTTTCACTTCATCCCATTTTTGTTCTTGACCCTACATGATTTTGTTAAACTGGAAAACTCAATCTGCACAGCCTTCATGATTGCTGAGACTAAGTGGCAATAATATTTTTTGTTAAGTGCATTCACTTGAAAAGGAAGTTTTATTGGATTAAATGGCTGTTCCCTGTGTACATCGATTGACAACTTGAGCACCTGCCATGCTAATGCAAAGTTCAAAATAGAGTAATAGCAGCAATACTCTTTTTGATACATTCTTGTTTCAGATATAAGAAAACATTAAAAAATAATTTGGTGTTTATTTAGTCATTAAAAAATATGTTTTTATAAATCAAGTTGAAGACAACTGTTTTGACTCTTATGGGAAGAAATCTATTCTGATTGTTTCTAAAATGTAATATTTGCACAGTTAGTATATATTAAATACATTAGGTATAAATTTTCAAATAACATTAAAATGATTGATGTCTACATATGTTCTCCCCAAGTATAATACTCTATTTTATATTTTTCTGAAGAATCAAATACTGTTTCTTTCTGATGCAACTTTTAAAATTTATTACTCAGCTTTGTTCCAGTGTTTCATATTACATAAAGTCTTTTTAAAGTAATTTAAATATGATAGTCTTATCATGAGGCTAATTAATATATAAACTTTCTTTATCAAAATATAATGTGCTGAAGATTATTTTTAATGTAAATGACTTTTTCTGCATTTTATGTCTCCAATTTTGTCCTTAAGGCTGAAAAGTGTATTCATTCCCTTTGCAAAGTCAAAATAATATTTATAAAGAGAAATACACTCATGCAATAGAAAAAAAATTATAATTGTCTTTTAGTTTATTATATATGTGGATACAGGTAAGCTACTCCTGTTATTTCTATAATAAGAACATAATATTACTATTCGCATCTATAGCACACTAAAATGGCATTTAGATTTTGGTGTTGTACTGTACTGTGAATGTACCACTACTACCTTGTGGAGTCTGAGAAAGAATTAAATAGTATTTTCACTGTGTCTTTTCCTTACTATGTTATTGCCTTAGTATCAGTGGCAAATGACTATAATACAAAACCTTTGCTATAAATTCACTCTGATACTTAACCTCTGTGGATAAATAAATGCAATCCATCTTCTTTCCTGCAGGTGTGAACATGTAACCTGTCATTTCAAGTCTTCATTTTCTAGATCTCCTCCCTTTTTAATGTCCACCTTGACTGGAGTATTTTGTCTCACTTTTTTCTCCCTTTTGATTTACTAAGGTTATTCCAGTAGCTTCAGCTCTGGTTTGTACCATTGGTTTGTAATAATGCAGCTACACAGTCGCTGTGCTTATGAACTTTCCTAGGCTAAGATCTTCTTAGCACTCCGTATTACAGGTCTTCACACTTCTCCTTAGCATTTAGTTTTTTATTTGATTTGAAATCATGTTCCTTTGCAGTACTTTGGATGTTAAAGACAGTTCTACATCCATCTTTTTTTTACACTTCTCATTGCTGCCTAACTTGCCCACTGCTCTGACTGGATTTCTCTTCTGGTCAGTCTTACGTTACTCCTGTTCACCCCAAGCAAATTTCCCTATTGATCCTGCCAAGAATGACCAAACATCCGTTTTTAATTCCCATCCTAAAACACCTGGAAAAGACATGTGGTACACTTTCTAAGGCTGTAAGATCTTGCATTAAATGAATGTAACAGCTCTGGTTACTCAGAGTGTAGGAGTCTTGTATTTAAGTGTATCTTACTCAGAAAAGCTGCACTCTTAATGGAGATCTTGGAACATTTCTTAGGCAAAAACCACTCCCTTCTTCTTTACTGTTGCCATGCCAATGCCCCTAGCTGTTACTTCACATCACTTTATTTTATGGGGTGTTAACAACAAGAGTGCTGTAGAATAAAGACTTCAGTAATCCAAAGTGAGTGACTATTTCTTTCTGTAATGGAGAAAATGGATGAATGTTTTCTATTTTTTAACTCTGCTTAACTCCATTTTCCTCCTAAAGGAAGTATAAGAGATGAATATCTTTTTTTAAATTGTAGTAGAGTGTGAATTTTGTATATTATGTCCTGGTAAAGAGAGAGGAAAAAAACAATATGTGATACATCAATCAGAGTATTACATTCTTTTCTGAAAGGGCTGCATAGGATAGAAGTGATCTTCAGTTTCTGAAGTGTTGGAACAAAAAATGAATCTTGTAGTGGAAGGAACTGGAATCTTCTTATTCCTTTTGGCAGCAGAGGCAAGTTACTGTTGAGGAGCTGGCTTGTTCTTATCACAACTGCAGTTCCTGGTCTGTTGAGACAGAGTTGGTATGGATGCCTGAGCACTTTTCACCAGAAGTTAGTGTGACTATGAAGTTGTATCTTTCTTCTGTACAATGCATTTCTCCTCGGAAAGCCTGAAGCTTATTCACTGTTCTAAATAGGCAGTTACTTCTCATAACCCCTCTTCAAGTCTGAAATGGTATTCTTCAAAACAAGCTAATCATGGTGTAGCATAATCCTCCGTTTTAGATGTTGATTGTCTTGAGATAAAACTAACAATTATTTCTGTCCCCCGTAAAGGCTTACTTTATTATCTCATAGGAAATTCAAATGGGAGAGGACACAGAAAAGTGAAAGGGTGAAACATTTTCAGTAATTACATGAAAACCTATCATATCCTTCATAATAGTAACATATTAAAGTTAATATGAATAAAGAATATTCAGTGGCATATGCTGCCTTTTTAATTGTTAAAACATTTTGCATGTTTTATCAAAAGAGAAGGGGAATTATTTAACTAATTTCTTTCATTTCTCCTGCATCCGAATGTTGTTCCTTCTGGTATTTGCATGAGTGGGATTATTTTCACAGAGGAAACAATACATGCACCAACACAAAAAGGAAGATGATGACGTTGCAATTAAGGCTTAAATATTTAACAAACAGCGGTGTTAGCACATCAGAGATGGATTTTAGTCAAACATATTTTTCGGTGACAAAGTTTGTTTTCAAGCCTTAACATTCTGATATTTGTTTTGTGTGTAAGATACTGCTTGCAACACTTCTTGTACTTGTAACAGACTACATGAATGCAAAGAACAATTAACATTAAAAGATCAGTAGTATTTTGTACATTACAATGCTGCCACTTTACATCTGACTAATACTTATATATTAGTCAGATGAGTCTCTTGAGACTGAGAATTTTATTGCTTCAGGTCACATCTTGCCTTGGAATTATAAACAGCACTGGTGGAAATGTAGTTTTTGATTACTACTGGAGTTGTAACTGAAGGTAAATTTTCTGATGAAAAAGAAGTTGAAATGACTCTGTCATTGTTTGGGGGCTGCTTATCTTCAGTCGTTTAATGTGTTTCTATTGATTTATAACATACAGGAAATAGTTAAAAGTGTTGGCATAAGGTATTATATACACCACTCTTTTCCAATGGTCAGTTCCTGTACTGTAGCTGAAACCATGAATGTGGGTCTGCAAATGTAAGGCAAAGGCAACAGGCTGTATTGTTTTACATCCCAAACAGAGGAAGAAAGATATGTTTATTGACTAGGGAATATTGGAAATCAAAATCCTCACTCCTGACATTTGACTTCAAGGCTTGCAGGGCTTTAAGCTGGAAGCAAAACATTGCTCAGTAACATCCTGAATGATGAGTTGCATTTATATAGAACAGTATTTAACAGCAGCATTGTTGATGAAGAAATGATAAGTAAATTAACAGTAATCTGTAATGATTAAAAGGAGATAGAATATGAATTTACTTCAGGAGGAAAAAAAATAAGTTGTTGAATAGCAAATCTTACCTGGAAAAGGATTCTCCCCCTGCTGCTAGGCAATTATCGGTAAGTTTTTGAAGTAGAGGGAGGGAATATGAATTCTCTACTCACAGACTGTACTGTGTTTTATTGTTTTAAACAATGAGCAAATTGTAGTAAAATTAAGTTTTACCTAGTCTAGAAGAAAGAATTTGCATTTGTTGAGCATGTCAAATTATTTCAGCCAAAAAAATCTGGGATTGATATTGTGAAATCTGAAATACTTTTTTTCTTCCATTTCAGAATGAAGATGGTGTAACTTTTTGATGGTTCTGAAAACAGACATTTCAAATACACCTTGTTTGTTATAAGCCAACAAAAATTTACCATTTTAAGATACAATTCATGCACTAAATTTTATTTTGATATACTATTTCTTTCTTTAAAGTTAATCTTCTTTAACAAAAAATGTTCAAAGATTAAAGAATGTTGTATGTTTTGGAAGGAGGGAAAAACCAAGTAGGACTAATTTAGCTGAATGTTAGTTCCAAGAGAGACTGTGGACTTTCCTTCCTTGGAGAGACTTAAAACATGACTCACCATGGCCCCAAGAAACCTACTCTGGCTGACTCAGCTCTGAGCAGGTGATTGGAGTAGGTGACCTCTTGAGATGTTGCCCTCCTGCCTTAGCTGTTGTATTGTTCTATTTCTCTGGACCTCTTGGGAGGTACATGGACTAATGTCTCTAATGTTTGACATACATTCTTTGGAAAGATGTGTGTGGTTACACGCTATATTTCATGCCCTACCTTAACAACTCCCTGTGTTCTTGGGGTTAAGCAGTCAACTGAAAATGCCTGCAGCTCGAAGCAGGTGAGCAGCATCAGTACCTGCAACTGAGTTACTGCTAAAGACACGGAAATAACAAATTTCAATTTGAAGAGGCTTTTAGGGTTAGTGGTTTTATTCTGAACTGTACTTAAACCCCTGAGACATCCATATAATGTAGATCTTATTTCTGGAGAAATACTATGGGGTGTATGGCATTGAGTTTAAGGTTTCACTAGTTCACCTCTGATTCTGTATTTTGAGTAAGAAGACATTAAATCTTTTCTTGTAGGTCTTGACTTAATGCATCTAATAATTTACTACAGTTAACTAAGTAAACGGATATAACTTGAAAAGCGAAAACTGAAGATTAAAAGTAGTGTGTAGATAAATCTTAGTCTTAAGAGCTGACTTCATGAAAATAACTGAGACTTCCAAATATCATCAAATAATAGTGTGGTGGAGCTTTATAATCTACATTTTTCTTTACTTGTTTTTCTGTTTCTCCACTACCATCACAAATGAGTGTCTGTCCTGTGATGAATTGCTATGATTAAAAACTTCAGATCCAAGTGACATTACCAGTTCATTTAGAATTAATATCGTAGTTATTTCAGTAGATTGAGGAACACTATTTAATGTATGTATATATATCTGTATGCCATCTGAGTCAAGATAGCTTTGTATGCTATACATTTTTTTCTTCAGAAGTGAAAGTACAGATGTAAGCCTCTTCTTTCTTTCTGCTTGTAGTAGAGCACCAAACTTTTTCAAATAATGGTAAAAAAAAAAGTTCTTTCCATTATTTTCATGGAATAGGAATGCACATGATTTTACTTATCTCTTTTGAAATTATGGGACTAATAATGTGCATCTAAAACATGAAGGTTGAGCATCTGTGGGACTTCTCCATGTAAATAATTTCTGGGTAGATTTGCCTGTGTTTACACAAATTGAACTTTCTTGAATGTTCAGGTTGTGAGTGGTGCCCTTCTCATTTCCCCACCTTCCATATAGTCTCATGGATACATATATATATATATATTATTACCATCAGATAAATTTTCAATTTTTTCAGGAGAGAGGGAGGAGAAGGACCTGGGGGTGTTGGTTGACAGCCAAATGAACATGAGCCAGCAGTGTGCCCAGGTGGCCAAGAAGGCCAGTGGCATCCTGGCTTGTATCAGAAACAGTGTGACCAGCAGGTCCAGGGAGGTTATTCTCCCTCTGTACTCGGCACTGGTGAGATCACTCCTTGAATTCTGTGTTCAGTTCTGGGCCCCTCACCACAAGAAGGATGTTGAGGCTCTGGAGTGTGTCCAGAGAAGAGCAACAAAGCTGGTGAAGGGGCTGGAGAAAAGGCCTTATGAGGAGCGGCTGAGAGAGCTGGGGTTGTTCAGCCTGGAGAAGAGGAGGCTGAGGGGAGACCTCATTGCTCTCTACAACTACCTGAAAGGAGGTTGTGGAGAGGAGGGTGCTGGCCTCTTCTTCCAAGTGACAGGGGACAGGACAAGAGGGAATGGCCACAAGCTCTACCAGGGGAGATTTAGGCTGGACATTAGGAAAAAAATTTTCACAGAAAGGATCATTGGGCCCTGGAACAGGCTGCCCAGGGAGGTGGTTGATTCACCTTCCCTGGAGGTGTTTAAGGCACAGGTGGATGAGGTGCTGAGGGGCATGGTTTAGTGTTTGATAGGAGTGATTGGACTCAATCTGGTGGGTCTCTTCCAACCTGGTTATTCTGTGATTTTGTGATTCTGTGAAGATGCAGGTTGTATTTCTACATTATTTTTTAAATATCAAAATTGTTAAGTTTGAATTTTGTCTTTATGTGTAAAATATGAATTAGACAGTATAGAAGTGCACTTTAGCAATGTGAAGTTGACTTATGACAAATTTGCAAAGCCTGAATATGCAAACTTTGTCCTTGTCTTTGAGTTTATTGTGGCATTCTAGGTTAATGGCAGTGGAGTGGTTTAAAGTATAAATACACGATTAAACCTCCATAATTTTTTCTGAATTAAGGTAAATTGGAGCTGTAGACACTTGAACAGGTTAAGCCCCTACTTAAGAAATAAGTTCAGCAGTGTAAAACCACTAAGTAGTGCAAAGCAGTAATGATATCCCTCTAGCTACCAAGGAAGAGGGTATAGTTGAGGGAAAGGGCAAGCCTGAATCATAACTACATGCTGGCGAG
This sequence comes from Clamator glandarius, assembly GCA_033459285.1. Lineage (NCBI taxonomy): Eukaryota > Metazoa > Chordata > Aves > Cuculiformes > Cuculidae > Clamator > Clamator glandarius. Next base: position 844,135 of record JAUNZM010000282.1, on the reverse strand, counting down.
TGTTACTCAAGACTGTCATATTACTGCTGTCCTAGTTACAGTGATGTCTTATTGAGGTATAAGGTAGTTGGCTTGCTGTTGTGTAGGATTTACTGATTTGTAGAAAGGGAGGCAGACTATAAGTATTAATATGAGTAGAAACATGTTTCCACGGGCAGGTAAACAATGATGTAAGGATGAGAATTGAGGGGACTTGTTTGCTGTAGCAGGGGAAGCAGTACTCCCCTCCAATGGAGTGTCTAGGCAAGTAGGAGCTGCAATGTATTAAATGACTGCTTAAATATTTAAAGTTAAATCGTCTGAAAGCTGTCTATCAAAGCTCCTGGAGCATCCTGAGATGATCTTTCTGTACTTGAGCTTGGTCTTTTGTTCTGCTTGCCTCCTACCCAAGCTGTTTCTTTTCCCCTCATTAAGATGTTTGTTCCAGGAAAAATCAAGCTGATAGCAAAAAATAAGCTCAGTAGCTTGCTAAAAAGAATACTGATCAAGGTATTATTTGTAGGTGCTGGTCATCCAGCAATCTCAACAAAACCTTTGAATCCTGTCCAATTAGAACTCATACTGCATTTGGAGATTAAGTATTGGAATTACACTACATTAAATAACATGCTTATCATGTTGGGTAGTTGTTGAATTATTTAATACAATAATTAGGGAAAATCAACAATCTCTGATTGTAATAAATTTCTAATAGGTTTTCTTTTCTTATGTCAGTAAGTATTTAAAGTAGAGTCAAAATGCAATTACTACCATCTTGAGTGTTTTGTGTGATGAGTCCTTTTTTATCATGCCTTGTTAATGAAAATAGTATGTTTCTTGAATGTTCATACAAAAGAATGGCAGATCAATTCTATTCAATCTGTATTTATTTATTCTTTGGTTTATAATTATGTAATTATGGTATTCAAGTCACCTAGGCCTAGTTATCTGTCAGCCTGTTGGAACAGATTGTGAACAAAAGGGTATGCATCTTTAATAAGATAATTAATATAAGCAAGTTTATACCAAACCTGAAGTGCTGGACTGGTCTCTTCATTATTGCATCCTGATTTTCCAGTGTTTTCTCACTTACAAAATATTTTTTTGTTAGTCCTTGCAATACAGAATTTTGCTATTACCCTATATGCCATGGTTTAGAGTGGGATACTGTCATTTGACTTTGCATTCACTAGGCTGCAAGTTCCAATGCTCCTTCTACCTGTCACTTCTATTTTTCTAAATTTTCTTGGAAGATACTGGAATTTTTTTCCACTCCTCAGGGAAGAGACTGTTTTTCAGAAGTGCAGCCTGATGGATACATTTTTATTTTGTGGAAAGATTGCATATAAAACATTGATTTCTTGGCATGTAAAACTAACATAAACACCCAAGTACCTGATAAGGGGCAAAAGGATATAACTGGTTAGCCTTGTGAATACAAACAAAAGTAAACTTAGTCCATATCTAGGTTCAGTGCCAGATTTACCCTCCAAAACCCCCACTTTTTGGCAATAAATCTCTTTAACAATATAAGAAAGAATGCTTCAGTGCTCAGATCTGATCATAGGATGCGTCAGCTTCTTTTCACACAGTTATAGTGCTTTGTGTGAACTCTAGCAGCACAACAAGGGAAGCTGAACTGATGCTGTACTGTTTTGTAGAGCTGAGATTTTCTCTTCAGTTTAATACTCTAATAAGTGAAGTTGTTCTCAAGGTACTACCTATAAGTAAATATATACATTTATAGTTAGGTATACATATATGTATAATATGTTTACACATATTTTTTAACAAACAACCACAGAATTTCTGGTATAAATATTACAGAAGAATCATCAGAAATCTTGGGTCAGACAGGGTGTTTTCAAGACCCTGTTGAAGTCATGCATATGTTAAGCTCTCTTTGAAGAGTAGCACCAAACAAGTTGAAAGCTTGTGGGTCAGAGTAAAAGATTGAGGCAGCAAAAGCAATCTTGTAGTTGGTGTATACTACAGGCCACCCAATCAAGGAGAGCCTACTGATTAAGCCTCCTTCCTCAAGCTACAAGAGGCTTCATACTCACAAGTTATCATCATACTGGGGGACTTCAACCACCCTGAAATATGCTGGAAAAGTAGCATGGCAAGCTGTAGGCAATCCAGGAGACTCCTGGAGTGCATTGAACATAATTTCTTAACTCAGGTAACAGACACCCCTACCCAAGGGGATGCAATATCAGACATCATGGTTACCGATGCAAGTGAGCTCATCAGTGATGTCAAGATTGGAGGCAGCCTGGGCTGCAGTGATCATGCACTGATAGATTTCCAGGTCCTGAGGGATATGGGACAGCTGAGAGGTATAACCAGGATTGTAAATTTCAGGAAAGCAGACTTCCAGCTGTTCAAGGACAGTAGGACCCCTGGGATGTGGTCCGCCGGGACAAGGAAGCAGAAGAGAGCTGGAAAATATTTAAGGGAGCTTCCCACAGAACACAAGAGTGCTCAGCCCCCAGATGTAGGGAATCGGGCAGGAAAGAGACCAGCAAGGCTGAGTGGAGACCTGTTTGTGGGGGGAGCAGGTCAACAGGTTAAGGATGCCGATGAGGAAGAAACACGGGATGTGACCGTAGAGGGTAGGAAACCCACGAAGGAGGGCCTCTTGCGGGACAGGGCTGTAAAGGCAGACTGTGTAATCAATAAAGTCACCATTTTGAGCTTCCTCTATATTAGAGTCTGTGTCTCAATGGTCCTCGCTGGAGTGGAGCAAGAGACCTGTACAGGGGTGTTTGTTGAGATGCAACAAGTGGTGACCCAGACGTGATACTCAGATGGCCCGGAATGGAATCTGGAGTGTGAGTATAGCCATGGCTGAGAAGACGTTGGATACGGTTGTGTGGGCCCTGAAGGAGTACGGATGTTGTACAGATATGCGGGTGAAGTCCCTGAGAGTACATTCGATCATCCTAAGGATGCAGCGGGAAGGCTGGAGTAAGCAACTGATGGACATAGTTAGCCTAGTTATGTGGGAGGCGGTGAAGCCGGAGATGTTGGAGATAGCGCTATCGGGTTCCAGGGAGAAGTCAGAGGATATAGGAAAACTTATGAAATTGGTAACAGTAATGAGAGAGGAAAAGTTGGTTATAAAGCAAGCACAGGCTGATTTAGGGCTGGAAGCAACAGCTGCAGACGGGCCCCAGGCACTGGCATGTCAGTGTGAAATCGACAGGAGGGCTGACAATCCCTTTGATCTGGGTCCAAGAGACACTGAGAAGGAGCCTGATCCACCTCTCCCCTGTCCCTCTGACCAAGGAGCACAAGTCAGGAGGGAGTCACAGCAGCAGGGAGAAGTTGAAATACTGCAAGCTTTGATTTGTGTGCCTGACGGTGGTCTGCGCTAAGAACTAATTAGTTACAAAGTGATAATGGAGACTCCAAAAGCTGCAAGAGAGAGTGTGCTGGCTGCTCCTGAGCAGAGCCGCCTGGCTGAGGGGTTCCACCCCCACCCCTCCAGCTCGCGTAGAGTGGCTCACCGGGGGTGGGGCCACTACCCTGGGCTGAGGGGGTGCTGCTCGCCACTCGCTGCCACCGCAGGGCCCGGACAGTTTCAGCATTACACGGGGAATTATTGGCAGATGCAGTGGGAAATGGCTCAGCTAAACAACACTGGTAGCAGTTCAAGAATCAAGACAGTTTAAATAATGTAATTTTACAACAGATGTGACTATCTGTTTTGTCGAACTCTTATAAAGATACTGGAGGTTGGAAAGGTGAGACAGGCATGACCCGTGTATGGTGTTTATAGATAGATCAAAGGATGTGCTGAGCAGTTACAGAAGCCTTGATTTTGCAATCTGTGACACACAAACACACAAAAAAATCCTAATGACAAATATAGAAAGATATGGTGCTGTCTGAAAACTCCTACAACAACAGCTGAGATCATTTACCTATCATGCACAGCTGGTAGCTGCTGCCCTGGCTGTAATCTGGGACAGAAATACATTCTGTTAGAGATGTGGCAAGAATGTACATTTTAAAAGAGACTGCCACACACAATGCCAAGGTAGAGGGCCTAAAATCTGTCCTCGGTGTGGAAAGGGTAAACATTTTGCCAGTTGGTGTAGATCAACTTGGGATAAGAACGGGACAGTGTTGTCAGAAAACCAGGAGCAAAGCACGGTTTGGAGGCACATACCAACATAGATGCCTCCACGGCAAGCAGCAGTTCTCATCTCAGAGCAAGAATCAGAGGCAGCACCGAGATAGACATGATCACCACCATCGCAGTAGAGCTGCAATTGTCTACACTTCACACAATTACATGGAACGTAGCAAGACGATTTGGGTTGGCTTTACTGCCTTGTAATTAGAATGATTATCAATAATTTGGTTGGGTATCTTTGTTTTACCTGGGGTCATTGATACAGGCTGTACTGGAATCATTCAAGCAAGGGTACGCATGCTGTCTCCACTAATGTTATGAACACCATTTCCACTAGTATTAATAACAAAGGATAGCTGGATAGTGTATTTAATTTTGTTCAAAGCAGCTGTGTTCCAAGCTGATTCTGTAGAGCATGGCTCACAAGGATTTGAGTCCATAAGAATCCCTGAAATGCATTTGGCTTAGTCCCTACAAACTCAGCCTCTTATGTTGAAGTGAACATTAACGCAACAGAGGAAAGCCAGAACATCTTAAAATGGCTCTAGTGTAACCCTTAATTGTGCACGTTCCACTAATCTTGTGGGGGAGAGATGTGTTAAATGCAATGGGACTAGGCATTGGAACTATGAGCAAATGAAAAATTGTGTACATTGCAAAATTTAGTGGAGGGGCAACTAGATCATAGACATATAATCCCATTTAATAGTCCTTGGAACACATCTGTTTTTGTGATAAAAAAGAAATCTGGAAAATGGCATTTATTACATGACTTTTGTAGACAAACTACAAGAGGTCTTAAATAAGCAGGCAGACAATATCGCCGCTAGATAAGTGTTGCTTAAACAATTAGCCTTAGAGAATGCAAAAATGGACTTAGTGCACTGTTAATTGCATGATCACCTGTTACAAAGATTGTTTGTTTTACCTGACTTGACTTTACGAGAGCGATGCAAGTAATAGCTTGGATGCCTGTGCCTTCAGACTTTATATCAAAGGGCACTAGAATCACTCAGCCGATTTATTTTTCAGCAATTGTACCCCATGAAGGAAATCGCATACTAGGAGACAGAACCTGTGGTTCAACTGACCAGTCTGTGATTCTCTCAACACAGAAACTACAAAAAAAAAAAAAAAAAAAAAGGGGTTTACCATACGTGAAATCGATATGAGCCTTATTGGATAATGCATGTGCATATTTTAAGTGTTGTATGTTCCCGATACCGTGTAGCATTGTAAAATTGTGGATCCAATAGTGATAACCAATTGTATGAATGTATTCGGCTAGCTGAGAATTGAGTGTTCATGTGTGTGTGTTTGAAGTACTTCAGACATCTGTGAGACTTACAAATTGGTTTTGATTAATCTTGAAAAAATATCTCTGGGACCTTTCAATCTCAAACGTCCACTAAGCCAGCAACCAGGTAGATTTACCTGTGGATCTTTGGAATGGAAGGCTTCAGAAGGAAAAAGTTTAAAATACCTAGCAAAACATAAAAGAAGGATAAAGCCTAGCCTTGCAGCTGTATGTGTGTGAGTTTCTCCCCCTCACCCCCGCTCTTCTCCTTCCTTTCTAAGTTTTTTTTTCTTTTCAGCTTTGAAGAAGTCCAGAGGAGTTAATGGTGTTATCTCTCTCAGGGAATGCCAATTTGTGAGAACACTCTACATTCCAGGGTCACTTGTCAGCAATTCCTGGGTCCTGGTGCAGACAACCTTTAGGATAATTGAGCCAATTATACAGAAAAATTCAAATGATTCATGACAAATTATTGAGTGGATATTTTACCACTTCAACCTTAAAAACAAGCAACAAACAGAAACATAGTCACTAGATTTAAAATTATTACAATGATAATCACCAAGGGAAGAAAAAGAAGTATTCAGTTACTAGGTCAATCATTTATATCCTGATGACAAAATATGTTAAGTGTTGCATGGCAGGGGGGAATCAGGAGAGACACTACAAAACAGATTTATCAAGGTGCAATATGCAATGAATCTTTTGCGATTAGCAGGAGATGACAAAATTGTGCTGATGTTGAAGCATATGCTAACCATGTCGACAAAATTAGAGCAAGTGCAAGACAATGTGAAAGTGCTATTGAAAAACAGTCATTATGGGCACTGGACAGGTCTGTATAAGCTACTAACATGGGACGAGGTTATGCTTGTGTTTTCATAGATACAGGACCACTTTGGGCACCTGCAAGATGGATCAAACAACGTTGCTGTGTGACAACTGTTAAGCCTCCACCACAAAAGCAGTTGATAAGAATGAGAAGGAATGTTATTTTTAATGGTGTTCATTGCTTTAATAATTATCCTGTGTGTTACAGTGTATACAACATCGAGTCAATCATATGTTTCACCTGAACGGTTTAGTCATTGAAAAACAAAAAGGGGGAATTATGGGAACGTTTTATGCCGATGTGGAAGAAATATGGGATGTGACAGTAGAGATTAGGAAATGCCCACGAAGGAGGGCCTTTTGCGGGACAGGGCTATAAAGGCAGACTGTGTAATCAATAAAGTCGCCATTTTGAGCTTCCTCTATATTAGAGTCTGTGTCTCAATGGTACAGGGGGGTGTTTGTTGAGATGCAACACCTGTTGGTCAAACTGAAGAGCAAGCGGGAACTGCACATGCCGTGCAAGCAGGGTCAGGAAACCTGGGAAGACTACAGGGATGCTGCCTGTTTGCGTAGGGATGGAGTCAGGAAGGCCAAGGTGCAGCTGGAGTTGAACTTGGCAAGGGAAGTGAATACCAACAAGAAGGGCTTCTATAGGTATGTCAATCAGAAAAGAAAGGTTAAAGAAAGTGTACCCCCACTGATGGTTGGGAATGGTGACCTCTTATCAACAGACGAGGAGAAGGCTGAGGTACTTAACAGCATTTTTGCCTCAGACTTCCCTTAAAACTGCTCTCCTCACCCTTCCTGGATCAAAGGACAGCATGATGGGGACCAGGGGGGTAAAATCCCTTCCACTGTAGAGGAGGATCAGGTTCATGACCACTTGAGGAACCTGAACATATATAAATCTATGGGACTTGATGAGATGCATCCTGGAGTCCTGAGGGAATTGGCTGGTGTAGCCTCTATGCCACTCTCTATGATATTTGAAAAGTCATGGCAATCAGAAGTCCCTGGTGACCATTTTTAAAAAGGGTCAAAAAGGTCACGCTGGGAACTACTGACCTGTCAGCCTCACCTTGGTGCCTGGGAAGATCATGGAACAGATCTTTCTAGAAGATATGCTAAAGGACAGAGAGGTGATTAATGGCAACCAGTGTGGCTTCACCAAGGACAATGTGACTGCCTGTCTGACCAACCTAGTGGCTTTCTGTAGCGGGACAATCACATCAGTGGACACAGGACTTCTGTAAAGTCTTTGACATGGTCCCACATCATCCTTCTCTCTAAATTGGAGAGATATGGGTTAGATGGGTGGGCAGTTTGGTGGAAAAGGAATTGGTTGGATGGTGTCGTTCAGGGCTCCTAACTGGAAGAGTGCTGTTTAATATCTTCATCAGTGATATAGAGAGCGAGATCAGGTGCACCCTCAGCAAGTTTACAGATGACACCATGCTGAGTGGTGCAGTTGCTTCACCAGAAGGATGGGATGTCATCCAAAGGGAACTGGACAGGCTAGGTTGAATGTGGCCTTGAGCAGCCTGATCTACTGGGAGGTGTCCCTGCCCATGGAAGAGGGGCTGGAACTAGATGATCTTTAAGGTCCCTTCCAACTCAAACTGTTCTGTGATTCCATTATAATTCACAAATGGATAGAAAATTTTCTTTAATTTTCATCTGTGAAAATACTTACACAGAAATTTCACCAGTCTCGCTCTAGTACATAAAATGAATATCACAACATCAACCAAAAATAGCTAGGTGTAGGAAATTAAATGCTGCAATTTTTTTACAGAATCCATGCCAAGGTCTCTGCTGAGGTGGGATGAGTTTGCTGGCAACCAGTTAAGAAAAGGAGAAAAAAGTGAGTTTTAAATTTAATCTTACTTTTGCATTCATGTGGTTGAGAAGACTCTTCCCAGTCCTCACCTTTGCTATAGCAGTGTTCAATGTTAGCTCACTACAGATTTTGTTTTAAAATAAATGAGGATAGTTTTATTGATTATTTGCTGATGACTTTACAAATGTCTTGAAATAGTTTTCATATCCCGTGTCAATTTGAATAAAGTGACTTAAGTTTATGCAGAGAGTTTGAGGCAGTCCAAACCTGTTACAAAAGGAACATCTCCAAAATGGGCCTGAACAGTTAAGAAAAAAAAAGTTGTTTATAGCAAATATTTCATTATTTGTTAACAGTATTTTAAAAAACGTTTGTTTACAATATTTGATCTCTTACAAAAGGACATAAAGAGTTTGTGTGTCTACTGGCCCATGATGAAATTAGGGTGGCTGTTGGACATGAACTTCAGCTGGTTTAAGGACTTGTGTTTCTTGTCTCTATAAAACAAACCTGGAAAGATTAGCTTAGTGGTAGATTAGCTTAGCAGTAGTTTAGGTAGTAATAAAAAAAAGAACTTGGATCTGATGAAAGTAAAGGTTGCAAAGAAAGAAGGTCTTGTGTAGTAAGCATACTTGAGTTTAGCATTTGGGCAGTTGTTTTGAAGTCAGTTGCAGCTGGCTTATGTTACAATTTGTACAGATGGACCAGCAATAGCAAACCCACTGCTGTGAGTAATTGGTATAGTAATTTAGAGATGTATTCTTGATGGCTAGCCAGGGTTTGGCAACAGATAACTCACAGATGTTGGCATACGGGAGGCTGTACACTAACAGGGAACTCTGATAGGTGTGGTATGATGCTTTACTGTAATAAGTTTATTGTTTGTGTAGAAGCCACAGCAATACACTTGCTTTCTGTTCAAATCCACTTTCCTCCTTCACCTCATCTTTCTTCTATCCCTCCCAAATTACAGCTAAGACTGTTATGATTTCCAGCCCTTGTGGGTGAAAATTTTGACTAGTATGACATTATGCTTATATCTAGTCTTCTGTAAAGCACTAGGCTATAGCTTAAATATTTTAAAATAGATTTCAATAAATTTACCCAGACCCTGTCTTATTCTGGTTTTATTTTATTTCCTTTTGGCCCTCTCTTCTTTTCCCCATTGGACCTTTTCTGGCAGGGAGAGGGGAGTAGTTCCTATTAAGCTTGCATGTGAAAGGCTAAAAAAACCATTTCTGACATGAGGGATATTCAGAGTTTGGATTCTAATTGCCGCCAACACTAAATTTAAATATAAAGGGATCAAAGATGGTACCTTTGTTTTCTGAAAACTTTTATCACATAAATGTATTCTTGGCACATCATTCCTGTTTCATATCAAATGTTTCAATCGACACTTTTTACTATGGAAAGATCTAATAATCTGCATTTCATGATAAACTCCATTCAAAACCATGGTGTAGAATCAATTTAGATTTTTATGTTCTCATTGGAGAGGTCCACCAGAAGTTCTTAGCACCCAGATTTTTGAGTCTGGATGTTGTAAGAATTATCCAGGGTAGAAGCCGACACTCCTATACCTTTTGTTGCTCTTCAACTGGCATTCAGAGGGAAGGGCTTCGTGGTATTCAGTGAAAAAGTAAGAGATGAAAGTGAGAAGAGAAACAATACAGAAGAGAATTAAACAGAAGTAGGGGAGAAATGAGCTGGGATTTTTAAACAATTTTATAGTGTAAGGGAAAAAGCCTGTATAGAACTTTGCAGTAGTTATGTGTCTGCCTTCAGTTCACTCGGTTCTTTGAGAGCTGAATTTTCTTAAGTGTTTCGTAGAAGAGAGACTTGAAATCATGACTTTACAGTAGACTTAAAATTAAGATGAACATATAGAGAGGCAATAAATTACTGCACCTGCAATTGCTTGAATTATGCTGAAAAGAATAGTCATGCTGCCCACACAGAGAGTAAGAAGAGGGAACTATTTCCGAGGGAGAATGAAAGCAACTGCTCTGGAACTGTCAAAAGTACATAAAAAGAGGAATCTGTCAGTACATATATGAATGGCAGTGACATCCCTGTCCCGACAACAGGGAAAGGAGGGGAGGAGAAATGGCTCACTGGAGGATTAGTGGGAGAAAAGCCTGAAAGTCATCCTGCCCCCATAGCAGAGGAATGGGACAGGTCAAGCTAGTGATCCATTAGTCTTCTGATGCTTGGCTTTGAATTCTTTTTGACCCTTTTAGAAAATTAGTCATTTATTTCTCATCATTGTTGACAAGGCATTAGGGTAATATTAAACCTTCTGAATATGGGGAGAGAGGAATTTTAAGTAGCTGTTGTCACTTGGGTGGCTATTTTTCACTTCAGGCAGGAGCATTTCACTGTGCAGTTTACAGTCTTGGTCTCTTGGTGCATGCCCTGGCTGTATTGCTCAATAAAGATTTGGGATAACATTGTTCTTTTACAGCCTTTGATTTGGTTTGAAAGAAGCGTAGGACCGTGGTCATGAAAGGAAGTCCAATTTGCTATAGAAGATCACTGGGGCTGGATGACCAGGGTATATAACACTGATGTGCTTTGTTCACAATGCCAGCACAGCCAATGAAATACCAGAACTGGGACAGTGAATGAATTTGCTTCTCCACAGAATAAATGAACTTCTCTCTCTGGTGACAGAGCATTGTACTCTGCATTAGCAAATAAGCTTCTTGGTAGTAAGAAAAGAAATTCTTTTCTTGACCTGATTATCAGCTCTAGAACTCAAGTCTCCAACTCGATTAGTGCAGACAGACAGCTGTGTTGCTTTAGGATTGGTCTGTTCTGCATGAGACTGGAAATTTCTGCATACCCAGGACCACTCATAGAGTTATGAGCTTGGTTTGTTTTAAACAGGCAGAGCTACTGATGAATGAAAATTCAGCATGTAGGTGAGATGGGCTGAAACCCACCTACATAACCTACAAAGCAACAAAAAAATTACATTTTGTTTTTTTTTTCACTACAGTTTACTTTTTAACTGGAAGGCTGAAAAGTCTTCGTTCCATGAAACATAAAAAATTGGTCATGAAGAAGTATAGCAAAATCTGGTCACTATATGGATCAGATACAACTTTATTTATTTATTTATTTATTTATTTATTTATTTATTTATTTATTTATTTATTTATTTATTTATTTCGGGTTTTATGAGGGTTTTCATGACTCAGTTTGACAAATTTACTACTTTGTGCCAGAACATGCGGTGAGTATTGACGATACTTCTGACCAAGTCCTTCAGTTAGAACAAGTGAGCAAACCAAGAAACCAACGTACATTTGCAAACAATGTATTTCAGTCAACACAAAATACTCATATCTGGAAGACACTACTCATTGTGCTTTTATGGCTAAATGAGGATTTTGAGGTTTAGCAATCCATTTTAAGCATTTGGAGTTGAGTTGTGGGACTATTATGGTATATCTCAGAAAACTAAGTATTTACTAATTGGTTAGTATGATAATAAAGATACATAACATGTTAAAATTGTAAATTGGACTATATGTGGGTGATGTCATCAGATATTTTTTACGAGACATTGGTAAGGTGTAGCTTTTCAGATGGCAGGAATTTTGATTAAGTTGTTCTGAAATAGCCCAGCGTAGAGGTAAGGTAGATTAATGCTTGCTTTGATAAGATGTCTCATTGTGTAGCTACATAAACTGCAAATGAGAAAAAGATATGTTTGAAGAACGTTTTGAGAAAACTTTACTCAAGATGATATCTCACACCATTTGTTAGCCAATTTGTTTTAAGCCAAGTATACAATTTTTTACTCTATATAAATGTGGTTTTGCCTTTAATAAAGAATTAAATTTGCCTATTAATTTGTTATTAAATAAATTTGAAATTTTCTGTGACAGATTTAAATCTGCCCAGCTATATAAACTTCAAAAAATGTAACAGTAATTCATTGAATCTTATCTAACTCCAATCTAACATAATGGTCAATAGGGAGAATGCATTTTTATTGATCATGGCAATTACAGAAAATAGTCTTTTCTAATCCAGTGATAATAAGGTGGACACACATTACGATACCGTCCTATTTTATTTTTCCCTTTCCAGAATATTATAATTAGCAATTTAAACTTGGTAAATTATTTTCTAGGCATATATTTTTAATTTTAGACATCATGCTGTCTCTGTTTCTGTGTTCCTCATTCATGTGTGTTTATTCTTACACTTATCTTGGTTAAATACAATAGACAATTTTTTTATCTGCTCTACCAATAAATCCCTGCTAAAAGAACAAGCTTCTGGAAGATGCCACAGCAGGAATTTCCTCTTTCTAGTTGTGTAACCCCAAAGGGTAAACCTCCTACTGGTTAATTTATGTATAAAAACTGTTTCAGTTTATGTGCTATGTGATGTTTTAGCACTTGAAGGCTAAATTAATACTAATCATGTTTGTGCAACTATTGACAATTATTATGACCTCTAGCATAGTCCTTAGAAAAAATAGTATGTTTTATCTTCAGTCGTATGTTTTAACTATCCATAAGTATTGTTAGGAATAAATTAAGAGCCAATGAGGAGATACAGCCAGAAGAACTTGTCCTCCCCAGTGAATGGAAGGATAAAAGATAAGGGTTTACTCTAGGTGGTGACCTGGCTACTATTTTAAAGGAATTTCTTAGTTTTTAAAAAACAGCAGGGAGGAAGGCAGTTGAAATGTATGTCTCATCCAAAGAAATCAAAGAAATCAAAGAAATACTTAGTGAACTGGGTAACGAAAATAGTTGCTTCATATAGCTCTGTGTCAATTTATACTGAAGTGAGACTCAGTTTGGATATATCTTTTCCAGATCACTGTGGGGAAATTATCCAGATTCATATTGATGGGAGAGAAGAACTATTTCATAATTATAGAAAAAGATCAATAAGCAGGATAAAATTGGTCATGGCGGTGGTTACTCTTGGAATGTTTTTCTTTATCTGTGGAATTCATAGTAAAATTTAGTAAATTTACTTACTTGGAGGAACAGGATGACAAAATACAAACAGCGTGGGGTAAAGTCAGGGTTTTGGGAGTGAATGACAAATCAGTAGCAGTCATTCTGCTTTACCTTCTAGACTATGTATCTTATATACTGTGTAATAATATTTCCAAGACACATATATTACAATTGAGTAAAAGATTTGTAATATTAAGAAGTCTATTTTTGCTAAAAGCGTTATTTGGTGGGCAGGGAGAGGAAAGAATTTAGAACAAATAGTAAAACTTCTTTTTTGAGGGAAAAAGTCCCCAGTAAACTGTAATCATAATCTTCCGTCATTCACAGCCAACCCCCTGGCTTTGTCCCATACCGGTCACAGGGAAATCACTCTAGGGGGACCTAGTCTGTCATCACCTCTGAAAGAAAGAAAACTATGTGGACACTATTGCCTACAGTTACCACAAGGAATAATTCTCATTCCAGGTATGGTGGAACAATAATCCAACTTTGAGTTTTTACTAGCCACTTGGACAGTTTTCCAAATCAGTCCAGATGATTTCCTCAAAATGTGTATGTAAAGGTTACTATCCCTATTATCTAATGATACAGAACTACTTATTAAGAAAACAGACCTAACTCAATACCATCAAATACATCTAAATTGTTAAATGTATGAAAATGTAATGGCCTTAACATCACAACCTTCAAACATTTCTAAAGAGAGTTTTTCTTAAAACATCACTATGGTTCTGCTAATTTCTTGTAAAGTCATTGATTTTACGTTGCTTCAGGGAAGAAGCAATTTATTACTGTTAATAATGCTTCTATGATTACATGAAATGTTCCTCGTTGCCAGCAATTAATTAACCCATCAGAAAGTATACTTCCTTTTAGAACAGATGATGAGATTCTTTTTATAATGTTTATCTGCCATATCTGGTCATCATATGAAGCAATCTTGTGGTATGAATAAATCTGGAAAACATATTTTCCTTCATTTTCCTTTTAACTTCTCAGTACAGTCAGGTATGTGGCAAATTATTTGTTTTATCTGTCTTTTCATTATCTACTTATACAGTGGGATCTTAGTTTGTGGTTTCATTCATGTTACTGTACTTGGTTTTCAGTTCAATCAGTAAGTTTATTGTCTTAGTGAACTTTGTGTCACTGGAAAAATATAAAGTTTATAAACATAAGTGGACAGTTGGTGAAAGTTTTTTTCCACATACCTAAGCACATACCTTTAGTACATAGTAGAGGGGAGCTGCCTGTAATGTTATCACCACAGCAACAGGCAAACATTGGGATAATATTACTTAGGAAGAAGCTCACTCTTGCGGATGGTCACTTACAGCAGTTATGAAATTCAGTGATGTCAGTATAAGAAATCAGCTTGGTAATGCATAGTCCAAGCATGAGAACGTCAAGTTTGTTTGCTGTTGACCCCATGCTTGTTGTTGCAGGGACAGCTCTTTGCAGCAGGCTTGAGAGAGCATGGGAGCAGCAAGGGAAATATAACCTTCAGTCCTAACCTGTTCCTGTTAACGTCTTCAAGATCTCACCTAGAAATGTGGACTCATCTATGCATGGTTAGTAACATGGCATTCTTTGTCTTTCTAAATACTCCTTGGGACAACTTCCAGACCTTTCTATTCTTCTATATTTTTCATATGCAGTTCTGCTTTTTTTAAAACTTCTTCATAATGCTCTCCCCATGTTCTTATTTATCTTCTCACCTGATTAATTGTCCAGTTGTCTGATGCTACTCCATACCTTTCTGTGTTGGTTCATTTTGTCATACTACTGTTGGTTTAAATGATAAAACACATCTCCACAACCAGAAAGCTCAGAAATGCAACAGTAGAAGGGGGGATCCCAAGTAATACTCTGCTAAGCTGCTCCAAAGTCAGCAGGGCTTCGCAAGTCCAGAGGAACACAGGAATGCACAACAGTAGGTGGGAACCTGAACTGAGGATGTCTGAAGAACAATTACTTTGTCTGGGTCACTCCCAGGGATGTCTCAGCTGAACCATTGGCCCTAATGTCCAGGCATAAAACCAGCCATGAGTCGTCATTGAGAGAAAATCTGCAAATCACTTTTCACAATAAGGAGAATTGCTGCCTAGGTGAAAATCACATTGTGAAATGCAGGGGGAAAGCATTTTGAGATTACACAGGATTTACAGAAGGTTTAGGTCAGAAGTCAGTGGTAGGAAAAGGGAGGGATTTAGATCATTTTTTGGAGCAACAAGGGTGGGAAAACATGGGAGATATAAAAGGGGCAATTGCATGTAAATAGTTTGGTCAGTACTCGTCTGGCCTTGTCCTGCGCCTGATAAGTGCAATCTGTCCTATTTGCTTTTTAAATATCTTTCAAGCACTTCACTGGAGCAGAGGCTTTCTCTTTTGTGTGTGCAGGACAGTCTGTATGCAGCAACTTCAGTTATACCATGGGCTGGATGGCTCATGTGTCCGTGGCACCAGCAAGTGTGGTGAGTGCAGATCTACGAGCATGTGAGTGAGAACTGATGAAAATCAAGACAGACAAGCCAATGAGTATGAGAAGCAATCTCGAAGAAACATGGTTACTGGGTACGTATGGCTTGACTCTGGGTATGAGAGCACTTGGGTGTCTCTAGGCACAAAAGCATGAGGGGATTGGGTACTGCAAATTCCTAGCATGTACTTGACAGTCTATGCCAGAACTGGAGTGGGGCTGAAGCTTCTGAAGCTCACATGTTTGGGTACCAGCAATTGAAGAGTCTGAGCTCTGGGGGCCAGCCACAGTTGTTTCTGTCACATATTCTTAATCCTCTCTCCAGATGCAATTGCTGTTGTGCAGTATCTTTTCCCCCTCTTTAAATATGTTATCACAGAGGTGCTACTACCATTGCTGATTGGATTGGCCTTGGCCAGTGATGGGCCCACTTTGGAGCTGGCTAGTATTGGCTTCTAGAAGCTTCTCACAGAAACTACTCTTGTACTGCCTTGCTACTCAAGGTAACCATCCAGGGGGAGAATGATCAGGCCATCTGTTTGTGAGAGCTGTGCACATTTTATGGATACTGGTAAAGGCACTATTCTGTCTATGCTGATCTGTGTGGCTGGCCATCTACACACATATAAATATATACGTGTATATATTTATAATGTATGACTGTCTGTGTAGGAACACATGGGCAGACTTTCTATTGGCTCCACCTGGGGACTTGGAAGCACTGCAACCTCATATCAAGCCACCTACTCTGGGTCCACATTTGGCAACTTCTAATATTACATCTTTACAAAAGATGACTAAGTCAAGAGTCAAAACATGCGCTTATTAGAACTGACAACTCCATTTAACTTTTAAATGTTCAGGTAATATTTATTATGTTAAACTGAAACATGATTTAGAATAAACATCAAATTTTGTTACAGAGCATCAAGGACTAGTGAATTCTAACTTGCCTTACTTTGTAAGTGGGTTTTGATTACCTTCCTATGCTGATTGCTAAAACAAGATTTTCTGAATGGAATAGTCCTATGGACTTAATTCAGGAAAATAGTAATGCAAATATTGAGCTTTGTTCACTGGAAAGTATACAATGAGGACTCCTAGAGAGACAACAAATTGCCTGCAAATAACTTGGCTAATGTGTGAGCCATTGAAAGTGGTGTACTGTACCTGAGTATTCTTACAGCTTTTGTGTATGTTTATGTATTTTAATTGGAAAAAATACAGATTTTTGCCACCTGCTGTTTTCACATGTTGCTTAGCTGTGGGATATGAATAGATTGCAATATATGGACTAGTAATATAAGTAATAACATAGCTATTATTTCAGTATTATTGTGGAAAGGAACTATACAACTTGAGAGTATTGAGTTTATTCCTGCCTAACTTCTAACAGAGTTGTCAATCTACAGATAAACATTATATTGAATTTTTGCATGGAAAGGAGAAATTGATGGCATAGGGGATGATGCTATAACTTGATAACAGTCTGCCAAGAAAAGACATAACAAGATCCACCAGCTAGTAGTTTAAGTCAGTAAAGTACAAACTGGAAAAATGGTGAAAACTGCTGGTGGTGAGGATGAACAACCATTGAAATAAATTACAAAAAGGCGTAGTAAATTTTTCATTTTCTTATTTTGTAATTAGCTGTCTTTCTTGGGAATATCATCTCATTTGTCAGCTGCTGAACTTATGTGAAGATATTTTATATTCTATGTAATGCTGAAGGTCAAGGTAGTCCAAGAGAAGAAAATACTGACTGTAAGCGATGTTTATCTTTGTCTAAAATGTCTCGACAATACAAAGATACAGAAAAGGCAGTTTTAAAAATTCAGTGGGCTAGTGGGTCACAGTGCAGGAGTACTTAGCTTAAGAAAGTTCTCATAGCATATATGGTGGTTAAAAGGCATAATGTGGTGACAGAATTTAGTTAGGAAAAGTATGTGACTAGTATAGTTATCGTTCACTACTTTCAGTTCCTGTCAGCATGGTGACCTCCACATCATGGACTAGATGGTGAAAGGCTGGTTGCTGCTCACAACGTGATTTTGATCTTGATTGTTCTTGGAAAAAGATTACTTTCTTGCATCTGTTATAGGATTGTAAGTGTTGCTCAGAGGAACTAGGATGAAAAAATATGACATTTGTTGAAATTCAATGATGTGCTGAAAATCCACTTTTGTGGCTTCTAGTCAGACTTCTGAGTGATAACTCGAGGATGGGGATAATCTACTGTCACTATGTTCTGCTGTTGGTCTTTGGTTTGGCCATGGCTACATGGTCATATGTAAAAGCATCCATCAATAAGGGATTTAATTCCTTTGAGGAAGGAAAAAAAATTGAGATTTTTTTCTAAGTCTTTAGGATATCTTGGGCAAGTTAAAGGTTTGCTCAATTCCACTGTGATTCAGAAAGTACCTGGATATTCTTATAAAATATACAGGCCCCTGTAGCAGAGCAGTTGCTTCTGTTAGAAATGGTACTGCTTTGTTTTCAGGAGAATGAAGTGATGAATACTTTGCTAACTAGACATTATACATGAAATGTAGAACTGTAGTACCTTAGTGTAAAATTACAAGTTGTTACTATGTTTGGGTTTGACCAGTGCTGGTATGCTAGTTTGCAACTTTAATAAATGCTTAGTATGTTTCTTGAGTAGTAATTAATTATTCTTTTTTCAGAACAAAACAAGAAAAATCTATGATGATTAAGTTCCTCTTACTACAGTTAATAGAAATGACTAAGAGAAAATGAGCACAGAGTAATTTTTTGGTAAAATGAAGCACAATGAATAGGGAATAAATGCAAGCGCAGTGCTTGTCAGAAATGGATGACAGAGGAACTGTAATAGGAGGAAATAATTCAGTTAAATTACATGCTTGAAAACACATGGCTAATAGGTGGGGAGAGATACATCAGTTACATTAACGTGATCAATAATTGATCTTTGCAAAGAGGGATAAGAGACAAGAGTATGTCATTAATGAGAAGGAATTAAATCCAGTCAAGAAGTCAATAGCATGCGTCATAAAATATGAAGAGTGAGACTGAGTGATGAAACACATCAGACTTCTATACAATGTGAAGTTTTGTGGTCTTGCTAATGGCAACTCCTTAGCTTTATCAAGAGAAAGAAGATTTCTGAAGAAATCAATGTACTTTCATTTGAAAGGAGAAAATAAATAGTTCTTTAAAATTCAGAAAAAAATCTTGTTTCTAAACCTCAAAAGTTATTTGTTATCCAGTGCTTAAATGTATGAAGATGATAAATATAGACTGTAGTTAGCAAAGAATATTGGACAAGTTTAACGGAGCAAAATGCAGGGTTTTTTTTTTTCAAAAAAATGAAAAAAGAAATGAAAGAGGAAAAGAGGTGAACTGGGAGATTTAAGACTGACAGATGAGAAAGTCCAGTGCGAGTACTGAAAATTATGACATCTTTATGTCACTAGAGTTTCTCTATCGTTGCACACATGGGAGACTGAAATGGCATAGAACAAAAGAAAGTCATGCTTGCATCACTTGTGAATAATAAAGTACTGAAAACTTGAGACAAAACTCAATGACTACAACAGTGAGGATTTGTAAGTTGATATCTCTGTAGAGGAACAAAGGGGAACAATAAGATGTAAAAAAAAAAAGTAATTCTTTTACATATGAATAAATTAAGCAAGAAAGTGTTATTGACAGAAAGGCAAAAAGAAAAAAGTTATTACAGTACAATGAGGAATAGAAATCATTAACTCATTTTAATGAATATCAGTTCCAATATTTCTTAATGTAAAACATTTGTGTACAGTTAAATTTTTACAACAAGCATAATAGTATGTGAATTGGAGTGTCAAGCTTTTTAGAAAGGTGCACTCTAATTTCTGTATGTTCTTTATTGGAATTCATCAGCTTTAAACACTTTATTTTACTCCTGCCAGGCCTCTGCCACTGGCCTGCATGTCCTGAGAATTTCCACATTAGTGATTCTATCATGCAGCCCTTTACTATGAAGACTTTCAAGTGTCTTAGTTGCTGCTTGATTCCTCTCTGGAAGAAGAACATCCAAGAGGTCTGAAAAAATTCCTGGTTTTCTTTTCTCAAGGAATTCCTGTTGTGTGCCATTCCTACACAGTCCCATATTAGTGGAGCTCGCAGTATTTTTTTTTTTCTGCTATTGAGGAGGTAAAAATAGAAGTTAAGAGCTTCACTGAAGTAACATTTTACACGGATAATGCAGATAATGCTTACAACTAATTACTAACAGCACAACATAATTTTGCTGGACTAGTTAGTTAAATGTTACTGTAACACAGACATTCTCTGTCTTCCCATGTTTTTTGCTATGAAAATATTTAGATGGAAAGGAGGAAAAATCAAGGTTTCATCCAAAGCTCACTATAATTGATGAATTATCACCAAGATCTTGATTAAATATTTAGCTTGCCTATTTTAGGTCTTGGTATTTTTAAAAAGAATCTTATTATTTGTATGATCTGGAAAATTCTTCCAAATATCCTTAATCCAGTAGCTCATTTAAAATTTTATAAATTAATCTTTGAAGGATGTGCTGTCTGGATAATTAGTGTAACCTTCTTAGAATGCTGATGTGCTCTTTTGCGCCATCTGTGCTGCAATAAACATTTTACAGAAGGGAAGGGAGGTCAACTGCCAATGTTGTTTGTTGAACAGTGCATTATTTTCTCTTTGACTGAAGGTGTATGTTCATGGATTTGTCATACAACAGACTCAGTTTCTTGCATTTCTTTCTTTCTTTTTTTAAATATTTTTTTAGTATTATTAGAAGTTTATCAAAACACTAGCTGCATTATCTTTACCCCAGCATCTGCCTTTCATCTGATACTATCTGCCAAACATGTAGTACTGAAGCATCAATGGTGTTGCAGGTGGAGGATGAAAAACAGGAAAATCAGCCTGCCCCTATTCACCTAGCACAAGCTGTTGAATGTTCTTGCTCTTTCCTCTTTAGGACTGGAGTACTTTCCCTGCTGCAAAAATATGAAGGTCAAAGTCCTTTTATTGATATTTTCCTGTCTTGATAATCTCAAGTTATAAGAAAAAGGTAATAAGTTTTTAAATGCTCAGGATGGTTATGGATTATTTTTTAATTTGGAATATTTATGAGAATTCCCACACTGATAAGCTCTTGAACCTGAAGCTGTCTTTTTTTTCTCTCTTACCCTCTCTGCTTTTTTTTTCCTGTGTGTGTTATGAGAAACTGTCATTAAAATTAATCAGCTGAATACAGCACAAAGGTCACTTGAGAATGCTTGCTACTGTGCCTCATCAATAGGCATAAACACTTCTGAGTGCATCAATGATTTGTTTCATTTATAATAGTAGCTTTTATGGTGTGGACACCTGTCCGTTAGATGCTGGACTAAGAGCAGCAAACTTTTTTGTGTTTGGATCTCAGAATAAGGGCCCATAAAGTTTGAAATTAACTTCTGAGCTGGATTTGATCCAAATCACTTGGTTAGTTGGGAGACTTCTTGAAACAAGACTTTAATGAAATTCTGTTTCTGTGTTTGCAGTCCCATGTTTGATGCCTATTTACATTTTCAGAGAGCATATCTGAATAGGAGATACAACGTGCATTCAGAACTTCAGCAGAAATAACACTCAGAGGGAACTATTAAAAGTATATTTTCATTTTGCTCCAAAGCTATATGTAGACACATAATTCACATCCAGTTTTTAAGATGAACTTGAAATTAAAATTTTAAATATCTAATGTATGTTCTAGAAGCAGTATCACCTTTGGCAGAGAGAGATACAAGGTCAGTGAGAATGGAAAAATGAAGGAAGTCTTGAATACATGTGATTCTCTATCATCACCAACAGGGGTTCTTTCAGTTCCCTCTCCCCCCTTTTAGTGACAGCTCTATTTTAACTGAAAAAAAAACCCCAAAAAACTGTTCTGCTCAAATGGACAACCTTTTGATTCAATTGGAAAGTAACTTTTGGCTAGTATCAATACAAACAGTAGTTCTTTTATATTAAATATTCTTTTCTGGTTTTCAGCAAAACAAGAACTTTTATAGTGATACAAGATGAAGTCATCAATTCTTTTCTAAAGATGCAAGAATTAAATAGCAGAAAATTGAGATAAGAGTAAATGATAGTGAAATTCAAATATAATGTTTTAATAAAAGCAATCATAAAATTCTAGAGGTTTTTATAAAAGAAAAATAAACAAACAAACAACCCTTAAACCTTTAAGTAGTTTCACAATATATCTAAATGTAGTAATCAGGGTCATAATTTGCTGAAGTTCACACTTTGTGGTAGGTTAACTGGGTATTTTTTTAAAGGGTATACAGCGGATAAATGGACACGTTTAATCTTTGAGCTGCATTAGCTTAAAACTGTGGTAACACTTCCTGCAATTATAAACACAATTAGTACTAGGAAGAAATAAGAGGACAAAAAAGGATGATAAATAACCCTTTAATTTTCCATGCTGTTTTAATCTTGGAAACACGTCCTGATTTTAAACATCACTGCACACAGCATGTATCTAAATGTGCTCTCAGGTCACCCAAGGCAGCAAAAGACCTGTTTAGAAAATATTGTATGCATATACACACATGTCTCTCTATATATTTATATACATACATTTATAATAAAATCAGTTGAAGGGTATTTTGTAGAGCTGGCTAGGAGTAGAGAGCTGGTATTTGCTCTAAAAGCAACATGGAATTAATAAAAGAGCTTCTGAATTAGGAGCTTTAAGCAAAGCTTCTAATGAGTGTGAAAGTTCTTGTTTCACATGGATGCATGACATTTTTTTCTGTGCAATTTAAAGTGTACAAGTGGTATACACTGGTCTTGCAATTCAGGAGTACCTCAAATGAAAGCCATTCTATCATTTCTGCATGTTACTTTATGTATCTTGATTGATACTGATAATTACTGTCAAGCTGGAAGATCTCCCTACTGTGTATATTATGAAATGTCAGTATTCCAAAAGGATTGTAATAGGAGCAGTCATCTATTACTTTTCTTTAGAAGACAGCCTATGGGCGAAAATGTTGTTGGGACCAAGGAGCTGGAGTAAGGAGAATCTGATAGGAAGCTGAAACTATCCAGTGTTCCTGATAAGCTTTAATAATTGGTATTTGACATTTTGCCTTTGACTGTATTTGGTTTCATGTTCTTTACCAGTGCGTCAATGTGTTAGGTTGGACTGGAAGATAAATCAATTAATATAAGTACTATAATTAATGTAAGCTATAGCACTTATCTTGGTGCCTTGATAGTAAAGCAGACTTTTGATGTATGGCATCTGACCTCAGTTTTGTCTTAATCACATTCTGAGGGACCATATTGAAACCTTTCCAATATTGCATCAGGACATATGCCTAGTGGGCGTAATTGAGCTTGATCAGCTGGCACTAAATTGTATGAACGGGAATGTCTCCTCATTTGAAATGAACATTCCTGCTTACCCATCTTCTCAAGGATTTCAGCATCATCTTACATCACAAGATATATCGGGGAGGTGAAATTTTATTTTTCCCATAATCCTTTATTTCCCCCTTTTAATCTATGTCTCTTATTTTTCCTTAATCCCTGTATCTGTGTTTCCATTTCCATAGAGGCATGTTTATACAATTTATTGCTTTATATGTTTGACATATGCATACATATTTGTCTTCACCGTGAATCAATAGTTATTTTACTTTAATAGATAGCTAGATATTTGTACGTCACCTTAGAATTAATAAATAAGTTCAAATCAACAATTTAGTGTTGTTTTACTTCAATTCACCTCCCAGGATTCCACTTTATTGACCCATGTTCCCATTTCCCCTGGGGTAGTTGGATGTGATGCATACTATGATTGCTGTCTTTTTCCTTGCACTAGAATACTGATTAGGGAAGCTGATGGGTCAATGAACTGCTTTTCAAAATGAGTTAAAGTGACGTCTTGAGAATTTCTATTAGTGTTTGAGATCAACCAGTAATAATGAACTTGTATTATATCATTTTGGCAATTATAACACTAAAAAGTAATTTTTCTAGATTAAGTGAATTTTATTTTTAATAGCAATGTACAAGATAGGAGATGATAAGGTCTGGCTAGAAGTCTCTGCTGCATTTACTGTTGCATTTAGTACTTGGGCTGAGTAGAGCAATGACTTAAACAGGCTTATGCTGAAATCTGCTGTAGCCTTATGGTTTAGAGATCCTCTGGGAATGTGAAAGATGTGGAATCGTATTTCCTTCAAAAGTGAAGATAACTGAATCTGAGCTACTAAAGCAAGTTCAACACCAGATGTCCCAAGTTACTTGATAAAAAGAAGTATAGTCTTCCACTCCAGCTGAAAATTCCACCTTGCTTATTTATCATTTGTTATTTTTTCTCCAAACTGAAATACCTAAATAAAAAGCCACAAACAAACAAACAAAACCAACCAGAAAACTCAACAAAGGCCCAAGCAAACAAACAAAAAACCCCCTCAAAGTAACTATTTTTTAAAAAAAAAGAAAAATGTGCAGAAAAGATTACTTTCTTTCTTCTGTTAATTTGATAGTTGAATTGGTAAAAGGAAAAGTAATTTTCTTGTGCAGTGATAAAAGGGAGACTTCCCTTGATCTTTAAGTTGTGTATCTACTATGTTAAACTAGAAAAACTACACACTTTCTTCTTGGTGGAATAATACTTAAGATACATTTTAAAGGAATTGTATAAAAGCACCCAATATCGAGTAGGACATTGGAAGTGGACAATTCCTCTTCTATCAGCTAGACACCTGAATAAATTCTAACTTAAAATGGTTGTATTGCCTATAATATATTTCTAGAGCAACCACTCTATTTATTCCTTATTATTATACCATGCCTTTGTGCAACAAATTTGAGGAATGTAGCACTAGATGGTTATATGGAAATTTCCATCTGCTGAGTGCTCTTATTCTTTCTATCTTTTACATACCTATAATAGTTTTCACTGAAGTGGCATTTTGTTCACCATCAGTGGCCATGTGATATGCTGAGAATAGACTTGCTTGACTCCTGACCATTAGACTCAAAATAGGTTTAGAGAAACAATACTCTGTAAGAAAGCTCAGAAGTTGATTATTATACAATAATGTGTGTAAGAATTCTAAAACAGGGATTGAAGTATAAAATATATGACGTTTGACTGTATTTTTCTTTTGATATTGGGAAGACGAGATAGAATCATAGAATCATAGAATAATCAGGTTGGAAGAGACCCACCGGATCATTGAGTCCAACCATTCCTATGAAACACTAAACCATGCCCCTTAGCACCTTGTCCACCCATGCCTTAAATGCCTCCAGGGAAAGTGAATCAACCACCTCCCTGGGCAGCCTGTTCCAGTGCCCAGTGATCCTTTCTGTGAAAAATTTTTTCCTAACGTCCAGCCTAAATCTCCCCTGGTAGAGCTTGTGGCCATTCCTTCTCATCCTGTCCCCTGTCACTTGGGAGAAGAGGCCATTACTCTTCTCTCTACAACCTCCCCTCAGGTAGTTATAGAGAGCAATGAGGTCTCCTCTCAGCCTTCTCTTCTCCAGGCTGAACAACCCCAGCTCTCTCAGCCATAACTTGTAAGGCCTGTTCTCCAGCCCCTTCACCAGCTTCATTGCTCTTCTCTGGACTCGCTCCAGAGCCTCAACACCCTTCTTGTGGTGAGGAGCCCAGAACTGTACACAGGATTCGTGGAGCGGTCTCACCAGTGCCGAGTACAGAGGGAGAATAACCTCCCTGGACCTGCTGATCAAGCCGTTTCTGATACAAGCCATGATGCCATTGGCCTTCTTGGCCACCTGGGCACACTGCTGGCTCATGTTCATTTGGCTGTCAACCAACACACCCAGGTCCTTCTCCTCCAGGCAACTTTCTAGACAGACTTCTCCTAGTCTGTAGCACTGCAGAGGGTTGTTGTGCCCCAAGTGCAGGACCCGGCATTTGGCCATGTTAAACCTCATGCCATTGGTCTCTGCCCAGAGGTCCAGCCTGTTAGATCCCTTTGCAGAGCCTCCCGACCCCCCAGCAGATCGACACTTCCACTCAGCTTAGTGTTGTCTGCAAACTTGCTAAGGGAGCACTCGATGCCTTCATCCAGGTCGTTGATAAAGACATTGAACAGGGCTGGACCCAGGACTGAGCCCTGGGGAATCCCACTTGTAACTGGCCTCCAGCTGGAGTTAACTCCATTTCCCACCACTCTCTGGGCCCGGCCATCCAACCAGTTTTCCACCCAGGAGAGTGTGCGCCTGTCCAGGACAGAAAAAAAATATGGATTGCCTCACGAGTTTGCATGTAGTTTGAGGGCAATGAAGAGGGACTTCAAGGCTTTGGGAGAGCTGGTTAAGGGATCAGCAGCTCAAGAAATGTGTTCCACTAATCACGGGGTGTTATGAATGCATAAACAGGGAGACCAGATCAATGCCCTGGACCAAGACTGGTGCTGCAGGCAGGGCTTTGGGTTCTTTAATCATGGGTTGATTTTCACATCATCAGGTCTGCTGGCAACTGATGGGTTATACCTGACTCAAAGATGGAAAAGAATCCTTTGATAAGAATTAGCAGGGCTCATAGAAAGAGCTTTAAGCTTGATTTGAAGGAGGAAGGGGATGCCAGCAGACTTACTAAAGATAAACCTGTCAGTGAATTGCCAATATTTGTGGGACAGTGTGCTAGCAAGATTCTTCAGTCTGCTGTCTCAGTGGAGGCTGAGGATGGAGATCCAAATGGCAATAAAGACAGAAGTGTTGCTGGTGGATTAATAGCCGTGGAAGGTCCTGAGAATGGCAGAGTAGGAATTAGGCCTTGTCCCTGCAGAAATATTAGCCCAATTGAAGTGCATCCATGCTAATGCATACAGCATGAGCAACATGAGGAACTGGAAACCATTGTGCTACAGGACAACTATGATATAATTACCATCACAGAAATGTGGTGGGTTGATTCACTGGAGTTCTGGAATAGATGGGTATAAGCTCCTCAGAAAGGACAAGCAAGGAAGGAGAGGTGGTAGAGTATCTTTGTATGTTAGGGAATGCATCAACTGTCTAGAGCTTAACTATAGTGACAATAGTGTTGAGCGTTTATGTATGAGAAGGAGAAGGCAAACAAGGCAGATATCATGGTGTGAGTTTGTTACAGGCTATCCAAACAGGATGAAGAGTTTGCTTCCCTTTGTACTTGTGGGAGACTTCAACTTCCCAGATATCTGCTGGAAACAGACTATAGCAGAGAGGAAAGAGTCCTGGAGTAGTCTGGAGTGTGCAGATTGCACCTTCCTGACACAGGTAGTGAAGGAACTCATGAGGGAAGACACCCTGCTGGACCTGCTCTCTGCAAATAGAGAAGGTCTCACGGGGAATGTCAAGGCTGGAGGTTGTCTTGGGCACAGCGATCTTGGAACAATTGGGTTTTCAATTCTTGGAGAAGTAAGGAAGGCAGTTAGCAGAACTGCTACATTGGACTTCAAGCAGGCAGGCTTTAGCCTGCTTAGGGACTTGTTTGGCAGAGTCCTTGGGAGGCACAGGAAATTTGGATGCTCTTCAAGAAGGAAATCTTAAAGGCATAAGTGTAGGCTGTTCCCATCTGCCAAAAAACAAGCCAGCAGGGAAGAAAGTCAGCCTAACTGAACAGAGAGATTTGGCTGGAGATAAGAAAAAAGAGAAGAGTTAATGATCTTTAGAAGAAGGAGTAGGCAACTCAGGTAGACTACAAGGTTGCTGTGAGGCTGTGCAGGGAAAAAATTAGAAAGGCCAAAGCCCAACTAAACAATAAAAGTTATTAAACAGAACTACCCCAAACACTGAGCCCTGGGCAGCACCACTTGTGACTGGCTATAGGCAAATCTGCTTCAGCAGGGCTGTTGGACTAGATGATCTCCAAGAGGTGTTTTACAACCCCTACCATTCTGTGATCCTGCAATTCTGATTCTGTGTATGTGATTTGACTTAGGAAATCTTGCACTAAGTCCCATGTGAACCTTGCCATTCATGATTTTTTAAATAAGTCACTGTTTTGATTGCAACAAATTCTATTGAATCATTTTCTTAAATTAGCTGATGATTAAGTACTGTTAAAATCACATATTTTAGTCTTGCGCTCTACCTCAAACTGTTAATAAATCCTACATTGCTGTTAAATCAAAGCTGAGTAAAAATACATTTGTGACAAGAGTGTGCAAACCTTTGGGACTTTTTTACTTCACTTCTCAGATATAACTTGAAAATATTGTACTCATCATAAGACTTTAAGGAAAAATATTTATTTCAGAACACAGTTGCGAGACTACAGTCTTGTCATGTATTATAAAAATTAATCATAAAGTTAATGAAATGTTAGTTTGCTAACATGCATAACTCAGGTGACCAAAACGTGCTATGGATTTCAAGGAATGAAGAATTTATCTAGTCCTAGCAAAGAAGACTGATTTATTACTGTTTTTTTAATGCCATAGTAAATTTTCTGTCATTGCTGTGGAGAATTCAGGCATTGTCTTTTCTTATTTGTAAGCAGCTACTGGATTTTATCTCTTAAAGCTGGCTGAGCAATAGATTATTTGAAATTCCATATAAGAGGAAAAATCCAATATTGTTTAAACACTTTCTCTAAAAATAGGAGGGCTTACCAATTCTACCTTGCATAAAAATACAGAGTAATTAGGAGCATGAGTGAGGTAGGAAAGGGAGGGTTGAATTTTATTCTAATACTTTCTTAATGATTTTTTCCTTTCCTTTTTTACTACTTTTCTGGAAAATGAGGGGGACACAATGATATCGTTTAAGTATTCTAATTACCACAAAGGGTTGGATTTGGTCATTCAGCCATCAAATATATACTACTCAACAGAAATTTCACTGTTAACAAAGCCTCATCATTTCATGACCATTACTGAGATGATGCATGGCCTAAGGACATTTTTCATGTCATTTTCCCATAACATTTACCAAGTCTTGTTTTCTCTACCACTGATCTAATATTTTAAGATACCACAATAACTAAGAGTTGAAAGAGTAGTACCTTAAGCAGGCTGATCAAGAAAAATATGTCATTAACTTAATATTGTAGAATAATAGAATTAGTACTAGTTTAGCCCTAACAAAGAATATGAGAGTTGCTCCTCAACCTTGTTAGAAATTTGCCTGTTAAGATTTAGTTCACTGAATGCTTTGTAAACATCAGTGACAACTTAAAAAGTGTCTCTTCAAATAGGAAAAATCCATTAAAATAATTTGGTAGTGAGTTTTACTTAGTTACAACAGAACTTAATTTTATCCTTTAACTTACTTTTTATATGTTCAGGTTCATGTCTAATTTTAGCAGGTGAGGTATTTTTCTAAATAGGAGTGAACATTATAGATTTTATGAAATGTAGAACTAGTTGTACTTACTTGCTTTTATGCGTTTGTGTGTTTTATGAATGCTACTTTCAAGGCTGTGTGAAAGTCTTGCTTGAAAATCCAATGCATGTCTAGGACAGAAACTGATTCATTTTGGTATTAAGTACATCTCTAATGTGAGTAATTCCTCAGTGGGACTGAGTGAAATTTTCTTGTGTTTCACTGAATGTGACTGAAACCAGATTGTCTTAAAGCAAGCTCTTCTCTTTAATGAATCAAAAACTTTTAAGAAATCCACCTAAAATCACTTAGTGATGTCTTTTTTTTTTCCCCTTCACTTCTTGAACTTCTTGAAGATCTATCACTTGCTGTGAAAGTCGAGGTTATGGTGATTCCAAACTAATAAAGAAAGTCTGTTAAAAACTGATATAAAAAGAATCATCCTGGGCAAAAAAGATCAGACATATGATTTTTTTGAACAAGAAAAAAAGTCCTCTGTTTCAGCAACCACAAAGTAATAAGTAATCCCACTAAGGCTTTCAGTATCAAGAAAATAATATTTTTTTAGTGTCCTTTAAATCATGGAATGTCAAGCCCTCATTTCCTCCCTGGGAAATAGTCATCTTCTCTGCTTGAGCCATTGCTTTTCATCATAAAGTGGAAATCTTTGTGCAGAGAATTGGATCCTTTGGCTCAGTCCCATCTCTTACATCCAGCCATATCAGCAGACAGGGTCAGCAGTCTTTGAGCTTCAGGAGTTTTCTATGCTCTACCTAAAGTGCATTGTACAGGATTTTTTCCCTTCATAATCGTGTAATTAAAGGATGGTGCTCCCTAACCATGGAAAGTTTATATTATGCTATGATGCTGAATACCAAATGAATCTGCCACTGTCGTTTTGGTTAGTAAGATGAATAAGATGTCTTATGCATAACTTCATCTGTTGCCATCAAGCAAAATAAGCTATGCTTTGAGCAAAAGCTGCTACTCAGCTTCAACCACAGTTTGCATTATATTTTACTCATTAAATCAATCTATTTACTGTACCAAGGAACAAAATTTACAAACAACTTAAAGAATTGAAGTAAATTATGTTATTCAGATTCTGCACTTGATTTTCAATGTGCATGTTCAGGAAAAAGACAGGTGCTGGATATTGTAGAAAAGTAAAGGAAGCTGTAGGTGAATTCTGCAATCACCAGTTTCTCCAATCTAATTATCTCACAGTGTAGCTTTTTTTTTTTTTTTTTTTAAGTAATTGAATTCTCATTGGCTACTAGAGAAAACAAAGTCTCTCTTTGTTAGAGGGCAAATGCAGCAACTCTCTATTTCAGGATCTGGGACAAATGATAACCTCTGTTGGTTTTCATAGTTTTGGGGCTAATGATTAGTAAAAGACATTGTAGAATTACCATTTTGTGTTAAATTTTTTTCAGTTTTGTAATCTGATTTGTAAACCAACACATTAGTAAGTACTTTCTCAAGAGGTTGAAATAATTCAGTGTTATTTTTAGTGTAGTTTAGTTACTATGGTCCTTTCATGCCTGTTGAGTGGAGTACAGTAAACATTACCCTCTGTTTGTTCTGCATTCAAAATATTGAAAAGATTTTGCCCCGATGGGTATCGGTCATCTAAATATTGTACTTCAGATAAGCATTCATAACTGTTTAGTTTTATAAATACTCTGGTGTGAAACTGTTCCACTGTGCTTTTAAAAACAAAGTATTTGCTGTGAGTATAGTTTTTCTCTTAAGCCTGGAATTGACAAAATGGGGGAGATGACTATCAGTCTACTGCAATGACTTGTACCCAGCAATACACAGTTGCAGATGCTAGGCAAAGCACATAACACTAAAGTAAGTCAGAGAATCCCTTCTCCCTTCAGTTCGCAACAATGAGTGTATTAATGACTTTATTAGCCAGAGGTTACATCAAACCACTGTATTTACTGTCTGTGAATTGAAATGTCTTCCATGAACTTATCTCATCCTCTTATGAATTCATTTATACTTTTTGTCCCTTGTGAATATCACTATTTAATTACATTTTGTGTGGAGAATGTAATTCCTTCTGATGATTTTGAATTGCTGACCATGGTAGCATCATGAGTTTCTTCTGCTGTGCTATGAAAAATAAGGAATAATTGTTCACTGTTTAACTTCTATATTGGGCATGACATTCTAAACATCTGTTCAGTCCCTCCACAGTCACCTTTTTATTAGCCCACTGAAACTGAAGAATTGTAATTTGTTGAATCATTTCTAAATACAAAGGCTGTTGTGTATGTGTGCATTCTGTTGCCCTTCCTCACCCTTTTTTTTTAACATTTTCTTCTTGTCTTGCTTTGAGAGGGAATGACCAGAACTGTGTGCAGTATTAATGGCAGGGGATGTTGTGCTCCATGGATTTTGATATTAGCACAGCTACTATTTTCTTTCTTTTGTCTTTAGTTATTGAGAGGTCTTTGCATCTTATTGGCCTTCTTGAGCTAAGCTGAAGAGTCGCTACACTAAACAGGATGTAAGCCTTCAATTTTCCTTTTTTGTTTAAAGGACAAATTGCTTCTAATTCTGTCAAGTTTGATGAAAATCTGTTCACTTTCAGAGAAAAGACTTGTGTCAGGGCAATACACAGTTTAAAGGCTTCTCAGCAGCTAGTACTGCATCTCTTATTCAGGAGAAAAGTTAAAAAGACAGAAGAAGATGTGAGCATACATTAAAAAAACAACAAAACTCTGCAGTCAGGTAGAATTTGCCTTTAGCTGCACCTTAACATTCGACGATATGAGGTTAGAGGCGAAACGTGCTGGAAAATTCAGGAATTTACTGAGATCTTTTATGATTTTGGGTAGGGATATGAGGCAAGAGGCTAGATAAAAACTAATACCTGCTCTGTATATCACTGTTATATACAGCAGTGCGCATGAGAAAGTAATGTTTTGTTTCCTTGGGTGACTGGAGCCCTTTGGGATTTTAACACTAACATGCTTGTGTGATTCCATATAATTAGTGGAAAAAAAGTGGGCTCATTATCAACATAATAGTAGTTCTCTTCCATTGAATATTATATTTGAATCATGTCACTGACTGATTCAACTCCAGGAAAGAGAAAAGAAAAGAATATGAAGAGAAATAAGGTGGAAAAGAAGAGAATTCTGTTGTCGCATTCTCCTCTCTTAGTAAGGCCTAACAGGACTGCAGCTTCTACCTCTTTAAAGTTACCACTCCAAAGGACTTTTAAAATGATTGTTAAATTTTTATGACAAACAGAGGAATAAAGTAATTTCTGAAATTTGATGAGTGCAATATTTTTAAAATAAGTGGATTAGTAAGAAAGTTGTCCTCCTACACGTTACGTGTGTTGGATATTTTGTTGTGCTCACTCTCAAGCCAGCAAATTTCCACAGCTGTTACATCTGTAAATTAATTTCATGAAATTCTCTAAAAATTCATCCATTTTTCATGACGACTGGGGCTTTTCTGCATACTTGCTGCCTGTAATTCAGAGTCACCTCCTGGTCTCTGTATGAGCTGTGGGTTCTTTGCTCACAGTCCATTTTTCTACCTTCAACTTTCTTAAAGGTGTTTCTAGTTCTAAGCATGCTCAGAGGCATCCTCCTGATTTTATGTATAAGCCTTTCTCATGCAGGAGACATAACACCTGTCTAGGAAACAGCACACACAGTCATACTGCAGAAGTAAATTATATATTCTGACAATTAGTAGATTTGCATGATCACCCAAATGGAAATTTTTAACTTTTTACTGCAGCATGCATAAATATACATGTTCTGACCTTAAAGTAATCTAGAAAACACAAGGACTGGAGAAATAGTCTGCCATCTCCAGAATATTGTTATTGAATAAGTACTCAAAGCCTGACGGTTTCCTTTATATTTTTCTTATCTGTTCACTACTGTATATTTCTTTGATCTAAGAAAGGAAGTAAATTAAGTAGAGCTATTGGATAGAATTTTCTATCAGAATGATAAATATAAGAAAGTTATAAATATATACAGAGAAGCACAATTTTATTTCATGTCCTTAATCTTCTCCTTGTGTATTGATCCTTGATTTGAAACTTTAAGTGCAACTGATCAGAAAGTTTGCCCAGATTAAAAGATAAGAATGCATGAAACTTAAAAAAATATACACAAATTAAAAAGTGGAAGAGAGGAAAGGAAAAAGGAAACTTAATTTCTGGTAGAATACTTAACAGGAAAGAGATTCAGATGTATGCTTTTCTCTTAAGCCAGGATCAAAACTCAATATTGCACTGTTATTGAACAGAACCTATATGTTGTTGAATGACCATGTAATTAATTTTCATTCTCAAATCTAAAGCGCTGTTATGGAATACTTCCCGAAATTAATTATTATTACTAAATTATTAGGATATGTAAGTATGAAAAGTGTATATTTAATCAGCAGCCTTTAAGATTGCTAGAGAGAATTTTTAATACCTCAGTAGAACACCACAAAGAAATATCATGAAATTAAAAGCACATGACTGGGAATGAAATGAAACAGACTTATTAATCTCTTTTAAATGAAGCTAGCAGAAAGACTCGATGTCTGATAAATTTGTTTATCTCTTCAAGTACAGCTGTTGAATGTCTTAATTTTAAAAGAATTTACAGTGGTAAATTGTAAAGTCTTGATAGAAAAGTATAATGACCAGATTTTTTTCTTACTCCTTTCTGCAACGTAGTGCTACTTTCATCTCTTCTGGAAAACAACTTACAATTTAATTATTACAGAAAGTCAAGAGGATTACTTAATGGAAGAAATAAATCAGCAGTGTTATTAGAGCATGAAATCAAGTATATTGAATGTAAAACAGAACCCGTATATTATGTCTAACACACACGAGTAGGCTTATTGAAGTCAATGGAAAAATGTACATAAATAATACTTTTCATAATTAAGTCCTAGAATAACTGTTTATAGTATTATAGTAATGGGTGGACTCGATGATCCGGTGGGCCTCTTCCAACCTGGTTATTCTATGATTCTATGACTTAATAGACATATAGATAATTCAATGGTACAACAGTAACACCCACCACTTCTTTGTTATTTTCTTTATGTTTAACTTGGTTTCTTTGAGCTAGTAAAATCTTCTTGTATAATCTCATTTGGAAAATTCCCTAAGCCTCCAATAAGTCTGTCTTTATTGATAAACTCGAGAACTGATGGTTTGCCTGCACTGGATAAACATTTTTCGATGTGTTCTTACTTACGCATCCTGGTAAAGACTTTGGATAACAGGCAAAGAATCAATAGTAAGTCAGGTATGTCCTGAGTAAAATAATATACTTATGAAGAATAGGAGAAAGTCATATGTTACATATGTATAGCTAGATTTGTGAGGAAATACTTTCAGTAATTCTGTGTATCTTCAACAAAGCAAACACATACAATGGGGAAAATTGACTGATTAGAATTTTACAAGTTAATTATATAAAAAATGAAGGAAAAAAAAGAAAAAAAATTGGCTAATTGTTCTTTTGTCCTAAGCAGCTGCAAATTATTTCATAAAATGTATGTGCTCTTGCACTACTACCTACAGTGAGTAGCTACGGCTACTTACTCCACAAATAGCTTTTTGTAAGTCCATACACATATGTAAATTGGAGTCTGCTGTCCAGCGTGAAAAACAATTCTAGCAACAGCATGAGGACAGACTAATTGATAATTTTTGCTTTATTCTATTTTGTATGTAGTAAGTCATTTCATGGTAGAGATTATTTCACTTGGAGAATGATAACATACTATATTTCAGAAAGAAATTTTCAGATAAGTTGCTTTATTGACTTCCTGCTGGCTGAGAGTAGATCTACATATTGTCACTGTAAGGATCTAAAAAGAGATACTTTAGAAGTAGGGGAAAGAGTGGAAAGCCTTTTTTTGTCTTAACAATCTCATATTTACATCACATCTTTCCTTAATATATTTTATCTGTTCAGTATATTATTTACTTTTCATGAGGTTCACTTTTTTGCTTACAATATAGTTTAATATTAGTTTAGCATACTTATTATATGTCAGTACATTTTTGCCTTAAAATGTAAATTATTAAAATTTATAAGAGAGTTGAAATTTATATAGATTTTAAGATCATGCTTAACAATAAGAATTTAGCAGATTCTTATTTTTTCTTAATACTTTAACAGGGCTTTTTTTGTTCCATCACTAGGTTTCAGGTAGAAATGGACATAAATTCTATATTTTTTAAGGAGTGAGAAGACTGAGATTTGTAGTTAATACATGGGACAAAATCTTCTGTGTAGTCTTAGAAACTCTACTGAAGTAAAGACTACTGTTTTGTAGTGTATATGAGTTGATTATTTAGTTGGAAAGAAACTTACCTTTTTCTTATTTTCCACAATTTGTAGTAATTACATCTAAACCCCAACATAATTGTTATCCTTCCCAAATAACAAGCTGGCAAATTTCAAACCATTTGATCATAATACCATTTTTGTGTTTTCACGTGGCTCTGATGTGATATTATTGCATCTCTCTTCATTGAGTAGTAGAGGACCATTATTCCATACATATCCATTGCTTTTGTTGAAATTGGTCAGAAGTTTTGATTCCCACCTCCCCAACACTGCATGGTTACAGTGAAAATATTATCTCATGGAAATTATCATAGGCTATTTTTACAGTCAGTGAAGTAAAATGAACATGATTCCTCTGATCTGTTGCAGCCATTTATTTAGCTGGATTAATTGAGCCCAGAGTTTACACTTTTCTTTTTTCTAAAGTGAACTTAGGTGACTAGCTTAAATGAAGGTTTCTGTACTGGTAAAAATCTGAAATTCTGTGAAGTGAAACCTAACAAGGATTACTTCATGCTGAATGATGTGATATAAGGAAGAGTTAATGTGTGGTTACAGATCAGTGTTGTGTGCTATAAAGTTTCCCCTTTTGCCTGGTCATTCACCTTTTTTTTTGGTATATAAACAATGGAACAAATTAGAGAGGTGAAGAATGGTATTTTCAGGAAAATGGATTGTTGGCCTGCTTATAAGTGACTTGAAAGGATTCAGCCTGTGTAGATCAAACTCAGTCATCCACTAGACTTTTCATAGGAAGCAGCCTTCTCCTAGAAAATGTCCAGAATAGCTTTACTGTTTCCAAAATTCCGGTCCCATGGAGAACTGTTTCCAGAGTGCCTTAGAGTATTAATTTTTCACATAGGATACCTGCACTGACTGTGTTTATGAAGTTTGTCATTGTACTTGCATGTGGCAGACACTGTGGATACAGCTTTGAGGTGTAAGTAAGCAACACACACAAGTCATGAAAGTAAACTCCTGTATCTATTCCCATCTACTCTTCTTTATCTGGCTTAGCATATGTCCATGTGCTAGTTTTGTATCAAAATTGCCATAGAGTGTGTGAAGGTATGTGTGTTACTTCTGATTTTTTTTTTTGTTAGTGGATAAAAAAGCAAAATCTAAACAAATATTCTTCTGTATAAAAGTGTGTGTGAAGGAAGTAGAGTAAAAAACATGAAGACTGAATAAAGAGTTTGTTCTTATAGCCTTCCAAGTCTTTATTGCATAAACACTCTTAAAATTAATTAATTAGAAGAAAACCCCAAACCTGTAGAGTATGTGCTGAGAAAATGGAACTATTTACTTATGCTAATACAATTTATTTTTGAGGTCACTGAATAACAATTGAGCGTAGTTAATTGGAAACAAATCTGTTTGTATTACAGTTTCCAAAGAAATTTTCAAGGATGAGTGGAAAGAAAAGGTCATAGTTAATTGCAAATTCTTATGGAACAGTCCATTGTGAATTGGTATTTTTAAAGCTTTGTAAACTTTTCAGTTTCAACAAGAACTTCTAAATATTTACAGCTTTGATATGCTTGAGCCCAAAAAAGGTTAATTAAAGTATTAGTGTGAAACCTGAGCTTAGCATTGAAAGTGTTGTTTCAGATACTCAGGTGGGGCAAGAAGGAAATTTAATAGATTCAGCTGTGTTGCTGTAGTGATACAGACAACAGCTCAGTGCAAAGCACACATCTTTAATTGGAGAACAGGTCAAATTTGCAGACAAGTTAAAGGTCTGAATTTAAGTCCTGAAATGCAGAAAAGTGAGAAAATTAGGCAGGCAAGCTTAGATTAATCAAGATAAACTGTCACTGAGATTTCTACGGTAGCTGTGGCAAAACTGTCTGGAAATGAAGATACGTTGATCAGAAACATCTAAATTTGGAATATAATGTTGGTTGGCTATAGAGTTTGCTGAATGAATGTATGGCATTAACAGCTGGAGCTATACATAAAGGCAAATAAAATCACTGTGGAAGAAGGTGGTGTACAAAGAGACTGTCATGACAACATGTAACAAACAGCTGGATGCCCATTAAGACCACAGTCCTGATTTTAAGAACTGAGCTGCCCATATCTCAGCAAATAAATTTTGTTGTTGAACAGTAGGAAAGGAAGGGAAGATGAGACTAAATATTGTGAATAACTAAACTAAAACTATTCAAAAAGGGTAGTTTAGTCATTAGTTCACTACATTGTGCGTGTTCCTATGAAAACTGAGGGAATTCTTGATTTTAATGTGTTTGGCCAATGTACCATGTTCCGTTGAATATTGAGCTAAAATTTTATAGTAGAAAATCCTGTCATTATATGTGTGTGCAATTACTGCTGCCGTCTATGTAGGCCAGAATGTCTATAGAAGTGGTGTCATCACTGTGGTAGAATATTGGCATCTCATCATGCACAGGAGTGTTTATTCCCAAACACAGAACAAACATTTTGTAATTGCGGGATCTGAAGACTGAAGTTGTTGAATTCCTGGAATCATGGGGTACTATAGAGATGATCAAAGGTAGAATTTGCATTTTTAAACAACTTTTGAGACCACTACTACTTTTGGGGTTGGTTTTTTTTAAACTTGAAGCTATTGAAACTGATATTTGAGCAGTATATAATACAGGAGAAGATGATTTGTTGGGTTTGAAGGCTCTAGGAGCATATATTTTCTTGGTCAAATATGTATTTGACCACTGGCACACTTTAGGTGTCAAAACCTGATGTTATTGAAGTTAAGAAAGTTTTTACTAAAACAAAGATTTTTTTAAAAAACTTTACATAATTAAACCTTCTTAGAAAATAAAAATATTGATGCTGCATTGTGCTGTTTCTCATAATATATATTTCCGTGGTAAAGCTTCTCTAGGTGTCTCTTTTAACCCTATGTTACAAATAAAAGAGTTGCACCTGATTGAAAACTGAAAAAATAGACTAGATAGATGCTTAAAAAATCCCCTACATGGTATTTTTAGCTATCATTATTAAGATATATTTAATTTTAGCTGTATTGAAGTGAAGAAGGATCTAGTATTTAAGGAGAAAATGGAAGGAACTGCTGGAGTGGAAAGGGAGGCTGAAACCTGAAGTTTATCTGCAGACTAATGCAAAAGTATAAGAGATCTTGAATTAAAAGCATTTTCCCCATGTAGTTATACTGAAAGCTTTCGTCTGAAATAGAAATATTTCAGGCCTTGGTCAGAGTGTTTGTGTACTATTGGGCTACTGAGAAACTTGTGAAAATTGAGCTTCAAATATCACTTGCCTAAGTGCCTAAGTTTTACTTCTCTCTCCAGCTACTCTTCCCCTGCCATAATGTGATATTTTTCCTTATATATAGCTAACAAGGACTACCACATTCCCTTGAGAAACTGTAGTAGAAAAAGAAATCTTGGATAATTTCTTGTGTTTTGTCTTTGATAACAGAAATTAACTTTCTTGTACCTAAAGTGTGGCTTACTCTTTTCTCTTTAAGCCTTTAAGTTTTCCCCTGGATTTGGTCTTCATAGCTGTGGAGTGTCCTGGTTGATCTGGCTTGTGGAGGGCTAGGACTGAGTACTTTCTCCTCAACACAGGGTGTGAGAAAGCAACTTGCATTACCTTCTCCTTAGAATATACACAATAAAGTAAGAAGCAACACGTTGTGGTATTCTTCTCATACTATGAAAGTTGCCTGATAATACAATCAGTTTTTGAACTAATGATAAATCTAACAGTAGTGATCAGAACCTTCTGCTTTTATGCCTCTCACAGGCTGTGCTCACATAACTCTGTGCAGCTTCACAGAAAAGGTTTCCTTTCTGAAGAATATCTAGCAGGAAGCCTAAGTCTTTGGTGCAAGAATCAAATGGACTTGCAATTTTCCTCAGTTGACTTTGAAGGAGAAGTGTATGGAACGTCAATGCACAGTATTCACCTTGAAAAGTTGTTAAGAAATACCTGCTCCCCTTGAGTATGACAATGTTAGGAGAATACTAAAAGTAATACTTTATTCAGCACAGGTGTATATAAAGAAGCTGGAAAAAAATAGGTGTCTACCAATTGCCTTCAAATGTGTCTGCCTGACAGTTATTTTGTCAGTATATGTAATTATCTGCTTCTTCACACTAGTGGATGATCCAGTTTTTTCTCCAGGTTGACTATGTATGTACTATGCATGATGGTTAGGAATTTCTGTTGTTATTTAGTTGTCAATGATCATCCTATCATTCCTCACGTTGTCATCTTCTCTCCTGCCCTTCTTCTTCAACTTGTCTGTGACCATTTCTAAAGGACTGAACAATTTTCTCAATGATTTGAAGAGTTTACCAGTACATATTCTAAAAGAACATATCAGGGATTAAATTAATGCATCAAATAATACAATAATCTTTGCCACAAATCTTTTAATTACTTCTTGTTTCTGTAGTCTCTTATTGATCCTGTTCCTTAATGGTGATATTAGAGTCTTTATATTTTCATTTTGCTGTTTCATGCTAGGAAGTGTAGCTGATATATCAGATAGAAAACTGCACTCCTTAGTCTCTTTAAAGAAGGCTATGTGACCAGTGAAACAGTTTTTTTATCTAGAAAAGCTTTACCTGGCTTGTTCTTGGTGAATATGCCTAGGAACACCAACTAAGCACGCTAAAAAAAAGCCAGAAGCCCCAGGACTTCTTATTGAGGCAGATTAAACAAAAGTTTTAAATACATTCCAGTTCCTAGTGTAGTAGGTCTCTTGTTTCTGTCTTCTTCCTATTTCAGCTAATGTCAGTACCTTTCTGGAGCAGGTGGTTCCACATGGTCTTGTCTTTGTATCTGGGGAGGTTTTTCTTTACCTCACTTCCAAGATGTGTCAGTTTGTTTGGCTCCTGTCACAATAAAGCCCGTTGTTCACTTTACAAGTCAAGCTTGATTTTCAGGCTGTAGTTTGGGTATGTTGTTGCATCTGGAACATGAGCTACTTTGAGGTCAGCAATGGCAATCCATGAACGACACATAGGGGTTACATACATGTTACATTAAGCAAATTCCTTTAAGGTTTCATGTCCAGTGTGCCAGTAAAGAAGGAAATGAATGAATCTCTTATTCTGAGAAGTGGTTTTGCTGTTTAAGAGTTGGAGATTCAGAATCTCCAAGTACTTGCTGATGCTTAATAAAAGAAAAATCAATGTTTAGTGATAGGTGATGGCAACTGCTGTCGTTAAGGAGTCCAAATAAACTAATAAGGTTGAAATACCAGTACCACAAGAATATACCATGAATCAACATTTTTTCAGTTCACAAAATGTTTTGTTGCTTATTTGATTTGGGGATGTGAAATAAGGCTATCCGAAGAAATAGTACTTAGAAATGTGTGTCTAAGAACATATGAATTAATGACTAAATATGGATTTCTGATACACTTTTTGCTCTATTTTTGTATATGAATTCATATTTTAACACTAAATAAATTAATTTATGATACACATATTTTTTAGTCAACAAAAAGTTCCACAAAATCAATTGGTCAATAAAGATCAATAAAAAGACAAGGTAACCAGCCATTTTTTCCTCCCTATGTAACTACATTTAAAAGTGAGTACCAGATTAAACCTCCTACTATTCAGATCATTATAGCTTAAACTATGTCATCTGAGGAAGGCAATATTCTGCAATTTCTCCCTGCCTTCTCTTAGAGTGCATGTTAGTTTCAAAATACTGCAGGAGGCACAATGAATATTCAATGAGAAGTCTCCATGTGACACCTACTTCTTCTGTAGAGCTTCAAGACTGACTTTAAAAGCTGACAGACAAATGGTATTATGTGCCTGTAAAAGCAATAAGTTTCATTTAAGAAGATAGATGTTAAAGCTGTCGTGGGTGGCCTGATTAATGTAGCACATCAGTGAATTTATTATTTCCCAAGAAGAAGCACCAAGCAATAATTTATGTCAAAAACATGTAGCAGGATTGATCCTTCTTTTAAAACCTCAGTTTTATGGCTAATTTGGTTCTGTCAGCAAAATGGACTTCATTTCATGGTTATTTTTTAATTTAAAAATATATATAACTTTGTAGTTATCTGTATATTTATATTTATCACAGAAGTGCACTGCAACTAAGGGAAACACATTGACTTTAATTTGGAATTAATAAAGTATAAATGTGAAACTATGAAGATGAAAGTAGACAAATTGTGTGTTGAATCTGTTCAATCATTAAGATTCTCCAGATACAAGTATGTCTGTTGTTTGTCACACACACAAATACTACCAATCAACTGCAGGGCTGTACCAATGGAAAAGAAATGTAGCATAAGAAAGCAATGTATTATAAGTCATTAAACAAATACTTGATTAAACACACAGTGCCAGGAACTCCCTGCACAGCAGCCACAGCTTTTTGTGAAATGTCCATTATATGTATATATGCACACATCCAAACACATTTTTATACTTTTTTTTTTTACGTCTTCCTGTATGAAAGGTCAGAATCACAAAGATTGGAATCACAATGTCATATAGAAACTAACAGCTTGGCAAGTGAGGAAAGGATTAAGTAAGACAAATAATTTCATCTGCTCTGGGGAGTTAGCTAAATTGATTTAAACAAAGAGTTGTCACGGGTAGAAAGGAATCTGAGAACTGCTAGTAGCTGAAGTATTTCCTTCCTTGGATCCATGTTATCAGATATAATAGACTGGGGACTTGCAGTCTCATGTAACAGCACCCTGAGTAGAAAAAGAGTTGGTGTTGGATGAAACCTGGTTATTACCGTGTTAACTGGTGTATTAAAAATGACAGTTCCTGTGTCTTCAGTGGAAGCCAGTGGGTTACCAAGCACATGCTGTAACTTGATGAGGTTTTTTAGGTGAAAAACCTAAGACTGTAGCAAATAATCTTTTTTCTCAGATACTTATTTACCTTGGTAAACTGTTTGCATTACACTGTCACCTGTAGTGGTAGAGAAACAGTCCTGCCTTGGGAAGAAGAAACAGCTTAATTGTGGCAGGATGGAATGGGATTGTTTCTGGCCAGGAAGGCAGATTAGATACCTTGTGCTGGATTCCCTGCCAGTGTGGTTCTTTTCTTTCCTGGACCTGATCCAGTGCCATCTGCTACTGTGGTCAGGAAGGGGTAGAGAAGAGAAGCTGCACATGGTTTTTTAAACCCTTCTTTTTAAGTATGGTGCTTAAGAAAGCAAAGGGTGGTTTGGTTTGGGCTTTTTTTTTCGTTTGCTCTGAAGCTTCAAATCTAAAAGTGTGTTCATTTTTTTATTATTGCTATATTCATAAAGTATCAGAAAATGACTTATTAGAGTGGAACTGCTGGTATAACCTCAACTATAACTATAAATAGTCGTGTATGTGTTCAGGCAGTATGCAGCACTTTGAGTATACTCTCAGTAGCAATTCTGTGAAATTAAAATTATTTGTTCATCGTACCTTTGAGAACATGATGAATTGATGGTATGCTCTAGCGCAGAAAGGTTTTCTGCTTTCTGTCATTTCTCTGTATGTGTTTACAGCAGGTGGTTAGCTGTTGCCAAAGCCTCATGTTCCAGACTGAAAAATGATAGACTGAGATTTCATTTAATGTGTGAATGTATGTGAGTCACTGAGAGAGAAAGGGCTGAGTGGTTTTGGGTTATAGGGGTTATGTTATTTTTGGTTTTGTTTTAGTTTTTTTTTAAATTCTTGGCAGAATTTGAGAAGTAGTAGCTGTGAATATAGTCCTGCTTATTTTTATACCCTTAAACCATATACAGCAAGTCACTTTAATATACAACATCTGTGGACTAGCAATCCCTTTTGACTTATGGAGAAATAGTTACAAAAAGAAATCTTTTAATATATGTTGAATTGCCCTTTTTTTCCTTCTAAGAGAGAGATTAAAATGGCCAGATAAATCAAGACTGCTAGTATTAATGTGTCCTCTGTGTTTTTCACAAAAGGCTTTAAGAATAACTAGAAGGACTCTTAGTGCCTACTAGATCAGGATGAGAGAAATTCTTCAGAATATTTCTTAGATATTCTTTAGAAACATCAAGACAACTAATGTTATGTACCAACATCAGACAAAAGAAAATTATTTAAAGGAATTTTTCCAGGGAAAAATTTTACTCAAAAGAATTTCCCCCTATTCTTGTACTTGCAAGAAGTGAGAATAATTTAGAAATACTTTGGAATGAAATTAGCTTGTATGGGGTTTTTTTTGTTTTGTTTTTCTCCAGTTTAAGCTCTAGTCTTTCTGTGTTTGCTTGTTGCTTGTGCAAGAAAATCCAAGAAGAGATAACACAAGTGGTGTCCAAATTCTCCTGCCTCCAAATCCATCTCTCCTTTAACATGATGAAATTACTCATGGATTTGTGCTTTAAAAGTAATCCTAGAAGTACAGCATCCAAAAAATTGAATATAGGTATTTTGAAAATACTGCTACAGTGTACAGAATCTAACACAGAGTAATTGTCATCACCTGAAAAATATATTATTCACTTTGGGATTTAAGAAGGAAGAGTATTTCTATTGAAGTCACAAAGCAAATATCCTAGTTGAACTCCTTTTTTAACAAGAAACATATTGACTTAATTTGATAAGTTCAGAACGGAGCTTAACTGTACAGTGACCATACGCAACTAGGTCATAACTGTAGAGCCCAAGAATAATGTTAACAGAATAGATCTATTTTAAAACTTAATGATTATATGGTATAAAGAAATGTTGATTGTTCTTCTGCCTTTTTTCTACATTTTTTCAAGCATTGTCTTTGTAAGGGTGTATCATACACATAGTCATTTTTGTCATTTACTTACCTAGGCATTTCTGACATAAGAAAGATACAATTCTATGAAGTACACCTAATTGTCATTCAGAATTTAATAATAATCCCTTCTTCTCATGACCATGTGGGAAGTATGAAATAAAATATTTCTAATTAATGCTCAATCAGATAAACTGATCATTCTGTAGAAATTTTTAACCATAACATAAATTCATAAGCCACTGTCAGTGTCTGAATTTATAAGCCTACCAGAAAGAAAATTAAACACACAGTCAGAAATATAATGTATTTTCAATGTGCTTAAGTTAGAAATAATTTTCTCCCAAACTTGCTATAAAATCACACTAGAAATGTTTCAAGTGTAAACTCATTTAATGCCAGCAAAAATATAACTTCTAATGAAATTACATGTAGTGATGTGTATAATATTTCAAAAATTATAGGCAAAAGCAATAGCTAAAAAGGAGTGCTTTTGATTTTATCATATGTTCTGTTAACAATTTTGATGAAAGCTTCATTAGTAAAATCACATTTCTTGTCTATATGTGCAGAAAAGGAATAGTTTAAGGGATATAAGATAACTTTATTGGGAAGGAGCTATCTTGTAACCTATTTTTTTCTGGCGAGATATCATGTAGAAGTACACTGGCAATATTTTTTTTGGAACTGACACATTCAAGCAACTTACAGTTTGCTTATATAAATACATGCAAAGTCACGTTGTGTATTCCTACTGCTTACATCCTGCCATTCTTGAGGTAGTGTCATAAGCAATTGTAGCAAAGCTGTTCTTGTTTTTAGACCACCTATGGCCGAGGAGGAGAATGACAAGAATGAATCCCCTGAAAAAAAAAAAAAAAGGTCTTAAAAGCATTTAAGAACTAGTTGAAACACATGGTGCAGAAGATGAAACAGGCTATTTTCTAGCCA
This sequence comes from Clamator glandarius, assembly GCA_033459285.1. Lineage (NCBI taxonomy): Eukaryota > Metazoa > Chordata > Aves > Cuculiformes > Cuculidae > Clamator > Clamator glandarius. The sequence continues at coordinate 799,203 of JAUNZM010000282.1, read as the reverse complement.
ATGACCAGTTTCACCTCTGCAGTTCTGTTGACTGCTCTTTTGGTATCTTGTACCTTGTGGTTTGCAGCGCAGATTGCTTTCTGCATACGTTTGCTGTATCACCGCGTACATGCAGGTAGCAGCAAGGATATATTCCAACTCTTATTTGACATTCAGATCTGGAGAAGCAGGAATCCCTAACCAAGTAATAAGCAATATTAATTTTCTTTGTTAGAACATGGGAAAACACAGAAACCAAATACATGCATAGGGCTGCCTGAGAACAAAAAACTCATTCAGCCTGATAAGTTACATGAAACTTAATCATTAGCACCATGTGAATTAATGGAGCTATTGAGAGAGAGAGAATTATTTACGTTAATGTACTGCTTTCTTTTCCTCTTTCAATAAATACTGTACATCTTTGAACGTAAAACCATATGATATGGTAGTCTTATCTCGTATCACTCAACTCTTGGTACTTTGGCTTCTCTTGTGCATGTTTGATTACAATGAAATGAGAAGTATAAATAGCATTAGTACTGTAGGAACAAAGAAGGAGTTATCATTAGTTGAGGAAGGACAGGTTATGTTTGACTTTTTTCTTAAATTTTATAAATCCTGGAAGAATAGATTTTGATAAACACATGGAGACCAGGAACAGAAATTTAAACCAATAGTGAGCACAGAATCTTTTGACTTACTGACATCTGAGAGGAACCTTGACTTTTAAGATTTTTAGATTCGTGGAGACTAGATTTGTATAGGTTAAAGATGAAGAAACTCATCTATTTACAGATGTCAAATGTTGGTAAAAGTCAACTGAGTATGTTCTATTCAATAGGCTGAGGAACTGTTGTAACTTAGCAAAGTGAGTTTGGTATTCAAAGTGCAGATAGACATTTATTCAGTTGTGTCTCTTTCCCGGTCTTTTCTGGGTGCTTTTTTTTCTTCACGTGGCTACCAGTGACCTTGCGAGTGATGCTGACTCTGGGAGAAACAGCCTGTTTGTAGTTAACTCATTCCTCCTTATTAACAATGAAAAAGCACCAAACAAAAAAAAAGCGTTAGTTTTCCTTAAGTTATAGCGACTACCTAAAGAAATGTTAAAGGGAAAGAATGGAATAAAAATCTCAGAACTAATAAAATATATCTCTTTATCTCATAGATCTTCATTCTGGAAAGCTTCTGAAGGTTATTCATTTTGCAGTATTTGTCTTGCATACAGGCTATGTATCATTAAGGAGTATGTAAAAATCACAAGCATTAACAAACTTGGTGCAAAGTCTTTCTTACATTTTCTCTACAGCCTAAAGTGTCAATTAAAATAATTTTACATGATTAGAAACAAATGCAAAAAAATGAAGACATCTTTTCTCCTGCTTCCCATGCTCAACTTGACTCCTTCATCCCAACTCCTCTAATGCCTCTACCTCCTCCCCTGCTCCAAAAGGCACAGGGGAACCTCATTGTTTTCTCTCAAACTTCCCCAGTAAATGATACTAATAAAGAACAAACATATGAGGATAGCTAAATGTGTTTTTTTTTTTCACATCCATGTAATTAGCAACTTATTGTTGTCTGCAATAAGTATTTCTACAGTTGAGCATTGCTTTGAGTGAAGAACAAACAAACAGAAGTAGAAATGTCACTGGGTTAGTGCATGGTGTTTGAAAAAAATGAACAGAAGGATTTTAGTTTCATTGGATAATTTTACTGCAGAAGGGACAGAACTGGGAAATGGGCTATTTCAAGCAAAATGTATTTTGCAATAATGAGGAATGAAGGTGTGTTGGAGATAAGCAAGGGAGGGCCCACATCACAGTGGGAGTATTTTAACCCCAGCCTTCCTAAAATTTTCACATCAAAGTCATACTATTTCATTTAAGTGCATGACCTGATGTCCAGACTGGGCACCAACAATCAACCCAACAGAGGGGAGGTTGCTATTTGGTCATACCAGTGTTGTGGTCGATGTAGGAGTGGTTCCCTAAGAGCAGTAGTCTGTCCCATTACCCCCATGCAGGCCTGAAACAGAAACTGGATCTGAGTCAGCAACAGTAGGGAATTGGGTTGCAATAGGGCACATCTCTTAAAACTGTAGATCATCTATTTTTAACCAATATTAGTAAGAAAGTCATGAGCTCCTTAAGAATCTAGCTGGAGAAATAGGGATGAAGCCAGGCCAAGCAAATACACATATCCATCAGAATGCTCATTTTCATGGAACAAATAAATGAAACTTGAGTTTGATATTGGCTACAGAGACTGCCTTTCTATTTAAAAGAATAAAAAAGCAACAAACCCCCAAGATGATACTTGTATTAGGGTTTTTTTGCTTTTCCTTTTTCTCTTTATAGGACTAGTTTTAAGGTTCTCAAAGGACCTAGACAGCCTTAGCTCTAGATACAAATAGGGAAAGAATGAGGGCTTACATAAGACAGTCAGCAAAATAAGAAATAAAGTAACTCAAACTGTATGTTACGCAAAGTGAATTACTGAAACTGTATGAAATAGGAATATAACAATGTTGTTTCTAGAATTTTTCCTTGTGGTCATTATAAGAATTTCCACTAAACAAGAAGAAAAGGAAAACATAGGACATGAGCAGAGCTTCAATGATCCCCAACTCTCTTAGCCTGTCCTTGTATGAGAGGTGTTCCAGCACCAGGTGATCATCTTTGTAGCCCTTCTGTGCACCCATTCCAACAGTTCCATATGCTTCTTATGTTGAAGATTCCAGAACTGGACAAAATATTCCAGGTGGGGTCTCACAGGAGCAGAGTAGAGGGGCAGAATCACCTCCCTTGACATACTGGCTACACTTGTTTTGATGCAGCCCAAAGATCTAATAAATTAGATCAATATATACTAGTAATAAGAAAATAAGAAAATATATACAAATATAAAAAATTACCCTCCACAGATGCTGCAGTAAAAATACAGATGAGGTCCATGTTGGAAGAGAACTTGACCCTTGTGATCCCTCAGTTTTATACTGACTATGAAGTATAAGAAATGGGATACTCTGTTGGTCAGTTTTGGGTCACCTGTCCTTTTCACTCCCCCCTGCAGGTGCAATGTTTTTTCATCCCTTTCACTGAAGTTATTCTATCAACTTGAAAATTACCTTAGTTTTAGAATTAGTATAAATAATCAACTTTTTGCATACCAATGCTCTGTGTTATCACTTCTAGAGATAAACAGTGTTTGAAAAAAACATGCAGTTTGAAAAAAAATTCTAAAAATGAAGTGATTTAACAAGGCTTAGCTGAAAAGTTAGAAAACTGTTTCTACTTTTGCTCAAACCAGAACATCAGCTAAGTTGTTTTTCAAGAAACAATGAATTCTGAAGTAGTTATCCCAGGGGTGTATGTCCTCTATTTTATCAAATATTTCTTGTGATTTTGATGGGAAATCTAAGCTAGGGAAAAAGTGTGTCCTTTGAAATATGCAGTGTTGATCACTGTACATCTCTGATAGCAGATTATAAAAAAATTCTGATGTACAATTCTCTCATTACTTACTGAGCATAATATCTTTGTAATGTCTTCTGTATTTAAAAATGAGTAATTAAGTAGCATGTTTTCCAAGATTTATGAAATAATACGCATCTAAAGGCATTTCCCATCTCTCAGGTGTTGTTGTCTATTAAATAATGAAGTGCTTAGGAAAGAAATGTGCATTAGGCACCAGCTACAACCTTTTAAATTTTAAATTATTCTCTCTTGACAAATCCTATTTTTTAAAACCTTGGAATCTAGACCATTTTCATCCTGCTCTGACCATCTCAGTCTACCCTTAGCCCCTTTCCACACCCCATTCAAACTTTCCAGAGACTCTGGTATAAAAACGCTCTCACTGTTTTAATTACTTCCTTCAGATATTGTCTCTGAACATCCTTGAGTAAAACAAAAGGTCCAGAGTAGTTGCATAATTTTCATGCCATCTTTAAGAAATAGATCATGGAAAGGCTTCATAAAGTGAAGAAAATGTTGAACTGCTCATAGTGTGTGATAAGAACACCTAGCATGTAATTAAAAGTATAGCTTTTAAGGAGGTATAATTTTTGTTTCCCTGTCTAGATGATAGCATTTTCATGTTTGTGTATACAGACATAGTACTCTGATATTCCCATGGTTCTTGATGCAACAGGATTTGTCTTCAATCTTGGCTCCTCTTGTAGTGAATTCAATGATCTGCTGCAAACCTGTTTAAGCTTTAGGATCCTATACCCAGAGTTTCTCCCTTTAATTAAAATTTATTTTCTTTTATTGGAACAGTTTTGTGTTTGTAAGAGAGGGGAAGGCAGGAGGCTGTGGAAGGAAATCTCAAGTTAAGGTTAATTTCATGGAGATTATTGAACATCAAGGTGAGGAGATTAAGAGGGTGATAAAGGAAGTGCAAGATGACGTAAAGATGAGTTACTAATTTGGTGGAGGAGGGGAAGGTTGGGCCTTGCAAAATTTTCTGCCTGCAACATGAAGTTTAGAAAGCAATTCTGAGGATATTGAATAGATGGATCATTAAGCCACATTTCTGGGTCATAGAACTGAACTTAAGCTCTGGACATGTAGCCACAGCAACAGCTGAAATATTTTGAAGCAGCAATAATTTCATTTCCAGAACACAGGATGAGTCTAAGGCTGCAGACGAGCAATCATCTCATTTGTGATGTCTGTGATAGAGAATGGGGGATGAAGAGGAGGTTTCTCCTGCTGCTTTCTATCATCTGAACATTTTACTTGGGATCAGCAAGTTTTGAGAATCTGCTGATGCTGATCATGTTTGAGAGGATCCTTAAAAATATCATCTAGGTAAGTCATTTCTAACTGAGGTTTAGTGCAAGTAGTATGCAAGAAGTCATGTTTTTCTCCTTGAAAGGTATACTGATGATGCTTCTCAGGCGGCTTCAGAAAAATGTGGGTTAGTAGCTTGTATCTTATTTGCTGTAGCAGCTATTCCAGGAGAGTCACAGCCTTGATCTCAGTGGAGGCTCTGCACCTTGCAGCTGCAACTTTCAGGGCACTGCCAGTTAATCTTACCAATGCTAAATCCTCCACTCACCTTGTTTCCTGCATAATCATGCTTGGGCTCCAGAAGAAAATACCATGCCAATTTTCTGTTACTTCTCAGTTCTTTACCATTGTCTGCTGTTTTGTAATGTTTAAATTCTTAAACATATATTATAAAACCTGATACAAAAATAGGGGACCTATCAACCCCCTCACTTAGCTCTCAGCGATACCTTACTTCTACTTGTATTCCTGTCCTTTCTTTGGCTTAATACTAGTAGAGAGACTTTCTGAAATATTAGCATTAAAAGCACTAAAGCAGTCATTTGCAAAATACTTTTTTTTCCCCTGAAACTACTCCTGCGTATCAAGCTCTTCTCCATAAGTATGGCTATATTTTCCCAACATTGAGTTTCTATAGGTTTTTGATAAATGAGACAATCTGCGTTATAAATACATCAAAGACATGTTTTTCTGAATACTGATACAGTTTTGTTTCAATACTTTCAAGAATTTGAGTTTTTTTGTTTCTTTGCCATTATGAAATATATTTTGCATTAAAAAGTGCATGCTTGTACATGTGAAGGCAAAGAAGTAAAAGGAATTTGCTGTTTAATTCAAAATATTGATTGAAGAAGAAGAGTTGTGTACAACTGGTGTTGAATAGAGAAAAAATCCTGAACAAAAAAAACCCAAATGAACCATAAAATGGGGAAGCTAATAATGATGTAATGTAGATACACTTTTTTTAAAATTTTGATCTTAATTTCCCAGGTGGCCTACATGTCTCAAAAGAAGGAATACAAAAATCAGTGTCAGACTGTAAGAGGGATACTGCTCAAATTTGGCCGAGCAGGACCAAGAATCAAAGCTGAACAGATAGGTCAGCTGATACCCATCTCAGGTAAGCTGCCTCCTCAGGATTGTGGCTTGTTCGTGTAAAGCCAGAGTTCTTAACAGTTTAGTCACACTAGAAAATCTCCTTGGTCTCATCCATAGGAATTGTGAAAAAGCTTGAGACAACACCTAATCCACAGTCTCACTGAACCAAAATAAAAACCTTCCTTCTTTGCCATCTTGCTTGTGTAGGGGCAGACTACTTTCTCCAGACTGCTCCCAAGTGAGTATTCAAATTGATACACCAAAATAGTAGGCAATAAAATCCATGTAGGTAGATGTCATTCAGCAAACAATGCTTTGAAATTGTCTTCTAATTAAAAATTTAGTGAAATATTGATGAAAGAAATCAGACTGACTTCAGGCTTTCCTTCAGAAATCAATACAACAAATGAGAGACACCAGAAGAAGTTATTATAGGCCTTTATCAACAAAAGCTTTTATTACCCTTTTTACTGATTTTCTGCTAGGTTTGTTATTACTGCTCAATACTACAGGATGATTTTTCCTACTTTGGGTAGCTGTTTTAGTAAATCATAGAATAATGGTGTTAAGGAAAATTGCACTCATAACAAATAGAGGGTCGATGACTGTTTTGGTGAAGACTTTTACTAAATATTCTGAAACTAATACACACTCAGATCGAAACTTTTGAGCACTTTCTACCACACATCTTTGTGATGAAAAGTGCCTTAAACTAAAGTTTTCAGGGTAGAGGAATCTCAATCCATCCCACTCTCCATCTCCATCCATTCATACCAGTTTGATGTCAGTGATGTCAGTGACAGCAACAGATGACCACAGTCTGGAGAAGAAACACGTGTTAGCAGGGAGGCACCTGAACAGAAACACAGAGTCTCTAGCCAGTAAGACAGTTTCATCAGAGGTCCAAATTAAGTTCCTCTATGGTGGGAAGTATCTTATGACTGGAGTGTTGAGATGGAGGGATACAATAAGGACAGGGAAGGGAAGCAAGGACAGTGTTTCCCTCTGTGTCAATGACCAGCAGGAGTACATGGATCTTCACCTGGGGGTGCATAGGGAGCTGACTGAGAGCTTATGGGTCAGGATTAAAGGAAAGGCAGAGACAAGTAACATTGCCATGTGGGTCTTCTCCAGCCCAATAGGCCAGGACGAGCAAGCAGATAAGGCCCTCTATAGAAAGATAGGCACAGCCTCGCATTCACAAGACCTGATCCTCATGGAAGAAGTTGACCACCCCTATATTGCTTGGAGGTACAACAGAGCAGTGAACAAACAATCTGGGAAGTTCCTGGAATGCATTAGTGACAACTGTGTTCTCCAAGTAATAGAAGAGCCAATGAGGAGAAGTGCTGTGCTAAACCCTGTTCTCAACAACAAGGAAGGGCTTGTGAGAAATGTGAAGATCAAGGGAAGCCTTGGCAGCAGTGACTATCAAATGATGGACTTCGAGATCCTTAGTGAGGAGGGTGCATAACAAGCTAACCACTCTGGACTTCAGGAGAGCACACTTTGGCCTCTTCAGGGTTCATCTTATGAACGTGAGGGTGCACAGGTCCATGGGATCTGATGAGATCCATCTATTGGTGCTGAGAAAACTGGTGGGTAAGTTATTAAGCCACTGTTCATCATATCTGAGAAGTCAGGGCAGTCTGGTGAAATTCCCACTGAATGGAAAAGGGGTAACATAACCCCCAATTTAATAAAGGACAAAAGGAAGACCCATGGAACTACAGTCCTGTTAGTCTGTGCCTAGCAAGATTATGGAGCAGATCCTCCTGGAAACTCTGCTGAGGCACGTGGAAAGTAAGGTGACTGGTGACAGTTGATATGGCTTCACTAAGAGCAAATCATCCCAAGCAAACGTGGTGGGCTTCTGTAATGTGAAAGACAACAAGAATATTTAAGGGTCTGGGAATAAAAATGCATAAAAAACATGAAAATATTTGACTGTTTTAGGAAATAGGTGACAATACTTACAATATGATTGATGCATACATAGTCTTTCAACCAACTTTGGTGCTGGTAAGAGTCTCAGTTCAATGGTCTTTAATTAACATCTCTTCAAGACTAAGAATCTGAGTAAGTGAAACTAAACTGCTTTGATTACTCTGTAAGCTATTTCTTCTTGCTTGGAAATGCTGACTCAGATGGCTTAACAAAGCAAGGAGAGAAGAAAAAGAAAGTGGGAAGATGAAAAAAATGAGATGTTATAAATGTTTTTTCTGGGACTTGTGGCTTCAAATTCTCCTCTTTTTACTATGTGCTGTTAACGCCCGCTCACAGTTTGTGTTTACTGCTTTTGACTTGGATAAGGGAGGTCTCAACCTAGACATGGGTTCCACATCAGCTGTCTGCCAGCCACTGCAGCTAGCCTTTTCCTTCCCTCCACAGCTGTTCTAATAATTCAGTGATGTTTGCTGGATGGCAGAAAAATCTTCAAGCACAACAATAACTTTAAAATGTGACCTCATAGCATTGAAGCACAAGAGTGTTACACTTACACTCTGTAGGTCACTGCAAGACATTGGGCTGACTGCATGTGCCAGACATAGTTCAGCCTAACTGTTCTGCCCAGTGCTATTGTTGCTAAGTAATTTCCACTTTGTTCAAAAGTGGTTTTAACACAGCATAAAAGCAAATTAAAATTAAATTTCAGTCCTGCCCATCGATCCACAGCTTTCATTCAGCTTTATTTTTTTCCAACATCTACCAAAAGAAATGCATATATATTTTTCTTCTTTAGAAGGCTCAGCAAACCTTTTCATTTAGGCCTCAGACGTGGCCTAAATTTGCATGTTGTTTGAGATACTTCGTATTTCAAGTGAAATGTAAAAGAAAGGTGTTAAATTTCAGATCATTACATTTCTTAAAACAAAAGGCACATGTCTTAGAATCAAAAGGTAGCAAATGAATAAAAAGAAATATGTGTAAGTAAGATTCAAAATTAATCCGAGAGCTTAGTAATATTCAAAAAAATGATACTGATCTAAATAAAATATATCACTGGAGTCACTAAGTATAATGATTTTTTGGAAAAAGCTGTTAAATCCAGTGCTTTACAGTTTAAACTGCTCTCTAATTATAGGCAGAAGGCATGATGCAAATTGTCCCAGGTTTGCTTACGGCTCAATTTTTATTTCTTCATCTGAAGTATTTTGTACTGGCTCTTGATTCATTAGTCCACCACTGACAACAGCCAGTTAATAGTACAATGTATGAAACACTGGGTTTAACAGTTTTTCCAAAATTGCTCTGTTATACCTATACCAGGGGTTTTTGAATCTTATTTAGTTCTTGGATTCATCTGCATTCTGTGTGGATGACAGTTTCCTGCATTTCCTATGTGCTTTGGCAATTCCCAGGCAACCTTGATTTTCAGGATAAATAAGCTATTAATTAATTCTCACAGACTATTGTAAGGATGCACACAAATACTAAACTTAAGACTTTTATTTTCCCAGGAAGCTAGTGAGAGAGTGGTGTTCTCACCATCACTGCCTCAGTCCCCAGGCAAGGAGGGTAACAAATTAACTGAAATCACTTCAGACATCAGACTACCTGACATAGCAGGGTCCAAATCTAGTATTGTGTCTTTAAACATTTTAATCCATTTGGAAGGTTTTTCTTCTCTTGTTCTATGGGCTGCTGTTGATACTACTTGAAGTTAATAAGGAGCAGAGGTAGGAGATATCTCTTTTGTTTGATGTTTTCAATTGTACATCAGGCAGTGCTCTTGGGGAATTTCTTCTCTCAAGCTGTGTGCAGAAAAGAGAGCTAACAGAGAAAATATTAACCATTGAATGAAAGATTTATTTATATGTAATTATGATATCTTAACTGATGTTTCTTGACAAAAAAAAAGCAGTTTAAAGTTAATAAGCTCAGGAGTAGACTGTCAGTGTGTTTCATAGGTTAACAATGTCCATGTTTCTCCTGTACACCTTAACTTGTAAGTCAGTAGAGTTTCACTGTGTTTACTCAAACCCTTAGATGTGTTTAAGTGATTTGATAAACAAGGAGTGTGTGCTGAAGTAGTCTATGTACTTTGTATATTGTTTTGGCTGATAGTAGTAACCATTGACTTGTAAAAGGTCTCTTTGCCAAGAACTTTATCAATTATATGAGCATGTTCTCCAGATCAGCAGCCTTGATTGTTCATCCTGATGTTGGATAGGGAAAAGAAGGAGTTTGCTGCAGCCTCATTGAAGTAGGTTGGATCTAGGAAAGTGGAAAATTCCCAATGCATGCAGAAGCAACAAGAGAAAAGATGTGATGTTACACTATGAAAGAGTGGAAATGGAAATGAGACAGTAAGAAAGAAAAGATTCCCTAGGCTCTTCTACTAACAACACTGTTGTGTTATGGACTCTGTATAAAACTTAGTATTTTACACCTACACTGGATAACTTAATTTCATGATTCAGGAGATTTGAAGATTGAGAAAGTTTCTTCTGCACCAAAGAGCCTTACATAAGTGCGTTGCTAAGGAAATGAAATAATTTAGAGTTTCTTTTTGTGTGTAGACCTGTCTACCATCTCATATTTAAGGATAACTGTTAAGGAGTGCCACATGCATGTATATCGTGCAGCTACACAGTCTTCTTAGGAGTTAATCTGTAGAGTTAAACCAGGTTGGAGAGCATGAGGAGCTACTGTTCCTCCCATGCAGTGAACTCCTGAGCTGTAGGTTTTAAGCTTGGAGAGAGGGGGATCTTATCAAAATGAGCGTGTAGATTATGTTTAGTCCCTGAAGGCTGAGCTTGGAGTGACTTAGCAATTCAGTCAAAATGATGTATATATCAGGCAGATGAACATGTGTAAAGTACTTCTTTGAAACAGGTTCTAGGTAATGATCATTTTCTGCACTGAACTTGGATACTCTTTACTCTCTCAACATTTTTCAATGAATTTGAGTACTCATGTCACATTGGTGACTGAAGAGAGTGTGTAAAAAAGAGTTCCCTCTGGAGTGCCTCTGGGCTATTTATTAATTGACTGAAGTGGTTGCTTTTGAGCAATGCTAAAAAGCTCTCCACCTGGCTGTGAATGTGTTGTCCTAAGATGTACTTCTCTTCTCTGGCCTGTGAACATAGGAAATCAAAATGATGTTCAAACTTGCTTTTTGATGTGGAAATACAAAGCACTTCTAGTAAGCTTTTGAAGTAATATTTGCTCACATTTTTTCTTTCCCAAGCATTGGAAAAATCTCAGAGTGAAATACAAATACAAATAAAAAAGAAAACCAAACCCTACACTGCTTTTCCTAGATTTGGAGGGAAACATATGATACCTGGGAATTTGGTTATTTAGGGAAATCCATGCTTTATTTTGTACATAACAAATGCTTTGCTAGCTGCGCAGAAAATTATTTGAGTAAACATTTTGAGACTTACGAAGAAAACAGCTAGCAAAAATTTTCAATACCTCCCTAGAGCAGAAAGAGCTGCCCTTAGTTTTGAAACATGTACAAATCTTAGAAGTAGCTGTCCAAAAATCCAAATTAAGCAACAGCAAAGCAGTCAGACTGAGAGTAAGTAGCTATTCAATACTAGATGATTTATTTCCTCTCTTCCTGATGTTCCTCTGTTTCATAGCAGGTTTTTATGGGATGGTCTTTTTCTATTATGATTCTCACGTAATCCGACACACTTATTTTCTGTTAAATACCACTTAACTAATCCTGTGCACAAGCAGAAACTGAGAGAACAATTATGCTTTACTGTGCTATCCTGGGCATACTGCAAGCTAATTTCTGTTTTTTTGTTTGCTTTTGGATATGTCCCTTAGGACTATATTTGAAATAAGAGGTTCACTCAAACCAGTTGAGACCAAAAGGGGGACTTCCTTGTTTTTTCCTAGCCACATTTTTCATCTGTTCCCTTTATTGACTATTTTAAACCTGTGAGCCCTGTCAATATTGTGTGTGTGTAAGTGGTGTAGCAGGTTGCTAACCATTTTCTCTTGGATTGCGAGGGCTCCATCCTGCCCCCAGAGGGCTGAGTGCCTGGAGAACAATTGGTCTTACTATTAAAGACTGAGGTGAAGAAAGCATTAAGTACCTCAAACTTTTCTTCAGCCTTTGTCACTAAGTTTTCCCCCTGTAACCAATGAAAACTGCAGATTCTCTTTAGACCTCCTTTAGTTGCTAATCTATTTACAGATAGTTGCTAATCTATTTACAGATGGTTGCCCTTTACTGCAGTAACTAGATTGACTCCTAGCTGGGCTTTAATCCTTCTAATTTTTCCCCCATGTAACCTCAAAACATCTTTGTAGTCCTTCTGAGTTGCTTGCTCCTTCTTCCAAAGGTCATAAACTCTACTTACTTTCCTGAGTTCCAGCCAGGTCTCTCTTTTCAGCCAGGCCAATCTCTTCTTCCCCACTGTCCTGTCTTCCACTACATGGAGACAGCCTGCTCTAAGATTTTCTTCCTGAAGAATGTCCAGCCTTCCTGGACTTCTTTGCCCTCCCAAGCAACTCTGTCAATCAGTCTCCTATACAGAACAAAGTCCACCCTCTGGAAGTCCAAGATGGCAGTTCTGCTGGCCTCCCTTCTCACTTCTCCAAGAATCATAACTCTATCATGATCACTATGACCCAGACGACTGCTAGCCATCACATCACACACAAGTCCTTCTCTCTTTGTGAACAACATGTGCAGTGGGATGCCTCCCTGCTTGGCTCACTCACCAGCTGTGTCAGGAAGTTATCTTCCACATCCTCCAGAAACCTTGTAGACTGTTACTTCTCCACTGTACTGTATTTCCAGCAAACTTTTGGTAGGTTGAATTTAGTAGGTTAAAGAGTTGCAGCCCCTCAGCACATGTGCCTTTTTATGAAACCTAGCCCCATGTGCAGCTTCCTGGAGGGCCTAAAAATCTCTCTGAAATCATTTTTAAAGGTGTCTGTCTGCATCATCATATTCCTAAATGTGTTTTATGGTTTTGTTCTTTCAGCACAGCTCCATTTTTGTTTCAGTGGGAGATAGGAAATTAAATCTCTTAGATTTTGTGGAAGATCCAATTTAGGAAGTGCTACAAACTTCAGATGAGCTTTGAAGTAAAATCTGTTAACAGTGAATCACAGTTAAGGGTGTCTGAGATCTCCGTATGTGTCTAGCTAAGTTAACTTGATTGCAAACTGCATCATCTCTGGATTTTCAGTGATGGAATGTTGTTTCTATGGTTTTAAAAAAATATGCAGAATTACTTAATTGATGCATACTTTCTCATCTGCATACATTACCTTTTAAAACAGGTAAAAATCAGGTGTCCTAGGCAAGAACTGCAATGCAGTAAGTGATATTAAAAAAGAATGAGAAACATTACATTGCTATTTCCAGAGCTGTGACAAAGGCTATTTGTTGTAACACTGTAACACTGACAAATGTTTGTATTTTAAAATGTGGATAGAAAACTCAAATTGAGTGTTGCATAAACATTTTCTAATTTGGAGAGCATAAAGTTTTCTGCACCCTTGTACTATGTGGGTTTATTAAGTGTATTTTCATCTCAAGATTATACATATATAGCAAATTCAATTCTCTCTTTAAATAAAATCTATTTGTATTGTATTGTGCAAGCAACTCTCTAGAGAAATGGTGTAGGTTTTATTTATACATATTATTTTCAATTGTGCTGTAAATCTATTTTTAAAAGATCAAACCTTGTAAACCACAGTAAAACTTTTCTCAGTGCTATTTATTTCTAATTATCCCTTTTCAGAAGAGGTTGATGAATAAAATTCCAGGATTGAGAATTTGTTGAAAAACTTCACTCTTTCAGTCTCATTTTCCCACCTTTAACTGTTTATCAGTAATGGAATTATGATTAGGAAAACTTATTTGAAGGCTGTTATCCCCTTCCTTTATTCTCAAGATTGTTGAAGGTAAATAGTATTACAATAGATGCTTTCACTCTAATCTAAGGTATTTAATTTTCTGGAGAGACATAAAGAAGAAATAGGCTGATTAAACAACATGGCAGAAAATCTCCTTGGAAAGACAGGAAAAATCCTATGAAGCAATCTATTTTGAAATACTTCAGCATATAGCCTATGGTAGGTCTCGAGAGGTATAAATAAATGTCTCTGGAGGTATAAATAAATAAGGAACTTTTCCTTATGAAGACAAATGGTCAAAAACAGGCATTTGTCTTTAACACATTTATGAAAGATTTTTTCACAAGTTTTCAGGGAGTTAAAGTAAATGGGAAATTAAAATAGGCCAGATTTGAGCAGAAGTTTGGACTAGAGACCTCTGCTTAAAGCAGGCCCATTTTAATCAACTTGATCAGTCTCATCTCATCAAATTTTGAGTATCTCTTAGATCTTTAGGAAGGACAAGCAGGGGAGATGAGAAGGGGGTATTGCCCTCTATGTCAATGAGCAGCAAGAGTGTATGGAGCTCCTCCTGCGGATTGATGAGGACCCAAATGAGAGCTTATGGGTGAGGATGAAAAGAGGGGTAGGGACAAGTGATGTTATACTTGAGGTCTGCTACAGGCCACAGGACCAGGAAGGACAAGCAGATGAAGCCCTTTATAGACAGATAGATGAACCTCGTGTTTGTAAGCCATGTTTCTTATAGGGGACTTCAACCACCAGCATTTCTCTTTGAGGGACATCACTGCAGGGCACAAGCAATCCAGGAGGTTCCTAGAATATATTGATGATAACTTCTTTCTCCAAGTAACAGAAGAGCCAACAGGTAGAGGGGCTATGCTGGACCCTGTTCTCAACAACAAGGAAGGGGTTGTGGGGAATGTGAAGATCAAGGGAAGAATTTCCATGTCTCTTCATGCTAAGCAAATTCAGCTTTGTGCCTCTTTTTTAAGTTGTGAGATGTACTGCCCAGTTATCTTGCTAGTCGTCAGCTGAGCATGCTCCAGTATGTTTCACATACTGGAAGGGGAGAATCACTTCCCTGGACCTGGTGGCTACACTTCTGCTAATAATGACCAGGATGTACCTGGCCTTCCTCACTGCAAAGGGACACTGCCAACTCCTCTTCACTTGCTGTCTGCCAGGACTGCCATGTCTTTTTCTGAAAAGCTGCTTTCTAATGAGTTTTCTGGAGATACTTAAAGGATCTTTGGGTTTTTATCCTTATTTCTGTAAACTAACTGCACAGTTTTACTTTTATCAGCTTAGAAAATATATGTCTGATGAGATTACAAATTGACATTTTAGGAGGATTAGTTAGGTTTATACTTAATGCAAATATATATATATATTCTTTGCCTGAAGTGCAAAAGCTGTTTATCTCTAACTGTGATTTTGATTGGCATGTCCATAACTAAGCATTAATTTTTTTTCATTAGTGGGTAGATATGAAAACAGTGGATATGATCAGCAGGGTAACAAAAAGTCATGTCATGCCATTTCAGTTTCCCTTTAAGGAGACCTAGCTGAGTGGCATATAGAGGTCTCCAATCATATCCTTGGCTTTACAGTGTTCCAAGCAGTGGAGCATGCAAGCTACTAATGCAAAATCTTAAGACAGAAAAGAAGCAAATAAGGAGTCATTCTAAGTTAGAGTAGCTTATTTTCTTTGAAACAACTTCTGCTTATGAAAAATTAATGATATGAGAGCATACATCCCAGCAGGCTAGGAGCTAATTTAACTGATGATTGCATCTCAGTTCCTGACATGCGGGTTTGCAGAGTATGAAAACTGCAGTTAGCTCTGACTTTACAGTTGATGACATACATCGAGTGACACAGGAGGGTTTTCTCTCATACTTTACAAAAACAGAAGTGATGGAAGAAAGTGTGACAGACCTTTGTTGATCCTGTGCTCAAAGAAAGTCCTTGGCATTTTTCTCTCATGAGATTGTAACCATAAGGATTAGATACTCTCAGTGGTACTGGCTTTTAAATACACATCAGGAGGAAAAATAACACAAACCTGGCATTTCACCCTATTGCAAGTTCATACCTAGGAAGAAGACTGCAATTGGACAGCAATGAAATGAAAGATTGAGTTGCATGCAACTAAAATGCACAAGGCTGATGACAGAACAATTAGCTGGTAATCAGAGAGAACAAAGACCAAGAATCACCTCAAGAATCATTGGGTCTAACTTCAAGGAAGGATCAAATCCACTCAAACACTCTTTTATCACTTTCACTCTTAAAAAATTATCAGTAGTGGGAGATTCAAAAAAACCTAAGTTTTTTTTTATTTCTGAATTTTTTCAACTATCATCTAAACTGAAAATTCTTTAATATAGTTCGAGTACTTCTCATTCCATCTTCAGTGAATGTGGAGAACATATTTTTTTATTGTGGAAGATTTTAGCACATATTGGGTATAGCAATCTTGTCTTCCCTGTCTTCAAATAAATCTTATGTAACCTAAATATTTTTTTTCTATAGAACTACTATTTAGTGGCTAAGTGCTTGTATTTGTACTGATGATTTTTCTGACCTAATAACAGTTTTATCTTCCCATGACAGAATTGCATCCTACATAATTCAGGATATTGCTTCAATTAGTCAAGATAATTCTTTAAATCACATCCTTCTTGACAGCTCTGAATGCACTTTTTGCACCTCCTGTATTCCTATGGATTTCAAATTGAAGGAAGGTCCTTCCATATCTAGCTCATTAGTCAAAGTTTTGAGAAGTCCTGAATGCAGGACAGACACTTGTCCAGTTTCATTCAACATATTTCTTAGTTAGTTTTATATTTACTGTGAACCTTTACTAATTATTTTGGTAATGAGTTTTATAAAAGGTATGAACCCATTTTTAAACTGTTTAAACAACACTGGTTTAACTAAGATATTTCTCAGACTATCACAAGACTGTCAAAAGCCTTGCTACACTGAAGAGGGATAATGTCAAGATACCTTTTATTTAAAGGCCTGTTAAGATGCTATTGAAAAAAGTTAATCTTATTTTTGACTCTCATTCTTCTATTATTTTTCACTTGTTTACAACAGTTGTTTAGAACAGGTTTCCCAGGATCCTTCTGGATGCTGAAGAGCAAGAGAAAATGAAGATTACTACTGTTCTCACTTTTCCTCTCAGTGTCTCATTTTGTGCAGCAATCATCAAAGCAAGTTTTTGTTCTTAGTTGTTTTTTATTTTGCATTCAGTTAAGCATGCTTGTGTCCTGGTGTGGCTCTGTGCTGTTGGAAGTGTTCTGTCTATTCCATGACTTCTTCTATAAACCTTCACAGGTAAAACATTTGGAATGTGATGCGATAAAGCCAAACAGAACTTGGAGTGCCTCATTATACAAAGTGCAATTGTAGCGTAGACTTCTGGCTGTGTTTACAAGGTAGTTTTTGGCTGTAATTGCTTTTTGAGTAGCAAAGATCGTGGAAATAAAGACAAAAGACTGAGCTTTAGGGTTTTGTATTCATTTTCCTCTACTGTTTTCCCCTATACTTTTACATTATTTGTATCACATTGTTTTTCTTGAACTTTTACATTATTTAAGTACCATAATGCAGTTCTTCAATGCTTTCAAAAAATATGTGTCTGCATTTTTTTAAACACTCTTAAGAGTCTTGACAAATATATTCCTGTAAATGTATTTCATTTGGTTTAGGAAAGAAATTCAAATAATGTGCACTGAAGTGGGAAATGCATTTACTCTATTTCCAATAGAACTTCTGCAGCATGCACTATTGAACCACGGACATCATAGTTGTAGATGTTTCCAGATGTCTAGATAACTTGCTACTATGAGCAAAAGGAACTCAAAATGAGAGTCATTCACTTAGAAAAAGAGACAGAACAATGCAGAGCTCTTGTTAGGAAGCATTTATCTATTTATTATTTAAGAAACATTCAGGCAACAATAAATTTTTAACTGGAGTAAACTGTAACCACTGAAACAAAACTGGACATAGGAGAATGTTTATGTCTTTTGTATATTGTATCTATTTAATCAATTCTCAGCTGTCAAATAGATTTGACGTTGTGGTCTCCCTTTATGTGTCTTCAGAATTTCCCCTTTAACCATAAATAACTAATTATTTAATCAGTTGTTTTATTTTCTGTTCTGTCTTAGGAAGCTACCTGGAACAATTACCTTATCTAATCAAAGATTTAATGAAACTTTGAAAGGAAGAAAGCAAATATGATTTGAATTGAGCCATAGCATGAATTAAGACTGTTGTTGTTACATTTGTTCCAAAACTATAAGTAATTTAAAAATAATCAGTTTTTCAAGCAAGAAATCAAATAATTTACTTTTCATTATTTATTTTATGGACTTTTTTTCTCAGTGCTCTGCCTGCTTTCACTGCTTGAGGACTGACCAGGGAGCTTCTAGAAACAAACATAATGGTTCTGTCAGAGACAATACAAAATTAGTAGAAATAATTCAATGTAACTGCAGAAGATTCTATCTCCATAAGCTTTTTCTTTCTCCAATCTGTCTTTTGTCTTGTATGCAGATTAAAATACCTGAGATAGTTTGCAAGTATATGATTAGACATATTTTGAATAAAAATCTTTTCTGTATTTACTCTGAGTGGTAAAGGTGAGTTAAAACAGAATGGCTTGCTGTTCACTGAAGCTACAAGAAAGAAACCAGTGCATTCCCTTCAGATGTTTTATCTGAATTGCTCTAATGCCTGTTCAAATGTTTTCATAATGTAAAATCTCTAAAATTAAAATGAAAACAGTGGATCTCTATTACTGTCACTATCAGTACATTTTCTTTCCTTCAGCAGTCTTCTCTATTAATACCCACACTTCTCCTTAGTCTATTACAGATTTCTACTTACTGGGCAATGGATCTGAAGAAAGGTAGAATTTGCTGTCTCTTACGTTGCCTGGATCTTTTACTGTATTCAAATTCTAAATTTTGTTATTTTTTTACTGCAGTCTCATTCTGTCTCTTAGATAATGAGGGAATTGTGAGTCTTAAAAAAAAAAAAGGTGAAGAAGTTATAAACTGACATAAATATTAAGCAGAAGATCAAAGAAATCAATAAGGATACAATATCTTCTCTTTTTTTTTTTTTTCATTTTTTTCTTTCTCTCACTCCTGCTTTTTAGCTCAGTGTAGACAAGGTTACCATGTTTCCTTTCTTGGTCCAGCTAGCTTTCAGCCATTAAAACTCTTGCAACACACCTGAGGATCTTCTGGATCTCTCAGAGTATGTAGGGGGGAAAGGAAGCTTATAACAGCTCTGAAATTTAAATGAATGCCTGATATTCCTTCTCAGATTATATGTTTTTTTCATTGGACCTTAATCTGGTCTGTTCTTATTTTTTATAACATTTTAATCTGTTATTGCATGACTGGTTTAGTTATTTTGGAGGGAAAATAGAAAAGAAATGTGGAAGATAGAGATGGTTGGAGGTTAAGTTGGAGGTTCGCCAGCTGTAAAAAGTACTACTATACAGGGGAGACCAGGACTATTATAGGTGGGAGACAACTAGAATAACTGCTTTGATTTCTCCTACTAAATAACTGTCTCATTATGAAATGGTAGAACAGCATAAGACCTAATATATCCGCTTACTTGTGAAAAGTAAGTCTTTATGACTTTTAGTGTAACTTATTCCATATTTTTGCAGTGATATGCTGATTCAGGTAAAAATACTTCATCATCCAGTTCTAAACCAAGGGACAACTGTTCAGTTTTGTGCACGCAAGAAGCTTCCACAATGTTTTTTGCATAATTTAGTGGCCTACTGATGGAAATCTGTAACTGACAACTGATAAACTGTTTCAATTAATTTTATATATGCAATGCATATGTATAACAACACCTGCGGTCAACTAGAAGTTTGAAAATGATTGCTGCAACATCTAATTCTCTTTCAGTGCAGAATACAACTGTTACCTAGTAATTTTGTTTGCCTAAACATACTTTAGCTATTATACTTCTTTATAAAATCTGTTGGCTAACACACAATTGTCTAATAAAATAAGAAGGAAAAAGATTATTGAACTTGTCTGAGACATTAACTATGCAACTTGCTTTTCTAATTTCTTTTTTATTTTCACTATTAGTTATTCAAGAATAATATCTCTATCTGACCCCGGTATAGATGAAATTATTTGGTTTTTTAAAAATTATTTTTCTTAGCGGACAACTGTTCTCTTATTTTTAATTTAAATTAAGGTGGATAACAGGGAAGTGCAAAGGATAAGTTACCAGTAGTCTTATGGATTGCTGTTTTGGTTTTATCATATTATTAGTTTCAGGATTTGAAATGATTTTAATGTTACATTTACTACTGTGGAATATAGAAGAGAACAGAGATTAGCCACAAGTCCATGTTCATTTGTTGGTATCAAATATGCACACAATCTGTTAAAAAATAATGACACACAAAATGCTAAAATCAAGATAGTGAGAATGCTATTTACAGTGTTAACCTTTATCAGCATCTGTCATTGCATGAAGATGGATTCCGTAATGCTCTTTCCCACTATTTTAAATTTATATTACTTTCTCAGCTCTGTAAATACAATTTACTGCAAACTACTTTTCATTTTTGATGGAATGAAAGAACAGCTTACAACATGAAGTATGTTGACAGACCTCTTCTTAACACTCCTGCTTTTAATTTTTCTACATACATGAAATTACTTTTTAAAATCTTCTCTCTTTATACTGAAATAGGTGTACCATGGGTATTGAGCCTGACAGACTGCATGCTGTCACTGAGAAACAGAAGCAATATCAAAGCAGGTATTTGAAGAGCTCTCTTTGCTTGACTACAACTTTGAATACTCTTGAAATGTTGATGATTATGAACCCTATATATTATGCATAGTACAGATCAAGTGTGTTACCTTATTTAGTTTGAAACAAGTTCAAGACACCAGGAAGCAAAATGTTGATTGTAAAAATCTATAGAGGAACAAAAATGACAGATTATGAAAATGCAAACTGACAAAGCCATGAGAAATGGAAAAATACCACCCCCCCACCCCACTGTTAGAGTTACTTGAAATTCATTTGGTGACTTCTACCACAGAATGTGACTTTTGCATATTGATATGCACTTGGTGTTAACTATGTAAGCTACTGTAGGGCAAAGGTTATACAATGCATGAAATAGGATAATTTATATTGGAAAGGACTGGGAGTAAGAATTAATGAGCTTTTGTGTGTGTGTGTGTGCTTGGATTTCTTCCCTAATGGAATGGGGCAGCAATAGTAAGAACATAAAACAGCAGAGATACTTCTTTATTCATTTTCTGTCATTATGGCTGTTCTTGTAGGAGTATGATGCTGCTATTATAATTTATAATATAGCTGATATTTGGGATGAGATTGTGATACTGGTAAACAGGTTAAAATTCTGTTTTGCTAATCTTTAAAGTTTCTTCAGTATGGAAGTGAAAGAAAAGGATATGGCACTTCAACATGCAGTCAGAAGTTTGTTTTTTCACTTTGTAGTAAAATGCAAGAATTTGTACCTGATCATGCCTACTGTTCTGTACTGAGGATAAATCATTACTGAATGTTTTCTGGAGCATACATTTAATTTTAACTCCCTGTCCACAACTATATGAAGAAAAGATTGATACTGCCTCACA
Organism: Clamator glandarius; assembly: GCA_033459285.1. Taxonomy (NCBI): domain Eukaryota; kingdom Metazoa; phylum Chordata; class Aves; order Cuculiformes; family Cuculidae; genus Clamator; species Clamator glandarius. The sequence continues at coordinate 777,803 of JAUNZM010000282.1, read as the reverse complement.
GCTGCAATATCACCACTAGTCTTAGCAGAGTGGTTATGAAGCCTGCCATCTAGAAAGCTCATGAACTGTTTGACCTCAGCACTAGAAGAGCTATAAAAGTTTAAGCTGTTAAAGAAGAGATAAGACTCATGAGTGTAGTTCCCCCAAAAAGTGATATATGGAGGAAGGTTTTCATTTTCTAAGAAGCTACCTCACGTGTCTTTTTCTAATATGGAAAACATACAGAAAGAAGGGGCTGTGGTTAAACACAGTTGTTCAGCCAGCGATAAAATCAAGTAATTATAAAAGCTGAAAGATAGTACCTGAGGACAGATGACAACACAATTCAAAATTACTCATACTCAACAGATAAATCTAAGGAAACTAAAAGTCTTCTTTAACCTTGCCATAAATTATTTGGAACAGTGTTGAACGATTAGGTGACAAGACTTAGATGATACAGTGTGATACAGTACAGTAAAAACAAAAACTAACTTTGAGAAGGTGCAGAATATTTTCCCTATCACCATATCTTAATGACTGAGTAAAAAATGACAGATGGAGTTCAGGACTGGTGAAACTCAGAGCAGATAAAAGAAATCTGACCCTAGTTACTATGTCATTGAGAAACTCTGTGATAACCTTCACCATTCAAGGAAAGAGGTCTGAAAATTTTAGTACACCGATTCAGTGCTCAGAGGTTGACAAAAAGCATGTAGGAAATGTCTGGAATAGATGAAAGGAAAGGGAAAAAGCAAGAAGTACTGCTGTAAGTCAGCATATATAACTTTGTGATGTTCATAAAATGTTACATTATGTTCTGATCTCCTCATCTCAAAGGTAATATAATAATTTGGAAAAGGTAAGAAGGAGGGATATGAAGAGTGTCAGAGGTATAGAAAAGCCATAAGACAGACCACAGAGAGTGCATATGATACATAGAAGTAGTAGCATATAGCTTGTATAAAGATAAGAGGGAGCATATTTAAATCACTATATCCAAAATAATGAATGCGATTATTCATATTACTCATGATTCATTATAAAACAAGAAGTGGAAAGTATCAAATGAAATGATGAGAGTTTTTAAGAGGAACAAAAGGAAGTACTGCTTCAAACCATGCTTAATTAAGATGTAGAATTCTGTGCCAAAGGATGCTGCAGATGCCAAAGTATAAATTGGTTTAAAAGTAATTAGGGAAATTCATGGAAGAAAAGACTCCCAATACTAATTAAACACACAGATGAGGAAAAACCCACTGACTAATGACATTTCGAAAACACAGGATTATATTTTACTGCATCAGAGAAACACCTAAACTTAGTTGGATTTTGGCCCATAAACTCCCACCATGTGCTGAGGAAGCTGCCCAATGTCATTGTGAGGCCACTATGGATGTTTTTTTAATAGTTATAGTAATCAGGGAAGGTTCCTTGGGATTAAAAAGAAATAAAGGCCACTTCTGTTTTCAGAGCACCTGAGGAGAAGGATCTGAGGTAGTACAGGTTAGGTAGCCTCACCTTGACATGTGAAGAGGGAATGGAGAAAGTGATTCCGGATACTATTTCCAGACACGTGAAGGACAAGAAGGAAATTGGAAGTAGTCAGCATGGATTATTTGCATGGGGGAAATTCATAGAATCATAGAATAACCAGGTTGGAAGAGACCCACCCGATCATCCAGTCCGACCATTCCTATCAAACACTAAACCATGCCCCTTAGCACCTCATCCACCTGTGCTTTAAACACCTCCAGGGAAGGTGAATCAACCACCCCCCTGGGTAACCTCTTCCAGTGCCCAATGACCCTTTCTGTGAAAATTTTTTTCCTAATGTCCAGCCTAAATCTCCCCTGGCAGAGCTTGTGTCCATTCCCTCTCATCCTGTCCCCTGTCACTTGGGAGAAGAGGCCAGCACCCTCCTCTCTACAACCTCCTTTCAGGTAGTTATAGAGAGCAATGAGGTCTCCTCTCAGCCTCCTCTTCTCCAGGCCAAAAAACCCCAGCTCTCTCAGCCGTTCTTCATAAGGCCTGTTCTCCAGCCCCTTCACCAGCTTCATTGCTCTTCTCTGGACTCGCTCCAGAGTCTCAACATCCTTCTTGTGGTGAGGGGCCCAGAACTGAACACAGTACTCGAGGTGCGGTCTCACCAGTGCCAAGTACAGAGGGAGAATAACCTCCCTGGACCTGCTGGTCACGCCGTTCCTGATACAAGCCAAGATGCCATTGGCCTTCTTGGCCACCTGGGCACACTGCTGGCTCATGTTCAGTCGGCTGTCAACCAACACCCCCAGGTCCTTCTCCTCTTGGCAGCTTTCCAGCCAGGTTTCTCCTAGTTTGTACCTCTGCTTAGGGATGTTGTGCCCCAAGTGCAGGACCCGGCATTTGGCCTTGTTAAAGCTCATGCCGTTGGTCTCAGCCCAGCAGTCCAGCCTGTTCAGATCCCTTTGCAGAGCCTCCCGACCCTCCAGCAGATCCACACTTCCACCCAGCTTGGCGTCATCTGCAAACTTGCTAAGGGAGCACTCGATGCCTTCATCCAGGTCATTGATAAAGACATTGAACAGGGCTGGACCCAGCACTGAGCCCTGGGGAACCCTACTTGGAAATGGCCTCCAGCTGGAGTTAACACCGTTTCCCACCACTCTCTGGGCCTGGCTATTCAACCAGTTTTCCACCCAGGAGACTGTGCGCCTGTCCAGGCCAGAGGGTGACAGTTTCCGTAGCAAAATGCTGTGAGAAACTGTGTCAAAGGCTTTACTGAAGTCCAGGAAGACACATCCACAGCCTGTCCCTCGTCCAGCATCTGAGTCACTTTGTCCTAGAAGGCGATCAGGTTAGTTTGGCAAGACCTGCCTTTTGTGAACCCGTGTTGACTGGGCCTTATCACCCAGTTCTCTTGCATGTGCTTCATGATAACACTCAAGATCACCTGTTCCATGACTTTCTCTGGCACTGAGGTCAGACTGACAGGCCTGTAGTTCCCTGGATCCTCCCTGCACCTCTTCTTGTAGATGGGCACAACATCAGCCAGCCTCCAGTCCAGTGGAACTTCCCCAGTCTTCCAGGACTGTTGGAAGATGATGGAAAGGGGTTTGGCCAGCACATCCGCCAGCTCCTTCAATACCCTCGGGTGAATCCCATCCGGCCCTATAGACTTGTGGGTGTCTAGTCGGTCTAGCAGGGCTCTGACCACCTCCTCTTGGACCATGGGAGCCTCATGTTGCTCCTCTATCTCCTGGGTTTGTACAGAAAGGGAACAACTTTCTTTGCAATTAAAGACTGAGGCAAAGAAGGCATTAAGTTCCTAAACAACCCGATAATGAGGAACGGCTGAGAGAGCTGGGGTTTTTTAGCCTGGAGAAGACGAGGCTGAGGGGAGACCTCATTGCTCTCAAGAACTACCTGAAAGGAGGTTGTAGAGAGGGGGGTAATGGCCTCTTCTCCCAAGTGACAGGGGACAGGACAAGAAGAAATGGCCTCAAGCTCCACCAGGGGAGGTTTAGGCTGAACATTAGGAAGAAGCTTTTCACAGAAAAGGTGTGGCATTTTGTGGCATTTTGGCATGTCCCATGCTGACCATGATCTAACAATGTTCCCTTATGGGAAAGGAGAGCCATCACCCCTGTGATGCTGTAAGAGACCGTTATCATCTAACTGCTTTGGCTCAACATAAGCTGTCAACCACTGATATCTCCTAAGAGCTGCCAACCACGGAGACAAACTGTCCCCAATGGAAAAACCATAACATCCACCCTAAGCCGTGCCTATCCAGATGAACACCTGGGCATGAAAATGCCTTCCTGGAAATGGCTGAACTGTTTGGGGAAATCATGGGGACTGGGGCAATAAATGGGGGAGTCTCTTGCTTCTTCGTTGCTTGGTTGGCTCCGGGTGCTCAGCTGCTTCCTTGTTCAGTGGACTCGACCTTGTGTGTGTTGCTTCATATGCCCTCCTCCGGTCTTCCTGGAGCTTGGAGTACCACTGTCACCCTGCAGCTTTGCCTTCATCATCACTTGCACCGAGACTGATCCGACAGGACACCGCTGGATTCATTGTGGTGGTAATTAGCTGCATCTCTACCGTCTTCTTGCTTAGGGATTCTAACTTTTCCTTTCTTTTCCTCTCTGTCCTATTGCTGTTATCAGTTGCTAAAGAAAATAAATCTCACAAGATTGTTTGGCATCTGACCCCATTTGAGTCTTAATCTCAGCCTCTTGGTATTGTTTAAGAACCCTCCCTGATATTGGATCAGGACATCTTTTTTGGCATAGTCGGCGGGATCTCTCAAGATGAGAGTGCTATCTTGCTGTGTTGAATGCAATCCTCTCAGAAATGAACTAACCCCCCTTGTGTTACATTAATGTGTTGCCTTTCTGAGAGTGAATGAGGGAAAAGTGGACAGTGATATTGCATGTGTTTAAGGCTTGACTTTCTGGGAGAGAAAATAAAAGGGGAAAATTGATTTTTAAGGTGTGGCCTTCCCAGGAGTAAAACCCCTTTTCCTTGAGTAAAGCCTACTGATCTCCTTAGGGTGAATAGAGGAAACTTGCATACCAAGGTGTGGCCGCCTTCAGGACGAAACCCCCCTTTGCATTGCTTTTGTGTTGAATCTTAGATCGAGTCTCCTGAGAGAAAGAGGTAAACTTGACAGGGATTGGGACAGATGCCATGACCCCTTCAGGCCTAGAATAAACTAATTCAGATATTTGTAATATGTGTATTTGTAAGCAGCAAAAATATTGAAAAGGAAACTTGTCTACAGGAATCTGCTTCTTCAAAGATATTTCATTCTTTTTGCACCCTCTAAAGTGCCACGTCAAAGCCTCTAGGTGTGAGAACTTGAATTTGTGTGTGCTGACCTTCATTTTCCTTGAAGTCAGGGTGGATCACTGCTAATAATATTACCCATCCCCTACATTCATTTTGTAGCATTAAGACTTAAGTTATGCATGGAGGAGTATACTTCATGCCCATTTTAGTACAATCCTTTTTTGCACATTTGCAAGTGAAGTAATCATTGCATTAAAAATGACTTGCTTCTATGAAATAGTCCTCCATCAAGACCATATTGTTATTTGTGTCCTGAAGGGCTGTCTGACATTCATATTTTCTTTTTTTATAACAATGCCCTCTTACTTACTAATTATGTTCCATTTTCTACAGCCTAAAGCACATCCTGAGCAATTTTTCTGCTTGGTTCTTTAACCTAGATCGAAAACCACATTTGTATTCCATTTTATGCAAGATCAATGTTACTCTGTTGCTCCTTCCCCAGTTGGTCACCTCCACCTGACTGGCTGCAGTAGATAACATGATTTTATGATAAATTCTTTTTTATCCCCCCGGGAAGAACTTTACTTGTCCTGTCACTGAAGTCTGGAGAGCGGCCCAATCTCATTTGCTTGATTGAATGTGCGAATCTCTGTGAGCAAAAAGACATGTTTTACTCAAAAATAGGTGGAAGATTAATTTTCAAAGTCTTTCACTGGAACATGCTTTTCAGAGACACAGACTTGACAAACAAACAAGAACTAAGTCTCAGGGAGGAGCTGAAGTGATGTTTGGAGAATCAAACATAATACAGTCATGCATCATCTGTTGTTGCCAAGGGAACTGGCTTTGGGATCCTGTCAGCAGGATTCTTCAAAATCATCAAAGGAAACACCACTGGTGTCTGCTAGTTAAGCCACCTACTGCAGTAAAGAGCAATTTCTTACTCCTGTTGTCAGAGGTAGTCTGAGAATATTAGTTTTCTAAGAGAAAAAAATACCATCAGGTAATCATCACCTCTATGAGGTAGCTGTGATGCCATATGTTCCATTTAGCATCACCTACACTCCCTTCAGAACATCAGTGGGTGAACAGATACAACACTTCCTCTGCAAAGCCTTCAGTTCTGAAAGTATTCATGTTGCATGCTTGACAGTGTAAAACTTAATGGATATATGTTGTTAAAAAATATCATTTGTATGGTCTCCAACTGTGTAGGTCATTGCAGATTTCCCCTGATCCCATCTGCTTTTTTCTTATAATTGTGTACATGAGCTGCCGTATTTAAAATTCCATATGTTACTATTTGAAAAGATAATTATTTGGGAATTCTTCATTCTTGTTAACTCTACCTCAGCCAGTTAACTGTGTTTGAACTAAATTTGTCAGTCTACTGTTTACCATCTAGTGACCTAGTCTGCTATTGTCATTTCTTCACTCACTCATTTTCCAACAACCCTGTCTCACTAACCTGTATTGCTGTTAATGCTACCTTTACTTCCCACTCTTCCACTTTCTCTCTGCTTTTCTTTCTGTTTACATTTTTTTCTTTTTCCAGTAATGTTCCAATTATTTTCTTCCTCTTGCCTTTTTTTTCTTTCTTATCTCTTTATGTATTTATTGATGGAGGTGAGATATTGAAGAATGGAATGAAAAAAAGAATGAAAAGGAAGGTTAAAAGAAGAACTGTAACTGCTCAGGCTGGTAACTGGATTGCAGAAATCCTAAACAGAGGTTTAGACTGACTGAATTTGAAATCTTTTTTCAATCCTAGGGAGGGAAAAAATGATATGGAAACACAGGTTGCTTTTGGGATAAGGACAGTGTGGTATAAAACAAAATGTTTATTTTTGGTACAAGCCCTTGGGTGAAATTCCTTTTACTGATTAAACAAACAATAGCTTGAACTGAATGTTCTCTCTCTTAAGAGAACATAGAGGTATGTCTTTAGGTATATTGGAGTAATTATTTTTTTATAAATCATTTACATAACCTGAAGATATCCTAGGATGACTTTCTAGCCTGCTGATCAGGACAATAACTGCTATGGGAAGATATCTCTCCTGGTGTGAATATTTTAATTATCATTGCTACATGAAGCAGTATTGATGAGCAATTGAGATATCTAACCATCCCTTTGCCTTTATCTCTTCTATGATAGTGCTTAAAATGGTCTCCTGAAAGAAGTGACATCAGCTGTCCTCAAGCAAAGGATAGACTAGCACTAATTTTCCACTTCTGTGTAAGTGTATTCAAACATTTGATCTGCTGAAGAACCCTACCTCCACCCTTCTGGCAATTACATGAAGCTGATCCAAAAAATGCTTTTAGGACAACTTGACAAATTCTCATCCAAAATTGCCAACTGAGTATGAAAGAAAGATCTGCTCTGAAGTTTTGTGGTTTCTGAAATCTGCTTTTTGGACATGTTGGGGACAAATTTACCACTAAAAATTAAAGGAATAAGGAAACAAACCTTAGAAGCATGATTTGTACATGTCCCACCCTGTTTCATTACTCCTGCCTATTTCTGCTATCTGTTTTGGGGAAAAAAAGGGGTGAGAAATGAGATTTACCTTCACTTCCTTTTAGCCATTTTTCAGCTTCCAGGTCCCATTGCCTGAACTGTTTATATATTGCTTGAGGCAGATGGGGCTGGCATATCTTTTTAACTAGAAAGTAATTGAAGCAAGAGGGCTGAATTTTAATGTGCTATTCAGAGCAAGGTGTTACTTGGTGTAACTCCTGGATGAACTTGTGACAGATTGAGCCTGTACATAGCTAAAGCAATTTTAACCCCTAAAAACAAGTGTTGCTGTATAGATTGATGCTTTTGTTATAATACAGTTTAGACATTTGTAGAATAAATGATCTCTTCATTGGCAGATTGTGGGTAAACACAACAAACAACAAAATGGATGTTTATATTTTAAGAAAACCTGCATAACAGAACTTTTTCTTTTTCCTTGGCAAGACCTTACAGGAATTACATATCCCTTAAGTTACTAAAGCTGAACAGGAATTTTTGGTAGTGGCTCTGTGACAGAAATTACAGTGTCTGTTAAAGTCAAGTTTTCCTTAGGGATACATTAGGATTCTGTTGGAGGGATACCCTCATGAGAGTTTATTTGAGATACTGCAGTGTAGTATTTCAAGGAGGCATGCACAAAAGTGATGACTCTAAGCAGAAATAGGGACAAAGAAAGAAGATCAGAAAGAAACTGAAGAAGTCATTTTACAAGGCAAGGTGGAAAGCATGCCTTATTTATCATAATTAATTCAAGACCAATATATATAACAGTTCTCTTTAAATGAGGATGGCAAAATAACAACATTAGCTAAGGACAATAGCTGCTTTGGATAAAATTAAACTAGAAATTCTGTATCTGAGGATCTGCAATGGATCTCTTGGAGACACATTGGAGGCATTAAAGAAGGTGATAACTCTAACACAAGACTTTGATATTAGCTATTAAAAGGAATTACATGACTAAATGTAGTCTAGCAAGAGTGTCAAGTGCACTTTATTTTAAAATAGATTGAGACTTCCCAGAAGTCCATATAGTTGAAATAGAACATAAAAAACCTAAAATAAAATATTTTGTATTCAAAAAAATTGTGATCTCCATTTACAAACTTAATGCATCGCCTTTTATGAATCCAATTCTTCTTGAATTTTTTCAGAATTATAGAATTATAAAATTTTATAAAATGTATAGATTCATAAAATTTTACTTATATATTAACATATACACGCATCCATTTATTCCAGTAACTGATGGAAACCACTACGAAATATCAGTGTTTCCTGTGAAGCAGAAAATTCAATTTCCTCTAGACTGTAACAACTGAATAGTATTTATGTGACTTGGGCATCAAAATTACCTTGAAGTTATTCTGCTTTCAGCTGTTAATAGTTAGCTATAGGGCTTTCTTACTATGAAAGCTGTTGATCTGTAACTTTCAAAATTTCTTAGCAGAACCTTAAATAGTGGAAACTAATAGCTATTTAAATATTCTGACCTTTTTTTTGTCAGGTTTATAACCTTCTATTGATATATATGTATGTAGATTATATTTAATGTGGTCAATATGGCATGACTTGAAGAAAATTTTAATCACCAGGCAGAAGAGGAAATGAAACAAGGATGACCTGTGGCCTGAATGTTTGAGTTGTGTTTAAAACAAACCCAAATAAAAATAGCAGCAATAAAAAATAAAACAACCCAAACCAAGCAACCAAACACAACCCCTATTGATACAGATAATGAGTTGGCTTATTATCTGCTTTTCAAAAATATCCACAATATCTTAGGCTTATTGTGGAACTTGCTATAGGCCGTATTTACAAATCTCCATTATTTTTAGAGACAGAAAGCTCTATGCAGAGAACTTCACAACAAACTTACCTTACTTGTTGGTCTGGCTTTTATCTCACTCTCATTATGAGAAAAATCTGAGAAGAGACTTAAACAAAAATGGCCTTAATTGAGCATAAGCAGTTATCCTGATTTTGATGAGTTTTCAAGAGCACATAGAACAGTTTGAAATATTTGAATGTCACTAATATGTATGCAAGCATTTAAAGTTAAACTCAGCAGATTTGTTCTGTATGTAAGCAGCATTTTGTTGTCAGCTGGCATATCCTTTGTCAATATAAAATCCTTGGTTTGTTGGGTTGGGATTTTTGAGTTGTTCTCTCTTTTGATTACAACTTCTTAATCTTTTAATTTTTGAATTAATGATTTACCCCTTGACCCTGTCCCTTCTCGTTTTTTTGCATAGGTGAAGATTCACGTAGAATCATAAACTTGACTTGTCTCTGTCATAAACTGTGCATAAAAATGTCATCATGCTGCATCATCCAGCCCTTTTTTGTAGGGAATGTAATATCTATCAAACACTGTAGGAGCAATATGCCCTCCTTTATTTTAAACACAGGATGTTTGCTGCAAGTATGAAACTGTGGATTTTTAGATACAAGCTTCTCAGAAAAATTAATTCTTAGGAAATCTCCATGTCAGTAACTTATACTCTCTTTATCTTGAGATCCAGCTCTCTTGATATATCAGGAGAAAAATGTCCTTTCTCTCTTTGCTAAACAAAGTAGTTTGCATCTGTCCTTATATTTAGCTTGCTCATTGAAGAATCCAGCTAGCAATCCTCTTTCCTATTTTTAAACAAAATCAATTTGTTCTGATGGAATTGAAAATTACAAATAAATGTTCAGTAATATTACCCTTTTTTTTGCTTTGTCAGGATAAGTAAAATTTTTACTTGCTTCACTGGCTATAGCTCTAGGCTGTAACCAAGTACAGTTGAGCTTTGCCTGGCTTCAGGCAGACTTTGTATTTGCTACAGATTATGGTGACTGTAAATAGTTCAGAAACGTTTCTGGTTACCAGACTGTAGTGCCATTGGTCATAAATGAACTCTTTTTCATGGAATCACCATATCATTTAGGTTGGAGAAGACTCCAACTGTAAACCTAACACTGCAAGTCCACCACAAACCCATGTACCTACGTACCATATCTACCCATCTTTTAAATACTTCCAGGGACAGTGACTCAACCACTTCCTGTGCCAAATCTTCATTACCTTTCTATGAAGTAATATTTCCTAATATCTAGCCTAAACCGCCCCAGGCCCAGCTTGAGGCCATTTCCTCCCATCCAATCACTTTTTAATTGGAAGAAGAGACCAAGACCCATATCAACTATGATTTCCTTCTTGGGCAGTGAAATGCTACTGTAATGTAAACTTGTAGCAGATATTACTGTTAAGGGTATTGGAAAATAAGGTAGGCTGGAAGAGTATGGAGGAGAGCTGGATAAAGTGAAGACTATCTTTGTTCTCTCCCTTTCTTGTGCCTGGAAAAACCTACACCAGCCTCTTGCTTGAGGAGCAAAAAAATCATAATTTAACATAAAGTAAAAAGTGGCAGGAGGTGAATCCAGAAAAAAAAGGTAACTATTTTATGGGACTGATAAATGTATATTTATTTTCCTTAGTTTGTGACAGTCTCAATATGCTCTCCTAGTTCGGAAATCTGTAGAAGGTAATTAAAAGGTACTATTATAAATCATGCAGTGCTTTCTGTTGATGTTATTTATGGATGTTAAATTTTTTGATACCTCTTTAATATACACATCTATACAAAAGAAAAAAATATGTTATGTGTTATAAGCTATTTACCTGGATAGTAGAAGAACATGCAAGCATGTACAGGGACATAGAGAGATCTAATAATATGGCAGGAACATGAATATTCTGTCAAAATTTTTGAGTAGTTATTTGAAATTATGAACTAACAAGTTTAGGAGGCACAGAAATTAGACATAAGTATGTAATTGTCTTTTTATGCAGATACTTATGCTGCATTTCACACGAGAACCATAGATGTAGAATGCAGAAAAGGCAAAATATTTTTCAATGCATATATCTCTTTCAACTGAAAGACATCTGCACAGACACATGTTTATATTATAGACTAGTTGTTTTAACTTCTGCTGCCAATGATCAAAGCTAGAGAATCTGTATATTGTGTAAAGCTTTATAAAATTCTTCATCACTGTAGAAAAATACTGAATATGACATTTCACTGTTTTGCCTCAGTTTTTTTTATTGTTTCATTGTTTTGTTTGTTTGGTATTTGCTCAAATGAAATAAAATCAAATAAAAAAAAAAAGTAAATGTATGAAATTACTGGAAACAAGAGATTTTCTCATTCTTTTAGCAGGAGTTGTCAAGCTAGGATGTTAACTCATCAACAGCTGTTATTAGTCTAATCTACTTCAAGAATACCCAACACTGATATGAGGCACATAAGACTGTATCTAGCCACAGCAGGGGATTGAGATGGAAGTAAGTCAGAAGCTGAGCAGAACCGCTTGTGCCATGTACCACTACACGGTTCACAAGCTGCACAAATTAAGTTTCAGGCAGCTCAGAAAAGCCTAGCATTTAACCTGCTTCATGTAATATCATCAGAGAGATTGTTTCTTGACTGTGCACTCTTACACGCAGGTAAAACATGCAGTACAAAACATGCAATACTGGAGAAAGCAAAAAAATAGAAGACAGGTAAGTGAACTGTCAGTCAAACAGAGGCAGCAAAATCTAGCTGTTATTTTTTTTGTTACAGATACCGTTATATCTGTCAAAATGCTCCTATTCTTTGTGCTCGCTCAAGAGTGATGGTACTTTAAAATTAAAATAGAAATCTGGACTGCATATTAAAACTGTGCATTTATGTGCCTATTTGTGTTTTCCTGTTCTATACCCTGTTACTCTTTCTCTCTTACAAACATTTCTTTGCATATTTCTAATAGCATGTTTTGGTGAAAGGATTGGCAGAGTTTATTATTGCCCTGCTTCTGAAAAACAATGGTTATAGCTTGGAGCTAACTAATTTTCAATGCACCCTGTTGAAGATGTTTAATTAACATGAATCAAAATAAGCAGCACAGCAAGTATGTCATGTTTTATCTGCTTAGATGTGTGCATGTGCTGTAACTTTGCCTACGCTTAAAGCCATACGAGAAGATAATCTTAATAAAATAAGTCCAAAAATGGAAAAGTAGAGGTGCTACTTGTAGTATGGTTTAGGCTTTATTTTTGAAAAAGATCATATGTATAGAGTAATATGTGAATTATGATGAATTATTTTTGTTCTTTCGACAGTATAGGTAGCAGCCATATGTTCTTACTTTTGACCAAAATGGTTTTATTTCAAAGGAAGTGGCACAATGCCTTATGTTCAGTGTACTGCTGCATCTAACTCTGTACTGCACTGAAAAGTGCAGGGGTGCTGAAAAATGAAAACAATATAGAGATTGAAATATGGTAGAAGAAGGGCAATAAGCAGGATTACGACTCTGGACTTCAAGAAAGCTGACTTTGACCTCTTCAAGGACCTACTTGGAGGAATACCATGGGTTTGGACTCTAGAAGGTAGGAGCAGGGGGCAGTTCATGAGAGCTGGTCAATACTCAAGCACTACTTCCTCCAAGCTCAAGATCAGTGCATTCCTAAGAGTAAGAAATCAAGCAAAGGAGGCAGGAGATCTACATAGAGGAGCAAAGAACTTCTGGAGAAATTCAAATGGAAGAAGGAAGTTTATGGAGAGTGGAAAAAGGGGCTGGTCAGAGAGGAATACAAGAACATTATCAGCATATGCAGAGATGAAATGACAAAAGCGAAGGACCGCTTGGAGTTAAATCTGTCAAGGGATGTCAAGGACAATGAAGAGTTCTTTTTCAGTACACCAGCAGCAAAAGGAAGACCAAGGAAATTGTAGGCCTGCTACTGAATAAAGTGGGTGCCTGAGTGATGGAGAATACAAAGAAGGTGGATTTCCTGAATGTCTTATTTGCTTCAGTCTTTACTGCTCAGGTCAGCCCTCAAGAATAACAGAACCTGGAGGTAAGAGACAAAGTCTGGAGAATTGAAAGCTCTCTGTTGGTCGAGGAGGATTTACTTAGAGATTATTTAGGCAAAATGGACACACAGAAATATACAGGCCTCTATGGAATGCACCCATGACTTCTGAGGCAGCTGTCAGATATTATTGCTAAGACACTCTCTATCATCTTTGAAAGGTCACGGAGAACAGGAGTGATGCCTGAAGAAATAGCATCTAGCAGAAAAGATAGTTATCAGGAGTGGTCAACATGGATTCACCAAGAGGAAATAACGTTTGACCAACCTGACAGTCTTCTATGATAGCATGACTGGATGGGTAGATGAGAGGAGAGCAGTGGATGGTGTCTACTTCGACTTTAGTAAGGCTTTTGACACTGTCTCCCATAACATCCTCATAGGTAAACTTAGGAAATGTGGATTAGATGAGTGGATAGTGAGATGGATTGAGAACTAGATAAATGGCAGAGTTCAAAGGGGTTTGATTAGCGGCACAGATTTTAGTTAGAAGCCTGTAGCTACTAGCCTTCCACAGGAGTCAGTATTGTGTCCTGTCTTGTTCGATATATTCTTTGAAGACCTGGATGAAGAGGGAGCAAGTCATCAGCAAGTGAGCTGGGCAGAGAGGAACATGATGAAGTTCAAGAAAAGTAAGTGTACAGTCCTGTACCTAGGGAGGAATAACCCTTATGAACCTGTGCAGGTAAGGGGTGGACTTGATGGAAGGCAGCCCTGCATAGGAGAACCCAAGGGTCCGGGTGGACAAAAAGTTGATGATGAGTCAGCAATGTGCCCTGATGACTAAAAAGATTAGTGGTATTCTGGGGGGTATTGAGAAAAGTGCAACTACTAGGCTGAGGGAAGTTATCCTCCTTCTCTACTCTGCCCTAGTGAGGTCCCATAAGAGGTACTGTGTCCAGTTTTGGGCTACCCAGATCAAGAAAGACAAGGAACTATCTCAGAGGGTCCAGTGGAGGCCACAAAGATGATTAGGGGACTGAAGAATCTCTCTAATTAGAAAAGGCATGGGTCTACTTAGCCTGGAGAAGAGAAGACTGAGTGGAGAGCTTATCAGTGCTTATCTAAAAGTGAGTGCCAGGAGCATATGGCCAGTGGCAATGAGCACAAACTGGAGCACAGGAAGTTCCACCTGCCCAGGGGAGGTTGTGGAATTTCCTTCTGTGGAAATATTCAAAACACACCTGGATGCATTCCTGTGCAATCTGCTGTTTGTGAACCTGCTTTAGCAGTGGGGCTGGACTAGATGATCTCCAGAGGTCTCTTCCAAGTCCTACCATTCTGTAATTCTGTGGAGCTCCTGAGAGTAACTTAACTCAAGACGAGCTAGTAGATACCTCACCTAGATTGCTTCTGGTGCCGCAGTTTGCCTTAGTCCATCAGGAACGCAAACTTGAGAAAAAATGTGCTTTGTTTGTTTTTTTTTTTTTTTTCCCTTGTGAATCTACTAGATGCTGTCATTTTGGGTTATTTAATGCTTCAGTCATTGCAGTTTTGCAATATCACTGTATCATAATAAAGCGTGAGTGCCTTGTTCTTCTAATCTCCCTTTTTCATTCCTGTTTTCATTTTATCTGTGACAGAGGCTGATCTAGTATAATCAATATAATGTAGGAACATGTAGATGTCTTTGTGGATTTTACAGGGTTTTTTTATTTCACTTGTACAATGAATGAATGAACAAACACTTTCTCTGCTGTGTTTTCTACTTCATCATCCTGAAAATTCATGTGGATTTACAGTATGCTCTTTTAGATAATTTTCTGGTGGGCTTGCCTTTACAAACAGTGGCACTGTTAGAGATGATACTGTAGATGACACTCATGTGGCTGCCATGTTCTGTTCAGCTAGTCCATTTTGCCAGGATAGAGACTAAGTCTGGATCCTAGCATGTGTTTCCCCTCAAGTTGGATGGTTTTCACAGCCAGGAGTGGTTTGGTGTGATTTTCTGTGACTTGGTGTCATAGGAAACCACTGTCACACAGAAGAGCATATGAGCTGCTCTTAGCTGAGCCTGAGGAACAGGAGCATCCCCCAGTGTGAAGTGCTCTGTTAATCTTTGCTAGCATAATATTTGTAGCCTCATTTCTGAATTTATTCATCATTTTAATCTCTGACTTTAACTTAATTTTTAAAGCCCAAACCAAAACATTTGAGCTACCCACCCTCCTGTCCCTCTCCTACACTTAGTATTGTTCATAAAAGTGCAGTGCTTTTCTCTACATTGCTCTTAAAGGTCCTCAATATTTCCAATGAAACCAGAGGTGGATATTTTTCTGGTCTTGACAGAACCATTTCTAGGCAGTGAAGAATCATTCCCTCTGGAAAGATCTTATTTCACAGCTGAGAGAAACCGTTCTAAAAGTTACACCATCTGTAACATATTGTTACCTTAAACTCTCCAAAGTAAAGAGTGAGTCCTTTTTGACTTTGTAAGGATAACATGAGGAAAGCTATTTTATGTTTCTTTCCTGGTTTTTGATAGAAAATGTTTAAAATCAGCTTGAGTGTTTGGAAGTGAGTTTTTGATATAATACATGCAAAATATAAAAAAGCAAATATTTGTAATACCAGTTGTCATGTATGTAATGAATAAGGTTATGCAACCAATGCCCTGGGGTTGCCACTTTTTATGAGCTGTATCTTCTGTTTTATTTAATATTGAACTACCATTTTGGAATCTTATCGAGTATTCTTTGCATTTGTGGTCATAACAAACAAACTGAGAATACTGATGATCAAATTTATTACTTGTTTGCTACATACATTTGTTGCTCACACACCTGGACTATTTCATGCTTGTTATTGAATTCCTGTTTATAAATGGAACACTCACTGCAGCAGACAAATATTAAAAAGATAATGGATTTATTCTGGAAATGAAAAAGTGAAAAATAATGTGGCTGTGTTGGGAAAATCTTTTCAGTTAGGATTTATGATAACTAAGTAAAGAATCTCATGTGGAGAGAACAATGTAAAGGAACAGAAAAAGAAAGGCAGGTGTCATTAAATGTCTGCATCATTCTTACTGTAGTTCTCTGTTAGCCTACTAATCATTTATTAGTAAAACTTCCCCAGACCACTGTACACACTATTTGATTAGAGACACTTTTTCTTTCTTGTAATATCCAATTAATTAAAAAGCAAAATTACAGCTGTTGAACATACATACATTTGTGGGAGAGAGGCAAAGATAGTTTTCAAGGTTTTTGCTAAGTAATTCTCAATCATCATTTGAAAAAAAAGAGAAGGGAGAAAATAAGTCTTGATGCAATTGTGGGGAAAGATTGATGGATGGAAGAAGAAGATAAATGTTAAGTCTATGTTTGGATAGTTGCTTTTGTTAATTTGAATATAATACACATTTTCTAAAACTGATTTCTAGTTGTTTTTTCTTTTAATTTTCTGACATAATTTTGCATGAAAATATTGTTTGTGAGATGCTATAAGAGGCGCTGTCTGAAACTTCCACAGTCTGTCTCAGTTCCATTAGCTAAAAGTGTGGTTGAATTGCTGCTTGTTAAGGCATGAATCAGCTGTATTGCATAGTAAAATTACATAGTAGAATTAGAACACCTTGGAAGTTGCCATTTTTAAGAATCATTAATGTGATTCAGTTTTTAAGACTGAAAATATCAAGTTTTTGATATGGGAAAGTGTAGTACATTTAACTCCTGGATTTTTTTTTCAGGGTCAAAGGTAGTTTTTCTGTTGCCATTTTGATTTGGTTTGCTTTGCACATTGAGTGTGTGTTAAAACTGCAACTGTTATAATTGGCAATTTCCAGAAGAAACAGTTAATATCTACAAGAGGACCTAAAATAAAAGTCATTTGAGTTTGTCCTCTAAACATTTACATGTTGATCTTAGAAGAGCATTCACTTGATTTTAGCCCACATTCAGTTTTATGCTAAACATCTAATAGCTTTCCTTTTTTTTTCTCTGTCTCTTTATAGATCAACAGATGCATTTCTTAGAAGAAGAAATAATTGTATAATTAGAACATAAATACATTTTTATAAAGTGCAATAAGGTATATCCTCTCCTAATATATATATATAAATGTATTTCCAACACAACTTGAAGACTGTAGTCTTACTGGTTGTTGTTACTGACCTTTTGGTTAAAATGACAGCTTAATGGTAAACATCAATGATTCCAATTTGGTCTCATAAATATACTGGAGGTTCAGCTTACCAAACAGGAACTCTTCTGTTTACTCAGGAAGTGAGATACATTTAAAATAATAAATTTGATTTTACATTTTTCAATGCAATGACCCTCCATCTGAGTTCCCATTCCAATGAATAGGAATAATTTCTTTTTTTAAGGTGTTTCAATTAGTTTTTCTAACCAAGTGGGATTACAGGTTGCAAGGACTATAATATGACATAACCAATTATTCTTTATTAGCTAGATCTGTATGAAAGACTTTTCAGATGGAGTGCAATATAAATATTAGCTTTGAAAAAATGAAATAAAGAAATATGGTCATAATAATAAAGAACAGAGCATAAAAAGCATCAGAACAAGATAATTATAGTGTCATTTTTAGTAATTTACTGTCACCAATAAGTTATTATTTAATATTCTTCAGAAATTGGATTGTGTATCATGAAGGAAATAGGTAGTCATCAAAATAGAAAACTGGAGTGTAAGAAAATGGAGGAAAGTATATATACATGTACATGCTCTATAAGGAATTGAATCATGTATTTGTGTAAGCTAATTTAATCTAGTACTTTATCAAAAAGACAAGAAGAGTTCTAGTCAATGGAAAAGTTCCGTTATCTTTCTGCTTGAAAAAAAATATTGAAAAATGGCGTTAATGTGTAGTTCTTAACAAAAGCATTAATCAATATAGAGACTGAAAGAGGTGGGTAAATCTGTGAAGTACAAGGGCTGACCATGATCTGCTGACATTTTAAAAGCAATAAATTCCGTCAGGTGTTTTATGGCTAGGTCCCATGTCCTTGCAAATTCCTGGAAAGCAGACAGCAACGTGCCTACCTGTGCACTTGAGCTTTGGTGGTTCAGCATCACAGTGGCTTGGAATGAGAGCACACATCTGTGATGGAGGTTATGATGAATCCAATCAATTAAAGCTTTAGGTTCATGCAAGTGTGTTCATCTGAGTGAAACGTAGGAGATGATACTCTACAATACTTTGTAGCTCAATGTAAATATTTATCTTCTGATGGAAAGGAATATAATTGCATAGGTCTCTGTGTAAGCAAAGGAAACTGCAGTGGTGTTCCTGCAAGCATTCTTAACTTAGTTTTAGGGAAGATTTCTTTTTTGTTTTTAAATACATTATAATTTAGACTCCTTACTTTGCTGGTGACAAGGATATCCTGCACATTTTTTTTTTTAAATCAAAGTACTTAATTCCTATATGCATTTCACAAATTTCCCTTTAGAAGGAAATGAACACATTAAAAACTGTCACTGTGAAATATTAGAGCAATAAATATTTATTTTTTTTATTTACAACCTTTCCATCAGGAAGTTTTACAACTAAAATAAAAATTGTAAATGACAAAATCATAACAGAGAATAGTCTTCTACAGTTTTGGGGAACCTTTTACAATAGGCCTCAGCTTACAGAATTCTGGTTTGTAACGAAAAAAAAATTGACCAAGAACCAGAGAATTGGCCCAAATATATTTACCACAATAAAAATTGTCTTGTTGATTTGTGTTTAGGTAGACACAGATACATATTGATATTATACTCCAGAGATTCATGTGGAAGGAATGAAGTGAGAAAATATTTTAATTCACTGGTGGATACAACAGCTAAAAAGAGAAAGTCTAATGCTATCTTTCAGGTTTAATATCTTAAAAAAGAACATTACAAAATATTTCATAATAAAATATTAAAATCTTTATTTTAAATGCTTTTATAGTATTTTTACTGAAAACATGTTTATGGTTAATTTAAAAAATGTGTGGAGATTTTGGGTTTTTTTATAAAACCTTTTTCATAAATGAACCTCTTCCCCTCCAAGGAAAATGGTTAGGAATGGAAATAGCTGTCTTTAATATTTACATTTCAAAGTCTTATTTGTCATAATAACAAGTTATAGGAGACATAGCGCAGCAAATATTGCCCACTCACTACTCTTTTAACATGACCCATGCATTTGGATAAAAGAAGTTTGAGACTAAAGTGCAGAGTAGTGGAGGATTATCATCAGTGATGTCATCTGTTTACACAGTAAGCTATACTGCTTTTATTTTAAAGTCTGATAGATTTTCAGCAATCTCAACTAGAAGAGGTTTTAAAATATGTCATGTGGATAATTTTAACATATTCCAAACTGCATATTCAATTAAAATTAAACTGAAGCAATGAAGTCACAGCTGCTCTGCTGCCTGAAATAAAAACTAGAAAATTACTGAGGTAGATTTGTTCACATTTAGGGGATGCATATATAAACAGAAGAATCTTATCTGCTCTTTCAGAATGTGGATACTTCTGTTACTCATCTGCAGACCACAGTGAATACTAATTTTGAAACCAGTAATTCACTTGTTTAAAATACATTCTTCATAGTTCTGAAGAGGTAAGAATTTAAAAGGAGAGGGAATAAATTACTGTCAGCTGTATGTATCTCCAGGTTTGTGAATTCCATTAAACAGAAACAATGCATATAAATTAATGTGTCTAATAGAATCACCATTTTTGTGTGTAGATTTCTTTTTGTTTCATACTGCATGTGAGTAGATTAAGAGAAATGAAATGATATAGTTATGTTTTCATGCATCCAAGCAAAGCTAGATTCTAGTTATCTATTTCAAAAATAACCAGGGACTAAGTAGTTAAGCACTGTATACATACCAAACAGTGATTTATATAAACAAGAATTCATAAGTATTTAAACATTTAACATTTGATAAAATGCCTTAACGTGACTGACATTTGGAAGTGTTTATTTGCTTTGTAAATGTATAGTGCTGTAGGGATATAACTTCAACTAGGTATATTGGGTAACGAAGTCATAATAGTATAGACTTGAAAGCATGCTTTTAAAAATACAGGAAATATTGTCCAGTTCCCATATACTGCATTTTTAATATTTGCATTATGACCTTAGTTTTTTAGTGATTTGGTTGGCCAAGGGAGAGGTCTGTCCTAAGGAAGGTGATCATTATTCCTCCTCCTGCTGCAGAGATGGCAAAGACTCCACTAGTGTGCGCTAGTACCCCAGAAGAGTAGATGAGAGATGAACTCACATGCTAGAAAAGTAGATTATGCTCTTTGGAGGAGCTCAGTGGTAACAGTACCGGTGCCTTGAGGCTGTAGTGTCTGGTGGCAGAAGCCTACAGGCTGGAATATTTCCATCCAGTTAATTGGCCATTATGGCCTGTACTTTATTTTTCTTTCTATCTATCTATCTATCTATCTATCTATCTATCTATCTATCTATCTATCTATCTATCTATCTATCTATCTATCTATCTATCTATCTATCTATCTATCTATCTATCTACCTACCTCCCTCCCTCCCTCCCTCCCTCCCTACCTACCTACCTACCTACCTACCTACCTACCTACCTATCTACCTACATACCTACCTATTTATTTATTTTGAGAGCAGCTTCTGTCAAAAAATATTTGCTAGGTCTCTTTCATAGGAATCCAATCTTCACGTTACTCTTTCTTGTATCATTATTAGTGGGCTCTTATCAGATACTGAAAATGAAAGGTAAGTGGCTTGTCAGCTCACCACATGCAAGGAAAATTATAACTGTGATAGTGATAACTCCTTTTCTCACTTTCCATTACTCTAGTTTATAGGCATAGTGAATTATTCAGTGAGAGTTAACTTCTCCCTACCACAGACATTTGAAACCTGCCACCTGCATCATTGGATATCAGCTGTCAATTTTTCACATCTAAATTGATTGAAACATATTGTCACTGTGCACCTTTGGGTTTTTTTTTTTAAACACTGCATACATGGATAAATAACTTGTAGAGTAGAAGGTAATTCTCAGTAACACTGAACTCCAGGCTTGACAATTAATTTTGGCATCCCTGGGGAATGTCCTAATTTCTCTCAGCCTAACTCTTTGTAATAAAGCTCCGTGTCAGACAGCATGTTGATGCCAGACTGTGCACATCTAATTGACAAGACTCTGTATTTGCTGACTCTACTAGATATGTGCATTTTATGTGAAGAATGTTAACACAGGACTCATTAAAATACAATGTCTGTCATACTATGACACATAAAACTCTACTCTGGGACCAGGACTGTGGTGAGGACTTCACATATACAGAAACAAATAGCCTGCAATGGCTTTGAGGCTTACAACTAATTCCTTTCTAGTGGCACAACAGAGAAAATAATGGTAATGGTTTGTTTTTCCAGCTCCCACCTCTAGTGTCTGTTACTACTTCCTGTATAGAGCTGTCAGACCATGTCAATCAGGTCTCAATTTAGGATGACACATGTCTCCAGAGGCCTAGAAGAAGCTGTGCAATGTTTGTGCAATATTTTGTGCCTTTCTGTCAGCTGTTTTTAGTCTTCCCTTTCTTTATCATGGTAATGCTTTCAGATTGAGGCAGCATTGCACCTCACCAAGTTCTGCCAGCTCCCTGACTCATTTGTTTGCATGGAAACAATGCCATCAGCTACCCCTCCAAAACCAGACATTGTTTTACAAGTCTCTGGACAAAGACTGCTTTTCTCTAAATCTGCCTCCATTGACTATTACACAATATGAAATGCTTGAAGAATTTAGCTCAAATTTGTGTCTCAAACTTAGGTATTAAGCTGTTCATTTCACATTTTCATACTGTGCCTGCTTGATACCTCCAGTGGCTGCTACAGCCTTCTCCTTCCAAATATTTTTTTTCTTTTTTTTTTACTTTGGTTTCTTGAAATTACTTTGTTCCTTTGATATTGTTTGTTGAAGACTTCTGGTTATTTCTCTTACCAGGTTTTTAATTGCTTTCTTTAATATTCATCTGCTCTGCATTAAAACCTCTGTTACAACAAATTGAAGTTATGAAAAGTTTACCTATCATCAACTCCCAGGCCTTGTAGCACATCAACTTTAAATTTGTTTTTTTGAGGGGTTGGCAAAAAATAACCTCAAACTATAAATGTCTTCTTTGAATATTAATGGACTTCTTTTGCATAGGTAATTCCAGCCATTGCTGGTGTCATTTCAGACTTTCAGTAGTTGACCATATAAGTAACTGTCTGTGCAAGAGATGATCAGGATGATGTTATTGCTTTTCCTTTTTTATTTCTTTGTTTGATAACAATATCAGGCATCACTGTTTAAGAAGGAGTCTCCCACAGATCTTCCTGCACTTGTAACAATCTTAATAGAATGTACAGATAGTGCTGTTTATGTACAAAGATGGAATAAGAGACAAGAAACTTCTTCCTTCTATTGACTTACCTAAAACCATCTCTAAAACAATTGAAGGGGAAAAAAAAACCTAACCCTTTCAGAGCTTTTATATAAACTTTGTTATCATCTTTGATAAACTTTATGAGACTTTTTATCCTGCTAAATTGCACATTTTAAAAATCTCATCATTTGTATAATTGCACCTGAACATATTGCTACTTAATGGGAGAGTGTCAACATGATTGAAATGAACAAATTAAGATGTTATTTACTGCTAACTAACATGCAGTGCTAGAGTAATATGTTAAAGTTCTAAATTTTAGATAAGAGCATGGGAACGTGTGAATTTTATCCACTTATAAACTGGCTGAAATAGACATTGCAATAGATAATTTAAACACCTAGAAATTGTAGCAAACATAAATTCTGAAGACAAACTTCTGTTGGAGAATTATGCAAGTGTTTTCCATCCAGTTCACTTCAGAAATAAGTCATTTCAGACACACTATCGAATTTGGTTGCCTCTCTTTCAAAATACTTTTAAATGTCCAAGCATTGATGAAATGAGGAATTTACACAGAAAAAAAAATCATGGAGGGAGAGATTACATCAAAATAACCATATCAAAATCATGAAAAAGAAGTTATTATGTTGTCTAAATTTACCTATTTAATCAGATTCTGGAAATTTGCCCACTTGGAACAGATAAAATCACATTTTTTTTTTGTCAGACAAGAGAAGCAGTAATATGCATGTCTCCTATTAATTTAAATGCAGCCATTTTGCACATGTATTGCATTTGGCCAGATATTTTCACACATAGTTCCCCTTTCTGATGCAGCCTATTTGTAGAAATACACTATCAAGCCTTAGAATTTAGTTTAGAAAGTCTTTAGAGAAAAAGCGATTCATGACATAGCTATTATTTTATGATTACTCCTGTACCATCTGAAGTGATAATGTGATTCAATTTCAAAACATATTATACATGAGCTGGTGACTACAGAAAATGTAATATCTTTCTTATTCATTAGTATAAAAGTATGCATTTTTCTTACAGCCTCTCACATTGTTCTTTATAGATGTAATAACTTCACTAAATCTTAGTTAACAGTGCTTGGTTGGAAATGGCCTTCTATTTTCAAAAGAAGTTGCAAACATGCACTGTTATGTAGAGTTAATCTGCAAAGTGAACACTGGTGCGTTATGTCAGTGGGCTACTTCAGGGTACCTATCACCTATACTCTTACTAGAGTACATTAACACAAGTTAAACTTGTCAAGGATTATTACCACTGAGCACGTTACTACTTACTGGGAGAGAGTCCAAGGTGATGAAAACTATAATGAGCATATTATTTATTAATAGCTGACATGTTTTTAAATGAAAGAAATAAGAGGAACCATTAAAGAAAGTTCAGTTTTACAGCTGGGACACAGGCATTTATATCTATATTATGTTCATGTACAAACACATGAGAAAATGTCATCTATAAGCTTTTATTTTGTAAGTTCTTCCTTTTTAAGACACTTCCAGACACAGAATCTTACTGAAGTACAAGATATTACAGTGAGACTAAAGCCAGGTTCCCATAAAACCAAATCCATGTCTCCAAGTTTAGAAACACAGAATAACGGAATACCAGGCTGGAAGAGACCTCAAAGATCATCTGATCCAGCCTGTCTCAGCAAAAGCACAAAGTAGAAAAGACGGTCCAGCACCCTATCCAACTGAATCTTAAAATTATCTAATGTTGAGGCATATCCACCAATTCCCTGGGAAGATTATTCTAATGGCTTATTGTTCTCATAATGAAAAATTTTCCTTTTGTGTTCAATTGGAATCTCCCCAGGAGTAACTTGTATCCATTACCCCTCATCTCTTCTATGTTACTCCCTGTAACAAGGGAGTCTACGTCTTCTTTGTAGCCAGCCTTTAAATACTGGAACACTGTCTCCTCTAAGCCTTGTTTTCTCAAGGCAGAACAAAACCAGTTATCTTAGCTTTCCCTTATATAGCAGTCTTCCCATTCCTTTGAAATGTAGCTTATATCCTGCACATAAATTTAAAAAAATAATACTTTTGAGCAATTTTGGTGATTTCTGAGAGTGTCTTCCACAAAACATAAAGTTAGTAATAGATACTTGAATTATTTAATTATTATTTAATATAGGCGAATGACAGTAAAATGACTGATTAATTCCACTTGTATGAGTGGGTAATCTCCTTTTCGTACTCTAAGAATGTTGGATTATACTCTATTTGGAATTATATTAAAAATAACAGGAATAAAACATTGTATTTAAAATTCATGTTTTATTGCTCTCTGTGTTACATATATTACATATCGCATAAAGGCTAAACCAAAGCAAGAATCATAGAATCATACAATAACCAGGTTGGAAGAGACCCACCGTATCATCGAGTCCAACCATTCCTATCAAACACTAAACCATGCCCCTCAGCACCTCATCCACCTGTGCCTTAAACACCTCCAGGGAAGGTGAATCAACCACTTCGCTGGGCAGCCTCTGCCAGTGCCCAATGACACTTTCCGTGAAAAAATTTTTCCTAATGTCCAGCCTAAATCTCCCCTGGCGGAGCCTGAGGCCATTCCCTCTCGTCCTGTCCCCCTGTCACTTGGGAGAAGAGGCCAGCTCCCTCCTCTCTACAACCTCCTTTCAGGTACTGATAGAAAGCAATGAGGTCTCCTCTCAGCCTCCTCTTCTCCAGGCTAAACACCCTCAGCTCTCTCAGCTGTTCCTCATAAGGCCTGTTCTCCAGCCCCTTCACCAGCTTTGTTGCTCTTCTCTGGACTCGCTCCAGAGCCTCAACATCCTTCTTGTGGTGAGGGGCCCAGAACTCACCACAAGAAGGATGTTGAAGCTCTGGAGCGACTTCAGGAGAAACTAATTTTATTCTGCTCTTTAAATACCTGAGTCCTGAAGGTCTCCCCTCAGCCTCTTTTTCAAGACTAAATAAGCCCAGCTCCCCCAGCTGCTTCTCATAAGACTTGTGCTCTATACAATTCATCATCTTCAGCGTTCTTCTCTGGACACACTCCAGCAGCTTACTGACATTCTTATACTAAGAGGCCTGAAACTGAACACAGTATTTAGGCTGTAGCCTCACCAGTGCTGAGTACAGGGGGACAATCCCTTCCACAGTCCTGCTGGCTACACTATTCCTCACACAAGCCTTCTGCTTTTGGACTTCTCAGCCACCTGGAGACACTGCTGGCTTTTATTCATCTGGCTGTCACCAAAACTCCCACGTCCTTTTCTGCCAGGCAGCTTTGCAGCCACTCTTCCCCAGTCCTGTAGAGCTGTGTTGGGTTGCTGTGGCTCAGATGCAGGACCCAGCACTTAGCCTTGTTGAACTCCACACAGTTGGCCTTGGCCCATCAATCCAGCCTTTCCAGATTCCTCTGTGAAGCCTTCCTTCCTTCAAGTAGATCAACACTCTCACTGAACCTGATGTCATCCGCAAATTTACTGAGGGTGCACTCTATCCCCTTGTCCAGACTGTTGGTAAAGATATTAAACAGAACTGACCCCAGCAGTAAGACCTGAGGACCACCACCTGTGACCAGCCACTTACTGGACTTAACTCCATTCACCACAAATCTTTGGGCCTGGCCGTTCAGACAGTTTTTTACCGAGCGAATGGTATACGCATCCGCATCATGAGCAAGCCATTTCTAGGTAAGAAATTGAAATAGAGACTATAAGCAGGTGTCTCTCCACTCTGAAATAAAGAGGAAAGTTTACATGAACGAAGAGTTAGAAAAATGTGGTTATGAAGGTATAGAAGCTGGAGATGCTTTACCAAAGATTTATTCTCCAATAGAAGCCAGGACTCTGTTTAACATAGACCATGCTGATGGGAAAATCTCCACATATATTTTGATGAATTAAGAAATATGATAGTGAGGTGTTTTGGGTTTTATTTTTGGTTTGGGTTTTTTTTTTTCTGTCTTTGCAGTGCATATTTGACTATGTACATGTACATAGACTGCTTTGTAAATGGTGGTAAAAGTAATTGCCTGAGTAAGTGGGCACAAGCTGCCTTCTGGCAGAGACCAAACTGGATCTTATTAGTAATGAGACTTGTCAGAAGTGTCAGAGCCCTGGCTCACCGCCTCTCATTATACTACTTCATTCAGTACTCTGGAAAGTTATCTTTTTGTTATTTACCAATCAGGTGATGTCCTCATGAGTGAAATGAAAATTATTTCTACTTTTTAGTGAAGGCAATCTAAACTGGAGATTGCTGGAATTGTGGTTCTTATGTTTATTGAGGCATCTTTCAGCCTTTCGTTTTAGAGGAGGCCAAAATAATCATTGCTTAAAATGTGGCAGACATGTATAATTCCTACTTATTGCTTAAAACAGCTGTTGTATTAATTCTGCTTTTAAACAAAAAGCAAGCAACAAATGCTGTCTTTGCTTTACCAGTTGACATTCTTCTGCATACATAAGAACCACAAAACCTCAGTTATCCTGCTTAAACTGTCAAAGCTACATATGGTTTCTATTTTGCTAGAATTCTGGTAATTGTAGTCCCTCTTGAGATATGCTAAATTGTTTTCCCAGGTGAAGTTCCTTATTTCTGTTGCCAGAACAACTGTGGAAAAGATGAAGTCACCTGTTCCTGATTAAAATAGAACAGATGATTAAAAAACCAGTCCATAAAGAGGCTGGTAGCTACCCTCATGATTTATCCTTTGCACAGACCATGCTGCTGCCCCATGTCTGCTGGAAGATAGAAGTAGTGATGCTAGAGATATGTCTGCTATTCTGACAGTGATGAACTGAGGGTGAAAATCAAATGTGAACCAATATTGTATGTAGGAATGAAAGTCACACTGGATTTGCCTCAAATCAGAGTTTTTCATTCCTGGCATTTTGTCATACAAAGAAGTGGCTTTGTGGAGGACTGACCTGTTTAAGGGAAAGCTGTCTGAAGTTATAAGTGTGTTTTCAAAGGTAAGTAGAATATCTGCTCCTGAAAAGCCAAGGATGTATTGCTAATCCTGCAAGAAATGCTGAACTATTATGCCTTACAAAAATTTCTCCTTTAGTGACATTTTGAAACACTACTTATTAGAAGATCTTTTGCTTGAACAGCTGATGGGATAAAAAACAGTATTGAAGCAAACTGACAAGGAAACCATCATAATTTCTTGAGGAGGAATAATTAAAATATTTTCTAGGGGAAAATAACGTACTGTGTATAAATATTTGACAGCTAAGGTGCACATACCCTTTCTACAGTTCAGAATGAATTGCCTCTAGCAGTATATGCTTGCAGGGCAAGCTGACAGTTATTCAAACAAAAAGCTGTATAAATCACTGGGGGTATGAGGAGAGTTACAAATGTGACTTCCTCTATTTTCCTATAGCGCCTCATTTGCAGGCTGCTGAAGTGTAAGAGTTTGTTGTCATATTGTTATATTCTTACAGTCTGCAAAAGTATTTTTCATACATAACAGAACAAGAGCTACCAAAAGTAAAAGATTTAGCAAAAGGAGAATATTTTTTAGTACACCTTTAAAAGCTTCCTTGAGTATTTGGGAGACTATCCTAAAGGGAAGTACGGGCAACTTCAGTAATAAAACCAAATGTTATGGAATCAATCTGAAATTGCTAAGAAACAAGTACAATTTAATTTTATTAAAGAATTTGACTTTATTTAAACAGAAATACTAAAATTTTCAACTCTTATCTTACAGTCAAACACTGACTTAAATATTAATAAATATTTAAGAACTTCTTCAAAGAAAATTCAAACCTATAATTGTTATTACTTTTTTTTTATCTCTCCAGAATATGTAGATTTGTTCTGATTATACTCATTTATTACCTTTTTCAGGTTTTTTTGAATAGGTAGTATTATGATTTATACTTTAATTATTGGATTCAGAAATGCAGAGCTCTTGGTGAGCTGTAAAATACTTTGAACAAATGTTACATGGTATTTTGTTCAGAATTTAAGTGGAGAAAATTACTAAAATAGACTTATTAACTGAGGAACATACATAAATAACAAAATCTCAACCTTAGGTTGTATAAAAATACTCCTCCATAAAAAAATCAAAACAACAATTTTAAAAAACAACAGCAAGGGAAAGGAAAAGCTGTAATATCTTTTGATTTTCCAACCTGAACCTAATGTGTAATTTAACTCTTTTTTTGACAAATAAAGATCTGCTAATATATTTATTGTCCTCTGCAATTCTATTTGACACAGTTCAAACAGTGTAATATCATGGATTCAAGTTCATCATACATAAAACTAAGACATCAGCCAAAAGTCCGTTGGTGGTAACAGCTGTTTCAGCAAAGACCAAGAAGTAACTGTAGAGCTCTCGTAACTACAAACACCATTTCTCACCATTTCTTCATCATAATGAAACAGGTAGGAGGCCTTTTGACAAACCTGTGTATAGATCCTTTTTTTTCCCTCAAACCTGAGGTAATATATGACCCAAATGGTCCATTTATCTACGTAGTTCAGACCACGCTGTTTTGTGTTAAGGCACTACTGAGCATTCAGTTCCTGTCTAGACCAGTCCTATGACCTGTATAGTACACCAGCAAGATAAATACAGAGTTAGCCATCCTTCAGGAAAATAAAATTCATCCATTCTTCAGGAAAATAAAATTCATCCTTCTTCCCCAGATACTTCACAGTGATTGAAGGGAATGACTGGGAGGAGACGCTCACAGCTTTGAATTGTCATGAGGAATATTTGCCATCTCTTGTAGCTTTTGCTGTACTTGAAGGGGCAAATAAACTTTTCAAATTTTCAGCCAAGGTCCTAAGTTCTTCAGAGAATAAACATGGATTTAGCAATGTTTTATAGCTCCATGTGCACTTGCAATGCCGTTTAAGCAAACAGTTACCTGAGATCAAGGACTGCATAGTAAATCTGGTGAAAGGTTTTCACACAGGGTGACAGAACATTCAACCTGTCATGTACTTTCAAATAATTTTACAGCATGCTGCTTTAGTCAACATTTGGGTGCAGATGTCTTGTTAAAATAAAGCAATAAAGCATAACAATCATGAAACAAGAAAGCTTGATTAGAAAAAAACACAACAGGCTTGGATAGCTGAGATGCAGAATTATTGACTTCTAATGCAAGAGTTTTTAGGCTGATGCTTCCGATTCATACACAATCCCCATTTGGAATTCATTCCTTTACTAATTTTTCCATTTTCCATCATTTTCCTACCACAAACCCTAGTAATATAAACAGGGGAAAAAAAGGCAGGAAAATACCAGATTGCTTTTCAGTGGAAATCTACATATAATTTTCATGCAAATGTACCTTCTCTCTGCATACTTGATGAGTTATTTTGCTCACAAAAGATTTTTCCATTAATTGTTGTATCTGTCACTTATAAAATCTGTTTGCCAAATTACAAAGTCAGCCTTCACTGTGGGTGTACTCCCAGCCACTTCTTTCACAAAAGATCTTTAGTCTAATTGGTTTATGTACTGCTTGCTAAATTATACCTTTCATTGAACTTACAGCAAATCCTTCTCATGAAGCCCTCATAGTTACTGACATACAGAATAGCTTATACATCTTGGATTGCGTCAGAGGTTCTGAAAGATGAGTATGAAATATGTCAGCCAAAAAGACTACACTCAAAACACATCATGGGGTTTTATATGGGAAATACTGTAATTGGTTGAATATTGTTTGTAGAGTTCCTTAAGAATCGTTGGACCTTATTTGACATGAAATTTCTTCCAGGACAGATTCTGGCACCTTGCTATTATCTGCTGTGTCTCACTGCTGTTACTGCTCTTTAGACTGTGATCCTACCTGAAAAATACAGCTCTGTAAGGGTAAAGCTGGACAATGAGTCTCTCAAAGATTAATCTTTCATTTTATCTTTAAAAACAAAGCTAAAGGCTTAGATTCAATGTGGAATTCTTTAATTGTCACATTTTAAAAGCTATAGCGCTACCACAGGTCTTCTTTAACTCCAAGGGCTATGGACTTAAACCACCACTGGGAGAACTAGAACTCATTTTTGCTCTGTCCTCTGAGGTTTGGCCTCATCATGGAGCTCAGGCCCCTGAATGCATAGGTCCTTTTATAAAGCTGCGCCACCTAGCTTATCCTTTGGGAGCTCTTGGTAAATATCTCCCCTATGTCTGACCACTTGTCTGCCTTCATTTTCTAAATTGTATCCACACATAGCATATAATAACTCTTGGAAGTTAAAACTAAGGAGTTTCTACCCTATCTGCACATTTCCCTTCATTTAGGTCCTTGCACCAAGCTTTCATTGTGAAATTAATTTGGGGTTTGTAAAGACGTATTGGGATTTAAAGACAAATTGTTTAACTGTCAGTGTCAAATAATGCTAACAAAATGCTATAGAGGACAGGTTTCAGAAGAGTGTCTTGCAAATCAACATTAAGCTGATATGTCCATTGCTTTCAATGGGCAGCTTTAATACAACAACAAACAAAGTATTTATACGTGTGTGTATATGTATATATAGACAGATGAAAGTGGCAATACGTACATACAAGTCACCATTCAGCATCCCAGGCCAGCTCAAATAATTTTTAAATCCATCTTTAAGGGGAAATGGAACATATCCTTCAAGTAGCACCATAAAATATAATGTAATGTAATTTGAGTAGGAAGAGAAAGATAAATCATGGAAGCAGAGGTGGGGAAAATACAGTGCTAATGGCTATAGTGAAATCATCTTATTTTGTGTCCACAAATTATTCATTGTGGGAATCTCTTAAGCATTCATCTTGATGTATAGGATTCTATCTTGAAGTCTAGACTTTAGAATATATGATTCTAAAATATTTTAGTTCTCCTGGAGAACTTGTAGTGGAGCTTATAGTTACTTGGAGGAGACAAAGAGTGGTTATTTATTTAGCCTAAAAGTGCATGGAAAGGTCACAGATAATGAAGTAGTTCAATAGCAAGGATTATGGCAATGTTAGATCAATAGAATATTACATTTTTCAGGTATTTCTAAAAACGCTTTTCATCTTGTATAAATACTGTTGTCTAAATTTACATTTTATTTTCCAGAAAAGGCATCAGCTGCCACACACACAGAACGTTAACTACCCTGAATACGTAGAGCACTTATTTCTTGTCACTTTTCTGAATGTAATCAGAGTAATTTGACTCTATTTCTTTAATAAATTTTCTTTGTTTTATTCTGTTTTGTAGTCTTTTTTTCCTAGGTGCTACCTTGTGTTGAATTTATATTTAGGGTTTATTTTTGGTGTTGTTGTTCTCAAGAATGTGAGAACTCTTGTGAATGGCAATCTGTTCTTTGTATGCAGATTTTGCCTTCCAACTCCACTTAAGATTCATCTCTGATGAGATTTGACAATGTTATTTTTCTGCATCCCGTGAAGGCAGGGAGTAGGTCTCTTGAATGTTCTAAATTCATGTTGTCCTCATTCAAGATTTATAATTATGAGATAAGGAGAGATGCCTGGTTCCTGTAGTCATGTCCCTGTTGAAGATAATGGAAGATTTACATGCAGTATTTCTGAACATAAGATTTCAACGAAAGTTACAAGAAACTGAATCAGAATTAGATTAATATAATTTAAAGAGCATAGCCTTTAAGGTTTATCACAGGTTAATCCTGATATTAGGATTAATGTTATCCTGGGATAACTGAGCTAAGGTATTTGTAAAAAGGTGTGCTGGGTTTGGCTGGGACAGAGTTCATTTATTTCACCGTAGCTGGTAAGAGGTTATGTTACGGATTTTTGCTGGAAACTGTGTTGATAATACAGGGATGGCTTAGTTATTGCTGAGCAGTGCTTGCATAGGGTCAAGGGCTTTTCTACTTCTCACCCTGCCCCACCAGTGAGTAGGCTGGGGGGTGCCCAAGAAGTGGGAGGGGACACAGCCAGGGCAGCTGTCCCCAACTGAAGGGATATTCCATACCATATGACATGATGATCAGCAATAAAACTAGGAGGGAGACGGAGGTTAGCAGGGGGGCTACTGCTTAATAATTGTCTGGGCATCAGTTTGTGATAAGCAATTGTTTTCATTTGCATCACTTGTCTTTCTTGGGTTTTATTTCTCTCTCTTTACTAATTTTCCTTTTCATTAAAAATTATTATGTTTTATTTCAATTATTAAACTGTTTTTATCTCAATCCACAAGTTTTCTCACTTTTACCTTTCTGATTCTCTCCCCTGTCCTTCTAGGGAGAGGAGTGAGTGAACGGCTGGGAGGTGTTTAGTTGCACACTGGGGTTAAACCATAACAGAAGGAACTAATATAACCAGACTTGCAAGTTAATAATTAAATAAAACTTAATATTTTCTTCTTTTATCATCTGCAGTTGATGACTAACAAAGCATGTGTGGGTTTTTTAGACTAGGGGAAATATAGGAAGAAGAACAAAGTTTATCTCTGTGTCTGGAGTAGCTCTCCAGTACCAAAGAGGCACTCTCTGTTATACAGGACTTAAGAGATCTTAGATCCTTTATTTTATTATTTTTACTTATTTATTTGACATGGATCAGGTTTCCTTTGCACTCGGCCCTATAAAAGTTATATATAAAAGTTTATATCTAAATAACTCTGGGATACTTGATACACACGATAGTCTTTCCTTAACTTTTCAAGTCATGCTAATGTCCTGTAATCTCTGTGGTAATAAAATGTTGTTCGTCTGAAGAAAGAAGATATTAGATATTGTTTTTAATGTTTATTAAGTAATGCATGAAATTAAATTTCATGCTAGAAGATTTTAATTTTTCAGTATCAGTAGACCACAAGAATGAACATTTTAAATATGAAACAAAGTACTGAGACTAAACAAAAGCTGAAATGAGATGGAAGGAAGATTTATTATTTGCTCACATCTCAAAAGAGGTTTTTTAGTGATTTTAACTTTTATTTAAAGCATCAAAATACAAAGATATGTTGTTTTTTAAGCGGGCTTTTAAACACAGACCTTGTATCATGGTTCAGTTTGTAACAACTTGCCTTGTAATCTTCTGCCAGGTGTGCCTCAGTGAATAGAGATTGTTGATAGGATGAAAAAACATTGGTAGGGACTAGACTGAAGTGACCAATATATTTTTTTTTTTGAGAACTTTCACCATCTCTTTATTCCTTCTAGTCATCTCCTGCATCATCTTTTTAAAGCCCGGGTATAATTTTCTTGCCTCAATAGGAACATAAACCCCTATAGATGGATCCTAGTTTGGCTTTTGCTTTCCTTTCCCTCAGAGCACTTAGTAATTCATTCCCCGTAACAGCTGTCAGATAAACACTTCTGCCTGACAGGGTACCAAATCACAGGCTCAACACTTTCTATTATGGACACAACAATGTCAGTGATTTCCCTTTCCTGCCAGAAAAACATTGCTGCTGCAACTGTAGGGTGAGCAGAAGGGCTCTAACAGCCAGCAGGTGCTATTAGTGCTGATTGCTTTTGACCCCTGTAGAAAGGGACTCCTGCACTGCTCTAATAGGAGGCAACATGAAAGTACTATGCTACCTCTATCAGGAAAGGGATCAATTAAGAATTGAAAATAATCTTATTTATTTGTGTATTTTCCTTCATAGACATAAACTTCATGTGTCATGCCTCAGACCCACGAGCTACACACTTGCATCCAGGCTTCTTTCGAACAGCTCAGTTGAAATAATGGGGTTCATTTATCTCTGCAGCGATCTAGAGGCCAACAAGATCACTCTCAAGGTGAAAATCATAAAGCAAAGGTTATTCTGTCTTTGACCAAAATAAAGAGACCAAAAACGTGGGTGCACAGCCAAGATATGGGGGTGGAACAGTGTTTCTGTTGCAGAAAACAGATTTTAATCTGTTCAGATCACAATCTGATCCCTGAATGCAGACAAGTTCACTCAGATGGATCTTGCCACACATGTGCAGAAGCTCCTTTGGGAGGACCTGTCCAGGGCAGTCAGGTGGGTGTGAGGGACGGGTCAGCATCAACCACAGCATCTCCTCCTACCTTAGCAGCCGACTCAGGGCCATGAACTCAGCCAGATGAGGGGAAGCAGTGCTTACTACTGCATCTTTCTTCCCATTGAACCCAGTGCCGCAGACGAGACTCTCAGGCAATATCCTAAGATCAGTCTTTGGGGAGCACCTGCTACTGCACCCTCTCTGCTATTCGTTGCTGGCACCATAAAACACGGGCACAAATGGCCAACCTTGAGACAAAATGTTTAAGGCAAAGAAAGAAGTAAAGTCAGACTTTATATGGTGTATGTATATTTTTCTGTGATATTAGAAGTGACCACAAAAAACACAATGAAATGTATGCTCAGCTTCTTCCAGGTGATTTTATTTAATCATGTTTCCAATTACCACTTGCATAAATAATTCACACATTGCAAGTGGAGGAAAAATGTGAGATTATGTAATATATATATTTTCTATACACTAAAAAAACCCTGTTATTATTCTGTATATTCTGCATCAACTAAAGATGCAGAAATTGTATTCTGTGTTATAGCTGCTCTTAAACTTTACACTTGTGAGGTAAGAACATGCAGTGGTTAAAGCCTTCCTTGGCCATAGAAGTTGCTTTTAGCTTTGAGCTTGTGGATCTGACCTTGGGCAAGTTGTTATTATGTGTAAAATGGTGCTTCACTGTCTATGTAAAAGTATGCAGTTCTCAAAACCTCAGCATAGGTTTTGCCAGTAAAATTTACCAGGTGCTTAATATTTTGTCTCTGAATTTTCCATTTATGAATGTTCTTGTGTCTTGTCCAAGACGGAGTAGCACGATGTATACTTTATATTTAAACCATATTGAAAGCCATGAAGTGTGACCAGAAATAAATCTGCTACCTCACGCTTGGAAAAACACAATCTGATATCTATATGCTTAGTACACCTAATGTAAGTCAGTATACCTCCCCTGGAGCAGGTTTAAGTCTTGTTTAAATATGTAGCCAGAGAACATGAAGAGCATTTTCCCTATGGATCATTTACTAGCAGTTTCAATACTCGGTTAGAATGTAGCTCACCTTCATTTTCTTTCTATCCATGCTTTCCACTTTCAAGGGAGAAAAAGAATTCAGGGGATGATTTTAGTCTTTGCTTTAAAGGCTACTTATTTTATTTATTGTAAAGTATAGTCAAAGTCTTTAGAGAGGGTAGTGAAATACAGACTCTCCTCCTGAAGTTGTAGAATCAGGTTATATTCTTTCTTTTCTTCAGTGGCCTCTACGCCTTTGATTCATCTCTTCTGCAAGATTTAGCAAGTTCAGCAGGAAGACTGTGGAATGGTCTCATCCCAGAACAGCCTCCTGACAGAAAATAAGGGCTGTCTCCTGCTAGTGGGGAGGAGAGGGCTGAAAACGAGGAGAAGGAGCAGGGCTTGGGTTTCCCAGCATTGTGCCAAGTCCTGTGATCTCCAAGCTGGCTCCTTCCCTCCTCCACAAGTCTTCTTATGCTGTTACATTTCTTCTGTCAAGGGCTTTAAAAGAAAAACAAAAGTTTGTCACTAATCATTATTTGTAAATTAGCTTGGGTAGTATCAGCAAAGTCCTTAACTAGCAAAGGTTGTGAATGCCCCTCTCAAGCCAAAATTTTGGTTGTATGAAGGTAATCTGAAAACTGAGTGGATAATCTCCTTACCTGAAAAGTCAAGGACAAATGCGTCAAGAAGGTATGATATATTTGAATAGCATTACAGGAGAAACATGTTATTGTTCAAACACCGGTGGACTTCTTGGAATAATTGCTTGTGTACTTCTTTGTGTTTTGTTTTGACTTGGGAGTTCAACACTTGGATTCAATAGTGAGCAGTAAACCTGTGGCATCACACTTAAAATTGAAATGGAGAAATAAATTGAGATTGTCTGTTTTTATCTTAAGAAAACTGACCTAAATATTATTTTACTATTGTTAACAGTTGTGACTTCACTGCAAGTTCCACAGAATTTGCTGTTTTCCTCAAAATACTGTCTCCTAAAGCCCTGGATGCATCAGCTATATATAAATACATAAAATGAAAAAAAAACCCAGAGAATTACTGTGTAAAAAAAGCATTTGCATGAAGGTCTTCTATTATATCTCCTTGAATGTAGTGGTTGCATAGTAATTATCAGGGAGAGACACTTGGGAAGCATTCTTTAATCAGAGAATTTTGATTAGCCTAATCACTTCTCTACAATGACTATGCACACGTTAATTCTGGTGGTGTTTTTTAATTTGAAACCATAGGTTTCCTTATTGAGGAGAACAAAAAAGTTAGTAGTGCTAATAACACTGTTGTGGCTACAGCATGAAATCTGGAAAACAAAAATGAGGGGAATATAAAACAGCAAAATACTTCCAGACTGAAAACATTATTTCAGACATTTGGCCGAAGACGAAATATGTTTTACGTTGCTAGCAGATGCTTGAACAAAGCTGTTCCTGTTTTGGTTTTCTATTCTAGGAGTAATGAATCTTTTTATAGGCTAATCATCTACAGTTTTTTTTGGCGAAAAAGTATTTTTTATGTGCAGCCATTCCAATTTAAGATGTTTTTCATAGAAGTCCTTGTCAGTAAAATTATTTTTGTTAATAATTTTTCTATCATATTTCTGCTTAAATAAGTCTTGATTAGGCAAGTTTGATGTTACTTAGAAGTACTCGTACAGCCACAGATGTGCATTCAGGATTCATAGAGTAAGGCCTTAAGGACTATTAAGACAAATTCTTGATCCAATAAAGATCTGCTTTCCTTTTCTTATAGGAATAATTTCAAGAGCAGAAACTTTCAGCCTTAGGGCTGTTCTTCCACATTTGAGAATTTTGAGCTGGGTTTTTTCTCAGACGTACAGTCACTGAAAGAAGGTAAAACTGTAGGATCTTAGTTTGTCTGAAACAGTGTTTCATGATTCTCTCAGCATAAAAAAAAAAAAAAAGATGGAATAGTATTGGAACTGTACAGCATATTACTATGGGATATGCCTGAATCAAATAAGAGTACCAGTTAAGCTTCTCTGTGTCACCAGTTGGAAGCAATTTTGTTCTTATGTGAAAGTGTGTTTGCAGGTTTGCTTGACTTATTCAGTAGTGGAAGGATGTTTGTACGCACAGGTTTGCAGGATTGGGGGTTTTATGACAAATTTTCATAATGTAGTTATGATAGACATTACAATATTCAACAAAACCAAGTAATGTTAATGTATATAAATCATTCATTGAAGAGATGAAACAAATGAGGCGTATCTGGAATTTGATAATGTCAGTCAGATTTCCAATTTATCTTCTATTTTTAACTACAAATTGAAGGTTTTTTTGAACATATGGCCTGTAATATATAATTTTTAAAAAGGTTTACATGTTGTATTTGGACTTAATATATTAACAACCATGTGTTGTGAATTGGGCCTTGCCATAACTGAAATTCAGATATCACATACTTTATGACTTTTGCATAGGGGACACGTGAGTTGCAGTCTCCATAATCACATATGTCTCCCATGATGCAAAGACTTAGTCAGCCAAATAAGACCAAGTATGCCATGGTGAGAAGATTCAGTAGTCCTGATGGTAAAGAAGACAAGAGGTCATGTGGTATGTCTGTGGTTCAAATTAAAGTTGAACTGACCTAAATGAAGAATGTGTTTTTGATTTATTTCAAATGGAATGAGATCTTCATCTAAAAATAGTGAGTTTGAGTTGAGAAACGTTCTCCATTGCCGGGAACTACAGGGCTGGCAGCGTACCTCTTATCTTCTCCTGTTATGTACAAACATGCTTAGATTACATGTTGTCCTCTTGCCTTTCCATGCCTAGATGTAGTGTTTCCCTTCTTCTTTTCTCATTCCTTGCCAATTTATATCAATTGGCTCCCACTATTAAAATACTTTATTCCTTATAGATATATCTATTTGTTACATTTTGATATCTTGCTATTTTTATTTGCTATCTAAATATTTTCCAGATGTTTAAGAACACAAATAGAATAAATGTTCTAATTTTTTTCAAAGAGAATGAGCTTCTGTAAATCTCTGAATCCACTAAATCTTTGAGTATTTTGTGATCTTAATTGCTTACATGCTTAAAAGGTTTTGGAATTCCTATCCCATATGAAGTTTTCTTTGATAATTTATAGAGATATATCTTCTGTTCCTTTTAAATAATTACTCTTCAATATTTGCATGGCATATGAGGTTTTGGGCTTTGGAGGATTTTGTGGTTATTTTTTTAGTTAGATTTTTTTTTCTTCAGTAAGATGTAAGACAGCTAGAATAAGATTTTGACACTATTTCAAGCCAGAATAATTTTTACTATAAATATTTAAACATGCACCTGTTTTTACTTACAAGGACAGCTCCAGAGATAAGCAGTTACAATTGCACTGTCCAAATGACTGAAATACAAACCCGTTTTTGGCTAATGTTATATAAAACACCCTAAGTAATTTCAGGTTCACATTTTACTTCCTTCCAGAAATACAAAAATCGAATCTTATCCTGTCTCTGTTACTCATTGCTGCAATTGCATTTTTCAGGACAATTACATAAAATCATTACTTCTGTATTCTTACAGACTATGCTCTGATATCCTTTTCATGCCTTCTGGTTCTTAGAAATCATAAATAAGATATTAAGTGGCAAAATATGACAGTGAGTCACAATCATATCAGAGAAAATTAATAAGAGATCTGTAAGCTAGATGCAAAGGTAGTTTTGGTGTAGAAATGCAGCCAGTTCTCAATATCCACAGGTAGTTTATCTGTGTTGAAGATTAGCAGGGTTGTGAATTCAGAAAAGAAGGTGATCCCATGGAGACCCTTGAGTGAAGCAGTATTTATTAACATGACTGTGGAACCATGCAGGCATAATTACATTTCTTCCAATGGCCACTCAGTAATACAATCATTATTTAAGCAGCATCACAAGCTGATAAGCTCTGAGATAATTTCTAGCTTTTCCCCAGACTAACATTATCCAAACACTTTATAAATTTGCTTTCTATTGTACAAACTGTTAATAGTGACAATAAAACAAAAACCCACAACATTTTTAATGATAATATGTGAAAAAAAAAATTCCCCCAAGTACTTTAAATGGGCCTTTTTTGTCATCTCTTTCTCAATAGAAGGCCTGCCTGCTTGGGATTGATTGCATATATACCTAAGCCTAACCTAGTAACTGTGGATGACTTTTTAGAATTAATGAGAATGCGTAGAAACTTCTGATAGGAATAAGAGACTAGTATATTGTTAACACACACTCACCTGTGCAAATTAGCTGACTCTGATGGTGACTACAGAGGCAACTTGCACAAAAAAGTACTGTGTCAAATGACATTGTAGTCCAGAGATTTTTAAGACAGCATGGCTAAAACAAGGGCAAAACTCTTCAAGTTGTTTCTTTGGTTCTGTCTAAAACTGAGTACAAATAAAATGAAATTGTTTGAGTGGATATAGTAAGTGATATGCCTGCAGATCTCCTGAGAGTTATCCTGTAGTGCCAGATTCTAGAGGTCTTAAACTATTTACAGTGGTATTAGGACTTGTACACTGGCAGTACTTTTCCATATATCATGTGCGTGCAAACCATGGACATAGCTGGTTCTCCATCATTTGGTATGGTAAAGCCCTACATTCTCAGGTCTGGGGGTTATGGATGCAGATCTAGTTGTACTTGTATAATACAGTGAGAAGGCCTGTCCAATATGACATTTATGTCAGTTGCCACCACCACCAACAGAGAAAGTCTCAAAATGAAAAAGACTGTAGTTAGATGCTGCTAAATGGAATCCTCCAAATACTGTCATAAGTAACCATAGTCCTTAAATTCTGTATCCATAGGGTTTGTGTAATCATTTGCAGTTTTTTTTTCCATGCGTGGCTTATGATGCATGCAACTAATCTAAAATGTTTCATCTGCACACAAGTATTTGCTATGCTGAACTCAGTAGTTTCTTTGCAGAAGAGATACTAAGAAAATCAAGAAGCCTTAAGCAGAAAGTAGTGAATGACAGTACCAATATTTAAATATAATGGATTACTGTTTTCTTGCAAGTAAGATTAAATAGAGGAACAAACATAAATCAGTTTTCCTCAGTTGTTCTCATATAAAATCATATTTTTAATGAAGTAATGTGTAGCAGTCTCAAATGTAAGAGAAATATTGATAGGATCCAACCAGAATAAATGCTACCCTCCAGAACCAGGATTACACACTAAAGCAGTTGCCAGTAAAGCAAGCAGGCAAAGTGTTTATAGTTTAAAAACATTTAAAAGTTAGTGTTGTGGAAATGTCACCGTGGATGAGCTAAAGAACAAACTAGTTTGTAGAAATAGGGTTCTGATTCTAGGTTCATTTTTACTTATAAATTTAGGCTAGTTTGTTGAAGTTACTTGAGCTACATGGGCGTGAGTATTTAATTTAAGGTGTTCAGTCAGATGCTTTACTCCTTTTAGTGTTGCTACATTTTTAGGCTTATGCTGAAGTGAATCAAAGGACCTTCGTGGAATCAGAATCAGATCTACTGTATTAAACGACTGCTGGGAACTTGTTTATGGAAATTAATTTCAAATATTATGCAAAAATCCCCATAAGGGGTACATATTAATTGTGAATCATGCATGAAGATTTGGCTGAGTAACTCCCATTAACAATAATAGGAGTTGCAGAATTAATTTCCTCCTAGGTCCTGCTAAAAATTCACTCAAGGACATTTTCTGTGCTTTCAGATTTCGATCCTCTGAATTAGCATTTAAAAATCTCCTTATGCAATCATTGCTAATCTATCCTTTATAGCAGTTTATTTAAAAAATATTATTAAATTATAGCTATGTTGGCATGTTTTGGTTTATTGCTTAATTGTTTTAAAATCTCCATTTGATTTTAATTGCAGTAACTGAAACTAGTTCATGGAAATTACATGGGATAAGTTATAAAAATATTTTCACACACTTGTTAATATAAAAATATTTCCTTATTATTAAAAAAAAAAATCAGCAGAAAGTTGGAAGAAATGAGAGGAAATGTTCCTAAATCATATTTAACTTGAAATTAGTTTTGTGAAGAGGGCATTTTTAGGCTGGAATATTGAACCAGTCTAATCACAATGTAAATACACTCGGACTCAGTGGTTTTCATTTATGTTGTATTAGACAAAAAACGCACCACTACAACTTGTTTTATTCTACTGTGTTGATTTCTGGAAAAGAATGATAATTCTCCTTATTTCCAAGATTTGAGATGTGCTAGGTACACTAGCTGTACCTAACTGCTGTATTTTTTGTTCATCTAGGGTACAGTTTATACATAATTTTGGATCAGATAATACAGTAGCCATTGTTTAGGCAAATGGATATCCTGTTTTCTTTTTAGTTAACTTCCACAAAGCACTACACTTGTTAGAAAATGTCTTAAATCTTCCTCAGAGATTATCATATCATAGTAATAATGCAGACTTGAATGGAAATTGTGATTGTAAATTAATGCAGTAAGCCTAGGCAAGCTAACCCACAGTGTAACAGCCTGCTTCTAGGGATCGGTAGGCCCTAGGGTGTAGCATGGTTATTTGCTATTTTGTTTCCATCAGCTACTTCACTGATTGAAATTTAAAATCTAATCATCTCAGAGTCTTTGGATTAATTCCTAAAGCACACCGGCTTCATAAACCAATGGGCAGATTACTAAGACAATAGGAACAGCTTCATATTCTTCCTCAGGTGACAAATAAACTCTTGCTCCAGTGCTGAACATTTTACATAAATGGAAAATGTAATAATTTTTCACAGAACCCATGTAAAGCTCAAATAATATGTTTGTATATTTTAAGCAGGCTTTAGGTTTTTGGCAATTTAACAAGAAGGGCTTCTACAGATATGTCAGTCAGAAAAGGAAGGTTAAAGAAAGCCTGCCCCCACTGATGGAAGAAAATGGTGACCTTGTATCAACAGACAAGGAGAAGGTCGAGATACTCAACAACACTTTTTGCCATAGTCTTCACTGACAACTGCAATCCTCACCTCTCCTGAGTCATGGAACAGCAAGCTGGGGACCAGGGGTGGGGTAAAGCCTCCCGCACTGTTCCACCTGAGGAACCAACCTGAATATATATAAGTCTATGGGACCTGATGAAATGCATCCAGAGTCCTGAGGGAATTGGCTGATGGGGTTACTAAACCACTCTCCATGATATTTGAAAGGTCATGTCAGCCAGGAAGTCCCTGGTGACTGGAAGAAGGGTAAAAATGTCAAAAAAAAGGTAGAAAAGATGATCCTGGGAACTACTGACCTGTTAGACTCACCTCTGCCTGGGAAGATCATGCAACAGGTCATAGAATCAGAGAATCATAGAATAGTTTGTGTTGGAAGGGACCTTATCATCTAATTCCAAGCCCCCTGCAATGGCAAGGGACACCTCCCACAGGATCAGGCTACCCAGTGCCCCATCCAACCTGACCTTGAACCTCCAGGGATGGAGCAACTTCCCTGGGCAACCTATGCCAATGCCTCACCACTCTCTTAGTGAGGAAATTCTTCCTTACATCTAATCTAAATCTGCCCCTCTCCAGTTTATACCCATTGCCCCCAGACCTATCACTACATACCTTTGTGAACAGTCCCTCCACAATTTTCTTAGAGGCCTCCTTCAGGCATTGGAAGGTAGCTATAAGATCTCCTCAGAGCCTTCTCTCCTCCAGGCTGAACAAGCTCAACTCTCTCAGCCTGTCCTCATATGGAAGGTGCTCCAGCCCTCTGATCATCTTTGTAGCCCTCCTCTGGACCTGTTCCGACCGTTCCATATCCTTCAGATGTTGAGGATTCTAGAACTAGATACAATACTATGACATCCTATCTTTCTGATGTGAAAATATCGAGTACTGGTCAATGACTCAATGTCCAGATGAAGGTTTGTGATAAGCATTGTCCTTCAGGGGTCCATATTGGGACCAGTACTGTTTAATATCTTCATCAACGATACAGCCAGAGAGATCAAGTGCACCCTCAGAAAGTTTCCACATGACACCAAGGTGAGCGATGCAGTTGTCACACAAGAAGGACGAGATGTCATCCAGAAGGACCTGGAGAAGCTGGAGAATTGGGCCTGTGTGAGTCTCATGAGGTTCAACAAGGCCAAGTGCAAAGTCCTAACCCTGGGTTGGGGCAATCTACTGTTTCAATACAGAATGGAGGATGATGTGATTGAGAGCAACCCTGTGGAGAAGGACTTGGGGGTGCTTATTCATGAGAAGATATTACTCCTTACCCATCTTCCTCCTCTACAACTGTTCTGTTTTAAAAGTTCTTATTTTAGAAGTTGTTATAAGACTCTTCATAGAAACAGAAAAACATGCTTACAGGATTGCTATCTCAGTTCAAATGCACTCTTTGTTATAAAAGATTAAATGTCATATTACAACACTAGTAAATGACATATTAATAGTGGATCTGCTTGTCACAAACCTATTTTTTTAACTGAATCTTGTTAGACTAAAGCATGAAAACAACATGTCAAAGTACCTAAATTAGAGAAACACAGTGAAGTCTACCCATTTTGTGAGTGCAGCCCAACCAATAAGAGATTGATCAAACAGCTATATTTAGTGAATGTTCAGTTTATTGAGTGTTGTTTGGAAACAAAAGAAAAGCAACAACTACAATTACTTAACCACAATTGAACGTAGTTTCCTTCAAAGGTGGACATGCTGGAAGGAAGTGATGCTATCCAGAAGGACCTTGACAGGCTTGAGAGGTGGACCTATGCAAACTCCATGAAGTTCAACAAGACCAAGTACAAGGTCCTGCACCTGGGTTGAGGCAATACCAAACACAAATACAGACTGGGCAGAAAACAG
The DNA here is from genome assembly GCA_033459285.1 of Clamator glandarius. Taxonomy (NCBI): domain Eukaryota; kingdom Metazoa; phylum Chordata; class Aves; order Cuculiformes; family Cuculidae; genus Clamator; species Clamator glandarius. The sequence continues at coordinate 733,402 of JAUNZM010000282.1, read as the reverse complement.
ATTAAGAACGGCCCTGAAGAAAAGGACTTGAGGATACTGGTGGATGAGAAGCTCAACATGAGTCAGCAACGGGCACCTATAGCCCAGAAAGTCAAATGTATCCTGGGCTGCATCAAAAGAAGTGTGAGTAGAGGTTGAGGGAGGTGATTCTGCCCCTATACTCTGCTCTTGTGAGACCTCACCTGAAGTATTGTATTCAGTTCTGGAATTCTCAGCAAAGGAAGGAAATAGATCTGTTAGAGCAAGTTCAGATAGGGCCATGAAGATGAACAGAGGGCTGGAGCACCTCCCCTATAAGTACAGACTGAGAGAATTAGGTTTGTTTACCCTAGAGAAGAGAAGGCTCTGGGGACACTTCAGAGCAGTCTTCCAGTACTTATAAGAGGACCTACAGGAAAGCTGGGGAGAGGGTTTTTATCAGGAAATACAGTGATTGGACAAGGGATAATGGTTTTAAGCTGAAAGAATGTAGATTTACATCAGGTATCAGGAAGAATTTTTTTTCTTGTGAGGGTGGTGAGGCACTGGAACATTTTGCCAGGAGAAGCTGTGGATGCCTCATCCCTGGAGGTGTTCAAGGCCAGACTGGATGAGGCTTTGTGCAACCTGATCTGGTATAAGGTGTAACTGCCCATTGCAGAGGGTTGGTACAGGATTATCTTTAAGCTCTCTTGCGAATAATCATGTGTTTCTATGAAAATCAGATAAGTGTAAGTGTTTTTAATTGTGGTATACTTCAAAATGTTTAAGGAATGTGTTTATTTAGAATAAGTTTCTTCAGTTCTTTTTTTAACTGCTTTTCATGGGCTTTGATTAATGTGGTCCTTCCTAATATATTTTCATCTTAAGTATTAGCAAAATTGGAATAGAGCAGGCCTGAAGCCCACAGATCACGTCTCAGTGGTTCAGCCACACTAATTTCCAAAGTAAGCATGGCAAATTGATTGATTTTGCTGTCTTTAACCATTCAATATCCTTTTTTTTTTTATCAGAATAGAATAGTTTTTGTTGCCTTTGGAGGCGTGGTGACCTGGTTCAGGAACAGCGCGACGGCCAACCCCAGGCCGCTCGGGCCATCAGCTCACAGACATCAATATGGTGGATGGCAAATGGTGTTTATTGATTGGTAACACAGCATTATATAGCTTGGGTTTACTACGTCACTTCCGTCTGCTTACATCATAGACCAAATGCTATTGGCTATCTGGAGTAGGGCGAGGGCCCTGTCTTTCTGTACAGCGCAACATCTTCTGGCCACCAGACCCTAACTACCCACAAGTTTTCTTGCTCATTTGCTGCTTATGAATCCAGAAATATGTCATCACTATTCAAAGGAAAAAACTTACCACTGCCTAACAGGGGATTAAATCCTTGTGTTGTCATTTTTTCATGACAGAGGTTATTTTTGGGTTTAATTTATTTTTATGAGGGAGCACGGAATCAGAAACTCACCCTAAATGAACATACTTTTTGAAGCAGTTTTTGAAATAGTAGTAAAGACCTAATGTGCCAATGGTGTCCTGAATTAATGAGGCATAAGCATACTTTCGACAGAAGGATGTCATGGGACAGACTTTTTTCTAGACCTTTTCATAAACTGTTTGGGGTGGATGGCAAGGTACTAAAAGACTGACCTCAATCTGCTTTAGATGCTTAAGAATCAGATTTTTATGGGTTTTCAGCATCTTACTTTGCCAGCTCTTTTCAAACCAAATTATGTCTGTTTCTTAAATTTTAACACACATTTCCTTGAATAATGGCAAGATATCAAACAGTTCACTGTACTAAATTTATTTATCCATGGCTTTTCCAAGTGATTTTGTCTTGCAATGTCCAAGGACCATCAAACTCATATTGTAACTATTTTTGGTTTGTTTTTTTTTTACTGTTAAGGTTTTGTTGTTTTGCTGTGTTACAGGTCAGTATGCTGATGACTTGGTGGTCCCTCAGTCATTTTACACCTTTTTCCTTCCACGATTCCTAGGGAATTCATTATCTGTGGAAAATGTATGGGCATCCTGAGATATGAGCTCTACTTCCTGCATGTAGCTGAGCTAACCAGGTACAGACTACTTTGTTAAACACAAGACACGTAAATCCAGATGGTTATCTTTAAAGGATTAAAAAAATAGTCTATTATGCTGATTTAAAGTGAGGTTAAAAAACTTCAAAGGAATAACACCTTCACTAATTACTATCCTAAAATAGTTTCTTTCATGTTCTCAAGGTATTAAACTGCAGGAAAACTGCATCTGGAGATATTTTATTATTACCTTTTTATTTTTAGAATATAATAAAATGTTTGGTTTATGGGTTTTGTGGTTTGTTTTTTTTTTCCAGCTGCTCAGACCCTGAACCTACTATACTTGTGTTTTATGTCTATTCCAATACCAACACAATTAATAGTTCTGCATTTATGTTTTTATTAGTGTTGGGATAGTCTTATATTCTCTACTTCTGCAAACAACACTTCTAGCCCAGTGCATTTTTTTGTTTACATTGCTAAAGAACAGCAAAGGAAACAACTGAGTCTAATAGACCATCTGTTTAAGTGTGAGTGTGAAATTACATGACAAGGATGGAAAAGAGGGCTTGTTAAGAAAGATTTGGACTCTGTTAAGAGGAATATGCCTTATTGTCCCTGTCATAACAATATGATACTTTCTAACATTCATTTTAATGGATCGATACATGTGAATGAATTAGATTCTATAAAAGGGATGGTTATTTTTCTAACGATGGACATTTCAGCAGCAGCTCATCTCTCACAATTTTTATCCTAACAAAACATCATACAGTAGACTACTGAAATGTCCAGATAGACAGTAATGAATATGGCTATATTAAATAAATAAAGTAACAAGATTCTATGTTTCTTCTTGCGTTGTGAAGACTATGTAGAATACACTATGCTTTTTATCTTCCACCCATCCCCTCATGTGTACAAAAAACTTTTAGGTAACATTAATCAGTGATTTGCTGTAAATAAGCCCCTTCTAAAACAGTAAAGTACAAACAGAATTGCATAATCTTGTCTCCAATGTGCATACATTAATTTATTTTAAATTAGCGGGTTTTCACACATGGTCCTCCAATGGATCAAACCGGTTATGTATTAATAATTACTGAAAAAACTACTTGATTAATCCTTAATTAAATTGCAGTAGTTATAATTTTCCTATTATTTAATTGGTCAAAAGTCACCCATGCTTTTAAATATCTGTTGACACATTGTGAAATAGGGTGGTACTGAAAGAAATCTATATACTTTTATAGCTAGACTGTATGAAAAATATTATTTAGAAAACACATGGATAAATAGTGGACAACAGACACAGTGTGACGAATAGATTTTCAAGTGATATAAACACACTTGAAATATTAAATTGGTCTTAAGGGGGACATCTTTCTTCAAAGGACTGTTCAGAAGTATTGGCCATTTGTATACGTGGCATGAGAATAAAAGATAAGGAAACTGATGTTCTTAAGATTTTCAATAGGTTTCCACTGGATTATTTTGTAAATTAATTAAATGACTGTAGCCATTAATGTGAAACTTCTTCAGTAATCTTTCTTCTGCTCATCTGAGGCAGTGAGATGTCCTTCAGCTAGGTTTACAATGACAAAAAATATATTTAGAGAATATCCTAGAAATATTAGAATAGAACTTACTACTGTAGAATTTATTTTGTTGAACTCTGAATATACTACTAAATGAATATCTGTTCTGAAACTGTCTGTTCTGCTCTGTTAACATTTAACTTTCAGTGTATGACCTTCTGAAATATCTTGTTTGCAGGTTGGGCATACATGAAGCCTGGATTGTGGTTGCTTTCACAGCCTGCTCTGCTCTATGAAGCACAGCACTGTACAGCTGAGTATGTTGGGATATCATCTGAAAAACCATGACTATGAATGGTCTGAAGGATTCAGGGATTGTAGGCAGATTTCTCTTACCCTCAAGAGGAAGGCAGTCGTGAGGGTGGTGTCAGTTTATGAGCAAGAGCACTGGCAAGAAATTGGAGGAGGGTAACATCCCACCAAAGCAGTGCTGAGAGATGATAAAAACTAGCACCAAGCTTGATGACATCTGTCTACCTATGCCTGTTACTACGAGTTTTTCTCAGTAGAAAGGTTTGACTCAGCAGCATGGCATCAAATAAAGCCCTTGGAGGTTATGAAAGACTAAAAATTGACTTTGGTCTGTTCATAGTTGAAGGAAATATGGAATCTACAAAGATAAGGTTTCAAGGATGATGAAGTTTCAGGAGTTGTATGTGATTAACTTTCTGGTAGAAATTTGTGATGCAAATTGCTTGAAGGAGATTAACCTCATTGTGTAGTCAAGAATAGGGAATACTTTTCCCAATTATTCTTAATCTGAAGGAGTAAAAGTCAGAATATAGTTATTGGAAGAAATGTTATCTATAGAGGAAGGGGGTTTCATCTGAGTTTTTTTTGTATTTTGTTTTGTTGTTTGCTTTCTTAAAAAAAAAAAGAAACAAAACCCAAAACCCAAAAAGAAACAAAACACACAACAATCCCCCAAACTCAAACCAGAGGCATCGGTCCTCTGATATCCTATAACTGATGCTTAATGGAACAAGGAGTGCTGCAGAGAATGCAGCCTACAAGTGGTTTCACTCCTGCAATCCCATCGATGTCAAAAGAAATGAATGGCTGAGCAGACGCTTTTATACTCTGTACTCTGTGATATAGGGGATGAATTCATTGTTGTTTGCCTTGGCTGTTGCATTTCAGTGTAAAATACTTGGATTTGACTATGGTTGTTGCCTTTATGCAGTATTTGCCTTTAATAACACAAGAGTTCAAATTTCAGCAGATAGATCTAAGGGAATGAAAAAAAAATAAGTCAAATTTGTCAGTAAGGTAAGAATAGAGGATATGATCTTTGGGAAAGAAAAAAAAGCACTCAATTTTTTTGGTTTCATCACAGCAGAAGGGTAATGATTTGCTCTGTTTTCACAGGAAAGTGTTTCTAGACAGCTGGCAGGGTGTAGTGACATACAAATAGCTGAAGAAGCAGGCTTTAAATGTAATCTTTGTCACACAGTGCCTTTAATTTACTGCAGTAATGCCAAGTTAAGTCTATTCTATTAATTATTTGAAGTCCACTGTAAAGAACTCCGATAGACGTAAGATAAATGTTGCTGTTCCTGACAATGAGTAATTATGCCTCCATATTTCATATTCATTTAGTTTAAATTCTGCAAAACACTTTTATATTAACTTAATGCAACTAGAGGTCTAAAAATGAATGGAAAAACTCTCCTTGGCTTTTAGACCTTCATTCACAGTAGTGCACACCCACACTCAGACATACATATACGTGTTCTCCCTCCATCCTGCCATAAATCCTGTCTATTTAGTATTTTTATTGAATACTGAAACAAAAGGAAGCTTCCGTCATCTATGCACTGCTGCCTTAGAATCTGTTAGTGCATTTCCCAGTTCTGTCTAGTTATGCTCCTGTAGAAAAAAAAAATCAAATCTATTTCCATTTGATAATAAAAGCAAACCGAGCTGTTAATGTCAAGGAATAAAACTATTCTTCTGTATTTCCTCTAGATCAGATTCAATTTATTCACCAGAAACCATTTGCTTTGATGAACCTAACCTACAGCTGCTGTCATCTATCCCCTTACATGTTAAAAGTTTACAAGTAATTCAAGAATCAAAGAATTGTGATTATTTTTAAAAAACAACCTAAAACCATTTTTTTCCTAAATAGTAAATTTTTCTGCTTAAAAATTAACACAGGAAGAAGTAAAAGCCTTGTTCCTGTGAACATGTGCAAACAGTGGTCAGTAATATCTCCTTTCAGATTAAAGGAAGTGATTTATATTTCTTCTGGTTTGGGTTGAATGGGTTTTTTGGTTTTGTTTTTCTTTCTACCAGAAATATTAAAACTGTATTTGGATCTTATAAGTTTGAAAGCAGAATTTTCTTTAAGTAGTTTGTCAAGGAATTATCCTTCCTTGAAATTGTTTAGATATCTCCAAACACTGTGGAGCTATTTTATCAGGCATAAGACTGCAAATTACTATGTTCCAGGAACTGGAAAGCATCAGAAGTTACCATATGCTTTTTTTAAAGAAGACTCTTCCACCTGAATTGAAGAAATGGAAATTAAGGTCTTTATAATTCTATATTCAAAACATGATTGGACAGTGGAGGCAGATTACAGGACACAAGTATGAATCTAAAATAGTGCAAGAGACTATTGTGGAGTGATGGAAATACAAGAAGGTTGCAGAATAATTAAGGAATACTATGAGCATATCCCCGTTCAAGTACTGGAAGGTTGCTACAAGGTCTCCTCAGAGTCTTCTCTTCCCCAGGCTGAACAACACCAACTCTCAGCCTGTCCTTGTATGGGAGGTGCCTCAGCCCTAAGACCATCCTTCTAGCCCTCCATTTTAATACATCCTTTTTATGCTGAGGATTCCAGAACTGGACACAATATTTCAGGTGAGGTCTCACACTTCTTTTGATGCAGCCAAGAATACGGTTGGCTTTCTGGGCTGTGAGCACACATTGCCAGATCTTGCCAAACTTTTCATCAGTCAACACCCACAGGGCTGCTCTCAATCACATCATCCCCCAGCCTGTATTGAAATTGTGAGTTTCCCTGACCCAGGTGTAGGACTTTCTACTTGGCCGTGTTGAACCTTGTGAGATTCACACAAACCCACTTCTTCAGCTTGTCCATGTCCTTCTGGATGACATCCCATCCTTCTTATGTGACAACTGCACCACTCAGCGTGGTGTCATCTACAAATTTGCTGAGGGTGCACTCGATCTCACTGTGTACCATTGATGAAGATATTAAATAGCACCAGTCCCAGTGCAGAGCCCTGAGGAACATCTCTTGTCACAGATCTCCATCTGGGCATTGAGCTGTTGACCTCTACTCTCTGAATACGACCATCCAACCATTTCCTTATCCACCAAACAGTCCACCCATCAGTTTAAAAAGAAGGATGCTGTGGGGGACAACGTCAAAGGCTTTACAGAATTCCAGATAGATGACATCTGTTGGTTTACCCATGTCCACTGCTGTGGTTGCCCCATCACAGAAAGCCGCTAAGTTGTTCATACAGGACTTGCCCCTAGGGAAGCCGTGCTGGCTGCCATCTGGCACCTCCCTGTCCTCTGTGTGTTTTTGCATAGATTCTCAGAGGATCTGTTCCATGATCTTCCCAGGCACAGAGGTAAGGCTGACAGGTCAGTAGTTCCCAGGGTCATCTTTTCTACCCTTTTTAAAAATGGGCACAATGTTATCCTTCTTCCAGTCACCACCTCACCAGTCAATTAAATGCAGACATAACCTTTCAAAGTATCTAGTTCAGGCAGTTTTCTTTTTACTTTTACCACTTCTATGCTCAATTTCCATTAGTGTCTGAATTGTGTGATTCTTGAAACACTGCATACCCGTGTAAACTGACCAGACATATATGCACGTTTCTAAAACAAGGATTCTTCTGATATATCTGTATTAATTAATCTTAAATTATCCAGTACTTGCATGTAAATCTCAAGATTTGCTAGTAAAGAAATGGTCACTGGAGCAGAAATACAATGGAATTATGTACTTGGCCTATGTTGAGTGCTAGTTAATGATTTTCAAAGCTATTGATAGAATTTTCTGCTCTTTAAGCAACAGAATCAAGAACTCCAGCTTGGAGCGGCAAAAGTCAAGCTTTTTCAAGCAAAACAAGACTGAGAAAGCTAAAATGTATTTAAGACAATCTATGTATACTTACAATGATGCAAATTTTGAACAAGCAAGTAAGCCAAATCATAGAATCATAGAATCATACAAGGGTTTGCTTTGGAAGGGACCTTAAGGATCATCTAGTTCCAAATGCTCTGCTATGGTCAGAGACACCTCCTACTAGACCAGGCTGCTCAAGGCCCCTTCCAACCTGGCACTGAACACTTCCAGGTATGGGGCATCCACAACCTCCCTGGGAAACCTGTTCCAGTGCCTCACCACTCTCATTCTGAAAAGTTTCTTCCTAATATCTAATCTAAATCTTCCCCCTTCCAATATACAGTCATTCCCCCTTGTCCTATCACTAGATGCCTTTGTAAATAGTCCCTCCCCAGCTTTCTTGTACACCCCCTTCAGTTACTGAGTGGCAGCTATAAGGTCTTCTCAGAGCCTTCACTTCTCCAGGCTGAACAACCTAAATTCTCTCAGCCTGTCCTCATACCAGAGGTTCTCCAGCTCTCTGATAAACTTCATGGTCCTCCTCTGGACCTATTTTAATGTTTCCATACCCTTCGTATGCGCTCTCTCTCCTCTAATCAAAATTAGCTCTTAATTTGGAAAAGGCCATCCAAAAGACCTGTGTTTCATTATATTAATACCAAATTGCTTGATCAGATTCTTAGGCTGAAAGTAATGGTATGTAAGAAATGGTCTCAAATCTTGAAGATGATTAAGGGATTGTTTTTGTTTGTGTAAAGTCCAGACATCACAAACTCTTTTCTTAGTCTGTCTATGTCCCAAAGAAATTTCTGTAACATGCAAAAATCTTGGAGTTTCAGAGGAAATCTTGATATTGCATGTATCAATTGAAGCAGAAAGTAGGGACTGCTGTCTAATTATATCACTTCTGTATAGGCTACAAACACGTTCTTTTTAAGATACAGTTTTCATAACTTTTGAAAGGCAATCTCCTCAGTTTACTTATCTCCCAAAGCCTGAGATTCTGGAGGGAAAATAATTTTGTTTCTCAACTTACCAGATATTTCTATAACAGCAGAGAGAACTGAATCTGCTCCCCTGACTATGAGAAAAGAAGACTTTTTCTTTGAAAAGCCTAGGTTGTAATAAAATTTTCAGTCTCTGACTGTTCCACAGACCTGTTTGAACAGATTCTTTACCCTTGTGTTGCTATTTCTTCCATGTGCACAAGACCATCTTTTTGTTGCTCCCTGAGGACAGCAAAGATAGCTCTGGGCTATGGGGTGACAGGTGTTACATGATGATTGAAAGAAAAGCTTTGCTTGTTTACTTGTTTTGAAGCATATCTGCTCTGAAGACTCGTCCTGCAATTACAGACGTAATTATAACAGGTACCAGCACTTTGTCTAACAGCCCATTAAAAGAGCAAGAACCATCCCTGGGACTGGTTATATATGCTTGTCCTTGATTACAGAAACCTTGAAATATATTTTCACGGTTGTTTTAGCATTAAAATAAGAAAAAAAAACAAAGCCAAAGACATCTGCTCATTCATGCTACTTTCAGTTGTACTGCTATCAATATTGGTATCTTCATTACTAGTACAGAATTCATGTCATCAGTACTGATTGTGTTCTATAATGAGCTCCAGAAACAGTACTACTGGTATCTTTAACTTTGATTCTGCCTCTTTTTTACTCCTCTTAACACTTATATAGCTTAATGTGTTGGTATTTCCAAGAAGTTAATAAACTGAATTGTTATACAACATTTAAACAATAAATAAAAATCATGAAACATTGGCTGTGAAATGTGAGAGATTGTGGTTCTTTACTGAACCGAAAGTTGTGTCCTATCTCTGAAAGAGAGTTTGCTAATATAGAGAGCAATCTACAGGAAAAACAATGCATCTGACTGCATCATTGCTCTCTAAAACTATCTGTTCTGTTTTTTGAGTACTGCCTAGAACTGTATGCATAAGAGAAGAGAAATGCATCTTTATGGTAAGGACCCAGCCTATCCTACCCTTCATAGACATCGAATCCTGAGAATTTCTAATATTTGTGTATTGACTGCCTTGCAGTGACTATCATCTTAGTTTCTACCCTTTTCAGCTTGCAAGTCCATTTTGTGAAGGAAAAAAATGATTTTCTGACTATGACTGAAATTTCCTCATCCATATTTTAATGTTTTTATGTTGTTCTGGTCCTCACTGATTTAAAAAGAAAGTGCAAGATACATGAATAGTTGGTATATTGTACATTCAGAATTTATCTCAGAAGATAACTGTGATTTTGATTCAGTGAGGTATGCAAGCATGTGCATAACCCTAAAAACTTGACTGATGCCTTTGTACCTTTCAGCTGCAGTTGTGGTTCTTGTCGCACTAATTGTAGGTGTTTTGAGCACATTTCCAAGTCTCCTTTTATGAGACTTCTTAAAGGATTATATGAATGTCACTTGGAGATGGAGCAAAGATACTTTGAGGGCCTCTTCTATTTTTCTACTGTAACATTAAATATATAATACATTCATAAATATGCGATCAACTATCAAGTGCATAGACTCTGGAAATGTCAACTGCTTATACTGATCACCTTAGAAAAAGCTGGAATTCTGATGTTGATATTAATCACAACAACAGTTCTGTTGACAGGAAATGTTTACCTTGATACACTAGCTACAAAATACAGGGAAATCCCGTAATGCTATGCAAGGTGATAGAGATAAAGAAAAATTCTGAGTTCTGTTCAGTTTCGAAATATTCTATTTGAATGGCTTGTCTCTGAGGTTATTAGTAATGCTGGAATTCTCTACTAAAAGTAGGCTTGGGCTTCCAGTGTGCACAGTGTTTGCTCTTAAGTTCTTCCTTATCTTCTAGTTCTAGCTACGTAATTACCAACATTTCTCCTAATTTAAAGTACTCTATATCATGTTTTAGCACAATGCAAATATAGCCATTCAGAAAGTGGAGATCACTTCTATTTAAACAACAAATGTCTGAAGAGGGACAGTTGGATTGTCTGTCACCTTTTTTAGTATGTGGTAGAGCTATACTTTGAGTAACAGTATTACATGAAAAACATATTATTATCTTCTTTTTCTTCTCCCTCTTCCATGATGATGTCAACAAACAGGCATCAACTTTGGAAACATCTCTAGTGCTACTTGGATTTAATTTCAGATACTTTTTCTCAGAAGAAAACTAAGACATTAAATATTCTTAGATAAATGTCAAGAGAGAAAATATACTTTAGGTTTTGTACAGAATGTTAAGTTCTGATGGTAGATTTTTTCAAATGAAAAGTTTTGCTTATATGTTTTTATTAAGTCACATGAGACCCATTAAAATGCTTCAATTTGCACTATAATTTTGATTAATTGGATTGCTCTTATATTTCATTGATACGTTCCTTAATATATGTAGAAAAGATAGTATGTAAACATGACCTATGATGCAAGAATTCCTGCCCAAAACTAATAGCAGCATTGGAAAAACATCTTTCTAAACAACCTTCAACTGACTACCAAGAGGAAGGATTTCATTGTGTAATATCTATTTGACTGGAGACACAAAGTCCAAACAGTAAAGATCACAAGACAAAACTGATTATTCAAGGGTTTTGTTTAATAGAAGGGTACTATAACAGGAATTTGTCTTTCCATGTGTATTTAATATACAGTGTATTATTCCCCAGTGATTGAAATGAAAAGATGAAATACAGATGAGTTAATGTAATTTTGGCAGAGTTCATTTCACTTATACATACTTCATATCATGAGAATTTTATTTCAGTGTTTGTTGACAGGGTTTCCCACTAGTGCTAACAGAGAAGTAAGAAACATAGAAGTCTTCTATAATACAAGTTTAAAAATGCCAGTGCAGGATAACTCTATATCTTCATGCAAATTTTCATTTTTCCATTCTCTTTTTATATAACCTTTCTCGTGACCACACAAGGCAGAATTTATTTATTCATATAAAATCAATGCCATTTCAATGACAATTGATGACAGTCTTGCAGTGAGATTTAGGTGCTTTTTTTTTTTTCCCCCTTCTGCAAGGCAGTTAATGTTTGCGAGTGCATGAAGAAGTAGTAATGCCAAAGAGGGGACCAAGTGCAATGTGCTCCACTTGGCTGGTGGGTGCTGAGGCTAGTCTCCTCCTGGGGTGTGGAGGTTGCCTGCAGTTGCCTGAGCTCCACATGCTCACTGGGAGCTGCTTGCTTACCAGCTGCAAGCAGAAGGTTCTGCTACTCTCCTTCATCAATTAGATGACCTCATAAAATTAATGAGTCATGTTTTTACCACTTTCTCTCAGACAAGGCAATAGTAATCACTGTATTTTATTTTATAGAATGCTTAAACTGTCAGTGTGGAAAAAAATCATGCAAATCCAGTGTAAATACTTCAAGTTGCACAAAGTAATTATTAGTCTTAAAAAGCATAAAATATACATAGTTAGCTAATATATAAAAAATGAATAATTTACTCAACATAAAAAAGAAGAAAGGTATTAACATTTTACTCACAGTCACTCTTTCTCTGACAAGCTATTGCTGAACCACTGGATTTTTAGTTTTACCATGTTTATTCAAAGCCTTGCAGTAAACTGGAGATCTTTAATGATTCTGGAGAATACATGTGAATGTGTCTTTGTCTGTATGTGTGTGTCTCATATGAATAGATTATATATAGAGAGAAAGACATTTTGTACTACTTGTTTTCAATCAGTCACACTGATAGTAGTTGGAGGAAGTCAGTGCGGCTGTAAACTAATGTGTATGTTCCCTACATATATTTGCTGAATTGCTTTTTTCATACCAAAAAATTCCATGGTCTTCATGCACACATACAAGCCAGTCATTTCTGCAATATCCAGATGTAAATAATTAATTCTTAGCATTAGGTATAAATGTAAATGTATGTGAGAATGTATGTTAATCACCCATGAATATTAATTTGTCAGAAATGCAGAGTTGCCAACAACTAGCGTTCAAAACTCAGACATCACTCCTCCAAAGAACAAGGGAAAAAGAGAAGGAAAAAAAAGACTCAAATTAGACAAGATTATTTTTTAATGATTAGTTGTAAGTTCTTTGTATCTACCTTCTGGTTTTCAGGCTAAGGTTTCAGTGCTTTCTTTGTAACTCAGAAGAATAGAAAACAAAGAAATCAAAGGTTTTTATATGTCTATATGACTTCAGGAAACTGGAGTTTTAAGAAAAATATAATTAATCCTGTTGAAAAGCCACTGGAACAGTGCATCAAATTGCTTTGTGTGTCTTTATTCTTCAAATATTTTCCTTTTATTTTGTTCCTCACTTTTCAGTATCATGTTTGATACCATGTTTCTCTGAAGAAGACATTCTTTCAGGAGAAGAGCATGAATATCATGTGGAGGTCAACTGCCTTGAGATCAAACAAAACAGTACTATAAAAAATTAAAAATTGTCAGCTGTTCTGTTACTTTTTTTCTGGGAGTGATTAAAAATAAATCATGGGGTTAGATGTTGGAGGAAAGAAACACTTAATTTTCAGAATCAGAACTTGGATATTCATAGTGTCCATAGGAAATAAGAAAACAAGTAGATTAATGTGTAAACTTTTAACTGGTGTAAGGTAATATGCTTTTTGTATCTGAAGAACTTACAACTTTAAGATATTTGGAGCAGGAATCATCAATTCACAGCTACCTAGCCTCTGGGTGCTACTGGGCTTCTAAATACCAATATAGTAAGCAAGTATTTGAAATAAATCAAAATCTTAGGTAACACTACTATTTATTCCTAAATTATAAACTTGTACAGGTAAATAAACTCTCAGAGATATTTCTGCTAGAGTAGTGGGGGAGTGTCTATAGATTCTATGGTTCTATTGATTTGACTTGATGAGCTGGTGGGTATCTTCCAACCTGGTTATTCTATGATTCTATTGGTTGGACTAGATGATCCGGTGGGTCTATTCCAACTTGGTTATTCTATGATTCTATGATTTTAGTAATGCGAGCTGTACAGAAAAATTTTAAGCACAACATACAAAAAGCAGTCACTTTATCCATTAACTTGAACAGCAAGATTAAGGAATGCAATCTGTACACTTTCTCTATGTTCATAAAAAATACTGTTTACATGTCTTTAAATGTATTGAAAAGCTTTCAGATAATTTCATGTATTTAGATGAAATAGGAACATAGCAGTCAGTAAAGCTTCAGATGGATTGAGAGGTTCAAAAACCTTACACAAAACCTGATTGCACTTAATAACAGCAGCTCTTCTCAGAGGGATATTTGTTGATAGTCCTGTTTGTATCTCAGATCAGCTCCATCTTACTGCACTTTAGCTTTGTTTTATTTTCACAGTGGTCTTTATGATCTGATATTTGTTGAAGCAAGCTAAATTTCCCACTAAAATCTCCTGCTTTTTAGGTACTGACAGAGATGGACTAAACATTTTAAAAAAAATATTTTCTTACTCTTTACCAATGATAACTGAATAATGGTTTTGAAACCTGTGCAGAAGTGATTTGTAGATAAAAACTTTCTTTTGGTGTTATCAGTAAATCCTAGATGTTACTGATGTTATTCAGACCACATCTGTGTCATGTGACTACACAGTGGAGTAAATAAGCACTTACAGATGTAAGTTGAATTAATGACAACCTGTGGATCCCAGAGTGTGATAAATTATAGTTTGCTGCTGGCAGCAAGAACTATTCAAACAAATATTTCTGCATTATGACAATTTCTTAAGGCTTCCATAGAATTAATGTATAATATAACAACTGCCTACAGGGAAGATTATTAGGAAACTTAGAAAAAGATTTTCATTTAGTGATTTTAGCAATGTCTGTAATTATCAACATAGCCTATCATTTAGTAAGTGGTAAGTTGTACATACAAGACCTTGATCTTGTATAGTAATTACAGTGTACAGAAACAGTATACTTATTATGAATGACTGCACATAAGTGGGTGGTTAAATGTCATTAAAGATGTTTTGGAATATATCTATTTATGAATAAATATTTTCAGGTTTGTTTTTTAGAAATTTTTGCTGAATGACCCTTAGAAACAGATGCAAAGAAGAAATTTCTGTATAACAAAAATTTTAGTTTAAAGCATGTTTTAAGAAGCACCTTAGAAACATTGCTGACAATATTTTAAACTTGACGCCTTGTATTTATTACTACTTTTTATATCACTTCTCTTTCAAAGCCCATTAGTGTTCTCTGTATTTTGTTATTACCTGTTGCCCTCATACTTTCTTTTTCTTTATTTTAGTTTGGAGAGGTGTTTGGTTTTGTTTACACTACTTGCTTGTTGCCTGGAAAACACTACAGATATTGTGCATACATTAATATGGGCATTTCTAGGACTTAAACAGCACGCCTACGGCCTCAATATTTTGATTTAGGAAGAATATAAAAATAATTCTTTAGAACTTGCTAAGAAAGTCCTGAAGAATACCAAATAATTCTTTAGAACTCCTGGAAATCTAAACCTACCATAACATACGATCAGGAGCATGAATGATCAGAAAATTATGCAAGCAAACAGACACAGCAAACCGAATGCTACTTTAGATTATGATAACAGCAGATAACATTGATCAAAGAAATTTCTCTAAATTAATTACTTGATATAATTATCTTCTATTCAAATCTGTTATGTTTATCTATTTTCTGTATTTGTCTGTTGTGTTACAGCTACAATAGTGTCTTACATCATTTTAGTATAACTGTTACCCTTTATACAGGTAGAGGATTTAATAGGGGTGGTCATGATCTGTCCCCATTTCTTCTCCCAGGTGTCCTCCAAAGGTGATATAAGAAAGCGGAAGGCAGATAACAGCCAGGGGTTCCTTTGTGCCTGTGTAAAAGCAAAAAGAAGAGCTGTCTATAAATTGAACTACTGTTCTCATCTTCCCTGTATGTCAGGATTCACTGTTGAGAGATAATTACATGAGGAACACATCAACAACTTTGTAAACATTTAGTTTAGCTAAATGTCATTTTTATATAAGCATTCCTTGCTTTGTGTTTGACAGGCATAACCTGTGAAAGAAAATACCAGTTGCTTTTCTTCTTTTTTAATTTATTATTTTTTTTTAGTTAATACATTTCTTAAAAGAACAATCTGGAAAAGCACTACAGCTGCCACAGAAAAATTATCTGTAACTCATGCTCTTGGTTAGGGTGGTCTACCCAACTTACATTCCTCTTAGCTAATTCTGGTGGATAACTTTCTCCAGGAATATTGATTTATGTGGGTTTATTTATATCATTCAAATGAACAATCAGGACAAATAAAGGATGTGTACTGTACCCAGAAGTTACATATTCCATGAAGATATTGAAAAGATACTTAAAGCCATGTCTATATTAAGAAAATAAGGATCGTGGGAGACAGTAATATATGCCAATCTAGTTGTAGTTTTGCTTGGCCTCTGGAAACAATACAGCTCCATATGCAACCTAATAAGCTCTTCTTACCTGTCAGATGAATGAACTGCGACTGTAGAACCTCATGGATAAAGCTGTGACCTCCTGAAGCATATCACAGATACCTGGGATGTCTGTATAACACGTTGCATTTTGTAGCTGTTAGTGTGACTGCTCTGAAGAACTTTGTAAGGCAATCACTGTGCAGTAAAACAGATCCCTACTTATGATAAAAATTTCATTTAGAAAATTATAATTTGTATGTTGGATGAAAAGGACTATTATTTTGATGAATAATGGCAAAGGAACTTTTCATCTATTTTTACATTTAATTAAAAAATGAACAAAGTATACTCAGTTCATTACTGTTTATCTGTTAATAAAATTTTCAATAGCTAGTTACTCATTCTTAAAATAACATAAAAGCAAGGATTCTCTCTGAGGTTATTAAAGTCCTGAATACATAAAATAGGATGGTGGATTTTGAAAATGTTCTCCCTCTCTCTTTCAGCTTCTGTGTTTTTAGGTTTTGCTTGCTGACCTTTCTTCCCACTATTTAGTGAGACTGTAAACTCTGTGGAAGGGAAAATTAGAGCAATCAACATACAGAATATTGAAAAGGTTGAGGTAATAAAGCACCTGTCACAGATTGTTCAAGATATTTAAATTCTGTTACTCAATTTCAGTGACCATGATTTCAAAGGAAAGAGGAAGAAGAAAAAGATATAATACAGACTTAGTTTCCTGAATAATACCACATTGAATATAGATGTGGTAAAATCTTGAATGATTTTTACTACAGTTTCAAATTGGTAACTTCATACTCTTCAGACGGAGTTTAATACTATATAAAGGAAACGTAGGCAAACAGAATTAAAAATTCAGCTCAGTAAATTATGAGTAAGATGAGACCATTATAGCTTTCTGGATGCATAAGTTCATATTTTAGTCTCTCCTTATTTCCAGGGAACAAATAAGGTGAAAGACATAATTCACATCAGTAGGTTGAATAAAGTTCTATTGCCTTTGTTGGTCCAAAGTGTGTGAGTTCTTAATAAAATCTTTCCTGGGACTGAGCTACTCGTAATTTTACTTTTCTTGTTGAATCTCTGGACTCTACTAATGCCTGAGGTTGATATTTAGCACCATGCCCAGTATGCTCTCATTCCTCTACCTGGCTGCCTGTCTTCACAAACTTTGTAGAAACATAACAATACTTTATCCTTCAGCCAGGCTGAAATTCACTAGCAAGTAGTAGAAAGGATAAAGACGATCAAGAGAGTTTATCAAGGTATTAAGTGTGATAGTGTTTGATGTGTCAGAAAGAAAGAAAGGAAATTCCTTGAATTCAAAAATATTTTGTGTGCATGCATTTTTCTGAATTCTCAATGGATTTCATGCTTTTCTATAGTGTATACTTACAGATACACAAGTTAGTTTCCACCTCTGAGTTCAAATCCTTCTAAAAGCATTTGTCATTTCCTCACATTCATTCACCAAACAGAATATATGCTTTTCTAAACTGTTTTCTTATGTCGTTGTTTTTTTTCTGAGATGATACCCTTTTGGACTGATGATGCCCTTGGAAAAGTATAACAAAATGAAAAAATACAAAGGAAATGTATAAAGAGGAATCAAATTGGATCCCAGAACTGAGGATGAAGAAACTTCATTACCAACATCACAATGCTCCCAGTGAGACCCAGGGAAACTGGTGACTCACTGCAGCATCCCCAAACTCTTGTATTTACACCCAGAAGGGCTTGAGAAGAGTAGGCTTAACACCAGAGGAAAGAGGTAAGTTTCCCTAAGTTTTCTTGTATTGCAATTTTAAAGGTATTATTAGTTATGCTTTCTTGTACTAATTTGAATTATTATTTTTAATGAGGATTATTTCTTCAGTTAATTTATACTTATTCTTAAAATTTTATGTAGTTTGTCAACAATTTTTGACTCCATGTCTATCACGAGTTCCCTTTTTCCCACAAGTACTGAAAGGAATTGTATGAAGGAGAGGACTTGAAACCACAACACATGTGCCAGGGAAGGATGTATTTGCCTGTGGTTTTGGGGATATTCCTATTTAAAGTTACTACAAGTCTTTCTTTTGTATACTTGTTTATTTTGGATTAGGAATTTGAAAAGTATTCTCTGTCATCAAAAGTAAGCAGAAACCTACTCTTGCATATTTTCTTTATATATCTTTTTCTCCCCGCCATAATTTATGCTTAATTATTTACTTAAAATACAATAGTTTTGAAAGGATAGGCAAATGAATAGCCTAATAGATGGAATTTTCTCCTCACATTCAGGTATCTGCTTATAAGTTACTTTGGTGCCTTTTCAAGCCAGTTCTCAAATCTCTAGGGGATACTAGGGGTAATGGAGTTTGTGTATTTCACAGATTTACAGAAGTGTTTAGGTTGGAAAAGACCTTTAAGGTCATGAAGTCCACCAGTAAATCCAACACTGCCAAGTCCACCACTAAACCATGTTCCTAAACATCTACACCTCTTTTGAATACCTCTAGGAAAGATATCTCAACTGTGCCCCTGGGTAGCCTGTTCTAGTGCTTGACAACCCTTTCTATGAAGTACTATTTCCTAATATCAAGTCTAAACCTCCTCTGTCACAACTTGAGGGCATTTCATCTCGGCCAGTCACTTTTTACTTGGGAGAAGAAACCAACACCAGCTTCACTACAACTTCCTTTCAGGTAGTTGTAAAAAGCAATAACATCTCCTCTCAGCCCCTTTCCTCTAGCCTAAACAATCCCAGTTCCCTCAGCCGCTCCTTAAAAGACTTGTGCTCCAGACTGTTCACCAGGTTTGCTGCCCTTCTTTGCACGTGCTCCAGAAGCACAATGTCTTTCTTATAGTGAGGGGCCCAACAGGCCCAACACTGAACACAGTATTCAAAGTCCAGCCTCACCAGCACTGACTACAGGGGGATGATCACTTCCTGAGTCTTGCTAGCCACACAATTTCTGATAGAAGGATGAGGTTTATTGTTCCGTGATAAGAAGAAAGTGCAATGTTGATTGCCCCATTCTCAGAGAGTTTTTGCTTTAGAAGAAGCTCCAGTAGGAGTGGAGATTTTCCCATCTTCTTCTTAGTTCTAATGGCACAAGTAAGATCAAAAAATTGTATTTAATGTTTGTGTCACCTTGTTCTGCTGGACTTCAGCACTACAGTTTCCTTTGGGTTTGTTTTCATCTGCAAATCCATGAGCTTTTTCACTTGAGCAACATTTCTTTTCTGTTTTGACAGGTTTGTTAGCCCCAAGCTGTTCTCTCACATGCTGTACCTCACAGTAACTTCTGAGTAGTTTCTTCTTTTCCCTTAGTTAATTTGGCATCTTACTAATGAGGAACGACTTCCTGATCTGCACTTCCCATCAATTCAGACTCTCCTGTTGAGCAGCAAAACTGAAATTCCTTGTGTGACATACATTGAGATTGCCAGGTTAGAACTCTTAATTCAGAGAATTAATAGCTTGCACAGCCATCTTCCTGTCACCCCTCCCTCCCCTCCCCTTTGATTTCTGATGGTTTTTTTTTTTCAAATGATTTGCTGTGGGATTTTTTAATTTTTAATGTACAGGAAATTTCTCTTACATGCTGAAGTATGGCCAAGGGAGATTAAAAAAAGGAAAAGAACTACTTTCTTGGATTTTTCTTCTTCCCCTCTGGGTGAGTGGCTAGCCAGACTTGCCCAGCACAGTTGTTCGTTTGTGTTCTATTTTTTGAACTCCAGCTTTCTTAGTGATGATCTAAGAAGAGTTTTTATGCAAAGCAAGATGTATTTTTAATTATTCTCTTTCCCCTTTTTCACATTTTTGTCCTTTACTTATTGAACAATCAAATAAGATACTTCATAAATATCTGTTGTTCAATAATTTTCGGGGCTTTTATTATTAACAAATGCGAACAGTAGGCAGTTTCTAAGGCATCTTACCCATCAGTGCACTTGTCACTATTTTCTGTAAGTTTTATCTTCAACTGTCCTTTAAAAGAAGTGTGGTCTGGTGATGTGACCTGAGGAAATGTAAAAACTAACGCTCATCTTAGTGATGTCCTTGAATTGCTATCTGACCGTGACCAAGTTTATATCACTGTTTCTTGCCTCTCTGCTTGTAAAAATAAAGATACTGCCTTCTGCAGACTTCTGTAATTCTATGATAAAATTTGCAAAGTAAAATCCCAACTCTGTGAAGTCTTTATTCTTTAACTGACTTTAATTCATTGTCTAAACAAATTCAAGAACTATTTGCAATGCTTCTGCTCCTTACACATGAGGCTCAAAGCACACAGCAGTATTCTTCCACTTGGTTAATTTATTTCAATCCTTTTCCTAACTAGTTTGTTACTTCGTTGACTCACTTCAATTTACTAAACTCTACTTCCTATGAATTTCATTTCCCATCTCTAACTAGTTTCTTCCACTCTATCTGTAAATTCCAGTCTCAGTACTGGAAAAGAGATTTGTTTTCAATTTATGTTCTTGAGGATAAAGGAAACACTTGATACTGAAGTTTTTATTATACTTTCAAAAGTAGAGAACAAAATGAATTTAGATGAATGTTTATTAACCTGTTTCATGATTTTTTTTCTCAGGTTATTAATAGGAATAATTTTAATGAAATTGTTGGTGTCTGGTTCACATTTATTTGAAAAGAACATTGATTGTCATCTTTTTGTCTGCATTCCTGCTACCTACAATGCCTAGAATATCCTGTAATCAAGAGACAATGAATGATGCAGTTACACTGATAAAGAATTTCGCTTGAATACCCACAACTCTTTCTGCTAATAAATTGTTTTCTTTTTTTTATGTTATGAAGCCTGTTTTTTACAGTCTTCAAATAATTGTTTTCATTTTATATTAAAAGTGAGGTACATTTCAAATCAGTGATCTTTTATTTATTTGAAGTAGTCTTTAATCCAGTGCAAATGCAATTGAACACTAACATAGTATCAAATACTGCAAGACAGAGGTAAATTTTTATATAGTGTGAATATCAAAGCTTCTCTTAACTTTACTGCAAACTGGAATGTCACACTTGATACCTGACTACAGGAGCAGGCTCCAACGTGGGAGGAAATATGTCTAGAAAAAGTAAGCAGGCAAAGACTTTAAAAAAAAATGCTATCTCTCACTGTACTGTTTATGTGGCTAAATAAAATCTGAATAGTTTTGAGGAAATTATTAGGAAGCTTTTTTTCACTTGACACACAGCACCCCATCAGGCCTGTGAGAAACTGTCTTTAACATGATGTCATTTGCAATGGACAGGACGTTAGTGAATCAGTAAGGAATGATCCACACATTGCAGGATTTTTGGCTGGATTCTTTCATTATCTTTGCCCTCACTATTTTGAGTACTTAAGAACTTAAACAGAAAATGAACCTTTACAAGGCAGTCCAACAAAATGATCTGATGACTCTATAAGTAGAAATGACAAAATATTGAGCACTTTGCCATTTTTGTATACTCATGTTATTTTTATGTAATGTACTGGCACACAGATTTTCACATAGAAAATTAATGATCGGGCAGTAATTTGCATTAAAGGACTCCTTTTGTCTGTTCAGATTAGCAATAACACTTCTGTAGTTAACAGCTTGGTTTGCCATGACAGTTACATACAATGAAAAATCTTGGGTTTTTTGTGAAGTCTCAGGACATCATATAATTCGTGTATTTTTAAAAGTAGTTTAGCTAGCACAGTTCATGTGGAAATTCATGTCTCTTTTGAACACAAGTTTCTTTGCTAGCCATTTGTCCTAACATCTTTTTTTGTGAGTAGCAGAGAAAGGAAAGCAAATATTTTGCTCAGATAAACTATGTTTCAGCATCAGAGGAGAAGAATGAAACTAGAATTTAGGTAATATTGATTTCTTATGATCCCGGTAAACAAAACACTCAGGCTCTGCAGAGGCTAATTTAAAATATCGTTTATTAGACTTTAAAAATAGTGTCAATAGTGTCTCTTCAGACACTGGAAGCCCTGAGCTGTGAAGCACTGAAGGTGCCTCAGGTCAAGGCACAGAAACCATGCAGATCCCATACCTGGAAAAGCCTCCTCATTGTATTCTTATGAGATTTTATAGGATTTTCTTAAAAGAAACCTGCTCTATTAATCATTTTTATGATCCAACAAAAGATTGTTCCCATGGGAACTTGCTGCAGCTCTCAAGGGAGGCAAAGACACATAGGTGTTATAACCAACTTACCTACTGGTACCAAGTGGGAGCTTCTTGCAGTCTCTTTTGTTATAAGCAACCAGAGAAGTTTATCTTGTGCCCAAGGGGTATGCATAGCGCAAGCTATCGTGTCTGTGCAGCATAGCACAGGATGGTCCTGGACCTGCTCAGGTTAACCGTGCTATGAATCACTAGCTCCTTAAGGATGACTACATTCCTTGGCCTTTGGGCAATGTGTAATTCTCCTGCATGGTGTGCTCTCCTCAACGTCAGGAATCTTTAAAGCCTAGGAGACTACATTCCTTGGCCTTTGGGCAATGTGTAATTCTCCTGCATGGTGTGCTCTCCTCAACGTCAGGAATCTTTAAAGCCTAGGAGGTGTCATTGAAGGGCAAATGTATGTTTTTAGCAAGTTTCTCTTTCAGTTATAAGGGACAAGTAGATTTTAAAAATATTGGTCTTACCTAAGCCTACTGAGCAGCAGCTACTGTAGTCAGAATGATCCTTTTTTTTTTTTTTTTTCCCCCACAGTAAAGTTTCAGGGATGTAGTGCTTAATGAGGTTCAGATTTCTCTGAAATCATGTTTCTAATTTCGCATTGCTTCTAAAAGCACCTGAGAATCCTTAGCGTGAAATTTGCTTCCATATCAGATTTGTTCATCTTTAGTTTTACAGCTTGTCCTCATCTACTAATTGCTATGCAAATTGAGAGAGTCTGACATGCTGTGTGAGGGACCACATCGCACTTGAGTAAACTCTGAGAGGTTTCATTTTGTCACATTGGGCACTGGCTTCGTGGAGAGAAGCTGATTTTGTATTAAACCACAGGAACTTATCTTTTTGACATCTTCTGCACTGAGGAGCTCAGTACTTGGGGAGAGTTTTGCTAGAAAGCCTCTAGATTTTTTTATCAGGTTTTTACAAGCTCCTGTTTGCATATGCAGAAGGAGTAGGCAAGGGATGTGCTCTGACAAACCAGTCACAACCAAATGTCTGTTGGCATTATGGAATAAGAAGGTATTCATTGATCAGCCACCTGCATGAATGAGTCTCTGTGCCCCAGTGTTTGTGTGTTCTGAAATACTTTTCAGTATGCAGCAGCCTGCTCAGGCATTCTTTAAAAAAAAAAAAAATAAAAAACAAGAAGAAGAAATCTAAGTAAAGAAATAATTGAATACATTGTCCTGTGATTTGAAGAGCTCTTTGTGGTTTGTTACTGGCCAGAAAATAGTCAGGACTCTACTTACCATTGTATCTAAAGTCTATACCAGCATGAGACCCCTCTAATTAGAATGGCTCTGGATCTTCTGTATGTGCAAGGGCTGGGTGATGTACCACAAATAAGGTCAGAAATGTGAAGCTCCTCAGTAGCCCATTCTTCTAATTTGATGTTCTTTAAGCATTGTTCTCTCTTGCTTTTTTAAAGGTAGGGGATGATTAAACAGAGAAGTCATTAGCCAATTCAAAAATGATGGGGTAATTTTTTTTCCATAGAGCAGTCCCACCTGGAATATCTCAGAGGCAACGCTTTCAAACCACATGGAATATGAAAAGTCAAGTTCATAACCTTGAGAGTTAGCATGTCATCCAGTTTCCATGCTGCTACTTGAAGTTGTGAAGCTCCTAGAAGAGGTTTAGTGCATTTTGCTGACGGCTTTAAATATCCTTCCTCTATCTCTAAAACAGAGCCTTCTTAGCAACTTGGATTTTAAACTGCTTTATTAAGAATTAAAAAAGAAAACAAAACAAAACAAAAACTTTTGGATTGTGGTGTAGTTTATGTGACTAAGCTAGGAAGATAACAACAAAAACATACAGTCAATTCCAGTATCTTGCAGGTTCTCATGCTTGATATGGTTTGTTCTGATATTTCATCCAGGCTGAGAACACCTCAAAAAGTGCCTAGATTATTAGAATAATAAAAGTAAAATACTATGACTGATCTTTTCTTAGCTTATAGTAATGGGTCCAGATTATTTCTCATAGTTTTATTTATCTTGTCAAACTATAGTGATTTCTTCCTTTTTTTTCCTTCTAGTATCTTCTATAGCAGCTGTCCAGTGGTTTGCATTTCTGTATTTATTACCATTTTTTACGTCCCATAATTTCATAGTTCAGAAGTCATATTTTACAGTACCGTAATTACTGTCAACACATGTCCATTGTCGGTAATTAATTTATAGTTTTTTAAAATATATATATATATATTTCACCCTCTTTCAGGTTCTCCGTTTTGAATCTGCTCCTGCATGCAATCCTGTAAGCTAAGGAAATCAATAGGCATGGCAATATAGCCCTGGTTGTGGAGGGTGACTTCACTGTACAATTGTTTTGAATACAGAGACTTTAGCATTTTTATCTGGTAAGCTGAAAAATGTTAAAAATTCCCATTTTTATTCAGATAAATCTTCTATAACTTCCAACTGGAAGCATGTGTTTAATGTAAACTACTGTAAGAGAGTCCCTGTCTAGGTCAATGAGCTGAGTCAGTCCTGAATAGAAGCCATTTTCCTGAAAACTTTCCGGGGTAGTATCTCAGATCTGTGTTAGAACTTAAAAACTGTTTATGGTGACTAAAAGTTTTGTGACTGCTTCCTACTATCTACAAAGAGGGGCATATCTGTTTAAACAGATTTCCTTAACTACAGAAAAATTTAGAACGTGACTTTAAGTAATGGACAATACTTTCGAAATCTGGTATATGAATGTAGATCTTCACCATAAAAAATGATACAGTTACACCAGTATCAGGTAGTATTCCTGTGACCAATTATATAAAATCAACTTGTGACTACATGAAAGGGAAGTAACAGAGAACAAAAATCAGATTTTCCAATATGTCTTTTAAATTTTGTTGTGGAGAGAAGCATTTGACATAGTTAAAAGTGAAAAGACATTTAAAGTGGCTGGAAACCTTATTTATGTTGAGAATACTTTTTTTTTTTCAGGAGAATTATATGTTTCTTGAAGATATGAAACGTATCTAAATCCTTTGCAACTAAAGCAGAGTGAAACAGAAAGCACTGCTGTACAGATTAATAGCCCTTACCTAGATAGAATTACAGAGTAAGGTTTTGTTTTTACAGATACAAAATGTATTTCTACTGCAGGTAGATGTCTTAACTAATGGATGTTTGAATTTAACATATAGTGATAAAAACTTTCTATAATCTTTTTAAGGAAAACATGAAATTCTCAAAAAATCAATTGCAAGAATGATAACAGCTAAATAATGAGATCTACTGTCCTGTTTCATCTTCAGATTGGCCCTAGATGAGCAGTCAGTCAGATTAACATTTTAAAGGCTTATGTGCCACCATTCTTGATGGTGGAAGGGATATGTCTGAGGTGGGAGGAAAAGAAGGCCTGTGTTCTCCATTAAAGGTATTAAACTCCCATTTTTTGTGACTTTTTCTCCCTATCTCTTCTGACTGGAGGATAGTGCTTTGAACTGAGGAAAATGTGATGCCTGTATTGAAGTCCCTATACCAGTCTTGTTATGTCTTTATTCAAGCTTAGTGATGCATGGAAAAATTACTGACAAGTAACTATTTTCCTGTTACAGAAAAGAAGAAAATGAAGATTAAGTAACCACGTAAGAGAATCCTGAACTTTAGAAAATTTGGCATTAGTCAGGGAGGTCTAATACATTCTTCCCCCTCAATCCTTTTACAGGGGGAATTTTTTAGAGTTAGGTAATAGTCTTTAATTGTAGATATCATAGCAGACAGAAAACAACAGAGAAAAAAAATTGTAAATATTATAGTTCCATGCTGCATTTGCTTTAAGTCACCTTACTGGTTTCTTGTCTTCTTTCATTCCTCACATGTAAGTCTCGTTCATCTGAACATTAATAATAAAGGCTAAATCCATCAAGTTTCACAAGTTGTAATTCACTTCATTGAATTCAATCCTGTGATAGTTTTCCCTTGGGTAAATTTTATTAAGTGCTACTTTTGTTGTTTGAGTGTCAGAAGATGTCAATTGTCAAATGTAAGTCATTAAACAGGATTACCGATTGATTACTTTTTTATCCTTCTGAAAAGTGGACAAATACTACACTGTTAGTGTATAAGATGGCTATTTGTTTTCATATCTGCAGTCATGTATGCATTTTTTAATGTCTGCACTTGTTTCTTTTAAAAGGTCATTTCAGTTCAACCCTGAAAAATCTAAAAGATTTTGTATAACCTGGAAACTGGGATACACTGGTTATTAGCAGTCTTAGCTCTTCAGATGACAGAGTTGTTCTGAAGTTGTCTACAAGAGATTTTCTTGTAAAGTAGCTTTTACTGTTCAGATAGTTTTTACCCAGTTATGTCCTGAAGAATGCAGGTGGTGTTGGGAACCACATCTGTGAGCAATATAGAATCTTCCTGGTCCACCAGGATTGCTTGTGTATCTCCCTGAACACCCTTCTGTCTTTAAGAAAGTTTTCTGATGACTTTCCTCTCTAGAACTTGTAGGGACAGAAAAAAATGACCTATTTCAGGAAGAAGAAAATTGATTTTCAACAAAAGTTTGTCAGTCCCTGAGGATGAATGCAGTGATCAAATACTTGTATGCAATGTTATGTTGTATATATGCAGAATGTTCCTTGCCCTTTTTGTCTTTATCTGCTTAGTATGACTGAGATATCATTAATATTATAAAATAGAAATATGGGGAACTTCATTAATACAGCAGGATACTGATCTCCTTCTTGTATGCTTAAGGACTTTGTGGAAATGCTCATACTAAAGACTTTAGGATTATGTGTGAGGTAACATTATTTAACTTGAGAAAAGACATCAGAAGCTACCTATAATGTGATTAACATGATTCAGAACTTCAGATGATAGCATTTACATCTCAAATCATCCATTCAGCCTTCCTGTAGTTTGGTATTTAATTCAAAATCAATTAACATTCTTCTTCAAGTTGCTAGAAGGGTCTAGAGTACTAAAGCAGGAGGAAACAGAGCTATGCAATGAGACCAACTGGAAATTATATTCTGAATGTGGAAAACATAATCCAAAGATATTTAAATCCATTCAAATTACCCAATTTAGATAACTAAATACATGCAGTTTCATAGGAATTTATTTAATTAGCACCTCTGTTATAAAAAAAAATTGTTTTCATTGAAACTGAAGTCTAACAGTAGATGAAAAATATGTTTGTTTGGGTTTTTTTTAATATTTTGATTGTAAAGAATATCAAAAACTCTGGTACGGTGTAGCAGGAATGTAAAAAACCAAACCAACCCAAAAACTACTAGGCAACAGAAAACTCATCATAAAAAAGGATAAATTATTTCTTAAATGACAACTTTGTTTTACTATCCAACCTCTGATTTTACTTTTATGTATCAATTGTGCCTTATGTATTTGTATTAAAGCATTAGAAAACAGAACTCTAATATACCAAAGTTTCCACCCAATATTTAGATTCAGATTAAACTTTAAGTCTTCAAAGAATGTTGTAAAAGAAACATGATCACAAAATAAATTGCTCTTGTTCATTTTCAGTTTTACTCCGTCATGGTAACTGGGACAGATTCTAAGACTGGAAATGAAATTCTACTTCTCAGCTAGTGTATTCAAAAGATATGAATCATTGCAATTCCTTTTTTTACTTTACAAGATCAATTTGCTTTCTTGCATATGTGCAAGAGTGTGGAGACTCCCAAAGAAAGAAAGCAATGCCAGGAAAATACAATTGTAAAGCTATAAATAATAGCATGGCAAATGTTTTGCAACTCTAAACATGAAATGAGAAGACTCTGCTCTTAAGGAGCAACACTTACACACTTAAATTTTAGAGAAAATTCTCCTTCATTCTTTACTCTTGTTCATTTTTTCTAATACAATACTGCTTTGATTTTCATCTTTCATAACAACTTGTGTGGAATGGTTTGAAAATGAAACAAAAGTAATTATAAAATTAAAGTGAACATCTAACAGTAGGGAATATTTGAAGGAGGTTTGAAACGGTACTGTTTTCCACAAAGATTTCAATTGAGATTGGGAACCTAAGAAGAGAATAGTAATTGAAGAGCTGTATTAGATATCAAGAGCTACAAATTCATAAATTATCAATGCTAATTCCATCATTGAATAAAATAAGAGAATAAGCATTTTCTACATTGTCTTTGAAAGTAAAAGGTTGTAAGATTTAGGAACAGTTTGGAAATAAACTGTGATTTCAAAACAAAACCAAATGAAAATCCCATCAACTCTTGTGAACAACAAAAGAAGCTTAATTTATTTTTTGTTTTCCTTCCTTCCACTTGGAAAAGAGCTAGTGACTGTGTACTTTGTCTTTCTGTCAACTCTTCAACAACTAAGCCAGCCTCAGTTGTAATTATGTGAGGAGCTAGAAAGTAGCACATTTGCAGATGGAGCTTCAGCCAGAGAGGAGAAGAGAGAGAAGTAATGAGACTTAAGGACTGCTTGAATAAAATTGTCTTTGAAAGATGGCCTCTTACAAGGGTGTCTTCTATCCGTGTATGAAACATGGAAGAAAACATGAAAGAAAAAAGAAATTAGCAATAAGAATTGGGAGTGAATTGAAATAGGGAGGCTTCTAATAAAGAATCCTAAATTCTTAGTGTGAAAACAGCTGGAATTCTGGCAGCAATAAGTTTTTACTCTGATGTACTGAATGTCCAGCTGTCTCATGAATACATACAATATCAGCCTCCAGTAAAACTGGTTTCTGAGCCCTTGCCATTCCTGTTCAAAATTCATAAAGAAGAGTATACAGTCTTCTCTTCCCTGCAAGTGATTGCTGCCCTTCACTGCAACTAGGACACAGCTGTCTGTTGTGGCAAAATAGATATATAATTTAAACCTCATAATTTCAGCTTTAGCTGCATGTTGACAAAAGTCCTGAAATCTACTCCTCGTATATGAAATGTCACCTTTTTGTGTTTTCTCAGAACACGTCTGTTTGCATTTCATCAGTTCTGCCCATATCATCCTGAAATGGAGAGAAGAGTCTAAATTAATTATGAGAAGTATTTCTGTGATTTATGCATTATGCAGACATTCTTACTACAGTTACTGATGGATGTGCTTTACTCTGGAAACCTCAAGTCAAATATTCTGCTTTAAGCAGTGTCAAATATGGGATCAGCCCAGAACTTTGTCCAGTTGGATCTTGAAGCCTTCAAAGATGGCAACTGTACAGATTCTCTCTTTTTTTTTTCGTCATGCTGAAAAGCTTTTTCCTTAAATCCAGCCTGAACCTCACTTGATTCAATTTATGCCTGTTGTCTCTACCCTTGTGCACCTCTGGCTTCATCTTCCCAGTGACCTCCTCAAAGATACAAGTAGGGCAGCCTGCAAAGGTGTATGTAAGTCTCTCCTGCAGCTGTTCTTTCTCCAGACTGCAAAACACTAGTCCTCCTCAGCACATCCTCACAGGGCAAGTGTTCCAGCCTCTAACCAGCTTAGTAGTCCTTCATGGACCAATTTCATGTCATCATTGTCCTTCTTGTACCAGGGATCCAAAATTGGACACAGTATCTAGATATAGTCTAGTCAGTGCTGATTAAAGAGAGGAAATCCCTTCTCTCAATCTCCCATCTGTGTCTCTGTTAACAACAGCCCAGGACACTACTGTTGCTAGGCTGTTGGCTCATGCTCTACTTGCTGCTGACCCAGACATCCAGGGTCTTTTCTGCAAATCTGCCTCCCAGCCGGTGCATTCCCAGACTAAACAGTTGCCAGGGGTTGCTTGTTACAGGGGTAGAAATATATATGTGCCACTGAATTTTGTAAGGTTCCTCTCAGACCTCTCCTACAGCTGTCTAGATCCCTCTGGACAGCAGCTCTGCATTCAATCGTGTCAAATGCTCCTCCCACTTTGACAACATTTGCAATTTGGTGAGCATGTGCTCCATTACCTGAAGATGTTAGGCAGAACAAGTCCCAAAACAGACCACTGTAGTATTGCACTTATTGGTCTTCTCTTCTCTGAGTATTGCCCATTAAAAACTACTTTGAACCCAACCATTAACCTCAACTCATCTCACTGTTCATCCATACAGATCATAACGTCCCAGCTTGATTAAAAGAACATTGTGGGAAATAGTGTCCAAAGCCTTACTACAAAAGCTGAGGTAAATGACGTTTACTACTTTCCTCTCATCCACAAACCCAAGCATTCTACTATATATGGCAATTAATTTGACTACCCATTCATTACAGTAAAAGGCATACCCAAAAGTATGGTTCAGATAAATGAGGTCTTGACTATATGTGGCCAGTCCTAACTCAGTATTCTGATATGTTTTGGGGAAGCAAACTGTGAGAAAATAACTTTTGGATGGGAGATATATTCAAAACCCCTGGACTACAAATGTAATTTGCCCTGTTCTAAGGACTTAGATATGTGTAGAAAAACAATTAACAATAGATAACTCAAAATAGTTTTATATCCTTTCACATTTGGAGCTGGCATCCAGAAGGTATTAGTAAACTAAGTCACAGCAGTTAATTACCTGTAGATACAGAGAAAGTGGAAAAAAAGGTTTGCCTGCGCTGATGTGACCAGTAAGGCCATTAGCAACTTTCATAAATCATCTAAACTGGGAAGCAATAAAAATTGAAAAAAATAGTCCCTTACAGGAAATACATCCATGGACAGCAAACGTCATGTAGAAGGCTGAGTTCAAACTAGAACCACTCTGTGTTAATGCCAAGCTGTCAGACAGGATTGGACACCTTGTCAAGCACAAAAGAGTATCTTGTTTCCCTGCATCAATGGGAAGTGAAAGACTTCAATGAGGGTAATGAGGGAGAGTGGTGAAGGGGAGCAGAATAGGAATTGTTAACTTCCTGCTATACCTATCTTATTTAGTAAACAAAATCTAAAATTTATGTTCCTGAGTTGTGAGGTTCTGTTTCTATGGCTGTGGCATTTGGTGGAGATTGAGGGTGTCTGCATGTTTTGGAGTGTCCCTGTGCTTTAGTCAGCATTACTAAACACTCCTTTTACTTTTCAGGAGTCATTGCTTAGGCACAATTGCTTCATTGGTATAAAGTGTATGAACTTTGTCTCTTTATGTACTGTGTTCATTGATACAAAGAAGACTACAGGCATTAGTCCTTTGCATTTATTGGTTTGAGTGGGTCTTACCCTTTAAAGAACAGGGTGTGTTGCTCCAGGTGTCACTGTGCCCTTGGCATGCTTGCCTCAAAGATGCACTGAGTCATTGGTGCAGAATTGTGGGGTTTGGTTTTTTAGGAAAGAGATGAATTGGGAACGAGCATTTGTAGTGAGCTGCTCCATATATACTCCATATAAAACAGTTGTTTACTCTTCTAGGAGCTCAGAAGTGTGTGGTGCCTGTGTAAAAGATGCCAGCATTTGCCATCGAGATGGCTGTTAGCGTGACATCTGCTAGCAAGCATCGAGATTGATTAGCCTGCAAGTAAGAACAGGATCAGACCACTTGTATTGTTCATGTTTATGCAAGCGCTGTAAAAGCACAGTTCTGTCTTTGTACAACTGTTAACGGGTGGCTATGTCAGTGCCTGCCTTTTGCAAATGAAAACTCAGCCTAGCAGGCTTTGAGAGGAGAGGTGCCCTTCAATTCAAAAGTCTTCCAGATTCATTAACTCCTTTACATGCTGTAAGCATTCCCAAATTTCCGAGTGCAGGAGTACAGTGTGAGGAGACTGATCCTTTTGCAACTATGCCCAAAGTGCCATAATTTGTAACAAAACTGTATGACATTCAGTTAAAGAAATATACTAGTGTCTTGGGAAAATGACAGTATGTCACATGCAACAATCAAATAATCATAGAATCATAGAATCACCAGATTGGAAAAGACCCACTCGATCATCAAATCCAACCATTCCTATCATTCACTAAACCATGCCTGTCAGCACCTCGTACACCCATCCCTTAAACACCTCCTGGGAAGGTGACTCAACCACCTCCCTGGGCAGCCTGTTCCAGTGCCCAATGACCCTTTACATGGAAAATTCTTTCCTAATGTCCAGCCTGAACCTCATCTAAAACATAAACCAAAAAAAACCCAAAAACCAAAACCGAAAAACAGAAACAAAACAAACCAAACAAAAAAATTATTAAGCAAGTGGAGACCTAAAAGAAGTAACCTAGAGCTAAACCCTACAAACTGTTGCCTAGACACATTTCAGAAATGTGAAATATGTCTGAACTTTTCAAAAAAACAAAAACAGAAACAAAACCCCCCAAAGAATCTCAAAAATCCCCAAAGAAATGATAAGCAGTTCAGACTATATAACAGATCAATGTAAATTTGTGTGAAGAAAAGTGGCTTTATCAATGACAGTTAAATCTTTAGAAAAGTGCTACAAAAATATACTAATTCTATGGCCTTAGTAGGTCTCTTTTATTTTGTTTACAGCATAATTCTCTGAAAAATTATGCTGAAAAGATGGAATGAAGGAATAATAGCACAGGTGGATGACTGCTGAAAAGTTATTTAAGAATAATGGCTAATAAATTAGAAATACTACAGAAAGAAAATGGCTTAACACCTTAGTACTATCAGAGACTCCTACTGATGGACATGTTCCAGGTTGGATAGCTAAGTTAATTGTTAATAACTAATTACAATCCTTTGTTATTTTTTTCTTCCACGGGTAGCATAGAAGAGCAAGTCATTCCTTCCAATTCCATGGTTAGTTTTAATGATAATGTACTTAGCTTGGCTTTTGGAGTCTTTATTTATTTATTTCACTTTATTATCATACCTGGTCAGGTAAAGATCTATCTTTATTTGCCATATCTATCTTCAACACTTACCATTCAAACAGATGTTTAACAGCAAGCTTCAAAGATAACAGGCCTTTTCAGGACTCAGAATCAAATATTTTACACCCTGAATATATACTTCCATGCAAAATGCTTTAACTATCTTAATGTCTTTTTATTCTCATGGATTGTCTTCTAATTTCTATTGAGAAATGAAAATATTTGATTAAATAGTTACAGGCAAAAAAAAATATACACTCTGCAGGAGTTAAACCGTATATGTAATCATTGCACTGAGCCCTGATTCAGTCTGTAGGAAGACTGAACAGTAGTATTGTGAGAAGTAAACGGTCTCTGTGAGGTCCCCACTCCTACACAGACAGAACTAAGCTTTTTAGTAAACAATGCATATTCATTGAATTAAGAGGGAGAAAACTAAAGCTGCACTAATTATCACAAAGTGAATACTTACTACTCAGTCACAAAGGGACAATTAAAAGTATTATGGAGAGGAAAAAAAGAGCTTTAGAGAAATCAGTGGATATTAAAACATTCTGATTACATGAACAATCTATTCTGAATAAAATGTTTTTGTCAGATCGTAGGATTTTATGTTCTTTTGTGTGCTGTTTGGACAAACAGAGCAGCCTGTGCTCTGCCATGCTGATTGTTCTCTCTTATGCATGACAATGTCTGTGGACTTGTTCCCACAACTTCAACAGACCTTCTATCAACCATGACCTTCATCCAAAAAAAAAAAAAAGAAAAATCTCAGAAGGATTACAGTTGTAGGGCAGGTACAAAACCAACTGCATAAAGATACCAAATTTGATCTGTAAGCGCTAATTTGTTATTCTGTTCTTGAGAGCAGAACACAGATACATATAACCTGATGCCTGGCTGGATTTTGCAGCCTGTTCTGCACTTCTTGCTGCCACAGCCAAATTGTTACTGATATTTAAAGTAGGCTTCGCAATATATCTAAGTCAGTTATACACTAACTGCCATCACTGCTATGACCTCAGAATATATTTACAGCCTACATATTCAGTCAGCACTCCATCTACTTGTTCTTCTGATAGGCTTTTTGGTTTAATTTCACATATCAAATAAATTGTGTATTTGTTCTTATACTTACAATTACTTTTTTTTTTTATTAGGCTTCCATATTTTTGGATCATCTGCTTCTCTTTACAGAAATGTGGTAGCCCCTTAATGCTCTAAAGGTATCAAGGATCCTTGATTATATTGTCACTTGCCAGTACTTATAAAGAAGCTAGAGATTATTATTGCTAGAATCCTTACTAGAATATCTTAATAGCTAAAAGAGTTTTGTGTCATTCACTCTCTTTTTCCCATGTTTATGCCTGGAAAGAAGCCCAGGAAAATGAGTTAGAGAAAAAAAATCACTTAATCCCTTTCCAGATAACCAAGGAAGAAGGAAAAGAGCAGGATCAGCCAAGAAAGCAGAATCACAGAAAACTTGCCTTGCCCTCTCTAAAGACCAAGAACAACTATTACATTGAAAAACAGAGAAGTCAGTGCCTTTAATTAAGTTCATTGTATTCCACTGTTCCATTACTAGCTGTTGTATGAAGTCTCAGAATGGGATGAGATTGAAAAGCAAAGAAGCATAATCTTTCACGACAACTTCACAACAGGACAGAAACTCTAGTTTCTTGAGCAGTGCTGAATATTTTTAATTCTTAAGATGAATTCACTGTGACATTGAAATGCAAAGGAAGTACAAAGGGACAAGAAAACATGTGTGTTATAACACTGTGATTCAGTGTGTTAGGGGATTAGAACATATGAAGAGAAAATAAACCCATTCAAGAAAATATACTGTGAAATTACAGTACAGAATAATCATTTTTGTCATGACAAAACTGTCAATTACTGTAGAGTACTAAAAGTAAGAAATATAAATAGGTGCATAGATAAGGCACAAGACCTGGAAGTAAAATTAGTTACTGTTTGTGACTACAGAAATTCCTTTTACAAGATAAAAGAAGGGAATAGAAGTGATGTTAAGATCAGATCCTTGCACTTGGTGGTGGTGATGGTAGAAAAGTAAAATATAAACAGAAAATGAAATATATAAACAGAAAATGAAACTATTATTCTCCTTAAATATCATAGAATTATTCTTGTTAACATTTAAGAACTTAAGGTCACAATAAAAAAGACTGAAACTCATTAAAAAATACACACTATTATTTAAGCAGGGAAGGTCCAGGACAGCAGCAAATTGCTGGCTTCTGCAGATATAAGAAATGGAGTAAAAAATCAAATGACCCAAAACAAGGGGCAATACACTACAAGGGAGAAAACCAGACAAACCAATATTAGAATTTCTGTCTATATTTGCTAACTCAACAGCAAGATTATTCTGGATCACACAAAGAATGCACTGGGTAACAAAGTTTTTTCTACCATATGAGCTACTGTACATCCAAACTTTGTCTATTGTTCCACATGTATGAGCTGCAGGCTTAATAATTTGCTATTTTTGTTGTATAAATGTAAGTTCATAAACTTAAGAGTTCAGCAGTTAAACACTCTAAATAAAATGGTGACGAAATAAATAAAACAAGTGTAGCATTCTCAAGATTCATTTTCAGATCTGTGATTTCTTCAGTTCAGTGCTTCCTGTAGGTTGTTGCATATGCTGTATTTGAATGCTAAGAGGTTGTCTTGTACAAACAGTATAGTATAAAAAGTATCTCTGTACCAAATATATTTTTTTCTGAAATAACAGAAATGCAAACAAAAATAGAACAGGTATAGCCAGGAAAAATAAATACCTAATTAAAAGCTCCAGGGTTTTAAGATATAATGTCCTGAAATGCAATGTAGATGTTAACATTTTTGCTAAAACCTGGCTTGGAAATCTATCTATTAAAATATTATTAGGCGATTTCTCTGTCAGAGCCAGAGAGGAATAAAAGATAAGAGCACACAAAATTACAGCCTTGGAATTTATAGGTAATTTAAAGCTGTTATGTTTCAATTTTTCAGAAAAGTTTAAAAAGTGTTTCATCAAGAAAAAATGATTATACAGATAAGGTATTGTTTGTTTTTTTTTTTAATTGAGACCTTGAATTCTTGAAATAGTACTCCCCATCCTCAACATGATTTAAACATCCTCAACATTATTTAAACATATGACATCATAAAAGAACACTTGCCTGAAATTTGGATAATCTTCTGTATGTACACATGCCTATATATCCATGCACAGGCACACAGTGTGCTGACCTTTCATTTCCATATACTGTGTTTATCACAGGTGATTTCCAATACGTGGAATTATCTGTAAAATTATTAATATTCTGACATTTACAGATGAGTCAATCTGAGAATCCTTTTTAGTACATACCCTATGGCTAACACCAATTACACAGCTAAGTAATACAACTAAGAGATTATTGAGCAATAGAAAGGAAACTTTGAAAAATAGTGATATGTTGTCTTACTCACCATTTGTCAGCCAGTTTCAGGAGTAACCAAACTAACATATCTGACAAATGATTAGCAATAAACTCAGACCTTTCTATTACAGATTGTGATATTTTATACAAATATAATTGAAGGTCTTTTAATGTTAGACTAAGATCCTTGGAAAATTCCCCACATGGTTTTAGGGAAATATAGTTTGTCCCCAGGAAACATCTAAGCAAATATTAAACAACACAAATACCAAACAAATTACTAAACAAATACAAAGAACCTTTGCTAATATGTTGAATTTACCATTTAGACTGGTGATCTGTCTCACTACAAGCTGTTTCTATTGTTGTGAGTCTTCGTAATTAATAAATTTTAAATAGCCTGAATACACTAACAGTAATCTCTTTACCAACTCTAATACTTGTGAACGACGGAAAGCCACTTGTTTAGTATGTGATACTTGTTTTAATTTTGGTTTACTTATTTATTTTCTTTTCAACAAAGCACATTGTTTCAGTCAGTAAATCTTTAGGTAATGCTGAATAAAGATTGCAAACAGAAATATGTAAGGATTTGGAAAAAGTTTTATTGAGTTGAAAGAAAAACTAAGTGTACTGTGATGTTTTCTTCAAAATGTTCGTAGAATATTCCAGTTGCTGTGTAGCTGTAAAACTTCCAAACAGACTTGGAGTAATATCCTTTTTGTCATCATTGTTTTTGCTATTAATACTTATTATTGCAGGTATTGCCAGTTATTACTTTGAAGCATCTCATTAGGAAAAAAAGTAAGAAATTTCCAAATTTTACATTATTTGAAGGCTGACTACACATTATTCTGCACAATTTCAGTTATAGACCCAACTCTGCCTCTTCATACTGACAATTATTTTCCTCTATGATGAGCGTAAGTACCACTAGCAACTGTAACATTTCAATATGAAGTGGATTTAATAAATAAGGAGAAGCAAAAGGAGGAAACACAGACTACAGTATATAACAAATATTTCTCTTAGAATAGCTTTCTCGTTAGTAGTAAACACTCTAGGGATATTTTATTTAGAATTTTCTATGACTCATTACAACTGAAATTACTATCTGCATTGAAATGAGCATTTTCCCTGAAAGTCCCCAAGAACAGAATGTTACTGATGACATTACCTTTTCCTAACAATTTGGCTGTTGTAAAAGAAGCATCGGTTGACGTATTACATCATACACAATGTATTTTATTTGCTTATTATGTTCTTTTTAAAAATAATGTTAATTTGATCATGGAGAATCCTATGAATAGAAGTTGTTCTCATCCGGATTGAACTCATTGAGGGTAAAATAACTTCCAGATTGCACAGAGAACAGGCAGATGACAGAAAGGGTTGGATAGTATAGAGAGGAGAGAGATTTCTGAGAGGCACAGCAAGCCAATAATGACAAAACCAACCTAGGGATCAGAGGGACAGTTTATAGTCTGTAGCAACTGTTAAAAGCAGTGAGCTAACAGAAATCAAGCCTAGTAGCAACTAGCTGTCCTGCAGGTAAGTAATTTATTTCATTATTTATGCACATATGCTAGAAAAGCAGCACAGCAAGCTGTAGACAGTCCAGGATACTCCCTGAGTGCATTGAAGGTAATTTCTTAATCCAGTTAATAGGGACCTCCACCCAAGGGGATGCAATACTGGACCTGATGGTCACTAATACAAGTGACATCAGTGACATTAGGACTGGAGGCAACCTGGGCTGCAGTGATCATGCACTGGTGGAGTTCAAGGTCCAGAGGGATGTGAGGGAAGTAAGGAGTATAGTCAGGACTCTTAATTTCAGGAAAGCAGATTTCCAGCTCTTCAAGGAGCTGCTCAGTAGGACCTCCTGGGACATGGTCCTTGGGGACAAGGGAGCAGAACAGAGCTGGCAGATATTTAAGAATGTTTTCCATGAGGCACAAGAGCACTCAGATCTTGTATGTAGAAAATCAGGCAGGAAAGGGAAGAGACCAGAGTGGTTGAGTTGAGACCTGCTTGAGTCAAACTCAAGCACAAAAGGGAACTGCACAGGCAGTGCAAACAGGGAAAGTAACCTGGGAAGAAACCTGCCCGGTTGTGTAGGGATGAGGTCAGGAAGGCCAAGGCACGGCTGGAGCTGAACTTGGCAAGGGAAGTGAAGACCAGCAAGAAGAGCTTCTACAGGTACATAAATAAGAAGAGGACTGTCAAAGAGAATGTACCCCCACAGATGGTTGGAATGGTGACCTTGTATCAACAGATGAGGTGAAGGCTGAGATACTTTGCAAAGTTTTTTGCCTCAGTGTTCACTGACAACCACTCTTCTCATGCCTCTTGGGTCATGGGACAGCAAGATGGTGACCAGGGGGGTAAACTCTCTCCCACAGTAGAGGAGGATCAGGTTCGTGACCACCTGAGGAAATTGAACACCTATAATTCTACAGGACCTGATGAGATGCATCCCAGAGTCCTGAGGGAATTGGCTGATGTGGTTGTAAAGATGTAAATTTTGATAATGATATGTTCTGCAGTGCTTCCTGCTGTTTCCTTTAAAGACTGGGTCCTGCACTTGGGGCAAAACAACCCTGTGCAGTGCTACAGACTAGAAGAAATCTGGCTGGAGAGCTGCCTGGAGGAGAAAGGCCTGGGGGTGTTGGTTGGCAGCCGACTGAACATGAGCCAGCAGTGTGCCCAGGTGGCCAAGAAGGCCAATGGCATCTTGGCTTGTATCAGAAACGGAGTGACCAGTGGGTCCAGGGAGGTTATTCTCCCATCTGTACTCGGCACTGGTGAGATCGCACCTCGAATCCTGTGTTCAGTTCTGGGCCCCTCACCACAAGAAGGATGTTGAGGCTCTGGAACGAGTCCAGAGAAGAAGAATGAAGCTGGTGAGGGGCTGGAGAACAGGCCTTATGAGGAACGGCTGAGAGAGCTGGGGGTGTTTAGCCTGGAGAAGAGGAAGCTGAGAGGAGACCTCATTGCTCTCTACAACTACCTGAAAGGAGATTGTAGAGAGGAGGGAGCTGGCCTCTTCTCCCAAGCTACAGGTGACAGGACAAGAGGAAATGGCCTCAAGCTCCACCAGGAGAGATTTAGGCTGAACATTAGGAAAAATAGTTTCACAGAAAGGGTCATTGGTCACTGGAACAGGCTGCCCAAGGAGGTGGTTGTGTCACCTTCCCTGGAGATGTTAAAGGCATGGGTGGACGAGGTACTGAGGGGTATGGTTTAGTGATTGATAGGAATGTTTGGACTCAATGATCCAGTGGCTCTCTTCCAAACTGGTGATTCTATGCTTAGATTTTATTAAAAATATAAGAAATCTAAACTGTATTAACAAGGTATATGTGAAGACTAATAACAAATGTTTTGTATGGTGAGAGAGAAAGGAGACTGCCTCTCTTTCTACCTGCAGCTTGAAGGGAAAGAGAGAAAGGGAGAAAGAGAGAAGGAGAGAAAGAGAGAAAGAGAGAAAGGAAGGAACAAAGGACAGAAGGAAGGAAGGAAGGAAGGAAGGAAGGAAGGAAGGAAGGAAGGAAGGAAGGAAGGAAGGAAGGAAGGAAGGAAGGAAGAAAGAAAGAAAGAAAGAAAGAAAGAAAGAAAGAAAGAAAGAAAGAAAGAAAGAAAGAAAGAAAGAAAGAAAGAAAGAAAGAAAGAAAGAAAGAAAGAAAGAAAGAAAGAAAGAAAGAAAGAAAGAAAGAAAGAAAGAAAAGAAAGAAAGAAAGAAAGAAAGAAAGAAAGAAAGAAAGAAAGAAAGAAAGAAAGAAAGAAAGAAAGAAAGAAAGAAAGAAAGAAAGAAAGAAAGAAAGAAAGAAAGAAAAGAAAGAAAGAAAGAAAGAAAGAAAGAAAGAAAGAAAGAAAGAAAGAAGAGAATGATAAGATGATACTTTCTTATAATCTGTTGTTTTGCATATAAAGTTTTTCATTAACAATGTAAAGAAAAAATCAGAGCTTTTGTTCATGAGCTTAGTTAGCTGATCTAGTGGTAAAGCTTTGTTATTCTGAATTTAGGAAGATTTCATTATTTATTCATACAGATGTAAACTGCACAGGTCATGCCTACAGGGTGCAGGTGAAACCTTTTGTACAGTTCTGTCATTCATTATGCATATGCCTTATTTTTAGATATTAACTAGTTTACTGAACTTTTAACTTTTGGGTTTTAGGCAAATAAAACTATATTTCCTAAAGACTTTGTTTGCATGCTACATTTACTGAAACTTGGATTGCTTTACTACTGTTAAATGTTGGTCTTCCTTTCCATCTTGTTTTTTAGTGCATTAAACTCCATAGGATTCCATGTTCTACTTTTTACCTTCTCCACTAAGAGGAAGTATCCACTAGTATGTAACCATTTTTACCTGGATAAACACTTGTACCTGCTTTAATCACCTGTCTGGTTTCTTTCTGATAACCTAAAGAGTTTGGGCTTTTTAAGGTACTTATTATAAAGCATTATCTACAGCTTTCAAAACAAGTGTATGTCTCTTTCCATCACTCTCTACAAAAATTCATAACTAGATGTAGTGTCTTATCAACAGTATTCATACATAACTGAACAAAACTTTTCCTCCCTCTTCCATCTTTAAACTGAAGAATTGTGCTAGCTCTCTTGTTAAAGCACTTTGTATAAGATCATGGTGAAATTCTCATGGACCACGGTTGCTAGGTTGCTTTTAAAGTAAGGGTATTTAGAAGATGCTTACCCATCTAAAAGTGCAATACATACCCCTTGTTTCTAGGTGCTAAGTTTGATGCTGTATTTAAATGAAACTTGGTCCAAACATGAGGCAGATTTCTCTGTGTCCTGTCCTGCCCCTGAGATGGATGACAATATAACAATGATATCAAGGATAAGGATTTGCATCAAAAAGTAATTATTTAAATATAGTTATATAATGCAGCTCCAGGCTTGGAGCTTGTATTAGTTGTAAAACTAATAAAATACATTATTTATGTAAAAGTATAATGGAGGGAATTAAAATGGAATTATTCATTATGAAAGATTGTGGTTTCATACTTGTTCCCTATTTTAACTAGAATACCTTTTAAGTACTTCAAGGTTTCCAAATCATAAGCAGTCTCCTCTATACAGATCTGAACCTCCCACCTAGCATTATAGAATTTCCTATGATAGCATACTGTAGTATTTACTTTTTCCCTGTCTTCAACCTGACTCCTCTGAAATCACAGAATTGTTTAGGTTGGAAAAGATCCTTAAGATCACTGAGTCCAACTATAAACCTAACACTGCGAAGTCCACCAGTAAACCACATCTCTAACCACTACGCCTGCCTGTCTTTTGAATATCTTCAGAAATGGTGTCTTAACTACTTCCCTGGGCAGCCTGTTCTGGTACTTGACAACCCCAATCCTTTCTATGAAAAAATTTTTCCTAATACCCAATCTAAACCTCCCCTGACACAACTTGAGGCTATTT
This sequence comes from Clamator glandarius, assembly GCA_033459285.1. Taxonomy (NCBI): domain Eukaryota; kingdom Metazoa; phylum Chordata; class Aves; order Cuculiformes; family Cuculidae; genus Clamator; species Clamator glandarius. The sequence goes on along the minus strand of JAUNZM010000282.1, from coordinate 691,408 downwards.
CCTCTCATCCTATTGTTAGCTATTTGGTAGAAGAGTCCTCAAACCACCTCTCTACAACCTCCTTTCAGGTAGTTGCAGAGAGCACTAGGGTGCCTCCTCAGCCTCCTTTTCTACAGGCTAAAAAATACATGTTAAAGTTCAGTTTGGGATTAAAAAATGGACATGGAGAAGATCTGCATGTGTAATTCAAATAGATATTTATACAAAACAAAATGAATCAACTTTGATGATGACTATTTTTGCTCTGTCTGCCTTTTCAAAACCAGTAAATTCCAAGGCTGGTTGTGGAGTCACTTTTGAAAGCAACTATACGTGTTAGGATATATGCTATTGCATTTAGCAGAAGTGATTATTTTTCATATAGATTACTTCTGAGTGCTGCAAATCACCTCTGTCTATTGTTTATTGCAGTAATTAAGACTTTATGTAAGCCTGAAGAAAGTTATTAAAAGATGTGATACATATCCAAATCCTATATATCAAACGAGTTTTAAAAAGAATTTAAGTTTTATCCTCTCCATAACAGTCTGTAATGTCTATCTGTGGACAGGTTTATGATTTTAATTATGCTTTAAATATTTTAAGAATTTTCCTCTAGAAGAATGATTCACGCACAAATAATCATGAATTTACATACTGAAGAGTGACCAATAAGTTTCAGTGTTAGTAACCTATTCTTGTTCTGTGGAATTAGTTTCCAAGCTAATCAGTCCTATGGTTTTTTGTGTTCAGAGAGCTATGTTTATGGTAATGTCACTCCAGAAAGCAGCAGAAAAAAGCAGAAATCATTGGTAAAATTAGTTCATGTTTGAGTTATACCTGAACTGGGATTAGGATATTTTCACATGTTATGATTAGTTCCTCCAAATTCACATATAACATCATTATGGGTTTACCTTGGCCAACTCCCAAATGACCACCAAGCTGTCCTCTCACTCCCTATCCTCAAGAGGAACTATGAAGAGTAGAAATAAGAGGGAAAAGCTTGCTATAAAGACAGTAAGACCATTTACCAGTTATTGTCATGGGCAAAACTGATTCAACTTGTGGAAAGATATTTTAATTTATTGCTGATTAAAAATGAAATAGGATGGTGAGAAACAAAGCCGAAATTAACATTACTTTCCCCCAACTATCCCTTTTTCCGAAGCTCAACTTCACTTCATCATTCTCAAGTCTTTTATGTCCAAGCAGTGCAGGGAGAAGGGGGGAATGGGTATTTTGGTCAGTCCATGACGTCTCCTCTCTTCTGTTCCTTCTTCCTCCTCATGATTTTCCCCTGCCTAAGCATGTGTCCTTCCCATAGCCTGCAGTCCTTCAGGCTGAACTTGTTGCATTGTGGTCTTTTCAGGGACTGCAGCTTCTTTCAGAGCATATCTGCCTATGCTGATGTGGGGGTCTTCATAAGCTGCAGTGCGGATACTTGGTCCAGTATAGTCTCTCCAAAAGCTGCAAGCAAATTTCTGCTGGTGTGTGTTGTCCTACCTTGGTGTCACAGGCCTGTTTCCTGTGTTTTTTTCCTCAATCCCTACTACCTGTGCAACATTTTGCCCTTTCACATAGTTGATTTGTGGGGCATCTAATGTTTAAATGGGAAACCCCTTTTTGATTAAGTATCTCAGCCTGTGCAACGGCTGTCCAGCCTCCCTCTCCAGAAAGTTCTTGCTCTGGACTTTCCATCCAAATTCTCTTCTGATTCGTTAAGAGATTAAATCTTCTGTGTAATAGCAGCATGTGTGGCAGGGCTTTGAGGCACAGATAGCCCTGCTTTGTCCTCATTGCCCCCAGGTTCTTTCCTAGGCCCAGAAGCTCCATGTCAACTTCAGCCTTAGCAACCTTTGCCTAGTCTTGGCCCTAGAGGGATGCCGACTGACCCCAGTGTCTCATTTGTGGTCCCCATCCTATCTCCTGGTGGGATCCCTGGCCCATCCTCTCAATGCATGCAGGACTTTCAACAGGCCCTGCAGCCACTTCTAGCTCTGTCCACCATGCTTGGGCTGCAGAGTGAGAGCAGGGTTCTGCCTGCAACTGAGTCCCTCCAGTTCCCCTCCTAGGCTCAGCCTTATCTCACCATGCTCCCTGACAAGATGGAAGACCTTGAAGGAATTTCCTTCTCCTGGTTATAAATATAAATTCTCTTCTTTTTATAAAAAAACTAGGAAGTTTATTTTGGATATTCAGAAGCTAACTCACAATCTCTGCTGCTTTGAAAGGCAAACTGTACAGTGTTGTAAATAATATGTGTTTGCTTGTGGTAATCCTGAGACTTTATTGAGTGTTTTTCATCTTTGCTTAGTTGCTTTCCTTTTTATCATTCATTGAAAATCATATTGTTTTACAGGAGAGTAGCAAACTACATTATTATATTTACATGATGGTTATTATAATTGCAAAGTAATTAATAAATAAACCTAAAAAATAGATAATTCAATGAACATTTAGCTGTCATTTCTACTTTGCCATTATAAAGCTTTATTTTGGGGTTATACCCTATATAAGATATATTTATATTAGATATAAATTATTATATAAGATAATTTATATTAGATATAAATGATGCATTGTTTAGTAATGAGATAAAAGTAAAGTGTTCTTTCTTCTGGTATCCCATTGAATAACTCAGAAGCAGAAAACTACAAAATGCATGCCTATATTTAGCTAAATCAGATTATTAAACACAAAGCTGAGGACTCTATCACAAAGTTTTGTCTGCTTGCATGCTGAGTGGTATGTCCCCAGGCTAATGGAGATGTAAATATGGGGAAAAATACTTTAATTATACTCTTAATGGAGATGTAAATATGGGGGAAAATACTTTAATTATACTCTCAGTAACTTTGTTTTATTGTTTTTCTCTTTTTTCCTCTTTTATGCATTGTACACTAGAAAAGAAAATAGAGAAATAAGAGGAAAAAACCAACCAAATTCCCATATAGTTTATAGCTGTCATCAATATAAACCTTTTTCTATAGAAGGCATATTTTTGCTGTCTTAACAGAAGTGGTTTGCTGCCTTTGACAGGAATATTTTTATTATATATTCTCTAAGTTTAGATATATGTATCCTGAGCAAGTTTGCAGATAAAATCAAGCTGAGTGGTGTGTTTGCCACATCAGAAGGATGGGATGTCATCCAGAGGGACCTGGACAGGCTGGAGAAGTGGCCCTGCGAGAATCTCATGAAGTTCAACAAGGCCAAGTGCAAGGTCTTACACCTGGGTTGGGGCAATTCCCATTTTCAGTACACGGTGGGGGATGATGTGATTGAGAGCTGCCCTGCAGAGAAGGACTTGGGGGTGCTGATTGATGAGAAGCTCAACATGAGCCAGCAGTGTGTGTTCGCACCCCAGATGGCCAATCGTACTCTGGGCTGCATCAAAAGAAGCGTGGCCAGCAGGACAAGGGAGGAGATTCTGCTACTCTATTCCTCTCTTCTGAGACCTCATCTGGAGTACTCTGTCCAGTTCTGGAATCCTTAATGTAAGTAGGATATGAAACTGTTGGAACAGGTCCAGAGGAGGGCTACAAAGGTGATCTGAGGGCTAGAGCATCTCCCATAAGAGGACAGGCTGACAGAGTTGTGGTTGTTCAGCCTGGAAAATAGAAAGATCCAAGGAGATCTTATAGTGACTTTCCAGTACCTGAAAGGGGCCTACAAGAAAGCTGGAGAGGGACAATTCATAAAGGCTTGTGGTGATAGGGCAAGGGGGAATGGATATAAACTGGAGAAGGGTGGAGAAGGGCAGATTTAAACTAGACATTAGGAAGAATTTCTTCACTGTGAGAGTGATGAGGCACTGGAACAAGTTGCCAAGGGAGGTTGTGGATGCCCCATCCCTGGAGGTGTTTAAGGCCAGGTTGGATGGGGCCTTGGGCAGTCTGATCTAGTGGGATGTCCCTGCCCGTGGCAGGGGGGTTGGAACTAGATGATCTTTATGGTCCCTTCCAATCCCAACTCTTCTATGATTCTATGATTCTATGATTCTATAAGTGTTGAGATGTTAAACCTTTTCAAGATTATAGAGTGGCAGAATGGGATGAGAACTCCAGAAGTGTGTGTGATTCAGTAGATGTCTCTTGCTCTCTCTTTTTTTCTCCCTGTCACGTTAAAAGCTAATGGTGAAGGGAAGTCTTTGTGACCTCGTGCAATATTGACTTAAGAATAGTAATTCTGTCACTGTAGCTCCCCATGCTCATTGACTGCAGGAAGACCATGTAGGACATGACTTTGAGGAAGTCAAAGAGCTACTGGAGATGACTTAATCCCCACTAAGCTTGGCTCGCATTGTATAAGCCCTCAATTGAGAGTCAGAGAGAAAGACCTCCTTTCCCTCTCACCCCATTCTTTCAATTTCTTCTTTGCATGACTAATAATTGCATTCAGCAACTCTAGTGTTCAAGTTTATTGCCTACATGAATTGCATACTTCTATTGCAAGGGCTCCGGACATACATACATTGTGAAATGTATAGCCCATCTTCTGCTTCATATGAAATGGAGCTACTGAGTTATAATTGTAGAGAATCTGTAATATTTGTGTCCTTATCCACAGGCACAGAAATTGCTTATGCTAAGATTATACCAATATCTTTAGAGAAAGCATAAGAATACTTAGATTTATTTTCACATTCCTCAAGCAGGCAATATTTTTTATATTATTCTCTTAGAACCTAATAATGAAACTTGACTATTAATTGGGAGTAAATCCTTGATTGATGGGAATCCTTGTGGTATGTTGACTTTTGGTGACAGCAGTTCATGCCTGCTCTTTATACTGCACTGATATTTTTTCACTTGTTTTCTGGTTTTCCTAACTTTTTTTGAACTTAGGTCCTATTCTGTATGATTTTGAATTAAGGAAACAATTTGCAGTTGTAATCATTGCAGTTCTGAATATATACAACCTGGAAACAACTGTCTTTAATGGAGAAAAAAAAATAAAAGGAAGTACCCTAAAGATAATTTTAAAAGTCCCAACAACAATAAAACCTAACCAAAATAAAACAACAAGTAGAAGATTGTTTTATGTAAATTTCAAGGTTTATACTGTCATAAAGTTCATGGAAATTGATGAAAAGAAAAATGAATTGGAGAAAACCTCAGGAATTTCTATTCCTAGTGGTGAAACTGTAACAATTTTCCTACAGGTTTTGATTTTTTGTATTTCAGAGACTGCATTATAATGAACTGAAATTTTATTTAACTTGGACAGGTATGGAACTATGATGGCTCTTGATGGTTAGAATTCATACTATTACAGGCTTGTAGTAACAGTAATTTATGGATTCTGGTTTTTAAGTATTATATATCTATTTCGGCTATACATTTACAGTGTTGGCTTATAGCTAAAATATTTTTTATGAAATTGATGTTTTTTATTTTGAATTGTATTGCAAATGATGTCACGGTTACTTATTTAGAATGGAGGAAGTGAAGGGTTGTTTACAGTCTTACAATAAATATCACACATTTCTGGATTGCAGCATGGTCTTAGCAAGAAATGTGTATTTGAAGCTGATTCTGCACTATAGCCATGGAAGAAACTAGGTACCACATGTATGAAACCCATTAAAATATTTGCAAGACACCTCAGTGGAACAAGTTAAAAAATATGTATTTTTGTATTTTATTATGCATATATTTTTCATTTATATTTTAGTGGCAGACAATATAAATTACTGCATAATTCCAATATATCCCTATCCTCTCCTGTCAGACCTACCTAAACCAGATATTATGTATGTTATTATAAGGAATCTTGTCTATTTTTTTCCCTACAGAACATCATAAATACTGTATATATAACAGATCTATACTTAATTACAAATTATTCTAATTGTAGAAACAAGCTCTAATATCCTCCCTTGATTTAAATTATATAAAAATGTACACAGCAACAGCCAGACAACTTCATTTGCCTAATGCACAGGGTAAACAACCACAGAGCTACATCAGAATTCAGGTCTTGTGGCCTCAGCCCTCAGAAGCTCTTCCAGTAAAAAAATAACTATCACAATAATAATAAAAGTCAAAACATAAGTATAAATTGCTTGCTGTATAGGTGGGATACAAATCAAGATTTTGTCTTTTTTCTGTTGAAACATTTTTTTACAGCTGCATCCAGCTACGGGACGGTAAGTTCTGTGGTGAGGTGGCCATTAAAGGCGGTGGGGCGCTTCCCTGAGTGGGGAAAAGCCTAAAAAACTCGATTCGGGGTCGGCACTGGGCTCCTGGCTCAATGACCGTTCCTGCGCTGTGCCTGACGGGAGGGGGCGGGCCCAGAAGCTACCGCAGAGGATTTAAACGGCCCTTAGGGAGCACAGTGACCTGAGCACAGGCAAAGAGGAGCAGAACAAAGAGGTGTGGGGCACGTTGAACAGGGCACGTTAAAACAGGGCAGTTTGAGCGGCAGTTGGGGCAAGCAGGGAGTACGCAGTGAGGGGCTGGAGCACAGCCAGAAGGGACTGAGAACCATGGTGGCTACCCGTCAGAAGATAAAGGCTGCATCAAGCATGATGGAAGATGCCACCCAGACAGAGGCCCAGTGGGCGCATTCAGCTACCCAGACTCTGAGCTGCAGACAGTGCCCCCCTCCCACATCAGCTTGTGCCTCTGTTACTGACTTCACTTGTGAAAGATGCATTCACAGAATCACAGAATCACAGAATAACCAGGTTGGAAGAGACCCACTGGATTGTCGAGTCCAACCATTCCCACCAATCCCTAAATCATGCTCCTAAACACCTCATCTACCCTAACCTTAAACACCTCCAGAGACGGTGACTCAACCACCTCCCTGGGCAGACCGTTCCAATGCCTAACCACCCTCTCCATGAAGAACTTTTTCCTAATCTCAAGCCTAAATCTCCCCTGGTGGAGCTTGAGGCCATTCCCTCTCATCCTGTCCCCCTGTCACTTGGGAGAAGAGGCCAGCACCCCCCTCTCTACAACCTCCCTTCAGGTAGTTGTAGAAAGTAATAAGGTCTCCCCTCAGCCTCCTCTTCTCCAGGCTGAACAACCCCAGCTCTCTCAGCCGCTCCTCATAAGATTTGTTCTCCAGCCCCTTCACCAGCTTCATTGCTCTTCTCTGGACTCACTCCAGAGCCACAACATCCCTCTTGTGGTGAGGGGCCCAGAACTGAACACAGTACTCGAGGTGTGGTCTCACCAGTGCCGAGTACAGGGGGAGAATAACCTCCCTGGACCTGCTGGTTACGCAGTTCCTGATGCAAGCGAGGATGCCATTGGCCTTCTTGGCCACCTGGGCACACTGCTGGCTCATGTTCAGTCGGTTGTCAACCAGCACCCCCAGGTCCTTCTCCTCCTGGCAGCTTTCCAGCCAGGTTTCTCCTAGTTTGTACCTCTTCTTAGGGTTGTTGTGCCCCAAGTGCAGGACCCAGCATTTGGCCTTGTTAAACCTCATGCCGTTGGTCTCAGCCCAGAAGTCCAGCCTGTTCAGATCCCTTTGCAGAGCCTCCCGACCCTCCAGCAGATCCACACTTCCTCCCAGCTTGGTGTCATCTGCAAACTTGCTAAGGGAGGACTCAATGCCTTCATCCAGGTCGTTGATAAAGACATTAAACAGGACTGGACCCAGGACTGAGCCCTGGGGAACCCCACTTGTCACTGGCCTCCAGCTGGATTTAACTCCATTTACCACCACCCTCTGGGCCCAGCCATCCAACCAGTTTTTTACCCAGGAGAGTGTGCGCCTGTCCAGGCCAGAGGCCGACAGTTTCTGAAGCAGAATGCTGTGAGAAACTGTATCAAAGGCTTTACTGAAGTCCAGGAAGACCACATCCACAGCCTTTCCCTCGTCCAAGAGTTTAGTCACTTGGTCATAGAACGTGATCAGATTACTCTGGCAAGACCTGCCTTTCATGAACCCGTGTTGACTGGGCCTTATCACCCGGTTCTCTTGCAAGTGCTTCATGATCGCACTCAAGATCACCCGCTTCATGACTTTCCCCGGTACCGAGGTCAGGCTGACAGGCCTATAGTTCCCCGGATCCTCCCTGCGCCCCTTCTTATAGATGGGCACAACATCAGCCAGCCTCCAGTCCAGCGGAACCTCCCCAGTCATCCAGGACTGTTGGAAGATAATGGAAAGGGGTTTGGCCAGCACATCCGCCAGTTCCCTCAAAACTCTTGGGTGGACTCCATCCAGCCCCATAGACTTGTGGGCATCTAGCTGGGCAAGCAAGTCTCTAACCACCTCCTCTTGGATTCTCCCACAGAGGGAACAATTTTCCTTACTGTTAAAGACTGAGGCAAAGTAGGCATTGAGTACTTCAGCCTTGTCTTCGTCCCCTGTTACTGTTGTTCCCTCTGCATCTACTAGGGACTGGAGATTCTCCCTAGCCCTCCTTTTGCTGTTGATGTATTTGTAGAAAGACTTTTTGTTGTCTTTCACAGTCTTGGCCAGTCGCATTTCTAGTTGGGCCTTAGCCCTCCTGACTTTTTCCCTGCACATTCTCACTTCCTCCCTATAGTCCACCCAGGATGCCTGCCCCTTCCTCCAGAGGTCGTAGACCCTCTTCTTCCTATTGATGTCTCTTAGGACCTCCCTACTCAACCACGCTTGTTTCTTACCCCTCCGGCTACTTTTCCGGAACTTGGGGACAGCTTTCTCCTGAGCTGCTAGGAGTTCCTTCTTGAAGAGCGCCCAGCCCTCATGGACACCTTTGCCTTCAAGGAGCGCCTCCCACGGGACTTTTCCGACCAGCCTTCTGAACAGCCCAAAGTCTGCTCTCTGAAAGTTGAGGGCGACTGTTCTGCTAACCTCCTTCTTCATTTTACCCCGCACTGAGAACTCTATCATCTCATGATCGCTTTGCCCCAAGCGTCCTCCAGCCTTCACATCCCCCACCAGTCCTTCTCTGTTCACAAACAGCAGGTCCAGGAGGGCACCATCCCTTGTCGGTTTGCTCACCAGCTGTGTGAGGAAATTGTCTTCCACACACTCCAGGAACCTCCGGGACTGCTTCCTTTCTGCTGTATTATACTCCCAGCCTATATCTGGGAAATTGAAGTCTCCCACAAGGTCTAGAGGTAGCGATTTTGAGACTACACTCAGTTGTTTGTAGAAGATCTCATCAGCTGCTTCTTCCTGGCTGGGTGGTCTATAGCAGACTCCCATCACAATCCCTTCCTGCCCATGGACTCCTCTGATTTTCACCCACAGGCACTCAGTCCCATCTTGACCTTAGTCCAGTTCGAGGGTATCAAAGCCCTCTCTAACATAGAGGGCTACCCCGCCTCCTCTTCTGCCTTTCCTGTCCTTCCTGAAGAGTTTATATCCCACCATGGGTACGCTCCAGTTGTACGAGTCATCCCACCACGTCTCCGCAATGGCAACGACATCGTAGTCTCCTTGCCCTACCACAGCTTCCAGCTCCTCCTTCTTATTTCCCATGCTGCGTGCATTGGTGTAAATGCACTTCAGCTGGGCAGGTGAAGCTTCAGCCTTCGCAATAGGGCTCCTCCCCAACTGAGCGGTCCTTGACTTAACTAAGGCCACAGTGACAGTTTGCTGCCTACCATCCCCAGCTGCACTCACCCCCTCTTGCTTAATGGTGATATACTGGCAGGTGTTGCCAGCACACCACCCCTTTGCCACTGAAGTCTCACCTCCAGGCTCACTCCCATCCTGCCTGGCCTCCATCCCCTCCCCCTCACATCTAGTTTAAAGCTCGATTTATGAGCTTAACTATGTTTTTGGTGAGGGCTTTTGTCCCCCTAGGAGACAGGCGTGTCTCATCCCTGGTAAGAAAGCCTGGGGAATTCGAGTGGGGAAACTCCTTCGTATGGTGGAGGAATTAAGGGAAGACGTAAAGAGGCTGAGGAGCATCAGGGAGTGTGAGAGGGAGATAGACTAGTGGAGCAGTGCCCTCTTACTTACCCAGCAGCCTGCTGGAGCTGGTACTTCCAAACACCATCCACCTGCTAACTGCAAGGTTGGGGGAACAAGAGATGGGGAATGGCAGCAAGTTCCCGCCAGACAAAGGAAACGTGCTCCCCTCAACCAGACAGCAAAACCTGAGATCCCCCTGGTAAACAAGTACCATGTGCTGCAGGTGGAATCCAATCCTGAGAACGAGGATGATGGCTCCCACAGCCTAGAATCTTTCCCTAGGCCTCACCATCCTCAGAAAAAGATAAAAACATCCTCCATTAAGAAGAAGAGGGTGATTGTTGTAGGGGACTCCTTCCTAAAAGGAACAGAGGGACCCATTTGCAGACCAGACCCACTCCACAGAGAGGTCTGCTGCTTACCGAGGGCATCAGTGAAGGAGGTAGCTAGAAAACTTCCTTCCCTGGTCCACGAGACAGACTACTATCCTCTGATAGCAGTCCAAACTAGTAATGATGATTTAGTAAGCAGAAAGACCAAAGCCATCAAGAAAGACTTCAGGGCCATTGGGAAAATGATGGAGGCCTCTGGGGCTCAGACAGTATTCTGCTCCATCCCAAGGCTGAACAGAGAGGAGCAGGAAGTCAGGAAGAAGAATTCAACTAATGCCTGGCTCCGAGCCTGGTGTGAGGAAAGGGGCTTTGGCTTCTTTGATCATGGGGTGGCTCACACATCCCCAAATTCTGTTGCTAAGGAAGGGACATGTGTGTCTCCTAGGGGGGCTAAAGCCCTTGCTAAGAACTTAGCTAAGCTCATAAATCAAACTTCAGACTAGATGTGAAGGGGGAGGGGATTGAGACCAGGCTAGACAGGAGGGAGCCTGGATGTGGAGCACTGATGATTCAGAGAGGGTGTGATGGAGAGGGCCACCAGTAAAGCACCACACAGAAAGTGGGGGTGAACATACCTGGGGGTGGTAAGGGAGATACGGGCACTATGGTGATAGCTACTCCAGTTACCAGGCAATTGGGAATGAACTCTGTTCCCTCTAAGAGGGCTGAAGGCTCGGCAGCTCAGCTGAAGTGCATTTACACCAATGCACGCAGCATGGGTAATAAGAAGGAAGAGCTGGAAGCTGTTGTAGGGCAAGGAGCCTATGATGTTGTTGCCATCACAGAAACATGGTGGGATGACTCATATAACTGGAGTATAGACATGGTGGGGTACAAACTCTTCAGGCAGGATAGGAAGGGAAGGAGAGGAGGCGGGGTAGCCCTCTTTGTAAGCGAGGACTTGGACACTGTTGAGATGGATTGTGGCAATGAGGAGATTGAGTGCCTGTGAGTTAAAATCAGAGGAGCCCTTAAGAAGGTAGATTTTGTGATGGGAGTTTGTTACAGGCCACCCAGCCAAGGAGAAGCAGCTGACGAGCTCTTCTATAAACAGCTGGGGTTAATCTCTAGATCAATGCCTCTCATTCTTGTGGGAGACTTCAATCTTCCAGATATCTGCTGGAAGTATAATACAGCAGAAAGGAAGCAGTCTAGGAGGCTCCTGGAGTGCATGGAAGACAATTTCCTTGCACAGCTGGTGAATGAACCGACAAGGGAAGGTGCCCTCCTGGACCTGCTGTTTGTGAACAGAGAAGGCCTTGTGGGGGATGTGGCAGTAGGAGGACGCCTAGGACTAAGTGATCATGAGATGACAGGGTTTTCTGTTCTAGGCGAAGTGAATAGGGTGATTAGCAGGAGAGTAGCATTATATTTCCAGAGGGCAGACTTTGAACTCTTCAGAAGGCTGGTTGGCAAAGTCTCATGGGAGACAGTGGTTAAGGGCAAGGGAGCCCATGAGGGCTGGGAGCTCTTCAAAAAGGAGATCCTAGCAGCTCAGGAGAAAGCCATCCCCATGTTCCAAAAAAAAAAAAAAATGGCAGGGGAAAAAACCAGCTTAGTTGAACAGGTTGATCTTGAGTGATATCAAGAAGAAGAGGAATGTTTATGGGCTCTGGAAGAGGGGACAGGCCTCTTGGGTGGGCTAGAGGAGAGAAGTGAGATTGTGTAAAGCAAAAATCAGAAGGGCAAATGCTCAACTACAAATCAGATTCGCAAAGTTGGTGAAAGATAACAAAAAATCTTTCTATTAATACCTAAATATCTAAATAATAAAAAGAGGACTAGGGAGACCATACAGTCCCTGTTGGACACAGAAGGAGCAACAGTGACAGTGGATGAGGAAAAGGCTGAGGTACTTAATGCCTGGCTGGATGGCCGGGCCCAGAGAGTGGTTGTAAATGGTGCTAAATCCAGCTGGAGGCCAGTTACAAGTGAGGTTCCCCAGGGCTCAGTGCTGGGACCAGCCCCGTTCGATGTCTTTATCAATGACCTGGATGAAGGCATTGAGTGCACCCTTAGCAAGTTTGCAGGGAAGACAAAGCTGGGTGTAAGTGTTGATCTGCTGGAGGGTCAGGAGGCTCTGTAAAGGGATCTGAATAGGCTGGACTGCTGGGCTGAGTCCAATGGCATGAGGTATAACACAGCCAAATGCCAGGTCCTGCACTTGGGGTACAATAACCCTATGTAGTGCTACAGACTAGGAGAAGTCTGTCTAGAAAGCTGCCTGGAGGAGAAGGACCTGGGGGTGTTGGTTGACAGCCAACTGAACATGAGCCAACAGTGTGCCCAGGTGGCCAAGAAGGCCAATGGCATCTTGGCTTGTATCAGAAACAGCGTGACCAGCAGGTCCAGGGAGGTTATTCTCCCTCTGTACTTGGCACTGGTGAGACAGCACGTCGAATCCTGTGTTCAGTTCTGGGCCCCTCACCACAAGAAGGATGTTGAGGCTCTGGAGCGAGTCCAGAGAAGAGCAACAAAGCTGGTGAAGGGGCTGGAGAACAGGCCTTATGAGGAGCGGCTGAGAGAGCTGGGGTTGTTTAGCCTGGAGAAGAGGAGGCTGAGAGGAGACCTCATTGCTCTCTATCAGTATCTGAAAGGTGGTTGTAGAGAGGAGGGAGCTGGCCTCTTCTCCCAAGTGACAGGAGACAGGATGAGAGGGAATAGCCACAGGCTCCGCCAGGAGAGATTTAGGCTGGACATTAGGAAAAAAAATTTTACAGAAAGTGTCATTGGTCACTGGAACAGGCTGCCCAGGGAAGTGGTTGATTCACCTTCTCTGGAGGTGTGTAAGGCACAGGTGGACGAGGTACTGAGGGGCATAGTTTAGTGTTTGATAGGAATGGTTGGACTTGATGATCCAGTAGGTCTCTTCCAACCTGGTTATTCTATGATTTACAGGAATATCCCTCTTGTGGTATTCATGTTCATGCAATTCTGAAAAATTCAGTCGTAAATAACTTCTTAAAAATGCATATAATTTCAAAGATCCCCCTTGTAGTAAAAATCATACTGGAGTATTAATGAAATACGATTTTCTCTTTGGAAAGAAATCCTGTTAAGGGACTCTTATGTTAAATATAACATCAGTTTTGAAAAAGTGAGGAATTATGATCCAATTTTTCATCATCACAGTAGGGTTTTGATATACCACTGATTTTATTTTAGAACAAATATATCGTTGAAGTCTAAGAAAGAGAAGATATGTTTTTTGTTATCTGTCAATATAATAAGGCAACTTCACTAATACTATGTCTGAAAGAAGGTCGCTGAAGAGGAAATAAAGGACGATTAGATATTTTCAACATGTAACTCAAATATAAGGATATTTTACTTCTGATAGTCAGGTATTCTGTTTTCAGAATTCATGTCAAAACTATAGTATTAGTATTCTAATTCTGGATCTTTCTGATTCATCGCTTCAACTGTCATCCTAACTTCTTTAATTCAAAATTTTTGAGGCCAGTCACTAATAAAGTCAGTCAAAAATAATTCAAATTATTTTTCAAATATTGTGTAGTCATAGAATCACAGAATCCTAGAATAGTTAGGGTTGGAAAGGAACTTAAAGGTCATCTCCACCCCCACCCCCCACCCCCCCCCCGCCATGGGCAGGAACATCCCACTACATCAGGTTACTCAAGTAATGAAATATTACAGTTGAAATAATATGTACTGGAATTGTGTATTATGTTTTGAGTGACACAGTTTAGAATACCATATAATATTGCACAGTTTTTGATCTGAAGAATGGATGTTCTTAGGCCGCTCATTTATATGACAGTAGAATTCAATTCCATTCATGCTTTACACAATCAGACTTCTGGCAACAGAATTGTTTGAGTATTATAGATAAAACAGAACTGTTACAGATTACTTAGCAAAACCTAAAACCAGTGAACTTCACAGCTTACTAGGATTTATTCAAAACTTAAAAATTCAAGTGTGTTTCCAGAACAACTTCTCAGGTTTCAATCCTTTCTGTTTTGGGCATGCAAGCTGTCAAGAGAGTATGTTCTGACTTATTATCTGGAATTTTGTAAGATTCAGAGATATGTCTCTTTTAATTAGAAATCATGAAATCATTCAAGACTTGTACTGTCTTTTCATGTCAGACTTCAGAGTGTGCCTGTGTTCATTTGGCTATTCCAATGCAAGATTCAAGCCTCAGGTATTTCTCTGGCAAGTATAAAAAAAGTACTTCTGAGAGAGAAGTGGGAAAATCTATGACTTTGAACCTTTTAAAAGAATAACTCCTTTGTGATGGTTGAATAGGAACTCTGTTGGACAAAGAATATATTCTCATGTACTGATACAGTTAAGCTATGCTCAGCTCCCTGAGATGGAACCTTTTTTATCTTAAAATACAAAACTAATTTCACTAATAAATAATCCAATTTACATCTTCACATGGCAATTCTTTGGTTTTAGGGAAGGAAGAGAACTTTGTTTTAATCAGCTGTCCATATTCCCCTTGCGTCCTTGAAACAGTAGAAACACAGTCCAAAATGTGCTATCAAGAAGAAAAATAATATTTTAAATTTTTTTGCAATTAATTATGAAATCTTTTCACTTTCGTTATAGCTCTAACTCTTGCAGCATAGTTGAATATTTTGAAAGATCTTATTCTTTAAACACAGAGTGTAGATGTGGAACTAACAATTCACAGTTGTGCACGTTATGATCATTGTATTTATACTACTCTATCAGGCTTGTAAAGGTGAATGACACTTTCCAACAAGTAAAAGGCTTCAAGTTGCAGGTTTTACTGTCTGTAACAGTTTAAAACATCAGCTGCATGCCTTGAATGTCCACAAATAATGCCACTATGAACTTTTCTTTATGTGGGAATATTATTGAACAATTTTATTTTCCTTTTAATTAACCTCCATTTCCTCACTAAACCAAAGCTATGATCTCGCCAACAAAATGCTGTATTATGCAGACTAACGAAATTTTTTAAGTATATACGCTATTTCACTTAGAAGAGTAGTAAGTGCAATGTCCTAAGTAGTCCATTACAGTGAACAAAATCTGCACCATAACAAGATTCTAAGAAGTTAGTTGATCTAAGTTTCCAATTCCTGTATTACAATTCTACTTTTTATCTTTTTTTTTCTCAATTGTCATGTGGAGTCTACTTATCATTTAGTAAGCGAGCGTTTTACTGTCTGAAACTTCAGAAGTCAAGACCCCTTTGCAAAGTTGTTTCCTACATCCTGAGAACATGTAAGTTAAATGCATGTTAAGTAAAAAGGCATGTGTCTCTCCTACTTCCGGTTATGCCATTGCACACTATCAAAAGTAATAATAGTCATGAGGTGCATTTTCTGTGGTGTGAAATATATAAAACTTCTACATTTAGGGCAAAATTGTTGAGCTTCTAATTGAATGGACTCATTTGATGTTAGTGGTCCTGTAAGGAAGTCCATTTTTAAAAGCATATTCCATGAAAACAGAACAAAACAGGAATTATTGCTTTTTCAGTATAACCTGGCTCTACCAGTTGAAAGTAAAATTTCCAAATAATAAGCACTCTGGTGTTTCTATTTTATTGACTGTAAAGGAGACAAGAAACAAACATCTGGATTACTAAACATCTCCTTCCTCTGTCCATCAAGATTTCCTGAAAGTAGTCTATCCATCCTGTTAGGCATGAAGCCAATGTCAGAATTTTCCTTTGGCTATCTTGCATGTGATCAGAATTATTAATTTCTACAATGTTTCAGACAGTATTCTTTTTCACTGGTTAATAATATAATCTCTCACATTCTAGCCTGTCAGAGTATGTGGCATTACTAATATGTCAAAAGGTAATATAAAAATATTTATGCTTTAAAATTGCTTTGCTGCATTAAGACACCTGAATTAAGTTCTCTGCAGTGTGGTACTGAAAGATACCATGAAGGATTCAATTCTGTGATGAAGCAGTTCTAGCATTTTTTTGTACTTTAGAACTAGAGATGAGATCATTAGTTCAACAGATGGATCATTTCATCTCACAAGTTATGATTGCATGAATAAATGCTGATTTTCTCATTACAGTGTATATATCACATGCATATCTATGTGTATGCATATATATAGCTACATCTTATTGCAGTCTATGTGTCTTTCAAAATCTCATGAAAACATAATGACTGCCCAATTGTCCCATGAACTATAATGTAGCTCAGTGCAATACCTTGCAGGAAGGAAAGTTTAATTTATGGCACAACTGATTTCAGTTCCAAGCTCACAATTTCATGTCAGAAGAGATGGTAAGCAAGAAATGACCATGAGTGTTGTTAGCCCTCTGGAGCTAGACTGCAAAGTGTTTGACATCTAGCGAGCCACTGGCCTGAGAAGACTCAATATCAGTGGCAAAACCAAGAAGGCATAAAACCAATAACAGTGGTCATGAGGAGCTTGGAAGAAGAAAATCATGCTATGGAAATTTTTATGAAGGACTTGTGGGATGGTTGTTGACAATTTCAGTAAAGTATGAATACGAGCTTGTAACAATAATCTTGGTCTTAGCTTAAAACGAAAGCTGAGTCTGTGCATGTTCATACATCACAGTTTCATACCCACCAGCACCCTAATATGTGTAAGTAGTCTGCCAAACACTGCAAGTTGAAGACTCCTTCATCCAGGCAGTCTGTCCAGGGTTGCTGCAATAACATGGAGGATTGAGGGGGCATCAGTTTTCAAGTCCCTTCTCATGCTTCCTGTGGTCTGCTTAGCAGTGTGCTGATTTTGGTTGTGCCTCACTGGCACCAGTCAGAGGATGACAGTGGTTCAATTTTCTACCCAGTCCAACCTCTGAAAGGTGCTAGAATTTAATCACTGTCTCTGTTTCAAATCTAGTTGTTCTAATAGTTCTCATGTAGATGTGTCTTAGGATTTTGATGACACAATGTCACATGTCAGCTGCACGTTTTTGTAGCCCTTCTACATTCATATCAGTGTGAACACTGTTATGACAATTTTTCAAAGTCCTAGAAGTTTCGTGGGCTGTTATTTTCTTACATATTGCAGACAGTTTGGTATCTACCGGTGAAACATCTACCTTATATGATTTCTAAAGTGTCTTCTCAAATATCTCCCAAGCTTCTTGTGTATTTCAACAATATATTGTCAGAAATTTTGCACATTCCTGGTACAAATCAAGATTACAATTCTATTTCTCCTATGCAATACTTACCATCTTTATATTCTAATATAATGCATCTTTATATGCAATCTCTCTGTTTCATTTGTTACTGGTGAGGTTTATGATGTGCTTTCTGACTTTCTCATTCTCTGCTATTTACCTCACATTATCCATTTTTATCCAAGGCAAACTGGAAAAAATTTGAAAAGAAGCAGAAGATGCATATGCCATTGCTAGGACAGATGTGCTCGTTTTGTAAATTTTCATCATACTTTCACTGAATGTACTGCTGCATATTGATCAAAGGCTACTTCTCTGGTTAATCTGTACTTCACTGGTTATAACAGAGATGGCAGCTGACATCAGGCACAGATCTTCATCAAGGTTCTGCTATGCAACATATTACAGCTAAGAGCAAGAGCTGACTCCCCTGAGATAGCAGCAAAGTGATCAATACCACACAGGTAATATAAAGCTCAATTCTAGACACTTCTGTCATGAGAAGAAAATTTGAGTTGTAGAACAGTAAGGTAGAAATTTTAAGTAAGTTCTGTTTTGTAAGAAGAATCTTATTTTGCATATTATTCCATCACAGAGCATATTTCTTACAATGTTAAAAACTTGTATGTAACATATAAAAAAAAAAATTTGTACCATCAATCTCACATCTGATTAGTAATGTCTAGAGAAAAAAATATTTTATCATAGGAAAAAAACCACAACTGTTCAAATGCTTTCTATTTGAACCATTAAGTTTACTTAGAAAGTTGCTTCAGAACCACTGGAATGATTATGAAAGCTAATAAAAGTGTAAGAATATAAGCCTTGAAATATGGTAAAATCCAGCCTCTTCAGGTCTCTGCATTGGCTTGGGATATTGTCTTCCATAGCTTCCCTGGCTTGACATCCAGTTCCAGATACTGTGGTTAACATGAAGGTAAAATACAGTTGAAATGTGCTGCCCATAAATGTGCATAATCTTTGTGCATCTCTTGTGTCCTTGCAGCCTAGAAGAAAGCAAGCAAGGAGGGGAGCAGAGGGAGTTGTTGAGTGACTGTAAAGAAATGGCAGGCCCCTGGCAAGTGGTGTCCCTATAAGAACAGGAGGGATTAATCATGTTGCACCTCGATGTCTCAACATGGAGCTAGGTTGTGGGGATGTGTGGATGTAACGCACAGGCCACACCACCCTTTAGGGTCTAACAGCTAGAAAATGCACTGGAGAGTTTCTTGATACCTGTGGATGCTTCTACTATGCTGGATAATGTGCAATTCCATCATTAAGCATAGGGACAAAAATTTTCCTCCTTGACTAGTACTTGGTGGTACATACGCTCTAAATTCTTCTTTCTGTGGCATAAGTATCCACGATGTACAAGTACTGCTTCATTTTCTTGTTGTAAGTCATCAAAAGGATGAAGGATTTTCAAACATAACTATTATAGATATGCACAGTGCTCATTTTTTTACAGATCAAAACTGTTCAAGGTTTTGAATTCAATAGCATTGTCAGACTGCATGTAAACTTCCCAGTGCTATACTGCAAGGTCTGTCTCTGTCAATTCATATAACAAACTCACGTAGGCAGACTGGAACAAAAGGAACATTTTTTGGGGGGAGATCTAATTGCTCTCTATAACTACCTGAGGGGAGGTTGTAGAGAGAAGGGTAATGACCTCTTCTCCCAAGTGACAGGGGACAGGACAAGAGGGAATGGCCACAAGCTCTGCCAGGGGAGATTTAGACTGGATATTAGGAAAAAAAAAATCACAGAAAGTGTCATTGGGCACTGGAACAGGCTGCCCAGGGAGGTGGTTGAGTCACCTTCCCTGGAGGTGTTTAAGGCACGGGTGGACGAGGTACTGAGGGGCATGGGTTAGTGTTTGATAGGAATGGTTGAACTCAATGATCCGGTGGGTCTCTTCCAACCTGGTTATTCTGTGATTCTGTGATTCAGTAATTCTCTTGTGGTTAGTGGGGCAGGTAAGTCTGGTCAATAGAAGATTTGCACGTATCTTTTTATCTTTAAAACCATGTCTGCAGTTGGCATATGCATCTCAGAGTGGAAAGGTAAAATGTTTACTCTGTTTAAGTGAGTAAAAAACTATTTTGTACAGATAAGATTTAGCATGGAATTATGGGAGTACAGAGATTTCAGAAATGAGCTAGATTGGCTGATAGACACCTATTTATGTAAAAAGAAATCTGGGGGATGAAATGACAGTTAGTGGGATTTTGTAAGCAAAAAACTTTGGAGTGGTTACATTCCACCTATGTAACTCGCTACCACCTTTTCAGTCCTCCATAGGCAATGTTTTTGGGCTTTTGGAGTGCAATGATTGATCTAAAAAGTCTTGAAAAGAAAAAAATAAATGATAGAACAGGACTGAAGCACAATTCATGTTAGATTGAGTTATGAGTGCCTACGTGTCTGAACACAGAAGAAGTATGATGAAGTTAGTCATATGCATAACATCTACAACAAGAAAAAAGTATGAGTCATATTGAACTATGAGACATAATCTGTAAGAGATTCAATGCTTGCTCAAACTGAGCACTTTCTGATCCTAGGATGCCTGTTCCATGGCAGGTTTTCTGACATTGTACAGACAATTTTGTATGCATAAACTACTTGTCTGTGCCTACTTGTCTTCTAGAACATGATAGAAATATTTTATTTTACTGTATTATCTATTTGAAATTGGCAATATTTGTCGGGGGGTGTGGGGGGTAGAAAATACAGCAGATTGTCTATACCTGTAAAACCAGTACATTGACCTCTGGAACTGAAAAGAACAGAAAACATTATCAATAGCACAGTTTGAATGGACTGCTATTAATCTAATTTCTAGAACCTTCTAGTTTCTTGTCACGATAACCATGAATTTAGCCTGACACCTAAACCTCTCTTGACCTAATTTTGTTATAAATTATGTAGTTAATGTTAGCTTGCTTGATTTTTACATTAGCCAGCTAAGGATTCTCAAAGTCTTTTAAAGATTAGCCTAATATAAACTCTTAACACAGGGCAGCTTATTTCAGGTCTATTGATCAACACAGAGAAGAGTATAATGTAAAGGAAAGAAAAAACTCTGCAGAAGGATCATAATTGAAATAAATTTTATTGAGTGGAAATAGCAGTACAGAAATACAAGAAAAATGAAGCAGTGTTTCAAAACAAAAAAAAAGGAATAGCAAAATAGCAAATTTAAATTGCTAAATTTAAGTTCCCTTATTTCTGTTGATTTGGGAAGAACAATGGTGATAAAAAAAATCCCTATAGAGTTCCAAGGGTACAGGTTCCTATGAAAGGGCAGTGGATGAGCAATATATAAGCCATATGGCGATTTAGCAATTATGTAGTTAATGAGATATACGGAAAATAAGCACCTAGGCAAATAATGAGTCATTAATCAGCCAGGTAATTAAGCAGTATATGCAATGTCTGATGGCTCCTACCTTTTCCATTAAATTTACTTAGAACGAGACCAGCTTCTGTGTATACAGCAAAGTACTGAGCCTTAATTTTAGTGCTCATTAGGAAATAAATAATAATGAAGGGAAGTTTATCTAAGATCTCTTAAAAGTATGACTCAGAGTAAATGAAACAAACAGAATGAATGAGCTCCTACAAAAATATTTAATTTTAATGAGTTTTCTCCATTTATAAGCAACACATTACTGGCATTAGGATGGTGAAGAATGTAGTAGATTATGAGAAATGGTAAAACTCACATCATGGTACACTACCATAAAGTATGATAGAAACAGAAAAAAGCTTTCTGACTGTAAGACTGAAGTATCTCAGATTGATGTGATCATTGTTAAAAGTTTAAGGAATAACAGCAGTGAATATGATGATAAGGGTAAGAGAAGTAGCTCACACTTAACTTAAAAGCACCTTCAAAATCTTTCTAAGTACTTTCTGATGTAAATACATATATTTTTTGCGTTCATGTTTAGTAGCCTGGTATGCATCTGAAGTACTTTTAACCATTAGACCAATTGGCCTAAAAATATAACTGCCATCTTGTTCATAGAATTGTTATTTTAAAATTACTTGGGAAAATTAATTCTGAAAATCCCAGTGAGTAATTTTCACTTTTCATGAAATATCACCTGTAAAAGATGCGAGTACCTAAAACATATGTGAGAATAAAAGTACCAGACACCTAAACTGATAAGAATGAAAAATCAGAATTTCTTTTCATGTAACATGAAGCTGGATAGCATTTCTTTTTTGTGTTAATACATTGACATAATTCATTATCAATCACACAGAGTCTGTCTTGCCTTCTGGAGTTACATTCGCAAAGTCACAAATCACAGCAGTCACTAAAAATAACAAATTAAGTGCATACTAAATTTTAAAGTAATCTCTCTGTCAAAGCCATTAAGCCTTACGGGTTTGTGTTGTTTCCATAATAGGTGCTTTAAATCAAGTGATAGACAAAAAAGAAAATGATAACTCAAACTAAGCATTGTACTTACAAGTAATTCTTTGCATGATTGTCTTTCCTCTTCTGCATGTGTCTTTCCTTTTCTGCAGGTCATAGGAAAGAACATAGAAAAAAGATTGAATTCAAATGGATTTCTAAAAAATTGCAAGAAAGGAGCAGAATGAGAGTTAGCACAAACGGGGTGAAGAACTGGCCTCGCTATTTTCGTGCAATTAAAAGACAAAGTGAGAGTCAAAGAAACTTTGAATAGCTGACATATAATAATTATGGTCCTCAAATTTGTCATGTTTGTGTAGGCTTCAAGGAAAGGTCTACTAACCCAGAGCTTAATCATATTTAGTGTTTCCTTTTGTGCACAGAGATATACAACTGGTATATTTTTGTATATATTTTGCAGTGGAGAATTGCCTGCCAATACAATAAACTCAAAGGTTTGAAAGGCACAGAGTATTTACTCTGATTTCAGCTATCACTGCCCAAACATTTATTTGGCTTCACAAAACTGAACCATTAGCATAGATTAATAAAGCTGGAATCAGTAGAGCATTTTTTTCCAAATTACAAGCAAATTATCCTAGCAAAATTTCAGTCTAGCATTTTTAAGTTCAGCTATATGGACAGATGGAATTGAAAGAAATAGTCTTTTTAAAAATACAGGAAAGCTGATTTCTAAAGCTTAAGTACTCTGTCAGGGCATGCTGCATCAGGAAGAGAAGCCCAGATCTTTTGATAATAAAGATACCATCTGATCTGATTGAAACTACAAGAATACTCTATGAAACACTTCTTGAGTTCAAAAATAAGTTGTGGCAGTAAAGCATCTTCCTTCTGATTTCCTCAAACTATTTCTGACCCATTTCTTTGTGGCACACCTTGATGCTCTGCGATCTTCCCACAGAGGTCCGAGAAAGTACAGTTCTGGATAGGTACAGAAGCTTAAGTCACAAGAGCTGTACAACTGCAGTAGCACGGCCTGACAGATACATCTGGGTGTCCCATCAGAGATGATAATCTCCACAGTAGTATGACTCTGTGTAGTTACTGTCATTAGTAATTGGTTTGGGACTAGTTTGGAGTTCTCCCCAGTTGTTCACTTTCTGACACAGAAACTACTCTTAATGTCTATTGTCTCCACACAAAACTGATGTGATAATGATTGGGAAGGGATGGCACAGGAGTGAGGAGGATCACACTGAGGACAGGCAACAAAGGCAAGTTACTAAACCTGTGATAGCTTTAGTGACTTCTGTGATTCATAGATAAATCCACATTTCAAATCAGTCCCAACAGTGGTCCTAGCCTTGTAGCTGTGTTTGAATTGTTGAGCATGAAATGGAAACTGAATTAAACAGACCAGCACAATAATGATGGGAAGAAGCAGAAAATGGAAGGCTACTGGTTTTGTGAACTGCTGTTCAGTGGAGGTAGCCTAATATCTTGATGTAAGTTTAAGGTCAGTTTCTTAAACCTTTTACAATTTCTCCACTTCTTAAGAGATTTTCTCACATTTGTAGAAGAGTATGTCCTTTATTTAAAACTTACCTTCATTTGCTAAGCTTTTGTGTCAAAACCATCACAGCCATCAATGTTCATGCAATATAATCTGCAGATAGAAAAAGACATAAAAATATTTAACAGAAGATGTGTATTAAGATTCATATTTTTTTTTTCCATCAGCCAACCTTTATTTATAAATGCATAATCCTATATACAGTGATAGAGGACTATCTTTTCTTGATAATAGTCAGCTTTTCATGATGTAAAGAGGAATGCTGCCAGTTGATAAATAGAAGTGACTGTTCCCGCCTCCTGAGAACTGATGAGAAACACCTGGAGTGCTGTGTCCAATGCTGGGCTCTCCAGCAAAAAGGAGATACGGTGCTACAGAAGAGACATTCTGCTATGCAGGCTTTCCTGTCTATTGGGAAATAAAGGATTTAAGCTAATTTAATCTTGAACCTTCTTAAAATGCTTGTTCTTCAGAAAAAACTATAGTATGATTCTCTCCATTAAAATATACTTGGGGAGGGCAGCTGTTCTGGTTCTGCTTTTTCTTTTTAATATAGGAGCACTGAGAGGCACATATTCTTTACATGTTTTCCTGTGTTGTCACAATCATTACATGCTTATAATAAAATTTCTGCAATGGAAACAACAGCTAAAGACAACAATCAGTAAGTAAATATCAGTGGAAATACTCAACTACTCATGTACTTACATAAAATGAACATTATGTATTTTCCTTGTCAAAAGAATTGCCAGAGATTAATTTTTTTATTTTCTGTAAACGTGTACCAAAATATTTTCATAGGATTTACAGGAAAGGTTTATTAGTAGTCTAATTGGAAAAATGAAGCACCATTTTAGTCTAATATTAAATGGGATGTCTTTGAAAAATGGGATGACTTTCTCACATCAGCTGCTATTTAAAAACTAAAAAAAGTATAAGTATGCTAGATGATATATGCAAGATTTCATTTGCATACTTACTTTTAACTGATATGCACTTTTGTTTTACTATCAAATGATTAATGATAATAGTTTGTCTTGGGTAAATAAAGCTGCAAAAGTAGAAATTGGTTAACTAATATTTGCTTATTATGCTCTACTGCACACTCAGGTAGGCAGGAAATAGAACACAGGGAGTGTGATTGATTGATTGATTGATTGATTTTAGAATTGATACTTCCTAGATTTGAAGTGTTGATTTAGGTACCATTTTCAATATCTCCCACTTGACTAGTGTAGTGACATGAGATTTTGAAAAATTCAGAGAGAATTTAAAATACTGGATCACTAATCTAAATAAATAAATGGAACATTATTTCTACTTATTAGAAATTGTTATTTTAGTAAATATGTTCCTCAGATACTGCTGTTCATAGCATGCCATTAAGGTAACAGTTATGTGTATGGCAGCAGGGAGAGTAGTGCCTTATTTTTCCATTGCAGAAGGGTGAGTTCTGTGCAGTGATAGCTAGACAGTCAGAAATGGACTCTCAGTAACTGCAGGACATCTTACTGCTTCTCCCTATATGCCTTCCATTTCTTTGTCCTAGATTGTCAGTGGATATTGTACTACTGCTACCGCACGCAAACACAGAACTGTTGATCCAGCATGTATAGAATAAACTTTGTTTGACAGACTGGTATATGAGGCTGTGCAATAATATCATAATGCACTTTGCTGGTATCTAGTTACGCTTCTACTTTCCTGGCTTTTTCTGTTTCTTACCTGACTATTCTGTTTTCTCTGATTCCTCAGGCTTTGAGGGGAATATTGTATTAAATATGTAGGTTTATTCAATAACTTACTCTAATTATAAAATCAGAGTGCACCATATGATTAACTCTGTTGGTTACAACAGTTCTTTTTAAAAGAAGTCAATTAACACCTCTTAGTGATTAGAACATGAAATTCCTGATTATTTCAAAGAGGAAGGATTATGAGCCAATTAGTGTGTTTCAGTATCTCATGAAACATTCTGATGTGACATCTTATATATGCGCACAAGTATATATGTATATATGTGTGTACATATACATATGTTTTACAGATTAGGTAGAGAGATAAAGGACTTTGAAGCTGAAAAATGGTAGAATTAAGGTAATTTACATAACTATAGTTCAATTTCATGTTTTAAAAGAAGAGGAAGTAATGTGACCTTAGCTTGCTTCTATTATGAGATTGTGTTAACCTTTTGTCATTTTCTCCCCACATACATTTCTGTCATAAAAAAAATTGAGCTTACAGTTTGGTGTAATACCTTCATTGCTATACCAAAAGCTAGAAGAGTTGTTAATAAGCAGTGGAGATTGACTGAACAATTAGTGAAAACTAGTACAAGGGCAAGTGTAACTCCTGGCAAGGATCAGACACAATTGCTGCTTTTCTTCACTAATTGGTACCTGCTGATCAGAGTGCTTATCTATGATACATTTATAAAATATATACTTAGTTCTGCCTCAAGTATGGTTCAAGAATTCTTTCCTGAGCTATTTATTTTCCTTTCTTTTATTCTCATCTCTTTGCACAGCACAGGTCTTAAGAGAGCCAGAAATATACCCTGACATGTTATGCAAAAGGAGACTGATGTGACAGCAGGACATACTCAGATGTTTCTCTTTTTCTTCCCAAATCAGTACTGCTAAGTTTTCAAAAGTCCTGTTTGATTCCTGCTGTGCATATGTAGATACTTAGACGCGTACACATTAATATATATATATCATATGCATATATCATATGCATATACCATAAAAAAATATGATAATAGAGAATTTGGAGTAAAACTTCATATACTTTACAACTGCATGTTTTTCATTAACATGGAAACAATAATCTACAGGAGCAAATTGATTAAATTGATCAAATTAGGTGGTTTGAAAGCTCCCTCTAGGCTGTTATGATGGATCATAGCTTGACAAAGGATGAATAATGCATAAGGGCCAACATGTTGACAGGTTATCTAATTACATTGTTAATGCAACCATGATACAAGAATTTCAGAAAGCAAAACCGGACAAGTCTGAAACATTATAATGGTTATCTAATTTCATATAGTGAAAATGTCAAAGACTGAATAACAATCAGTGTATGATACAGAGAGTAAAGCTAATGAACTGTACACATAATGTGAAAAAGATAAGGGAAAATGGTAAAGATAAAAATGATGATGAATTCAACAAAATATTAAAAAATACTGAGACTACTGTCTGGTTGTGTCAGTGCTGTTGTCTTTATCACTCACAATAGGCTGTGAATGGTTTGTACATATTGGCATGCAGAGGAAGGAACAAAATTTTCAGGAATAGAGCGAGTAAAGTAGCATGACATTAATTAAGATTTCTTTTTATTTGGACTTTACTAATATCAGATATAGATACATCCCCTTATAAACATGAAGTTCATCCTGAAGTTTTAATTTGTCTTTAATGTGTATAGATTATATTTTGCCACCTAAACTTCAGGAACTGTTCTCAATACCTGCCAGGAGACGCCAGATAACACAACTCTACTATAAATTAAATATAAAAATAGATGGTTTAATAGAATAAGGACTATAAATTATAACTACTATTCCTAATAGAGAAATAACAAATAATCTCTGAAGGTATCACTAGAGTAAATAGTCTCCTCCTTACCACGTTAATGATATTTTAGTCAGTCTTTTGGTAAAGGTGCAGAATCAGGGGTAAGTTTCCTCAGTACTTATGAACCCAGCTTTGTTTATGGTACAATCAAAATAGGGCATTGCAGTTTTTTATTATCATGAATATTTATTATTATTATTAATTACTATGATCTGTACCTATATATGTGTGTTTTCTCAAAAGAAATCTCTCGGGGTTTTGCTTTTCAGTAATTTGAGCTACTATTATAAACAACTATTATTTAAGTAGATTTTAAAATTCAGATTGTTCCAGTTTTCAGTGGATGAGCTTATGAAAGAAGAGACATCTCAATGAAAACAGCTAACTCAAAGTTAAATAGTTTTGGGTTTTTTTTAGAAAATGTAATCTGGATTTAAACTAGAAAGTGCTGGAAAATAAGTCACAAAAGTGGCAAAAGAAAAGTGCAAACCCCAATAAAATAAGAAGGGAGGTGATCTAGAAAGACATAAAGCAATCTGTGCAGCTGGGTTAATGACAGACATTGAGGTGAAAAAAGAATTAAATGGATTAAATGGTAGATCATTAATTTCAGGGGAAAAGGCTAAAATGAAGAATAAGGAGAAATGAAGGGAAAAGAGGAGTATTTCCTGTAGCAAATTCATGAACCATAGAGGAAGGCAGCTAAGAGGAAGGCTGAAGAATCAGTGCATTTTCTGTGTGACATTTTGGGTGAGGGCTTGCTTCTGAAGAGATGTGACATAACAGTGTAGGAAGTTACAGGCTGAACAGTGGTGAATCATAGACTTTGGGAATGAGCTAAAGGTTCATCAAATGTACTACTCCAAGAATAAGTTAACTCCTAAAAAGTTCTGTTATGATCTGTGTGACCTCATTAACATAAAAAATCCAAACATAATAAGAGTTTTCAAAATGTGGTAATGGAGCTATCTCTATAATATAAGAAGTAATATATTAGCTGTATTGAAATAGTGTAAGAATTGGGTTCATGACTGTTAAAGACTGCATCTTTTTTTGGTTTTATGGATTCTTTTTTGCCTTCCCTGAACTGAACTGTTTGCCTATTTGACTTTGTTGTAACAGGCTTTCCCCAAAGACACAAACTGATCTATCACCTGTTCTGGTGATGCCCCTAAATGTTCACACTGTTACCTTCTTGCCAAGAAATCTGTAT
The DNA here is from genome assembly GCA_033459285.1 of Clamator glandarius. Lineage (NCBI taxonomy): Eukaryota > Metazoa > Chordata > Aves > Cuculiformes > Cuculidae > Clamator > Clamator glandarius. Next base: position 663,269 of record JAUNZM010000282.1, on the reverse strand, counting down.
ACTAGAGCCCACTGTGTGAACAGTTCCTTTGTATTGACTATGGCAGAAGATCTCATACAATGAGGGTGCTTCCATCCTGGCATTTAGATTGCTGTGCTTTGTTCCTAATCTGCCAATCCCAAAAGAGTAGCCACTGGGATTTATAGCAATTTAGTTATGCTACAAGTGATGGATAGAGCTTCATTCCTCAAATCTTCCCCATGGTAGCTTGAACTACCTGACATCACACTGGCCCATTGAAGCCTTTTTGGACCATGTGAACCATAAATGCTTTAACTGTTTCTGTATGTCCATTTCAGCAATCTATGTTCAACAAGTGGCAAAGTGTCAGTACAGAGTGTAAATTTGCCTTGCTCTGCAATTCTGTAAAGGTTCTGATTTTATACATCATCTATGTTTCATTCCTACTTGCTCAGTATGGGGCCTATTTATGGAACAAATTACTTACCTCTCAGAGGAAACCTGGGCAAAAGTAACAGTCCCTATCTCAGACAGACAGTATGCATCCTTACTGAAATAAACTCAGTCCCAACACTAGCTTAGGAGGCCACTTTCAAAAACCTTTACCCTACAACTCATGCCATGAAGATGATTAATACCATTCTATTACAGCACCATTCTAGCTGGCTGTAACAAAGGTTTCTCATTTTATAATGAATTTCATAGTTTCATACTTTAATGACTGAAGAGAAACACAGAGTATCTGAGTCAGGAAGGTCCAGATCACTTGATCCAGCCCCTGCTCTGAGCAGGTCAGCCATAGCATGTTGCCCAGGACTGCATCTATCCTTGGAGACACCACAAAATCTCTGGGCAATCTATTCTAGTATTCAAGTATTATCAGAGTGATAAATTACTCTCTGAGGACTGTTCTGGTCCAGGCTTAATAGTTCCAAATGTCCCAGCCTCCCCTTGCATGAGGTGCTCAAGTTTCTCAGTTATCTTAGCGGCCCCAGATTGACTACATTTATATCCCCATGCACTTCCCGTAGTCCTAAACCTGGAGAGCTGCATCATAAGCTCAGCTGAGCTAAGGTCTCTGGCACACTGAGTAGCTAGGGTAGTAAGAGCAGCTGCTACTACAAGAAGTGCTGAAGACCATGCTCTGTAGGATGTCAGCACCATTTCTGAGCACAAACATTGTTAGCAGTTCCATCTGCTGCTGGAGCTCAGCAGCAGTCACAATCTCCTGTAGCTACGCTTTTCTGGCAGAGATATTCACAAGAGACAGAGTCTTCTGAAAATTCCAGCAGTTACTCCCAGGAAATCTAGAAAAGGGGCTCAGAAACTACTACGCAAGAAGCTGAGACTGTGGCCTGCTTCCTTTAGGTGTACTGATCTCTGGTATGATGCAAAAAGGGTATAGGCATATACAGTAGTCCTCTGGCCAACTTTGTATGCTTGCTTATTTTCTAATTATGCATCTCTGTGTGGTTTTCTCCCCTATAAATCCACTCATGTATTATTTATAATTAAATACTCATCGAACTGAAAAATACAGACACTGTAACTAGTGTTAAGGGACATGGCTTTTCTGTAATAACTTATTTATCTGCAATAGAACAACAATGGAGAGGCATATGGCTACATCAGCCACCAGCTACAAACTAAAATAATTAAACATGGAGATTTCTCTGACGAAAGTATCCTGCATCTAATGCCCCCATATAATTTTTCTGTAACCAAAAATATCTTAAATTATTAAATCCTAGAAATCTCATGTTTCTTTGCAGCATCTGATGCTATAAACATTCAACCATTAATCTTTCTTAGACATATTGTCTCTTCATACTTGTTTTTTTGTTAATTTGGACCTGGGAGGGTTTAGTTTTGTTCTGAAAGATGCAAAAGAGAAGCAGTCACTGCTATATAGTGTTGAGTAAGGTAAAGTATTGTATATTGTACTTCTGAAGTCCAAATGTACTAAGGATTCCAACCTATGTAGATGACATAATTATGAAATCTCCATATTTTTTATTAACTGTCAGTAAATATTTGCTTTCAATGTACGGTTACAGAAGCTTTTAATTTCCTTTTTGTTTTGGTTTATTTTCCTCTTCCAAAATATATTGGAAGAGGCAAAGCAAGGGAAAAAATGTGGTTTATTATGTTTTCCTATTACACTATAGACCTTCACCTCTTGAATATAAAAAATAATACATAGGAAAAATGTAATGAGAACTCTTGGCATTTCAAAAGTTCTGATAAGTTTTTATTATTCCATTCTTCAAGTAAGCCTATAAAATAATCAAGTATCATCTAAATTTCACAGACAGGAAAGTAGAAACAGTTATTTAAGTGCTATGTCCAGCTCAAACTAGCATAAATGGAACTAAGTTGTTGTAGTTAAAGATGATATGAAAATATGTGTATTACAATCTCAGGCTTGTGAGTATACTATGTGGCAAGTTTGAATGTCCGAGGCTGGGGTTTAAGTCCAAACATTATACTGAAAACAGATTTCATAGCACTATTCACTTTATGAAATGATATGCAAAACAAAACCAAAAAACTAATGCATTTTCAAGGTGATGTGTTGAAGGGAAGAATAGGACAAAACATAATGCCTTTCCTCCCCAAAATGCTGAAACAATCAAGACTAATGAAATCTACATTTAAAAAGCTTGACTGTAATAAAAATGAATGCTACAAGTTACAGGCATTAATGAACAATTAATTCAGAAAGCCTTCATCTTCTGACACATGCCCTTTGCTGACTTTATTTTCTCCTTGGTGTAGTTAGTATATTAGACTTCAAAACAAAGAGGATGTCTGTATAAAATCTAATTTTGACTTTTAGGAATGTGAGCCAGCACAACTCATTATTTTTTTCCTGGAGTCAATCAGAATCTGAGCTTGAATACAGTGTTATTTTATTATTTAGAGTTGTATGGAATATAAAATAATTCTAAATATCAATATAATTTAAAAAAATATCGCTTTGCTGCTATTGCATGTAGGATTATAGACACAATAATAATTTTATTACTTGGAGTAGTATATAGCACAACTAAAATACCGATGTCTTGGAGCTTTTGAACAGTTTATATTATACTCCTAAACATCAGTATATAGTACAAGTTTTATAGGAAATGTGTAGATAAGGTGAGATTTTATTGTTCCACTAAAAAAATGACTTTGAGAGTCAGAAAATGCCATAAATGTAAAACACACATCTGCTTTGTGTTCTTCAACTTCATGCTGCAGATTTTCCCCTTGCAACATTCCTGTTGGATTAGGTTACTAGTATTGGACTAAACTTAACTCTTTGTCACTGCTTTACTGTCTGCTGCTTCCAAGTGTGCATGTGGAGTGGCTCCTATGATGATTTCCAAAATTTTTCATTGCATTTAAGTTTTTTGACTTAAATAGTTGGTCTTGGCTAATCTTTATGACTTTTCATCTCCCAGCCCAGATATTGTTTCCTTTGAGCCTTCAAAATTCATCAGGAATGCACTTCCAGTTTTACTCTTGCATCCATACATCACACAGCCATCTCTCACTCTAGATAAAGAGTTTCCAGAAGTTCAGAAGAAATCTACAATTCTACAAAAAGATAGTGAACACTGCAGAAAACAGAAGAGCTCTGGAAGATATACAAGGGTTAAGTTTACTTAGAATATCTGATCTTCACTCCCAGTTTCCCCTAGAAGTGGAGGATCTCATGTCTCAGCCAAACAGTTAAAGATTTTTCATTTACATCTGGCAATTGCATATGGCAGTTATTTTGAAAAGAAGCATTGCTAAAAAATGTTGGCTTAATGCAAATATGGTGAAAAGTTAAGAGAAAGCTATGTCTTCAAAACGTTCATAGTATTTGTCAGCCTTCAGTGACACATTCTCAGCTGTTCAAATTGTCCTCATGTAGTTGGGTAGTTCTGACAATTTGCTCCAGTAGGGCATCTGCACCCAGGTGAGGAATCTGGGTGCAGATCTTTACTCTTATCTCTCTTACTTTAATTTTACGAATATTAAAAAATTAGCTTCAAATTCTTTTTCTTTAGCACAAAACTAGAATTGATGTAAAGGCATCTTGTAAGTGTAGGTCTTATTTTTATCAGTTTTAACACAGTTTTTAGGAATGTCAAATTCCTGTTCAGTGAACAGTAATTAGTATTGCAGCGTACTTATACAGATATTTCTACAGCTATTTTACTTAATCAAAATACCAATTTTTGGTTGTGTGTAAACAAATGCTTAAGAAGAATAGCACTGACATCTTTTTTAGAACTAAATACAGCTGAAATTTATCAAGTTAAAGAAATAAGTAGTCTCTATATCCTAATCTTTTATACTGCATGCCTTTATTTTTAAAGTTCCAGATATTTTAGAGGAACATACATACTTTATTTTCTCTGTGGTAACTATAAGATGTGCTAGCCATAATTATGTGCAACTAATAATTTTTGCTTTCTTTAACTTTAGAGCAGGCCTCCACTGTAACACTGTACGGCATTTTTTGTAGATATTTTAGGTTACAGGATGGGGATCTCAAGCTGTGGTGTCATACAAATATAATTATTGACATGAACATTTAATCTCAAAGCACTGCCTGTCATTCCTTCATCTCAGAACAAGATTTAATGTAAAGACTCTTGTTAATGTAGCAGTGATTCAATAATATCCTAAATGCTGGAAAAAGAAAATCAGACTTGAATATCATGTCCACCTTTAGCTGTTTCATCTTTGCTTTCCTTATAACCTGGTAAGCTTTACTATTGTTTTCTAAAGCTTTTTAGTGTAGAGTTAACTAATGAGTGTTTACCCACTCTTCTGAAGTGAATCAGACTCCAACACTTGTCCTCTACAGTACTCTCTTGTTGCTCATTGCTCAGATGTGTTACCTTAGATGAGGATGGTTTGTATTGATATCAATTTTAGTTAGACTAGATTAAGCTTCACTTTGGTAGGTGAGCGAGTATGTACATCTTCGATATATACAAGGTTAGCATAGTGCATGTATCAAAGTACTGACTTGATGGTTTTATAGACAAGGCTCACATCTAGATGTGCTGCCTTTTATGTTTAGCTGTACATTCTCTATTTCTGGTTTTGGTAGGTTTGTTTTTCAATAGAAGGAGCTGCTAGTTTTCATTAGCCGTAGATCGAGCCACTCATCATAGGACTTCATCAGGCAAAAAATCCAGATGTCTATTTCCCATATTCACTTCTGTGTCATCTTCAGCTTTCTGCAGTTCTTGGTGCATAGGAAGCACGTATTCAGTCACAGAGGATGACAGTTAATGCATTTTTTCTGACACATTACTTTGAGCTTTCTTCAGAAAAAACATACTTTCTCTCACTGTTTGGTACAAAGGTTTGGGAACATGAGTAATCTTATCCTGTTTGACTGCAATCCACTGTTATTGTACTGCAGCTCTGTTTGCTTAACTTTCAGAACTGTCATAGTTTCAAGCAGGTTGGTGGCAACTATGAAAAAAATGAATGGAAATAGAAATAGTTCAACAAATTAGGAATAACAAATATGCTTTTTTTAGAATCAGTCATTGCTTGCAAATCTCCTTATTATTTTTACTGTAGTCCAAAGCATGCTGATAGGAATGATATAGTAGCTTTAGTACATTAGGCCTTTCAAAAGGCTTTCAAAATTTTTCACACTAGCTCTTACAGAAATTAAGTTCTCACAGGGTAGATGGGAGGAATATATATTAGTAACTAGATTAAAAAATAGGTGAAAAATAAAGAATGTATTGTTTTTCAAAAAACCCTTTTTTCAAATCAGAGATGCTATTTGTTGCTATTTTTTCATCTCCTAAATAGTTGTCTAAATATTTTATGAAGATAGTAAGAGCCAAAATATAGAAGCACCTCCTCCAAGGTGCTCTTTAGCCCTATGTTGGCTGCCGAATGAATGAATGAATAAATAAATAGTTAACTGAACCTACTTTTAATTGCTCTTTGCATATTGCTACAGCGGTTTGTACAATTAGTGTGTGGTACAGATAAATCTAACTTCCTGGAAAAAAATACAACCTTGGCTACTGTGTACTCCATGAAGCCTGATGGTTCTTTTCCTGCTAGCAATAAAGTGGTGTATAAATAAGGACTGTCTTCATGAGGTAGACTGAGATGGGTCTTGCTTGCAGCACTACAGCCTTTTCTAAAACAGTGTTCAGGAGTGAGTTCACCCTCTCAATTCTGCAGTCACCTAGGGGAATAAACGCCAAGCCCTTCCAGCAGAGCTATTTGTGCTGCCTCTCCTGGGCAGGCTACAGTTCACAGCCCTGGCAGGCACAGATCTGCAGCCATCTTTGGCTCCTCCAAGCCATGCTAGGCTCCAGGGAAGACCTTTTCTGGCTTCTTCCAAAAGGATATTGCAGCATTTGTACAAAAGCCACCTTCTGGATTCACCACATGGTCTACATGGCATCTGCTGCTCATAAACATTGCCAGTTCTTAATCTTTTCCTGTCATTTGACTACCTGAGTTGTGCTGCTGTTAATTAACCCTGCCACTTTTCCCCTTACTGTTGCCATTTGATTAACTTTCCCATTGCTGCCTTTTGGGGTTTGGCCTGTTTTTTAATTCACTGCTGCCATTTCATTAACTCACTCTGCCATTTAATTTAACTTCTGTCTTTTGATTTACTCATCATTGCCAGCAAATTTGACCTTGTCTTACTAGGCAGCCTGACCACATCTTCCAGCTTCTCCTCTGATCTTTACCTCTTCCTTCAGCCAGACATTCCCCTGGGTCTCTCACAAAGGTTCCACCAGCTCTTTTATCATATTTCCTCCCACTTTTTGTTCTTCTTTTCTGGATAGGATATTTTTCTCAAGGCATTTCTTATCATCCTTTTTTTTTTTTAATCGAGTCATACATTACATGTCAGGTAATAACATAAACTTATTTTGTGAATGATTGAGCCTTCATCTTCCTTTGACAGTTGTCTTTGCAAATTTCTACATTGCCTTTCACACATTGGTTTTAATTTAGCTGTTATTCTGGGCCAGCTCTATTGCAGCAAAGGGAAGAAGTCTTAAGATCTAGGAAGGTTTCTTTAAAGCATTATGAACATATATCCTGTTTGTAAGAAAAGTTAATTAACTAATTGTTTGAGATCCTAGTTGTAAGATCCCATTATGCATGGTAGGATTGGAGAAGGTGATCTTTTGAGCATCTGTGCAGTAGTCACAAGATGACAATCACTGCAGAGGTTTAATCAACTCACAATTCTTTACTTCAAGCTCAGCAAAGTTACAAACAATCAATGAAAATTGACAAAAGGTATTTGTACAGACAGCAACAGTTTAATGAGGAATTCTTTATTTTTACAAATGAGTAACCCAACAGTACTGGGAGTTGAGGTAGATTTGAAGAGAAGATAAAGAAAGGGAGAAAATAAGAAAAATGACAAAAAAGAGAAATAGATTAAAAAGATATTACCACTCTCCAGATTCAGGACAGCCTCAGCTTGTGGTCTTCCTTATGCAATCCTGGTCCAAAAGGCAGAGAACATGTGTGTGTTCCTTTTGACGTGGGTTATTTATAGGTAAAGGTCCACCCCTCGTTTGCATGGTAGGTAAGCAGAATAGGATTCTTGATGTGCCTGCATGATGTCTCCTTTGGAAGGTTCTAGAAGTGGTGTAAGCATAGTACCACTCACCTGGAAAGTTTCAGAAATGGGTCTGATGGTTTGTAGGAGTCCCTAGTGGTCAAAAAGACCTTTGCCAGTATAACTGATGAGGGAACTCTATGGGCATGCAGGCGCAGTACATTGTGGTCTCTCTTTTCCCTACCCAGTGTGATTCAATAGTTTTGCAATTGTTCCATAGCCACAAAATCCCCTCCCTTCTCTGACCTCATCTTCCTGTCACTGGGGCAACAGGATGTAAGCAGTCGAAAGTCTCCATGATGTAGCAGTTTCATTTTGAAACATATTAAAACAGATCAACAGAGACAATTGAAGAAATCTACTCGTACATTAGGATATGCCTGAAGTACTCAAACTTCCACTTAATGTGACACTAGAACATTAATAAATAAAATTAATGTGTTTCTTTACTTTCTAGAATACAGTGCACTTTCTTGATGTCTCTGAAACTTTCTAAAACAGTACATTTTTCTGACTTGTTGCCCTATCCTTATACCTCTCTTTATACAGTGGCTATTTTTTACTATAGATGAGACTGTATATAAGAAAGTCATAAATATGCTTTCTTCTTTGTCATTTAGCCATTGATGTGTACTACATTTAGAATCTGTCTAGAAAAAAATAACATATTGGCAATGGAAAGAGAGCAAATTACATTTTAGCTTAGAAAAGGGCTGTGTTATGACACTGATTCTTCAGGAAAGATTGTCATTCCAGGAGCTAGTACTAGATTCGGGAAGTTGAAGGATGTTTGGTGACAATTATAGACATAAGATGATTAATCATGCAACTATATATTGATGTTTTGCAGTGATTATTGAATCTTCCTGATATTTCAGAGTTGATGGTGAAGACTGAGAAATACTGAAATACTGTTAAGAATTAATCTTTGTTACTAATTGTTAAATTAAACTTGCTTAGCTTACTTCAGATTTCTATGGTTGTTGCTGAAGATTATGGCTAGGTCAATACCCTTTGGAGAATGTACATAAATCTTAAGACCTATGTCTTCCACACCTCCACCTTTCTTTTTCTCCACATTTATATTTTATTTCCTTATCTCACAAGTAAAAGTTTTGCAGATGTGAAAATTCACTCCCCTGCACTGTTAGCTATCATGACTCATTGTAATGGAGTCTAGTCAACCCCTACAATATATGCCCTTGCTAATGTTAGAGAAAGCATTCACACTCACTCTACCCCAACCCACCTCCACTCCCTCACTCCAGGTGAATATTAGATGCATCTACAGTCTCAAGGTTTCCATTTTCAGTGCAGTAGTAAGGCATCAGGTTTCCTAAAGTACCTGCACAGTCCAAATCACATAGTTTGCTATCCCTTAAATTCCCTTTCCTCCTTTTCTTTAGCCAAGTTTTTGCCCTTTAACATCCTCTTTCCTTCTTAGATGAACACCTCATCCCCTATTTATTCCATTTTTACACCATTATTCGGTATGTGTGGCATGATTGCCTTAGCTAGTACTACTTTAGGTCAGCAACTCTGTGAAGCTACACCCCATTTTGCTATTGCTAATGTTTCCCATCTCTGCCATTTCTCATGTTACTGTCTTGTTAGTCTAGTCACCAGTCAAGGCTGGCCAGCTGCTGCCCTTCTCCTTACTCTCTATAATGACTTGGAATGTCTCAAATTGTTAACTTCCCAGAGTAGCTACAGGTCAAATCTTGGCCTTCTGCACTCATTCCCTAATGCTTTCCCTCTCATAAATAATATGAGGTAATGTGAGAAGAAGCTGCATGACCCCACCTCTTTGCCACAGTGCCTGCATGCACCGTCCATGGCCTCTTTCACTGGCTACACTAGCAGGAGCAGATGCCAGGCTCTCCAGACTTTGCCTGTAGCACCACTGTGCCAGTAGCTGTAGTCCAACATTTTTGTATCAGACTTTTTAGGCCCTGCTATGACTGACACAGGAGATATTTAAGACTTAAAAGCAGTAAGACTAACACCACCATAAAGCTAATAGTGTAACACTTGGGTCTTCAACACACTATGAGACTGTTCTTTTGGGATGGGGCTTGCCCCTCCTTCCTTCCCCCTTCCTTCCTTAATGTAAGCAAATTTTCTCCAAGATTTTTATTGTTGTTGCTGTAAAACTAGATTGCTAGCTGTGCATTTTGCTGTAGAAGAGGTGGGAGCTGAGGGCATTCATCACCTTGCAATGTTTAGAGCTCAGCTTGGTAGCAGCCTGAATATGTAATCATCTAAAACCTAGTAAGAAACAGTAGTTTTATTTTCATAAGAGGGACAAGGGGACGAGTGGCCATCAGATCACTCACTTAAATCACCTTTGTCCTCAGAACTGTGTTCCCACATTGGGAACTGGAAATTTGGATTGGTTCATGTGTTTTATTTAGAGACTTATAAGTAAAAATTTAAAAAAAATATAAAATTAACATGGTGCTGAGATAAAAAATACTGGATCATCAAAGGAATATGTAGAACAAAACATTATGATGGCCAAATTGAGACAAAGACTGAAGGTGAATTGTAATATTAGCAAACTATGTGTGCATGATGAAATCATCTTTTCAGAACCCTCACCACCATATGGTGTGAATTTTAGCTATGTTTCATATTGTTAAATCTGGCGAGCATTTTTTGAATCAATCTTACTTGAAAAGATTAAAGGAAAAATCCCTTTTTACCTCACTAGTGAAGATACTTAGTTTTATACTAGAGAAATGTTCCTAGTGCAAGATGTGTCATCTCTTCTGACTTCAGTCTGACAAAAGAAGCATATCCAGAGCTTTCCAATTAATAGATTTTAAGGAACTGAACAAGTACAGAGAGCTGAGATGACTTCGTTTGTCAAACATATCACTATTATTACACTTCAGTCTTTAGAAATCACTGTTTATGCTACTTTTAACCAACTCTTCCCACTGTTATTTTATACTGCTGAAAAATAATATTCTAATAAAAAACTCTATTTTTAAGACCTTTCTGAAAAATGGAAAAAACTAGACGTACTAGAGAAGAGTGAAAAAAACAATACCTGAGTAACAACTTATCAGAGTGAAGATGTTTAGTCCTGCTAGGACATGTCGTTGTTCTTACTATGTTTGAGGAACTATGAGTTGAGCAACATTGATGTTTTGGGGTAACAAAAGATATCTATAAAACTATTTGATACTGCATGGACATTTTTGCATGTTAAGTTTATGCTTCAGAGACCACATATTCTATTTCTTCTACCTTAGCTTGTGCTTTAAAAAAAATTTGGTTTCAAAGTGGAAGGAGTAGATATATAGTCAAAACTAACCTGAGGATTTTTGAAGACTTTGAACTTTTATAATGTGGCTCTTGGGCTGCCAGTAAGGGATAAAATCAAATGTTCTCTGTCAGCATGACAAGTTAGAGCTTTGTAATGTTACATTAGCAAGCTGAATTAATTTCTGTCTTTATGGAGATGAAAAAATCTGTTTCACGTGGTGTTTGAACTTTAATGTAGGCAGAAATCCTGGGGTTCACAAAGGTTCATAAATTCCACATTCTTCCTGAATTAGCTTAACTAGTTGCATGTGATCTGTGATATTTAACTCTGTTTAATCAGTGCAGTACCTACAGGAGATGGGTTCATTGTCTTTGTATAATTCAAAAGACTTTCAAAGTAAATGGCAAAAATGCTGTGGATTTAGGTGATTTCATATTTTTAATTGAAGCAAGTGGGAAAAATCTGATTTTAATATGATTATTTTGCAAAATAATAGTTAGATCTTGTTTTATGATGTCTGTGTAGTTAGATCATAATCAAATAATTGAATCTCAGTTTCCAGTGAATATTAACATTAGGGCAGAAAATGAGCTACAAAATCTGTCATGCTGGTGAGAAAAGGCCCACTTCTGGGATGGCAGAAAAGTTCTATATCCAGTCTTAGAGAGAAAGTGAAGTCAAAGACTGGGATTATAGTAAAACACAATAATATACTGTTAAAATTATTTGTTATTGAAAATATTATCACTTGTACTCTATCCTTTAGAAAAGGTGTGGGAAAGATTTCAGAAAAATTTACTGACTTAGCAACAGCAGTGTCCTCTATAAAGTATTGCAGTTACATAGGAGCTTAAGTTGTGCCAACTTCTAGTGAAACCTAGGCTGAAATCAGAGGTGTGGCTGTCACCTTGAGTTGACCTAAGTTTGCAATGTGTAGTAGCACTTTGAGATTTCTTCAGTACTGCCTACACCCAGAGGGATTTCACAGAATCACAGAATCACTAGTTTGGCAAAGACCCCCAGGATCATCAAGTCCAACCATTCCTACCAAACACTAAACCATGTCCCTCAGCACCTCATCCACTCATCTTTTAAATACCTCCAGGGATTGTGACTCAACTACCTCCATGGGCAGCCTGTACCAGTGCCCAATGACCCTTTCAGTGAATTTTTTTTTTCTGATTTCAGGAGGAGGGCATAACATCAGAGGAAAGAGGTACGCATTCCTGTAATTTTTTTTTTATAGCAATTTTGAACTTATTATTAATGAGGCTTTCCTGTAATAATTTGGTATATGAATGTTAGGGTTATTGTAATTAGACTTGTAGTAAGTGTATTTTCATTACAGTATTAAGATTTTACTTAGGTCACCAACTAATTCATGGTTGCCTTTTGACAATAACAAGATTTTGGACTGAATATGGATGTCAAAAAATGAGCCTTCTAGATTGTATACCTTGCAACTATTTTATAGAGGTCATTGATAGGAAGGATGCTGCTCAGAGTAGGGCAAACATAAACAGAAACTCAGGTGTCTAGGGAATATTCTCCAGTGACCTATTGAATTTCATTACTTTGAGCATAGAAGACAGATGAGTGGGGAAAGGAGGATTTGGATTTTGAATTTGGGTTCCTCAGTGCGGCCTACCTCCTGTTTTATGCACTTTGGACTGCTATTGAACCCAGCTTTGTAGTCATATTATGGGCCTGGGAATGTTTTACCCAACACCCTGGAAAACAAGCAACCTCTTAGCACTCTTTACCCATCACTTTATGTTAATCAGCAATCTAATGAACTCTACTGAAAACCAGTAAAATTTGCAACTGCCAGCTGGGGGTTGTTTTGCTCTCATCTCATTCACTGTAATTTCTCAGCTATTATGAATGCTCTAATTGTTCCAGAATAAGCAAATAATAAGTGAAAATAAATATTCTTTTCATGTATTGAAATAGAAATTCTAATCCAATCACAGAACACAGTTGTCTCATAAGATATTAATTTAATTCATGCTTATTATTTCAAATAGAAGGATCTTTAAAAAAAAGCAAAACTTTTCGCTACATATAAATGTTTTAAGCTTGCTACAGAAGCATGTAAAATTGAAAAACTTGATCACTGTCTTCAGCTGCCTGTCATTTGAGGGTTTGGTTTTGGTTATTTTTTAACAGAAAACTTTTCTCAAACAATCTTTGTTTTAGAGGAAGCTGTTGCTGTTCCACAGTAATAACAGCAGTTATTTTTTTCTTTGCATTTGGAATTGTCTCATACTTCTTTATTGGGCAAATAAAATATAACCTTTTTAATTTTCCTAGTTAATAATTATATGGTCCACTAACGTATCTATTTCTTGCAGTGACAAAGAAATGTTTTTCACATAAAAACCTTTTTTTTATCTGAATGGAAAACTACAGGTCTGGAGCAGATAGATCAGGCAACTTATTTTTCCAGAAAGAATGCTTTCTTTTTCCTCACAGACTGTGAGAGGGTAATCTTGGAATAGTTGTGACTTGTGATATAGAATGGAAAAGAGACTTGAGCAGTCCTTCTTACTTTTGTTCAGTTGACAAGTCTTTGTTGAGTTAAGCTTATTTGTGGAAAATGTTAGTTGGTGGCACAGCGTACACATGGAAAACACTCTAGGCATTGTGGGTATAACCTCCATTTATGAACAGTCCTTAACTGCCAGAGTGTTTACTCTTCAGTAAAAAGCTGAATCACAAATATTTTCTGCCTCACATGTTGATATATCTATTGCTTGAAAGAGCAGGATTTATAATTGTGTCAATGCTTACAAACCTATATATTTTTCCATTGCACTATGCCACAAATTTTCTTTAATTAAATTACATATGCACTAGAAATCTGAAGAGGTCACAGGGACTAAGAATTGTGAAAAACGTAATTCATGTTTTTGACAATCAATAAAATGATATCATTTTCTCAACTAACAGGATTTATATATAAGAAATGTTTTCTTGATGAAGTTTCAATCCTTTCTTCTCTAAAGAACATTAAAACATAAAATGTGGTGAGGTGAATAGTTGACTTAAATAGTACCCGTGTAAAGATAATGTGATCCCCAAATGAATTGTGAAATCTTTTTTGTAACTACTAAAATAGTCAACCTTAATATCTCATATGCCTAAAAACGAAACCGTCATTCGTTTGAGCATTAATCGAAATTATGTTTGAAAAAATTTTCAAAAAAAGAATTTTTTTTCTTCCTTGATTTTTAGTTTTCCATTGAGAGAAAAAGCTGATAAATAAAGTTAGGTCCTAAGCAAGCTCCTTGTAGTATCTGAATAAACCAACTTTTGTATGCTTGGTGGCATGAAGTACTGTATTTTAATCTAACACATTGCAAAGCTGTATGGCATTACTTAATGTGACTCTTGACCTCATGTGTCTTCTTGTTTTAAAAGCTACAAGGCGAACAGAAGGGACAGAATATATTATCTAACTTCTGTGACCTGTGATAAATGACAGGGAAGGGCAAGTATATAATGGAAAAAAAAAGTCTTAATTGAGGACACTTATGAAAATGTGGTAAGAAAGATAATAGATTCTGTTGTACAATCTCAGAAAGTATTATAGATACTATATTCAATAGAGAATGCCAGGTAGTCAACAATGAGATATAGAAACTGCAATCACAAAGAGCTTCTGCACAGGTGTGGCAAGACCACCCCCCGCATACTGCTGGCCTTGTAAAAGAACTCGCAAGGAGTCACACAGCACGCATCCATCACTTCAATTGCACCAGCCCAGACCACATGGCCTGGTAGAAGCTGCTGCAGCAACCATGTGTTCCCAAGGAACTGCTACCTCCCATGGATGTGGTCACTCTTTCTTTTTTTCCTTCTCTATCTCTCCCCCAGCACTCTTTATTTATATATCATTTACCTTAAAGTGTTTACTTGACTGGTGTTGTCATGTTTTGAAACAAATACGAGTGACCTTGGCTGCATTCAGGGATCAGATTGTGATCTGAAAAGATTGAAATCTGTTTTCTGCAACTTTGGGAGGTTCTACTCCCATATCATGGCTGTGTGAGTATTTTGGTCTGTTTGTTTTGATTGAAGCTAGAATAAATTTTGCATTTGATTTTCTCCCTTACAATGACCTTGTCAGCCTCAGGATCACCACATAGATAAATGAATCCCCTTCTTTTGACTGTGCAGGTCAAAAGAAGCCTGGATAAGAATGTGTAGCTCATGGATCTGGAGCATGACATTCATCTTAAGAAAGAAAGGTCAATCTTCTCACCATATCACACAATGCAGACATACTACAGTTGTAAGAACATTGTATTTTTTCAAATACTTAACCCCTTAGCATCTCTTTGTGATCTAGATATTTCTCTTCAGCTTGTGTTTTCACCATTATTCTTCATCCCTAGTTTATTCTCATCAGCTTGTCAGATTTTGGTGTTATGTTTACTGCCGTGTTTCATTTTCCACACACTTATTTTGATTTTCTTCATTGTATACACACCTTTCTTTATCCCCTTAATGACTATTTATATAGCTAGTGTGCCTTTTCAGGGTTATGCTTGTATCCATTCCAAAGAGATGTTTCTCTGTAAATATTGTCTTTCGTAGTCCTTATACATACAATCATAGAAAGGTTTGAGTTGGAATAGACCTTAAAGTTTATCCAGTTCCAAGCCCCTGCCATGGGCATCCTACTAGATCAGACTGCTCAAGGCTCCATCCAACCTGGCCTTGAACACCTTCAGAGATGGGGCATCCACAACTCCCCTGGGGAACATATTCCAGTTCCTTGCACTACTGTGGTTGCCAGGAGAGCTGATAAAACTGGCTAGCAGGCAGAGCTCAGCCTCTTTGAGTTACAGCATGTTAGAACCTTCATACCATATATTATTGTCTCAGATCTACCATGACTGTACTGTAACATTCATACGAAGTTTTCCTATTCCTTACTCTTCCAAATATTTATTTCAACCAAATATAATATTTGATTTAATGAGTGTCACATATCTTCCCTGTCTAGAAAGACAATTATCTTTCATGATGAAAGGTGAAAAAAACCACCCTGAAAACACTATTATGGATAAAAGTACAAATTCTTCTGTACAACTTAGGGGGAATACTAACAAGCTTTTTCTTCTGCATAACTCATTGCATGGTCATTGTCCATGGAAAACTGAGAATTAAATATTTAAATCTATTTCTGTATAACACTTAGCTGAATTCTTCTTTTTAATAACTAATTCAAATTCCATTGTCATCATGGAAATTCAGTACAAAGACTGTCAAACGCCATCTAATTATTTAGGGATTTTATGCAGCATCAAGAGATTGTGGGTGCTAGCTTCATAAGAGGAAACTTTGAGGATATCAGGTGCACATTGCACTACAGTAGACATGCAGAGAATATTTTATTTTTATTGTTGTAGCCTTTTCTTAATACTAGTGATCTCTTGTCTTCATAATATCTCATGGTGTTCAGTTGTACAGCTTTTTGTGCTTCTGGGAAAATATTCACTTTGGCGGATTGCCTGACTTTAATTCAAGTTAGACCTCTCTTTCCTTAAAGATAAGTGTGAATGCAAAACCCCCTATGTTTTTTATCTACCAGTTCCTCAACTCCAGACAGTTCTATTTCATTGCTGTATTTTAGCTTAGCCACTAGACATTTATCTAAGTTTCAATTTATATTCTTTGTTACTGACTAAAACTGTTATATTCTGCTGGGTTTTCTTTTTCACTGAATGAGAGAACGCTAAGTAGTAACAATTCTTAGATAATGAAATTGAATAATTCTTTAAACCTAAAACCTTTGCCTCCTAATCAAAATTCATGTATATGTATAAAGTTTATTCCAACAGAGAGGCTCTTTCAAGCTATTTCTATATGAGTTTTACGTATTGCAGTTTCAGTTTTCCTGTATGATGTGCATAAATAATTTATGTAGGATGCTCGTAATAACTGTTGACTTAAGTTTAAGAAGGTTCATAAATGCTGTTTAACCTTATATTTTAATTAATATTTTAATTATATCTTGTGGATTAATCTCCTCTGTTGTTTTCTTATTCAGAGTAGTCCTAAGTACTAATACAAAATCAGACCATCTCACAGATATCTCATAGAATCATAGAATGCTTTGAGTTGGAATGGACCTTAAAGATCATTTAGTTAGAATACCCTTGCCATGGGCAGGGACATCTTCCACTAGACCAGGTTGCTCAAAGCCCCATCCAACCTGACCTTGAACATCTCCAAGGATGGACCTTGATATAAAAAGGACATTATATAACTCATACTGTAGTCTCAGGAGAGTATTATCTCTGATTTGGTCATTTTCTATTTTGGTCAATTTTTGAGGATAAAATATTCTTCAGTTACAGGACTAATACAGAAAATACCAACTTCTGATAACCCATTATCTTTCTCTGTATTCCCAAGTCCAAAAAAGTGATTTTATGTGTAACTGGGATACACCTAGCATTCAAAAGAGGTTTCTAACATTGAGCTTGCGTGCAGAAGGTAGATCCTCTCTAGTATCCAAAATGGCGTGACCAGCAGGTCCAGGGAAGTTATTCTCCCTCTGTACTCGGCACTAGTGAGACCGCTCCTTGAATCCTGTGTTCAGTTCTGGGCCCCTCACCACAAGAAGGATGTTGAGGCTCTGGAGCGAGTCCAGAGAAGAGCAACAAAGCTGGTGAAGGGTCTGGAGAACAGGCCTTATGAGGAGTGACTGAGAGAGCTGGGGTTGTTTAGCCTGGAGAAGAGGAGGCTGAGAGGAGACCTCATTGCTCTCTATAACTACCTGAATGGAGGTTGTGGAGAGGAGGGAGCTGGCCTCTTCTTCCAAGTGACAAGGGACAGGACAAGAGGGAATGGCCTCAAGCTCCGCCAGGGGAGATTTAGACTGGACATCAGAAAAAAAATTTTTATTTAAAGGGTCATTGGTCACTGGCAGAGGCTGCCCAGGGAGGTGGTTGATTCACCTTCCCTGGAGGCGTTTAAGGGACAGGTGAACGAGGTGCTAAGGGGCATGGTTTACTGTTTGATAGAAATGGTTGGACTTGATGATCCGGTGGGTCTCTTCCAACCTGGTTATTCTATGATCCTATAATTCTAATGCATTTTTATTTTTCACATCAGAGTTGCTGATTTAAAAGTATTTTAAATGCCAATATATGTGTAACTTTCTGCATATTGAGGTTATAAAAATATCCTGGTTCTAAGTACTTTGCAGTTTTAACAGACAAAAAAAAATAGTGATGGCAAAGATATATAAGTACATTGAGACTATGATAAGTTAAGTAGCCATCTGCAAGCTGCACACAAATTGAAAACCAGTGATTTATTGCAATTTCCTGATAACCATTTCTGATATCTCCTCCTTGTTTGTATGGTGGCTCTGAGCAGTGAAAATTTAGACTGAAACACTAATAGGAAACACTTCAGTTGTTTGAAAAGAACTGTATAGCTTTAAATCATTTGAGCATCTGGTCCTCCTTTTGGACCAAATCACTAGAGGTGCCTCCTGCCATTTATATATAATTTAAATCTTCCTTCAGTGCAACAACTAATTCTGTTATTCTCTATTGTCACTGAGAGAGTCTGGCATCAACCAAAAGGAAAGATCTCACCTGCCACCCTCAATTCCTTGTTGCTACCACTTTTCAGTACCAGTGCTGGCCTTATTGTGGCCTTGCAGGTTGATTGGTTGACTAGTTGGTTCTTGGAGACAGTTTTCCAGCATCTTCATCCCAGCTCAGTTCACTACAAAACTGCACAAAAGATGCTGCTGCCATTAAGGAAGACAAAGAAAAAGGAGGGGAGATTTCTTTCTCCATGGCAGCCCCTGCAGTTGTTAGATTGCTCTGACAGTGGCAGTGCATCTTGAGTGTTGGACTGATTGGATAAAATATGAGTTTAGTGAATGAAAGCAGTGAAGTATCTTAAATCACTTGTGTTTTCTTGCTGTTTTTATTCAAGCAAATACATTTGGTTCTCTGCATAAATCCAGAAATCTATCTTTGGATTTTAGTACCTAAAGTTAATTTCATGATAACTTAATTGTACAATAATTCAGAAACTTTCATTTTAGAATAATCTCAAGGCAATATTCCAGTACTTCAATGTGTAGCCTGAAAGACTCCAAATTTTAGTGTGCAATGGAGGTAATATCTTTCATTAGTGTATCACACAATAATTTCAAGATCTCATCTTTTATCTTTTCTGTGATGTTTCTTTGTTTTAGAAAAGGAAATAACATAAATATATCAAGGCTTCTGCTATCAAAGCGTAACTCTGTCAACAGCATACAAACAAGGAAGAAGTAAAAAAAAAAGGGTGACTTTTATCCAATTGGGCTTGAAAACTGTTGCCTGCAGAAGTCAACAAATATGTGAAAGAACACATGCAGAGTGGAATTTCTTTTTTTTTTCTTTTTTGCGCACAGTGAAATAATCTTGCTTTCTGTCTCTTCTGTGGTGAGAAACTATAGATTAAAATCTATAGATAAACAATAAACCATGTGATTTTACATATGCATGCACAGCCTAATGAAACTTATTATTTCTGAATGATTAAGGGCTGTTTTATACAAATATTCCTCTCAGAGTTCTGTGTGTACCAGCACTTTCTGCTTGTCCTGACTACCCCACAATGGTCTTTCCATGTAATATTCTTCTGTAATCTATCTCCTCCTGATTTTTAGTTTTGATGAAAAATGTAAAGGCCCTGTGGGTGTGGTAGAGGGCTAAATGAACTCAGGTTCTGGATGATCCCTGAGATACTTCTCTGCATTTTGAGCTATTTGAAGTTTGGTTTGTGGTGAACAAGAAATCTTTTAATGAAAAACCTTAAAGAAACTGAGTTGTCCACCTTCTGCAAAATGATGTTCTACACATTACTTAGTCTTTCTGAAGAAGAGACAACTGTGTGTGGTATTGAGTCACAACAGAGATGATCTAAGAATAAACATGCATAATTTCAGGACTGATGTTAGGATTTATTCAGACAGGTCCAAATGGCTCTAGATAAGTAACCTGCTAACTGGCTTTTAAATCATGGGACTAAATAATGAGTAACAGATGTTTCATTATGTGGAGGGACAGAAAGCTAAGTACTTCTATGACATCTGAATATCTTGGCCCATGACTGCAGTCTTAGTATAAAGGGATGGTGATAAGTGCCTTTCTTCCTTCTGCTCTCGGTTCTTATGCTGGGACATGTTAAAAACCCTCAAAGCAAAGGCCTCTGTAGCAATACCAAACTACACTTTCATCTCCATGATAAGATCCAAGAGCAGAAGGAAGAAGTATAATAAAAAGGGCTTTTTAAAATATGTTAATAATGAAAGTCAGGCCAGAAATAACATTAGCTCATTACTTGAGAAGCATGGACACCTCATAAATGGGGATATAGACAAAACAGAGACATTTAATATCATGATGTTTAAAGCCATTTTTTCCCTGCATTTAATTCACCTCCAGGTACATGATGCAGACATTGACTGGAAGTAGGACTCCTCTAACATTCATCGT
The DNA here is from genome assembly GCA_033459285.1 of Clamator glandarius. Taxonomy (NCBI): domain Eukaryota; kingdom Metazoa; phylum Chordata; class Aves; order Cuculiformes; family Cuculidae; genus Clamator; species Clamator glandarius. The sequence continues at coordinate 642,895 of JAUNZM010000282.1, read as the reverse complement.
AGTCCTAAAACCCTTACCTGCTGATGAACAACAGTGTCTTAATCCCATTTTTACCTTCAGGAGCTTGACATTCTTGTTGCACCTTTTGTTCACAATGAAACAAAACAAAACATGAGAGAAAGTGAATAAACTCATTTATGTGGCCAATTATTTATGAAAGAAATCAATCAATATATCACTATATTTTCAGGCAGCAGGTGTCTTTTCTCTTTGGTGGTTCTGGTCTCAAAAGTGATTTCTGGATGTGATAGCACAACAATAGTGATCATACTTGTTCCTGGCTGTAAGGATAATAACCTGTGATTATGAAGAGGCATATTAATGCCTTAAAATATCTCAAGAAATAGCATATTCTTTGTGGACATCCTTGATATTTTGGAATTTCTGAGATGTGCTTAGGCATGATTTTGTTTTCTCCATATCATTTCTTTTTTGATAGTATCAAATGTGCCTCCTTCCTTCAAGAGCATTCAACAATGTTTATTCCTGGCAACAGGACAAAACTTCCAGAAATGGGCCTATCCAGGGCCTAATCTACTGAGAGTGAATCATGTGTAAGGAAAGAGAGAAATGATACTGTAAAGGAAATTTGGTACAACTGTAAGAAAACAGATTTTTTTTTGTGCTATTATTCTGCTTTTACAATATCTTCAGAGATACGCAACACTTTTCATACCTCAAGGCTCATGAGGCTTTGTCTATGATGATTTTGGTATAACTTCATCTATTTCTTCTTCTTTCCCTTTTTTTCTTTGATCTTTCCTAGTTAAACTTTAAGCAATATCCAAAGAAAACAAAAATATATAGTCATTACATTTGTTGCAGTGCATGAACCTCCACTATAACACATTTTCTTTTTTATTTCTTCCTGAGACTTTTGAGCATATGCTGAGATTTCAAACAGTTTTTGTCCATCCCGAAGTAGAATGAATCAGTAGCTGCACTTGGCCTTCACTGGCTGAGGTTCCCAGAGATCTCATCCATATTATTCTGGGAGGCAGACTGCATTGGCAGAAGGCACAAAGGACAGATGGCTTTTGCAAAAGTTGGGAAAACATGCATTATCTTTCCTAATGAAGTTCTGGATGAGTGTTTCTGTGCATTGCTGGAGTATGATTTTTCTAATTACACCTTCAGCTTGTTGTCTCTGGTCATGGGATATGTGTTCTTCCCAGGGGTAAGATGCTGTCTGTTACCATGGCCAAATCTGGCTAGGTGCTTGAAAGCAGCTGAAGGCACCAAGACATTAATCATTTCTTCATAGACATACATGCCATCGGCAGTGACAATATTGAGAGCTCACGAGACTTGCTGTCTTTTCTGTCTCAGGTAAAAGTGGTGTGTGTATCTGGGGAGGCTGGAGAAAAGCATGTGGCTGTTGCCTCAAAATTCATGAAGCTGCAAGGTCCTGTTGATCTTTTAACCTCTCCATAGCTTTGCTCTTCCTAGAGAACTATCCCTTAATTAAATTTCCAACTAGCAAACATGTAATATCACCATTTAATTATATAACACTCCTACTTTCCAAATGTGGGACTGATACATCTTTATGCAGAGTCAGGAGTGAAAAGAGTAATTGGAAAAGAAGTGTGTTTAGGAACATGATTTCATGTCTGTAAAATAGATCATTTATTGCTACTCCTTGTTACCACCACTTAAGTGATGACCTATCATTTTCTGTTCCTCTGTATTAGAAAACAATCAATAGCTGTCCTTGCAGAAGGGAGCTGTGATGTGGTAAATGTTTGAAGTGCTGTGCTGAATCATAGATGGGAAGGAGCAGGCCATCTTGTGAGCTGGCATGGGAACATCTTGCAAGCTTCAGGCTATCCAGATGCCCAGGTCAAGATAAAAGGGAGCTGGATCATTCAGTATGAGCATCTACCATCCAAAGTACTGCCTAAGGGACATAAAGCCAAAATGATTTATCTGGCCTTAGGGTGTTTCTTTGCAACTGAAAGGCAGCTGGCTAATTTGAGGAATTATCTAACTGCCTTTTGGCTGACTAATTCAGGGGAGATGAATTTGAACTCAAATTGCTGCAAAATGTTCTTTTATATTCATAGCCCGAAGGTGACCTTATGGCTAAATAGCCATGTCTGATCATATTTTTTGATCTGCAAGTAGTTTTAAAAACAAAGTTTAGGGTTCTTTTAATTTTCATTTTTTCCTAATAAAATATTTAGAGACTGAAATAATGGTTAATGAAAAAAAGAATGGAAGTCTTGTGGCTTCAGCTTTTAAGAATATTTTTCCTCACAAGACTACCAGCAATATTCAAGGAAAGGAAGGTTAACAATCACAAACACTATTATCAATATCTAACTTGTGCAGAGATAAACTAAAATAAATTGCCTTAAAGAGCAATGTTTCACAGAGGTGAATGTTTGCACTCCAGTGGTTACATTACACAAGAACCACATATTCACCCATAAATAAGAAAGACAATAAGATTTTTCCTTTTATAAGTACATTGTTTGAGATGTAGGGTTCTTAACTGGTGTGTCCACAATCACAAGTAACTTGTTATTGATGAAAAACTTTCTGATTTATCTCAGGTTGTCCCTAACAAGGGAGAAAAAGGAGTAGTTCAAAGCCTCCAAGTCCCCAGACATGCTTCAATAACCCTGGAAGAACTGCCAGGTAGGTAAGGAATTGTTTCCAATCCTTCCATTCTCCTGCTTTCCACAGGAAAGGACAGAGACGCGGATGACCAGGAAAGTGGTACCACTGATACACTATAGGATTCATCTGTTCTTCATGCAGATAGGTCATTCCCACTCTCATTTTTCATCCACACATTAAACCAATTGTTCAGTAGTATGTTTTGCCAGTTTATTTGTAGTGAAATGGATTTAACTCAACACTTCCATTCACTAAGTTATTTCTTCAGCAATACATTTACTACATGTGTTTTATGTGATTGTACAGTTAAGGTCTCAGGATCTTAAAGTAAAATAATAAAATTGTCAACACCTTTAACTTCTTTTCTGAAAGGTACAATATGCAGATATACACTGTAGATGGCTCACCCAAATCAGCCTTCCACAAAGAAAGAAAATCTTGCATTATTTCTGAAAATTAAAATGGGAGCACTATTCTATTTAGCCTTAGCTTTAAGCTTCAAGGTGTGACAACAAGCTGTTGAAGCACAGTTCCTACGCTTCTTGTATTTCTGTAGTTTTGGTTGAATAAAATCTAGGACAGATAAAACCAACATATAACAATACACTGGGAAGTGCTGTAACTGGAACAGATTATTAACCTCTCAAAAATTCACAGGTTGCTATAGGTGTTTTCTTCACTTAGATTTGTTTTTTTGTGGTGCATTTCAACAACTTGGAACACTTTTATTTTAACTTCTCAATTGTAGTACAAGTATTAACAATGGAAGTTTCAAATGTATCTAATCCAGATGAATTTTACTAATAAAGCAATACACAATATTAGTTAAATATCATTTTTCCATTTTAGTATGTGTGTTTTCACAGTGTACTACATTAGTAAGTAAACACACAACAAATGTCTTTTGTTCTGAATAAAAGAAAAATAATGACCCTGTATGAACCCAATTAATAGACCAAGTGAATTATTTTGAATAATTACAGCAGAAATGGCAAAAGTATGAATTGTTTACTCCACTGTCAAGTTTTCTTTTATGCTAATGTCTTAATTTTCTCTTCTCAAGATGCAATGAGTAACATAGCAAATTAAAATCATGTTTGTAATTTCTGTTAAATGAACAAAAAGATAAATCTTCTGTTGGCTAGTAAGTAGATGAGAAAGTTCATTCAAGCAGATAAAGATAAGTCTTTAAAAAATAAGATATCAGACTATTATATCATTCAAAGAAAGGTATTAAGAAGACAAAACATTAAGTATAGAGCATTAAGTAAGAAAGCAAGAAAAAGAGACAAATGTTAAAGTGGTGAAACAGTCATTATGCTTTTGCAGACTTGGAGGAAATTAATCTGAAACAACAGGATAAATGTTTACAGAGAATGTCAGTTCCCATACACAACCTTTGGTGTCTACCTATGTACCTCATCAGGTACAGTGCTGCTTTTTAACACTGCTGCTTGGTCTCTTCTTCCTGGGACAGAATTCCAGGATAGTTAAATTACTCCTCCTATAATATTTCAATTTTATGTCATAGATTTTAAGGAAAAAACATATCAAATGACAGTATGCTGTTGAATCCCACAAAGTGAGCTCTTTGAAATCACTGGCATGGAATCAGAGTGACACAAATCTCTCAGGAAGAAAGTGTAAACAACATTTTACTAAAAAAATAGAGTGATGCCCTGAAACACTGGATACAAACAGCCAATGACCCTTACATGATAGAGCACTGACAAGAAACTATAAACAGCCGATGTTACCTCCACCACAATCCCCAGCTCAGAGAACACTGGTAACGCTGTATGACATGCTTAATGGAACCAAAGAAACATAAAAGAGCCTGATGTTGCAGGAATCTAAACTGAAACCAAAAAAATCTTGCCACAGCCCACTGCAGTCACTCTTGTTGCAGGAGAAAAAGGAAAAGAGCATGAAGAGAGAGAAAGAGAAAGAGGAAAAAGTATACATGAGAGAGAGAAGAAATGAAAGATGGTCACACCTTCAAGGCTTTGTGTGTTGTAGCAAGTATTTCTTTGTCCTGCAGGTCCAAGAAGATGATAAGTGCACACAAGGTTGCAGGTTTAGGCAGTTATTTAAATTCTTTCTCCCCACACCTCAGGGTTTTCAGTTGGTAGATCAGGTAGCAAGCTGAGAAAAGTTCTTCAGAAAGTCACCTCCTGTAACTCGGTGCAGGGTAGGCACATTTCAAAATCATCTGCTTTGAGGTATTTTAATCCATGCCATGCTGGGTCCACTCCTGGGCTGCTAAATATCCTGGCCTTATTCTGAAATATTTGTACTAGGAATAGCAAGGAAAAAGAGATTAGAGAAGAGAAAGAGATTAGAAGTTAGAGGCTTGATGTTCCAGCATGGTTGAATAAATGAAATAACTTTTTAGACCAAATATAGTTTTCCATAGATGTCTTGTTCCCAGGATCTCTTTATTCATATTCTGTATTTTATGTTTGTTGTTTCAGTTATGTGATGTATCTGAAACATTTAATCAGCTTTGTGCCTTTACTCACTGATGGTACTCTGAGCCCAGTGTCCCAAAAGCTACCATACTTCTCATGCAGCCGTGACAGAACTCACCATGGAGATACAGGATCTAATAAAAGCAAAAGATTTCAAGATGCTTCTGCATGTCCTGGAATGGAAGACGAGACTGAAGTAGTTACAGTCAGGATGATTGAGGTACTTCTTCCACACAGGGAAATATGAAGCTTTTGGAGTTGAAAGCATTGAACCTGGAAGAACCTGAAGCTAAAATAGAGAAAATCTATTGAATAGAGCTGTCAGAAAGAAGTCAGAACCACAGAGTTCTTACCTGAAAGAACTTGTAATTAACAGATGAATAAGTAGGTGAAGCTCTCCAGCATGCAGATAGGACAGAGTATTTCCTGTCTTTAAAAGGCATGAGACCACATACACATTCAGTTACAAACTGAACAGACTCCTGTCTTCTTGGATTCTGTCAGATGCTAGCCTTGCAGCAAAACTTACGTGAAAAATGTTGCTGTAAAATTACTAGCTATATTTTTACAGTGCCCCCCAGAAAGAACCTAACCACATCATTCTTTCCTCCTTCAGGTCTTTCAGGTAAAAACCTTGCTAATGGAGTAAAATGAGTTTTGTCAATGATTTCAGTGGGGTAGGCTTTCAATCCTTGATTTTGCCTTATAAAATGTATAGATCAAACATTTCTTTCATGTTTTATGCTTCCAGTCCATCTCTATATCACAATTTTTATTCACAGCAGTTTCTATTCTGTTCAGGAAAGATCTATGCTCTTGACTGAGTTTCTTAGTTATTTTTGCCTAAGAACTAACATAAGCAATGAAGACATAGAGTCATTTCACTATCTTTGTGCTTTCCTAAATCTGGGATATTGCAGAAATAGTTTAGTGCCTAATGTGAGTTAGATCACTCAGGAGCTCCTCCAATTTTTTTCTAGGCCTCCAAGATTACTCCTTTTTCTAATGTAAATTCTAGTACCTACGGTATAAAACTTATTTATGAAAAGATAACTCACGTAAAATGTTATTTGCTAGCTATAGAGGGAGATAACCAGTAAGACCAGTATAGTTCTCGATATGGTATTTAAAAATGGTTTGGATCATGAAAGCAGAAGCAGTCTGTAAGCAATTTCCTAGCTGGAGTAAGGTAGTAGTGCTATAAGTGCATCTGGAAAAGAATAGAGAGTACTGAAATTACAGATCAAAAGAGAAAAGAAATCTATTTGTAGATAATAAAAACAGTTTAAGAAAAGTACCTCCTTAAACTAGTGAGCAGAGTCTATTAAAATAGAATTAGGGGGTCATTTCCATAAATAAAATTGTTATTAAAAACTCCTTTAGTGAGTCCATTTAAACAAGAAACATTTAATGTTATATGTTTTCAAAAGTCTGTAGTTACAGCTTCTACACCAAAATTTGAATTGTACTTTTCTGCAAATGACAACAAATAAAACTGTTCACCAGTCTGTTCACTGTAACAACACTATATCACAACTGAGAGTGTCAGCGTAGTTCTTGCTTGCTGTAACAGCAGAATATGCATCATTTGCTTTCAGTGCTTTTAGTGTGTTTTTGATTGAACTTTTTACATGACCAAATCGCTGCTCTCCACAGTAATGGGTTCAGTTCAAATAACAAAAGATTAAGTCTACTTATAGTAATTTGATGCACCTGCTGTGTTCATTATACTGTTTTGTGTTTAGCTGAGTTTATCTACAGTCCACAGGCATTTATATTTTTTCTTACAAGGAATATCATGTTTTTTCAATTAATTTAACAGGAACACATTGAGAATTAAATAAAAAGGAGTATCAAGTTATTACAAAGAATATAGAGTATTGTGTTTGTGTTTGTTCAGTTTATTTCAAAATGCATATTATTGCAATTTAGTAGACTATTCTATGTGATTTTTGAGGTATTTTTATTATAATACATAAGGAAATACTATCCTATACACTTAAAATCATTTGATTGTACTACAAAACGTTTTGTACTAGTTCATATGGTCAACTTGGTAAACGCAGATGGCAGCAACATTATAATATTAAACATAAACTGACAGGGAACAGGAAGTTTGGGGGCTACTCCAGAGTACAAGCCAAGAGCTGGGCCAACCCAGGCACTGGAGGGGTCCTGCCTTCGCCCTATATCCTCCAATATTCAATTAGCTTTTGTAGTCCCGGGAAAGCGAGGTGTAAATATTACCTGCAATGTTTCACTTGCAGCCTTTTCAAAACTTGTTTGAACTAACAATATACAAAAATATGCTAAGACAGACGACATTTCTCACTAATTTTCCATGAATACCTTTCTTGTTTTGTCCCACATATCTTCTTAGAAAGTTGAAAAGCAATGTTAAAAATACTAGGATAACTATGTAGATTATTTCAGCTGTTATGACTGCACATGCACTGAGCAAATCCATTATCATGATCTCTTTGTAACATAAGCAGCACGTGATAAGATACATGTTTTGTGATATATAAGTAGGATGACTTATGAATGTTTCAAGTAATTGTAATCACAAAGTTTAACAAAGGCACTCAAAGCATTGAAAATACATATAGATCTTTCATCTTTTATATGTTGATGCACAGATGTATCACAAAGTTCCACACTAATTTACACTGATATTAACACTCAGTTGCCTCAAAATGAGTTACATCTTTTTCTGCATTTTTAGTAGATTTAAAAGTCCTACAAATGGATACATCACTGAAAATAGATTTAATTTTGCAAAACATCCTGTGTAGAATAGTAGCTAGCTTCCAAAGAGAGTTTTGTTATTTTCTCATACTGTCTTATGAAAATAGATCCAAAACTGAATGATAGGAAAACATAATTTCTATCTGTAGGGTCTTTCCGATAGCATGCTAACCAGTGGAGTTAGTAGAAAAGCGGAGATGGTTAGCTTCTTTCTAAACCCTATAAACAGATAGAAACATTTAAATAGGTTTATTTTACTTAAATCCAGATTTGAAAAAAATCAAACCAAGTAGAACCAAAGTAGCCGAAGAACTTTGGAAAAACAAGTTATTGACTTCAACTTTAGAAATATGAAAACTTTTATAAAAGCATGGTGTGTCAATGTAAGAACTGTTTTTGAAAATCAGGAATCTCCAATACTTTGTACTGATGAGTTCCATAGGGCTGTTAAAGCAGAAAGTTAATCTTGTGAGAACTTACTTTATTGGAATTAATTAATAATGAAGTAAATAAATGGAATATATATTCCTGGCTGCAAATTATTTTTTTGTGAAAGAATCTCATTTCCCAATTTATGAATATTTCTGAGCTTATGTATAAACAAAAAAAGTACAGCCATACAGCCCATGTTTATGAATCAAGTATTAATAACAGACAGAGTTTACAAAGCAATTTTCAATGTGAAAACATGGGCAAATACAAGAGTTTTTGATGTAGTATTTTAGACAAAATGAAAAGTTACATACCTAGGAAAAAGATATGAGGACTATCCTTATAAAACAAGAGCACACCATAGAAATCAGTATTACTAGAAACTATTTCTGAGTTCAGTGATTATATATATATGTATCTCATAGAGTCATAGAATCATTTGGTTGGCAAAGACATTTGAGATCATCGAATTCAACTGTACCTGTCCACTACTAAATCATATGCCTGAGCACCTCGTCTACCTGTCTTTTAAATGCCTCCATTAATGGTGACTCAACCACTTCTCTAGGCTAATGAATCTAGTTCTTAGAGTGATGCTGCCATTAAGATTTGTGTATGACACTTTTTATACAATGAAAAAGAGGAATTAATTACAAAAGATCAGTCAGTTTACTTCATAAGAGTATTCAGCTGAGACAGGAGTAAAATGTGTGTGTTTGGTGTCTGTAAGTTTCAGAAGGGACTAGAAACCATAGTGAATGCCAAAAGAATTGCATATATTATTTGAAAGCTGGAAAATAATTCTATACTGAATTTTCATTTAGCTGAGAATAACCAAAAGAAGACTGAGAAGTGATTTGGCTTGAATACCAAAATACTTCCAGAAAAAAAAAGCACCGAGTTATTTAGGAAGTTTAGAGTTTTCCCTAAATAATACAGCTTTCAAAGAGTGGTTAAACTGAGCATTTGGTTAAACCAAATGACAAAGGAATCTAAAAGTCTTGCATTCCAGTAGTGTTGAAACACATCTCATGAACACATACTACAACTATAAAATGTACTTATATTCTAAGAGATTTTTTTCCAGGACTCAGTCCAAGCTTTCTTCGTACATGTTATATGTTTTTATTTTCTCATTTGTCAGTTAATATACTTTTGGTACAAAAAAAATGGAGAGTGATGGAGAAATAACGTAAAAACATTCCAACTCAGACTGGTTTATTATGCAAGGAATTTATCTGCCATGTGTGTGATTCTAGTTCTGAGTCTCTGACATGATCAGTTAAAACAAGAACTTGAACCAATTCTCCTGGAAACACTGGCTGCTCATGGCTTGAATTGACATACTCTTCACTGGGTGAAAAGCTGTCTGGATGGCTGGGACCAGAGAGTTGTAGTGTATGGAATTAAATCCAGTTGGTAGCTGGTCACAAGTTGTATTCCCCAGGGCTCAGTGTTAGGGCCTCCTATACTGTGTTCACTTTTGTGCCACTCACTATAAGGAAGTTGTTGAGGTGCTGGAGCTTGTACAAAGAAGGGCAGTGAAGCTGGTGAAAGGCCTAGAGCACAAGTACTATGAGGAGTGACTGAAGGAACTGAGTCTGTTTAGCCTGGAGAAAGGGAAGCTGAGGCGGGAAGTGCTATCGCTCTTTACAACTACTTGAACGGAGGTTGTAGTGAGGCAGGTGTTGGTCTCTCCAAAATAACAAGGGACAGGACAAGAGAGGATTACCTCAAGTTGTGCCAGGGGAGGTTTAGGCTAGATATTGGGAAATATTACTTCATTCTAAAGGTTCTCAAGTAGTGGAACAGGCTACCCAGGGAAGTGGTTGAATCACTATCCCTAGAAACATTTGAAAGACATGTGGATGTGGTATTTAGTGACCTGGTTTAGTGGTGGACTTGTCAATGTTACATTTACAGTTGGACTCGATGACCTTAAAGGTCTTATCCAACCTAAACAAATCTGTGATTCTGTGATTCTGTGAAAGTGAGTACTAGGAAGACAAAAGTACTTGTTAGTCAAGACTGGAGGAGGAATGACTGAAAGAAACATAAAGCAAGTAAAAAAATTACAGCTATACAATGTAACCTGTCAGTCACAGAAACATTTAAGTGAGTGCAAGAATGAACATTAGTTGAATCAACTTCTCATTCAGCTAACTCTTTAAAAACATGACATATACCAAAATAGAACAATAAATAAGGCTTCCAAATGAACAGTGACATGGAGGATTCTAAAGACAAGTGTGTATTTTGAAAGATATGTCAAAGGTGAGCCACTGCTAAAAGAGAAAGGAAGTAAACAGATCTATAATAGTTGTCATTTAAATATACAGGAGAAAAACAAGACAAGTGCGTGTCTCATTAACTCAGTTTGCCTCAAATCTGGATGAGAAGGCAATAGAGATGTTATCAGTCACAAAGAAATGAATTTACTTTCTGCAATTATTTAGCTATTATTTACACAAAGGAGGGCAAGAAAAGGAGAACACAGAAAAATAGAATATGTACAGTCCAGATGTATGGCTTTCTAAGTAAAAGAATCTAAAGATCAGAAATATTCAGAAGGTACCACAGCGCCCAAAGTTACTTCAGTACAACCTGATCAGTAAAGTGCATTGAGGGGAACAAGTTCATTGGAAGACAATTTAAATTGTAAAATATTATAATGTTCTCAACTTAATGTGGTAACATTTCCAGATTACTAAATCATGACCTGGAGAAATGGACATGAGTCCTTTGCTAGTAGTGGTAACTATAATAATAATAAACCACTAAATTTTGAAGATAACAATGAAGCTGCAGTGGTTCAGATTCGTCCTCATTCATCAGCAGGGTTACACTGATTTCAGAAGATTAATCTTCTTTAACTAAGTTCCCATGGCAAAATGCCATTTCTTCTCGAATCGAACTCAGTATCCAAATGCCTCTAGTTTTTCTTAACTTTTGAGTCATATTTTTTCATCTCAGTGCCCTTTGTAGATGTGAATAACTACTATGCTTTCAGGTGACTAGCTGTATCCATAATTGTTTCTTTATTTTCACAGCTGTGATGCATAATCTGGAAAACCTGCCTCTGAAGTGTGAGTTAGTAACTCATTCGTATGCCTAACTGCAGCACACTGTCATGAATGTGCTTTTAAAGCTTCTACATAAGCATCAGACTTTGAAAATCAAACCATAAACAAGGTAATTTTAAATCAACCTAGACTAAAACAATTACCTTGTAGCAACAACACATAAGTCTATATCACCCCTAGTTAAAGTGAGTTTTTATTTCTAAGTTCTTTCTTGAGTGCCTTTAATGTTTCTACTTGTAAAAAAATAAGTAATTTATGTTGTTTTATTATCTTTACTGAGGACCAAGTAAGTTTTCTGTAGCTTTGAATATGGAATAGAATCCACATTATCAGATTTGAATCTAGACTTTGATTATATTTCAATATCTAGTAGTTTAGTTTTGAAGATTGAGTATGCAAAAATAGAGGTCAAACCCACATTGAGGTATGCATGTAGTCTAGGACACTGAATCAAAGCTAATGATGAATGGGCTAAAAAGATATTTCTTAGTTTATCTCCCTCATACTTTAGCCCCAGCTTGACTAATTTCAGCAGCTAAAATCATGCAGTTGAACTTCCAAATGATTCCTTCCTCCATCCCCCAGGGAAAGGGGAAAGGATAATGAGAGATAAAAAAACCCAAACATGTAGGTTGGAAACTAAAACCACAGCTTTAATGAAAATATGATAATAATAAAAATAATTAGAAAGTAATAGAATATATACAAATATGAGATCACACTCCCACCCCTCAATGACTATAATGTCACCACAAATACGGTAGAGCAGACTTGAGGGAATTGGTCCATGGCTAGAAGAGAGCTGGACTTAGGATCTGGCTTCAGCAATATGCCAATCTGGGATCAGAAGCAACCAGACTGATGAGGTCTTCACTGGATTTCAGCCATCACAGAAAAAGGATGAGTCTCTCAGTTATATACTGAGTATGGCATATATGGGATGGAATGCTCTGTTGGCCAGCTGAGGCTCACCAGTCCTGTCTGTACCTCCTTGCAGATGTGGCTTTTTTCCACCAGCTTAAGGATGGCCTTGGTCACTATAGGGATAAGTATAAGCATTGGCTTTTTTTGCATAACAACGGCCTGTGTTATCACTTTTAGCAAGGAACACTGTCTCAAAAACATGCTTTCAGAGAATTAGTTTACTTAGAGCAACTGAGTTAATAACAAAACTGACTCTAATTTAGCTCAAACCACCACATTCCTCTCTGTACTCTACATAATTTGCATCATGCTCAGGTAATTACTACTTGTATCTTCAAATATACATATATATATATTGCCAATTCATATTGCCATCCACACAGAAGTTTAAGTTCATAATTGCAAGTGTCCATCCATTATAGCAGTCTCTCAGGGCAAGAAGAATAGTGTGAAGAATCATCATGATTCATGCCCACGCACTGCAGGTTTGAGTTGTCAGCCTTGAGAAGGTCACTGGAAGCCACATGATGAAGCTAGCTCTTTATCCCGAAAAACACATAGAAACACTGTTAGTAATAAAGCTTAAGATTGGATATTCTCACCTAGGATCAAATTCCCTTGAGGCACACGTTGAACTCCACCATCTTTTAGCATTACCCACCAACTACGTCTAGGCCCTTGAGCAAAACCAACACTATGACAGTTTGCCTTTGCCTAAAGCAGGAGATATCCAAATTTTTCCCCAGCAAATTCCTTTCTTGCACTACAGAGACTTTATCCCCTTCAACTGTATGTAGAAGGTCTGATTAAGCACTAGCAGCTTGACTGTTGGATCCTCTGGTCTTAAGTAACCAGATGGCTTCTGCCAAATGCTCATTCCAATTTTTAAATGTACTTCCACATCCCCCCCTGCCCCTTGCTTTCAGGGTAGTCTTAATAGTTCATTATATTGCTCATTTTCCCCTGAAGCTGGTGCATGATAGAGTATATGATATACCTATTAAATATCTTGTTCTTTGGCTCAGGAACCTGTAAGATTGCTTTTGAAATGAGTACTGTTGTTTGACTCAGTTCTTTCTGGAATACCATGCCTCCATAAAACTTGCTTTTCAAGGCCTAGGACAGTGTTACAAGTAGTAATATGGTGTACTGGATATGTTTCCAGCCATCCAGTGGTTGTTTTTGTCATAGTAAACACATAATGCCTACCCTGTCTGGTTCTAGAGTGTGTAGCGAGCTGATGTAGTCAATTTGCCAAGCCTCCCTATATTTATATTTCAGCCATCGTCCCTCATGCCACAATGGTCTTAACCTTTTAGTTTGCTTTACTGTGGTGCCTGTTTCACAATCGTGGGTAACGTGTAATAATGTCCATGGTTAAATCCATCCCATTCAGTCATGTGGCCATTTGTATGTTGCATCCTTTCCTTGATGACTTGAAGTGTCATGGACCTACCAAGCTAGAAATAGTTCACCTTTGTGTTAGCAGTCCAAATCTGTTTGGAATGTTTTTGCAGCCTTATCCACTTGCTGATTGTTTCAATGTTCTTTAGTGGCTCAAATCTTGGGTATGTAGGCATCTACTTGACATACCTTTACAACTAGTTTCTCTAGCTGAGCTCTAATATTTTCCCACAATATGGCAGCCCAAATAGGTTTACATCTGGGCTGCTGCTAATTCTGCTGCAATTGGTTTAACCACCCCCTCAAAGCTTTTGCTACCATCCATGTATCCAAAAGAATTTGGATTTTTTTCTCACCTTTCTCAAAAACTTCCTTTGCTGTGTTACCCCATACAATGACGTAATCAATGTATTGCAAATGTTCTGGAGCTCCACCCTTCTAAAGTCCATCCTGGACTGGCAAATGGTAAGGCTGTATTTCCACCCCTGGGGCAGTTGATTCTAGTTGTGTTGAATGACCTTCCAAGAAAAAGCGAACTGTGGCCTGCACTATAATGCTAAAGAAACAGAGAAAAATGCGTTACCAATATCAGTTGTGGCACACTATCTGTCTGCCTTTGATTCCAGTTAATATCACAGTTCTAACATGTCTGGTATGGCAGCACTAAGTGATGGTGTAACCTCATTTAGACCATGATAATCTCCATTCATTATTAGCCTTTTGCACTGGCCATGTGGGATTGTTAAAGGGTTAAGAAGTTTTGCTGCTTACTGCTTGATTTTTCAGTGTTTGGATCAGCTTGTGTATGGGAATTAGAGAGACTCTGTTGGTGTGATGAACTGTGGTGTTAGCAGTTGGCACCTCTTGGACTTCAGGATTCAGCAGTCCCATAGTAGAAGGGTCCTCTGTAAGGTCAGGCAGAGTAGACAGCTGTTTAACATTCTCAGTCTCTACAGCTGCTCTACTTAAGGTCCACTTATACCCTTTTGGGTCTCCCAAGTACCCTTTTTTAAGACAGTCTATGCCAAGGATGTGTGGTGCATTAGGTCCAGTTACAATGGGGTGCTTTTCTCTTTAATTACTGGTTAGGCTAACTTCGATCTCCACTGCAATCAGTTCTTGAGAACTGTCCCGTCACACCACAACAATCTCTTCAGCTGGAAAGTCTCAAAAATTTGAAGGAAAAACAACTACTGAACAAAAGCAAAAGGGCTCTGATTTTCTTTTGCTTGAGATGTGTTTTATTGCTATGAAGTTGCTATTACCATTAACGTTAAAGCATTGTTAGAGTGAAACTCATTAAGAATGTCCACTATGTTGTTAAAGCTGCAGATTGCTTATGATTTTACCTGAAACAACCACTGAATAAGTTTCATAAACATGCCATCAGCTCTTAACTAAATCGACAATATGTCTTTGTAAGCAGAGAAGATGGGTTTAATGTAACTAAAATTGAACATCTACATCTCAAGTTCTCAGTCTAAGGTGTAATTATAGTCAGTATAGTCTAGTGCACAATTCATCCCTTCCTAAAGTAAGAGCCGAAGGAAAGATAGTTCTTATCTTGAAGAGCCAATTGTTCCCATTGACTATAAAGGGAAAGTAAACACACATAGCAGTATACAGATGTGAAGGATATACCTAAAATGATTGTAATCTTATTAACAGTAGAGTCATAGAACTGTTGATTAAATGCTGCTGGTAGAGGTCATTTATCCATTTCTCCTCTTTCAATCAGGTCTATTGTCAACATTAGATCACGTCAGCTGTAGTTTTGTCTAGTCAGTCTTGAAAGCCTCCAGAGATGGAGATACCTAGACCCTCTGCATAAACAGTTTCACTTTAAGTAAACTCAATCTATACATTTAAATTTCTTGACTGTTCTTCCAAATGTTTCCTATCCTCAGCTAAATTTTGTAGGTAGTTATAGAATTAAAAAGGATTTATTCCCAAAAAATTTCTGGGAGACAAGAAGCCAGTTTCTCAATAATTCTCTCTCTCCCCTCTCCCCCCAGCCCGCCCTCCTAGATGCTGGTACAATTCCTACATTTGTCTTTTTCATTGTCATCTTCATCATATTCAGGCTCAAAAGCTGCAGCACAAAATATCAGTATTTTGCCATTCCATCTTTTAATGGGTGCTCCTCTCCTTTTTCTTCTAAATGTTCTAAATTATGTATTGTAACAAAGAAATTACATGTTTAAAAAAAAAAATGAATCAAACTTGTTATCAGTGGTATGCCTTATTACCATATAGAATGTAAATAAAAACAAAGCTACTTAAATAGTGCCTCAAATGTACTTGTCTTGTAAATGAAAATAAAAATCTTTGTATCACAGGGCATTTCAGTACTAGCATATTTAAAAAGCAATGGCTGCAGCCATCTAGGTTTTAACAGTTTTTTTTTCAATTAAAAATACCTATAAATATTATAGTAAGATTTGGAGAGTTGATATTAAGAACAGAATATATTTTATAGGAGAATATCATTAAATAATTTAAAATGCATTCTACAACAGTAAGAGGCACAAGGCTTTATCAAAGGATGTGTACAAACTCTCATCTGCACCAGAGTAGGTATGGACACCAGGGCAGTTGTCTTGGAATTGTGCTAAGAGAGTGGAACAGCAGGATAACTGCCCATGTCAGAGAAATTGCAGTGGCATTTTGTTTTAGAGGTGGAAAGAGTACTAAGCAAACAGATAAAATGAGAGACATCTCACAGAGACTTTTTAAAAAGCCTATCTTCTCTTGGTTTTATGGCATGATGGGGAGTTCTGAGACTTCTCCTTTCTCCTCTCCGCTCCGCCCCCCCAAGTGAATTCTTAAAATAGGTGCATGTCTGTGTGTTGGGTCATTCATAAAACAAAAGTTGTCCTTAAAACAACATAACCAGCAAACAGTTGGCTAACCATTTCCCATGTAACTTCTCTGATTATTTTCTTAGGAGAACAATGCAGATTGAAGAGGCTAAATTCAGTGTACCATAGTGTATCTGTCTTCAGGCTTTTGCTCACACTAACATAGTGCAAAAGTTCAGTTCTCAAGCTTAATTGTTGAGAGATCAGATTAATTAAGATTGTCGAAAAATATATAGATAAAGATACTTCTATAAGCAAATATGTGTAGTCACATGTGTAGTAGAAAATCTATACATTTATGTAGATCTGCAGCTAACATTTTTCCTTTAAAGCTGAGTTTTCAGTCAGTATTTTATACACATTTTTGACAGAAATTATTAAAAACAGGAATAATAAAAGAACCTTTTATTTGCATACAAACATTCTTAGTGTTCCTTAAGATGGGGAAGCATATCTATTTAAGCTCTGCATTGATGATTCTGGTTTCAGAAGTCATTAACTCTAAGTATGTAGAAATAAATGTGAATTTTTCTCTAAGTAGTTATCACCTGAAAATTATAAATGAAGGAACTTTGCCATAGATCTTATTATTAGCAATACATATTTAATAGAATCATAGAATGTTTTGGTTTGGAAAGGACTTTGAAGATCATCTAGTTCCAGCACCCCTCTGCTACAGGCAGGGACAGCTTCTACTAGATCAGGTTGCTCAAAGCCCTGTCCAGCCTGGCCTTGAACTCCTCCAAAGATGGGGCATCCACAGCTTCTCTGGGGAATCTGTTCCAGTACCTCACCATCCTCACAGGGAATAAAAGTTCTTCCTAATATCTAAATCCACTCTCTTTCAGATTAAAACCATTACCTCTCTTCCTATCACTACACTCCCTGACAGAATGTCCCTCCTCATTTTTCCTTTAGGCTCTCTTTAAGTACTGGAAGTCTGCTAGAACATATCCTCGGAGTGTTCTCTTCTCTAGGCTGAAAAACCCCAACTCTCTCAGCCTGTCCTCATAGGGGAGGTGCTGCTCCAGCCTTGTGATCATCTCTGTGGCTCTCCTCCGGACTCGCTCTAATAGGTCAATGTCCTTCCCAAGTTGAGGACTCGGCAATTGAATGCAGAGCACTCAGGTGAAGTCTCGTGAGAGCAGAAAAGAGGTGCAGAATCACCTCCTTCGACCTGCTGCTTACAATTCTTTTGATGCAGCTCAGGATAAGGTTGGTTTTCTGGGCTGCAAGAGTACATAGCTGGTTCATGTTGAGCTTCTCATCGACTAGCACCCCCAAGTCCAAGGTCACTCTCAAATCCTTTCTCCACCCTTCTTGTATTTGTGTTTAGGCTTGCCCCAGCCCAAGTGCAGGATCCTGCACTAGGCTTTGTTGAAATTCATCTGGCTTGCACAGACTGAATTCTCAAATCTGTCAAGGTTCCTCTTTTCCAGATGTGGATGTGAGCTAGCTATTAATGCTTACTTGGGCAACCAAGGGCTATAGACACTCTGGAATACTTTGCCATCTCTTCCATAGCAACTATACATTGAGAATTTCAGCAGGAGTCGCATTTAAAACTTGGAGAGCTTTGTAGTGTTTGGGAGTACTCATTTGATGCATCCAGTATAGATACTACTTCAACCCTGATTTGTCACTGCTATTAGATTTCACAACATGAAATAATCCTGTTTTTTTTTTAATTTTAATAGCATCAGAGATTTTAGTAATCTAATTTGTTCATTAATTAGAAGAAAGGAGAAAAACACTCTGAATCTTTTTTTACTTATAGTATGAAGTTGCATTGTAGAGAAAAATCTAGCGAAAACTGCCGAGAACAACATAACTCCCCCATAGAAGAATCAGTTATATTTTCAGCATCTTCCATGGAGGCTGTCAGAAAATTATAGCAACTGCATTTTAATTTGCAATGAGATACTATATTTCACAGTTTATCCTGCAGGTACTTCAGGATTTTAATTTAACTTTAGCCACATGTAGAAGAGAGAGAAAGCAAAATAATGAAGGAACATTAATTCTCAATGTTACATAAGAAGATCATTAGCTATCTGCATATATGATTTGATTACAGTCCACTCCTTCAACAGCTGTTCACATTATTCTTTGTGAGAAAGTCAGTCAAGCCAAACATTGAAGTAGAAAAAAGCTTACACGTGTTTGTAACACTAAGATCTGTGAGTAGGTATTTGCTAAAAAAAGTGTTTCATAATGCAATTGTACCTCATGTCATTCAGTAGCTCTGTCGTAAATGCGAGAATCCTTCCCATTTATAGTATTCCTTTTTTTATGTGTTTAAATGCCCTTGATTTGCATTACTGTGACCGATAAGATGGTTAGTAACACTCTCTGCCTTTCCCTAATCCTCCACCTGATGACAACAAGCAATAAGAATATAAATTATCCTGTGCATCTGAAACTTCACAAAAAAACAGAAACAAGTGCCAGTGTTCTGCTGGTATTCACACCATCCCGCTTCATGTAGAAAGCTTGATGGAGTTGGCTTTAATATACAATTATACTTGCGGTGGAAATATATTCCAATTATATATTTAAATGTGTACTTTACTTGTTTATAATTCTTTAGATAAACTTGCTGCAGAAGTGAGTCATTTTCAGAAAGTACAATGTAGACTACCTTGTTTGCTAATAATCAGTTATGTAGTTCATTTCATAAGTCAGATTCTTGTGGCAATAAAGGTAAAATTATTACTTTCAACACAACATATGCAGATATAGTGTATCTAACATATATAATATTCTAGGTATTACCAAACCATTCATCAACAGCCTAAGTCTTCAACATTGCTTTGATTCAATACCATCCTGTTTATTCATTGTTTAAAGCTAATTTGAAAGTAAACAGATAAATGTGACCCGTACACTGACATATCTTGCATCCTTCATTAAATATCCACAGGAACTGTGCAGCAACTGCGTTGCCATTTCATTGTTTTTATGCTTACAAAGTATCATTGTGTAAGTCTTCCCATATAAACTCCACATTTAAAAAAAAAGAAAAAAACTAAGTCTATGGGAAGTACAGGCCAGTCAGTCTCACCTCTGTGCCCAGGAAGTTCATGGGGCAGATCCTTCAGGAAATTCTGCTGAGGCACATGAGAAATAAGGAGGTAACTGTTGACAACCAACATGGCTTCATCAGGGGCAACACATGTCTGAGAAATCTGGTGGCTTTCTATGATAAGGCTACATGGTGGATAAGGGAAGAGTAACTGACATCATCTACCTGTATTTGTGCTAAGCATTCAGTGCTGTCCCAAACACATCCTTCTCCCTGCACTGGAGAGAAACAGACTAGATGTATTGAACACCTGGTTGGGTAAGGAATTAGCTGCATGGTCCCAATCAAAGAGTTGTGGTCAATGGCTCAATTTCCAAGTGGAGCCTGGTGATGAGTGGCATTCTACAGAGATTGGTATTATGACAAAGGTTGTTGAAAATCATTGTCGTAGACATGGACAGTAGGATTGAGGGCAGAGGACAACTCCCTGCATGTTTATTGACAACACCAAGATATGTGGTGTGGCTGACACAGTAGATGAAGGGATGTTATTCAGAGGATCTGTGACAGACTTGAGAATTCAGCCTGTGCAAATCTCATGAAATTCAACAAAGTCAAGTGCGCGGTCCTGTACCTGGCTCAGGCCAATCGCAAATACAGACTGAGTGGACAATGGATTAAGAGTAGTCCTGAAGGGAAGGACTTGGGGATGTTTGTGTATGAGAAGCTCAACATGAGCTGGTGTTATGATTTAAAACTGACTTGTACTCAGAAAACTTTAGGGATCCCATTCTTCCACGCATCTAGCCTCATTCCCACATTTAGCTATATACCCCATGTACTCTTGCAGACCAGAAAATCAACCGTATCCTGAGCTGCCTCAAAAGAAGCATGACCAGCAGATTGAAGGAGGTGATTCTGCCCCTCTCATGACTCTTCACCTGGAGCCCTGCATTCAGTTGTTGAGTCCTCAGCACAGGAGGTATATTGATCTGTTAGAATGAGTCCAGAGGAGGGCCACTGAGATGATCAGAGAGCTGGAGCACCTCCCATGTGAGGACTGGGTGACAGAGTTGGGGTTGTTCAGCCTAGAGAAGAGAAGGCTCTGGCTACATGTTCTAGAAGCCTTCCAGTACTTAAATGGGGCCTGGGAAAGACTGTTTCATCATTTTGTATTCCATTTCAGTAAATAGTCCTCATTCAATTAATATCTGAAATAAGGATAAAATTCAGGAGGTTTTGTAAACAATCTCATTTCACATTTTAGATTTTTGAATAGGATTGATGATATTTACTAAAAAAGCAAATATACAACAGCACAAGAGCTTAGATGCAGTTTGCTCATAATGTAGCATAACAGATATCTTTCAGGCATGACATGATGCCCAGTTTTAGTGACAGTGACGTGAAATTGCCTGCATTCTCCTCCTTTACATCTGTTGTCACTACTGTGAAAAATGAATACTTGATAAGGAGAGGAGTGGGAAAGGCTGACAAATAGACAAGAAGAATCTTGACAAACTCTCAGAGGGGTATTGTGTCAAACTTCAGTCTGCATCAGGACTCAATGTGCAAGCAGAGCAGGAGGGGAAACAAAAGGTCATATACACAGAAGTGATGGAAGATTATTGTTTTGCTGTCTTCTTGCATCCTTCACTGGGATAGTGGATGTACCCAATACAATCTCTCTTATGATTAGGAATATATCACTTTTGGGGAAGTTTTGGTTCACTTTAGTAGATATCATTTTTGCTGTTCATTCAGTGCTTAGAAAAAAGAGGACTTATCTCATGAATTCCTGATTGTACAAATAATAAAGTCAAGGGAATAGATCTGTGTTTCTTACATAAGTGCTCTGTCAAAGATAATTTCCAGTTGTTATGTCAAGTAACATCTTGTAAATTTACAAGCTAAAAGTTTTTTTATAAAGAATGCCCTTTTTCATGGACTGGGTGGAGATATTTAATAACTAAATGTTGTACAGAAAGAACTTAAATTGTTATACACTTCAATAAGTTTTCAAACAGTTCCACTCACCCCAGCTTTCTGACTTTCTACTCCTTACCCCTATTATGAGTGTCTTAGAGTTTTTAGTTTTCTGAATAGGGTTTGACTCTTAAGATTAGTAATATGATATCAATCCTCACACAGAATTGGAGGTATATCTAGACTTATTTCCATTCTTTCCTGTATTATTTTTGTCACAAGATGCATAATGTGTTAGATTCTTTGCAGAAATGCTTTTCTGTTACATGAATTTCAATGCAGAACAAAATGTTTTATTATGTTCTTCCTTTTCTGAGGAATGATGTGCTTTCTTCTTGAAAGACCTTGTCTGAAAAGAGCTTAGAAAACAAGGAACCTTGCATCATTCAGTCTCTGCATAAACTCTTTACCATTTAAACCTCTTATTTCATAAAATTGTAGAATGGTTTGGGTAGGAAGGGACCTTGAATATAATCTTGTTCCAACCCCTCTGCCATGTGGAGGGACACCTTCTTGTTCTGACAGGTATAACAAATAGTTAGGAAAAATAGCATATAAGACAATATTAGAACCAAAATCTTCAGGAATATTTCTCTCAGATTTGCATTTGTTTAGGTAGATTAATTTTCCATGGTATGCTGAATGTCCAGTCACATCTTAGTGCTCAATCAAAACCAGAGTCACATTCTTCACTCCATAACACGATAAGTATAAAAAAGCAATTTTTTTAAATAAGTGTGTACAACAGATACTCCAAAGGCATTTCTCACTGAATTTTGCCAAAAGCAAAATGTAATTGAATGGAAAAATGGATTATTGAAACGTTAAAAAGATATAAATATCTAGCTATGCATTCAATCATCAACTGTTCCATGACAGGCAGATTTGAAACTAATCATGTCTGTACTGATGACAATACAAAGATGCTGAAAGGCTGTCCTGAGAAAGAATCTAGTAATAAAATATCAGTAGAAGCAATATTGTAGTTATTCATTATGCTATGAAGCAACAAGTGGTTTATGATGACTTTTTACATCTTGGTAACCAAGAGCATCTAATCCTTAGTGTCATTAGTAATGTTTCTTTGCTTATTTGTTGTACTATGCATTCAGATCACTCATTGAAAACTTATCAGCCTACTGAAACAGACGTTAATGAAGTGAGCATTTAAATCCAGACTCACATAAAAGGCAATGAGATATTTAAAATGCTATATAGAAGTCTTGTGGTATTTGAGAAATAATGATATGGATCTAGAGAATTTTGTTAATCAACTAGTGAGCTTAATGTATGTGGAACTGGGGCAAGATTTACTGTTACTGTTTCATGACATCCATTTTTAAAAACCTATATGGAATGATTCCCTTTGGGTACCTAAACAATCTCTGTAAATACCACACTCAAAAATAATTGGAGAAGACTAAAGTGAAAAAAAGCAGAGAATCTGATGAAGAGGAGACACAAATGAGAACTAAAGAGCCCCACAGTTTAACAAATCAAAACCATACAGGATTTTCATCATCTGCATATGTTGGTTATATGTGAAATCTCAACAGAAATGCATTATGCAGAAATTGCATCACAAGGGCTTATACAGAGTTTGCAACACTTCTGAGAAAGGTATTTGGCTGGCAGAGACTTTTTTCTTGATTGTGTTTTGGGTATTTTGTGTGACCAATATTCTATTCTTCCTTATGAGTACAATGAGCGGTTGCGTCACTTTTGGGAGTAAGAAGTGTATTTGGATGCCAACTAATCTCATGTTTCTCTAGGGGCATCTGGTTTTGCACATGGTGTGACAATTGTTCAGGTATTTGTGCAAATGCTAGTTGAACTGGGAAGCAGTTAAACCACTTCCCTAGAAGCCCATATGATCCGTCTGTCTGCTTGGGAAAACATGTGGGTGTGGTTGCAGTTGTCAATATTGTCAAATTTTCCGTATGTCACCACAGTGTTTATGGGGTCATTTCACTGTGCAGAGAATCCACATACTTTGAGAAGAATTTATAGCCATAGTTGGATGCTTGATTTGGAGCTACTCTTGAAATGAGCCTTAAGGTGCAGCAATTTAGAATCTTTTTTTTTCCCCACTTATTTGTGCTATAATTGGATTGTTCCAAACTAGATTAGCTGAAGGATTGTTTGTTCGCATTTATTCTGTAAAAAGACAAAACCCAAAACTAAATCCAAAACCAGCTCTGTGTTTTTATGCACCAAAAATTACACATCTTGAGAACAGAGTGCAGTTGAGATCTCAGTGCTTCATGGAGGACGTAGGTAGCAAAAAGGTACATGAAAGTATAAGAAAGAATTATTAGTGTGTTGGAAGGGATGGACTTGCTGCTTTACAAAGTGAGACTGAAAGGTCTTGGTTTGGAGAGGAGAAGGCTAAGAAGGAGTATGTCTTAAGTTTATAGCATCATGAAGGCAGCACATAAGGTGACTGTCAAACAGTTATTCTTCAAATTCCACAGCACTTTAGAGCTTTCAGAAAAAACAGTAGGAGATTAATCCAAATCTCACTCCCCAGACTTGTGCCAATACTCCCTAGTCAAGTCTGATAGGATCACTGGTTTGTGCTTGGCCTGAGCTGGATTTAGCAGGCAGTCCCTGTGAGATGAACAGCCTCCAGAAATGTTAGGGGGACTGAAGTGCTAGCCTGCACCTATTCCCTAGAGGGAGCAGAGGCAAGAGGGAGAACTGAGTAAGAAAGTATGTAAAGACATCCCAAGACTGAGAAGAAGAAAACCTCAACACGAACATCACAATTTCTGCTGACAAAGATCTACAGATGACAGTTACATTTTATAATGTCCCTCTTACCAGTTCTTGAGGAAGACTGGTACTGTGTAGTATTGGATGCAGAAGGACAATGAACGTGCAAACATAATATCAGGGAAGAGGATTGGTGAAAGAAAGGTGGTGCTGAAGAGCCTCAGCAGGATCTCCTGCTCCTGCTGCAGTTGTGCCTAGTGAAGGCCCATTCATGTAGATCCAGAGATAATGAGGAATCAGTCCTTCTCTCCCTGCACTTCTTGTGTGTTCTAGAGCATGTGTTGGCATGGACCAGCAAACATAGGCAGGCTGACATCTTTCTTCTAAGTAGTCTCCTTCTAAATGGTGGTAATGTCATTACTGCTGAAGACAAAGTACTGGGCTAGAAAGGCTGGTATTGAGGGTAGTAGCACATTTCTTACAATTCTACTCCTGTTTATACTTACTATAAATATCATCAGAGCAAGGTATTAAGATATGCTAAGTTCATAGCAGAAGGTAAAAGGAACACCCGTGCCATCTGTTATGATAGTCTTAAAATACAGATTGCTATTAGCTATTTTCTAACTGAACTGGGAAAATACTTTGACCAGATAAGTGTATGAAAGCTGAATACTCCAGAAAAAGATGTCTTGAAAGTGCAAAATCCATGTTTCTGTTTGTACAGTTACTTTCAAAAGCGTGTGTAAATATTTAGTGGAAAAGAAATTGCTGAAAGTGTTTAGCTGAAGCATGGTCATTAAATGTACCTACTAAGGAATTAAACTTATGAAATTCTAAAACTCTACTTAAGTTGCCATTTTAGTATATTTTATGTACTGAAATCTGAATTGTCAGCCATTTCCACGAGAATTAATTCACGACAGGTGACTTCCTTGATCTTTCAAAGTAAAAGTTCTTAAGTTCATAAATTGAGTCCTTGGATATTCTTTGTGTGATCTACTAGCATTTTATTTGTTTAATTAATTAAAAACTCTGTACTTTGTTTCTCCTTAGGCAAATTACTGGTAAAATAGCTGTTTGTTGGACACTGAAATTTGTAGGTGTTTCATAATAAAATAGTTGTCTCACACATTTCAGGAATTTCAGAGATCGGGGTATGTATCAGTCATAGACATAAACACAGGAACAAACCCATAAATGTATACAGATATCCATATATCCCTATCTATAGAGAGAGACATAAACAGAGAATAGACCACTTTTTTTCCAGGA